>CM028132.1:814265000-815465000 GCA_016271365.2 Neoceratodus forsteri | reverse complement strand
TTTGTGAACTGAACCGAGGGCCAAAAAGGCTCCTTGTGAGTTGTGTAGGGCTTCTGGGTCTGGTGATTGCTCTCCGGGGGGGGGGGGGGATCCTTCTGATTGCATGTAACACATTTGCTAGTGATACCTCTGCTGAAAAAAAAAAAAAAAAAACAGCAGTGGAGCTGGAGGTACTGGCTAATTATTGACCTGCCTCTAACCTTCCCTTTTTTGGTTAATGTCTTGGAGAAAATCATGGCACTGCAGCTTGAGGCACACCTCACTGTCTTTGACATCTCTGAGCTCCTCCAATCTGGTTTTCGGGCACGGCCCAGCACTGAAAGTGCATTAATCAAGGTACATATTGATCTACTGAAGACTAGAGATGGGGTGAACTGTCAAATTCTCTTTCTCCTTAGCTTCGACACTGTGGACAATGGACGGTTTCTGGACGGACTGACTGATGGAGTACGGAGGACTCACTGGCACAGTTATGATCTGCTTTTAATCCTTTCTCAGGGACAGGGCATCAAGTTTGGTAGTTACTCTTCATGTCCCATGCTCCTGTCCTGTTGGGGGGGCAGGGGCTGGTCCTGTTACCAGTGCTGTTTGCAGTATATATACTGCCCCTTGGTGGGCATCCTCAGTCATTACAGACAGGGTTTTCACTGCTATGCAGATGAAACCTAGTTGTATATGTCACGTGTGTCTGGGACACAGAATACAGTGGCAGTGCTAAATGACAGTCTGGCCAAGATCCAGAACTGGATGGCCACATCAGGCAGAGGCTCAACCCAGTGACGACAGAGGTGCTGGTGAATGATTGAGGCCTAAGGAGAGGTTTGGAAGTGGCTGAAAAGGCTGTGGAGCTTAGGCTCAGGTCCTTGAGGCTGTCTGCCTCTGCCAAGATGAAAAATCAGGGGGTCAATCTGGACAGTAAAGTGGCATTTGAGGCTTGGGTGTCAGCTGAAGCCCAGAGTGGTTTTTACCATCTGAGGAACATCAGCCAGGTTGAAGCCTCGATCCTCCACTGAGGACCTGAATCATGCTTTCATGATGTCCATGCTCAATTACTGCAGTGCTCTGTACTCTGAGGTAAATGGACATGTGTTGTACTCCTTGCAGTTAGTGCTAAATGTGGGCAGCCCAGTTACTGATGGGTCTGCTCGGGTTCAGTCATGCAACTCCTGTGCTGTACAAACTGCACTAGGTGACAGTGATGTGGCATATAACCTTTAAGGTTGGTCTGCTAGCCTACAAAGCCCTACACGGTATGGGCCCAGGCTACTAGGTTGAACTTCTGTCTCCTCACTCCCCATGCGGCCCTATGTGCTACACTGATAAAGGTCTTCTAGTGACACCAAGCATGAGATTAAAGACTTCAGGTAATCAGGTGTGCACTGTTGTGGCCCTAGTTTGGTGGAAATTGCTCCCCATGGATCTGGTAATGGCACTATTAGTGCAGTCCTTTAAAAGGGGCCTTAAACATAATTTATTTTGGGAGGCTTTTGTCAATATCGGATTTGGCATCTTGGCTTCAGCCGTTTTATTTATTAATGGGGATCTGCTGTTATTTATTATGATATTTTATGGAGCATATATGTTTTATATTAAAATGATTTTATTATTAAAATGTAATGTATTTTAAGTGTACGGCACCCTGAGTCTCTGGGGATGGCGAAGGGTGCCTAACCAAATAAAACTACTACTCAGTTATACAACACCAGTGGTGATACCTTTCCCTGAAAACTTAGGGGATACTCCATAGGCCACACAGGAATAAGCTTTTTTTTTTTTTTTTAAATTCACTCAGGAATAATGCCAACAATGCTACGTAGCAACATGGGGCTGAGTGAAGCCTCAACTACTATGGCAGCATTTCTGAGTACATAAAATAGAGAATAATGGATAGGCAAGTGTGTTTATGGATTTTTTTTTTTTTTTTTTTTTTTTACACACCTGAGGTGTGTGATGACCATAAACCTCAGAGAAAGCGAAGCTCAAGAGTTTATACAGTCGTACACACCGGTGTGTAAAAATCCATAAAACATACTTGCCTATCTTTTATTTTTTACAATTGCTGTTTTTTTTGCACTGCTTTTTTTTTTTACCAATTATTTTACCAGGTGAGACACACTAAGCTGAAAGCTTGTTTGCAGGTGCAACCTGGGAGCACGAAGAAGTTAAGTGACTTGCTCAGGGTCACACAGTATGCAAGTGGGGGCTGTGGGATTCAAACCCAGGTCTCCAGATTTGCAGCTCAGAGCCTTAAACCACTGCGCCATACTGCCTCCTAAGCTTTGCGCATAGCGCAGCTTTGCACGGGTGTATTAAATGATCAGAATGCCGTAATAACCCAATTTTGGGTTATTATGGCATTTGACAGTACTCATAATCCGGTTGTTAACTAGGGTCACCAGTAATTATAAGCTTATTCCTGTGTCTCCTATGGGTTTATCCTATTTATACCACATTGGATTCTGAAATCTAAATCTGTGTTCCCCTGACAGCTGAAATCTGTCTTTTTATCATTTGAGGGAGAGGAAGCGAGAGAGAGAGAGACAGCAAGAGAGAGATGAAGATGTACAGTAGCATGAGTTGTGCTGTGCATTTCAGAGGAAAGTCAGAAGGAAAGCGGCTAAAAAGAGAGAGATGTGGTAGTCATGTTAGTCCAGTCAACAATGTGGAGAAAAAATACAACAGATATGTTGCAGGTGCTACCTTTTATTGGACTAACAAAATTATTTTTAAGACTAGCTTTCGAGAGGTGAAATTCTCTTCCTCAGGTCAAAAGTGAAACAGCTGAGCAGTATGACCGATATAAAGGTTGGATGTGGATTCGAAGCCTAGACTAGCAGGTTACAGATCAAAGCATTGCAGTCAATTTGCACCTCTTACAAACAGGAAGACTAATTTTCACTGGAGTGTCTGTTGGAGAGATCAACATGTAAGATCAAAAGGCTGCCTAATTTTACTCTGAATCTGGCCCTTCAATTAACATTTCTAAAAAGTCAAGGCATAAAGAAAATACATACCATTGTCTTAAGAAGGTACCTGTTAAAACAGCCAGAGGGTGCTGATGTGAGGGTTTAAAAAGAAACTCAGAAGCACTGCTTTAAGCATAATTACTGGTATCCTGAAGAATCGACAAACATTTGAAATAAAAATGATACAATATTTTGACACTAAAGAAAAATGACTTAATAAAGATGCTGCTTTTTTAACACACTACCAGTAATTATGCTTAAAGCAGTGCTTCTGAGTTTCTTTTTCAACCCTCGTATCAGCACCCTCTGGCTGTTTTAACAGGTACCTTCTTAAGACAATGGTATGTATTTTCTTTATGCCTTGACTTTTTAGAAATGTTAATTGATGGTCCAGATTCAGAGTAAAATTAGGCAGCCTTTTGATGTTACAGGTTGATCTCTCCAACACACACTCCAGTGAAAATTTCTTCCTGTTTGTAAGAGATGCAAACTGACTGCAATGCTTTGATCTGTAACCTGCTAGTCTAGGCTTTGAATCCACATCCAACCTTTATATCTGTCATACTGCTCAGCTGTTTCACTTTTGACCTGAGGAAGAGAGTTTCACCTCTCGAAAGCTAGTCTTAAAAATAATTTTGTTAGTCCAATAAAAGGTATCACCTGCAATGTATTTGTTGTATTTTTTCTCTACAAGGAAAGTGGCTCAAATTCAACTGCAGGTGGAGCAGATAATGGAACTCAGACTTAAAGAGTTCCATAGAGAACAGCACTATTGTGAATGCTTAAATGATTTACATCTGCAAGGAAAATAACAGGGCTGCAGGGGGAATAACATGTTATTCACCCCAGAGTGAAAAAACATGCTGAATAAACACTTTTTATTCCCTCATGTTATTCATCCCCCAGTGGCATAAATTTATCACACTGTCTAACATCTAGCTAAACATTTATCTGGAGATGAAATATGTCACAATGACTATTCTTGACCTAAGAACTAGTTAGTGAGCACCATTTACAATGCTGGTAAAACCACAATAACCTTGTACTGCCTCGAAGCCAGCTGCCGAGAGAAATGGTTAAATCTTTTCACTAACACCTGACTTAAAAGGTTTTATACTGATGTTGTTTGATTCGACTATATAACAGGCTGTCTTAAAAAATACAATTTAGCTCCATTTGTGAGGATGCAAGACTTTCATAACTCACTTACGGCTCTCACACTCTTGCTCTGTCACTCATTAAAATAATCATACATTTGCAGTCAGGCCATCGTGTGTCCCCTTTACATATCAGAGAAAAGTCACCCAGTTGTTGGTGTCTCCAGCACAAACTTCCATTTTGTTTTCTTTGATTAGTTACCCAACTGTGCTCATGGGAATGGAATTTTATGTACCCTCTTGACCTTGCTAAAGGCATCATACCTTGTTTGTTAACTGCTCAGGTAGAAAAGGACTGTTACTAAGAGACTGTTGCTAAAAGGAACTATTTCGTAAAGCTAGGGTGCTTTCTGAGAGATTCTGGACTGAGGTCTTCTAATTTTGAAATAAAAATACAGATAGAATAATAAATGGAACGCCATCAGCAACAAGGCGAGAATTCCACTGAGGGATTCGAGGACATCATGGACCACAAGAGCAACGTTAGAGAGGTTTATGATGTCAGCAGAATACCAAGATGGAACAACAAGTCTAATTTTTCATTAGATAGGTTTTACTGATTTTTATATAGCAATGTAATAAATCAGCATGGAATAAATACAATTAAATATCATGCAATGACAAGCCTAGATACTTTCTAGCTCTTACTGATTGATTGATTTGATAACCGAGTAGGTAGGTACAATGATCCGAGGGACCATTTTCAGCAGTGCTTAATTTGTGCCAGGGCTTGCCAGGGCTCAGCCCAGGCACCTCTTGTCATGCCAATGCTGAGCCCTGGCACCTCTTCTCCCCGACACTGCACTTTCAATATTGTTTTTTGTGTGTATACTCACTGTTCAAAGCTGGCTGATTTGTTTGTGCTGCCATGGTGCCGGAGTGGTGCAGATCGCAGTCAGCTCCACCTCCTTGCAGTCATCCTCTCTGCTGAGCTGCTGCCAGCTGCTGTTTGCTTCCTCCATGCTGCTCACTTCCAAGTTGCTTGCTGTGGAGGGGGGTTGGGGTTGCCAGTGACGGCGTGCATGACCACCTTGCATTTGCATGCTTGTGCTTCATTACTAGACACACACAGTACGGACGTCACCTGAGCAACTGTTCTGTGGTCAGGTGTCTGATGTTGTATGTGAACATCATGGCAGGAGTCAGTAGTAGTCATCTTTTGCAGGCTGTGGCTGCCTCTACTGTCATCTCGTCGTGAGGAAAAAAAAATCTACATACTGATGGATTCTGAATAAAAAATTATTCTGAAAGTAAATTTACTTGAGGAGTTGTTAAGTTGTACTGAGATTGGGGAGTCTGTCAGGGGCTGCTTAATTAAAAAGGAGAAAGGAAAGTCGGTCATCAGGTGGGCAAGGCAGGGAGTGGGCCAGCCGAGGGATCGGGAAACAGAAAACCCAGGTGGTGGGAAAGAAGCTGTGGCTGGGAGTGACTGGGACAGTCAGTTGGGAGTAGATACCTGGCTTGGGGAGGAGATTCAAGGAAGCCAGCAACATTTAGGGTACTCCGAAGTGGTGAAGCATTTAGGCAGAAGCCAGAAGGCAAGGAAGCAGTGAAGGAGAAGTGCAGGGCAGAACAGAAGGAGCCTGCTTCTGTGCTACAGGCCAGAACTTGAAATATACTACCTAAAACTAACCTAATGTAAGTAGAAAACTAAAAGAAAAAAATATTTAAAATCTTGGCTTTTCAAACAATTTAGAGTAAAGAAGCAGACTGCATTGAGGCTGACAAGTTTTGTTGCCTGAGCAGAGAACTCATCAGCTCAGTTATGTATGAGCTTGGTAAATTCAGTCAGTAGTCTGCCTGGGTTTGATCAATTATTTTTCTTAGTTCTCCACAAGCTGAATTAAAAATTAACCCCTTAAGACTATACAAAGGCTGAGGAGCTGTGTGAGACTGGTGGTACAACTGGTAGACTGACAGCCTAGTGTTTCATTCCTACCATACTTAAGCAATAAGGCACGACAGGGTGTGGGTTATTACAGGATATACCATGGTCATGTGATGTGTTTTGACCAATGAGGTTACAGGATTTTCAGGCCCGGGGTCATTACCGCGCACGGCAGAATGTCATGCGGAAGAATCGCATTGCGCGATTTACCAAAATCTTTTTTTCTGGGGGGTCTAGCCCCACAAACCCTGTTACGGGGGGGGGGGCTGTGCCCCCAGACCTCTGGCACTTGGGGTTTGACCCAGAGCCCTGGCACCTCTTTTTTTTTTTACAAATTCAACACTGATTTTCAGGAATGACCCAGGCCATCTGGATAGCATGTACAATACATTAGATTCAGCATACAGTACATTAGAATCAGCATGCATGTGGAGGTAATACATACAGACCAATAATTCATACAAACAGAAACCATTGTGAGGGCATGCAGTTGAGTAACCCAGTCAGGTAGAGTGTGAGAAAGCAAACTAAAACTGACATTTGGTTAATACATGATAATGTACCTTAGAGAAAAATAAACAAACAATGAGACTACAGAACTGGACAATGTTGTCCCATCCCATGTCAGGAAGGGCACTTGTAAACTGTAGCGGTTAAGAGCGCATTTCTAAAATGTGATCTGAAGAAGTGGGAAGTGCCTGGTTAGTGAAGCGCGGCCACTAAGCCATTCCAGAGATGAGGGCGGTGATGAAGAATGCTCTCTGACCCATTTCGGTTACAGTCTGGGGATGGTCAAGGATACATTGAGGGAAGGACCTCCGTTCCAGTGTCCCAAAGATAATACTAAGGAGTTTTGTTAGAGGGGAGATAACCCCATCAAAAAGGGACTTATCGATAAGGTATCAATGAGGTAGTCACGACGAGCCTGAGGAGACTGTGACAGGGAGATCCTGCCACTCGAGGACTGAACTCTTCTTAAATCTGTTGAAACAGTTCTTCTATTTCTTAGCCTAATTTATCCTTTACAATTTCTAGTCCATAAGGTTGGCCTCCTATGAGCATCCCTCCTCTTTTTTCACTGAGCTATAGTGCCCTCTTTAATTTTCCTTTTCCCTCTCAGGTCCTCGTACAGGGAGGTTATTGTGCTGCCCTCCGAGCTGATGTAAAACAGCAGGCTGTGTTCCTCGTTGTTGGATTTAGTAAGTAATAGCACTACGTCATAAAATACCTCGATGTATGTGCCTTATGTGTATGAAACCTGTAAATATTGAAAATACCACGGCACTAGGTGTTTTTGATAAAGGTAAAAAGTACTAGTTGACTGTATTATAAAAATTAAGTTAGCTGGGTAGAGATATCAGAACCCCCCCCCCAAATTGTGTTATTTAAATGCATGTAAATTGCATATTGTTTGAGAGGCCTTTTGGCACCATGCACTCCTGTTTTAAGCTGAACCAGCCTAAAATGTCATGGTGATTTGCATATACATCCCATGATGCTTTGAATTATGGGGGTATGTGTGATGTGTTTCTTTGAAACTTGGCTTTATTGTCAGTGCCTTTTGGGGTAACCCTTGCTTCAGTGCTTCTGCACTGAGGTTCTTTATCTTTAGCTTATCATTGGGTTTTTTCTTTTTTGAGCTCCCCATCTCCCAAACACACAAGACCAACATAGGGAATTAAATAATTTTCACTAGAGAGAAAAATCAGTAGATCAGTGGGTTAGCAGGTGCTAAGTGCAGAAGAAGGATATGCATAGTATGTTGCTGCAAATGGATATATTGAAGAAGGGATATGCTATTGCTTAAGGTTATAGCCAGGGCCCCTGGTGTTCTGCGGCAGAATTTTCTGATTTCTGCGGCAGGGCTCCAGCAGCATTTTCTGATTTCTGCGGCATGATTTATTCATTTCTCTGGCAGAATGCAGTCCTGTCATTGGCTAAATATGATGTGATGTCATCGATGGCATCATATGCTGAGCATAGAGGAGGGGGCTTCAGGATAAACGAGGTAGGAAAGAAAGCCTGACACTATGGAAAAACAGTATATTTATATGAAAATTCACCAAAAACAATGAATTCTGTGGCATGATGCAAATTCTGCGGCAAATTCCGCAACCGCAGAATTCCAGGGGCCTTGGATTATAGCCTGTGTTTAAAATTAACATCACACAGAGATTATATGCTGAACCTGAAGTTCTGTGTTTGGTCCATCTGTTATCCCATAACCCCTCCACAGACTTGGTGTTAGAAGTGGGATAATTTGCTGGAAATGTCTGGACTGGGCTAGTGGGATGTTTTCCAGTGGATATTACCCAGATATCCCAGGTGGACCAATGCACCAGAAGTTGCCAGAGGAGAACCCGGAGAAGAAAGTCCATGGAGTTCTGATCAGAACCGTGGCCAACAGACTGGGAGAGAAGCTGTTGCCTGGACTGGACCTGGGAGCACGTAGGAAGGCCAAGCCTGAAGACAATGAAGAGATGTGAGGGGATGAGGAAGAATCAAGGGAACTGCCTCCTCTTGAAGATGCCCCACCTGAGGACATAGGGGAGTTGTTGAAATGGCTCTGCATAAAACAGGTGCAGATGGAAAGAGATAAAGACATTGAGCGGAAAAGTCAAGATGCCAAATGGGCAGATACCATAAGGGTCTTGCATGCCATCAATGCAGGGCAAACAGAAAGAGCCAGGAGCCCAAAATACATTAAACTGTCCAAACTATCGGACAGTGATGACACTGAAGCATACCTCACAAATTTTGAGAGGATTGCTCGAACATGCACATGGCCAAGGGAACAATGGGTTGTTCGACTGGCACTGCACCTGATAGGCAGTGCCCAGTTGGTTTATAGCCACATGGACATGGGTCCACATACCTGAGAGGCAGAGGATTATGACCTTGTGAAGCAGGAGATCCTCAGGCACTATGAGATGTAGTGCCCCTTCACAAAAGTGGCCCTAAGGATGACCCAGGGAATTACAGACCAGTTAGTCCGACCTCTATTGTGGCAAGCTAATGGAGACCATACTAAATGAAAGGTTGGTGGAATATCTAGAGGAGCATGGTCTCCAGGATGCAAGGCAGCATGGGTTCAAGGGGGGAGATTGTGTCAAACGGATCTGATTAACTTCTTTGACTGTGTCACTGAGACAGTAGACAGGGGCCAAGCAGTAGACATCCTCTAGCTTGATTTCAGCAAGGCCTTTGACTGTGTCCCACAAAAGGTTGATCAGGAAGTTAGTGGATCTTGGAATTGGGGAAAAGATGGCCAGATGGGTGGAAAACTGGCTGAGGGACAGAACCCAGAGGGTGGTTGTGGGGGGAAGAGTTATCTGGTACCAAAGAGGTAATCAGTGGGGTCCCACAGGGCTCTGTGCTGGGGCCGGTGTTGTTCAATGTCTTCATCAATGACACTGAGGATGGCATTAAGGGCAAAATGTGCCTATTCGCAGATGACACCAAGCTCTGTGGGAGAGTAGACACAGCTGAAGGGATACGGGACCTACAGGAAGATCTGAAAAAAGCTGGTGAGGTGGTCCAAGATCTGGCAGCTTGGCTTCAATGCCAAGAAATGCAAAGTTATGCATATTGGAGCCAAGAATCCCAGGACAGAGAGTACTACCTGGATGGAGTCAGAGTATCTGCATCAGAGGAGGAGGAGGAGGAGGAGGAGAAGGACCTGGGAAGTGATGATCACTAGTGATCTGAAGCACTCCATGCAGTGCAAGAAAGCAGCAGCAAAGGCAAACAAGATGCTGGGATGCATATCTAGGGGGATCAGCAATAGGAGAGAGGAGGTTACACTGCCCTTGTACAGGTCACTGGTTAGGCCGCATCTATAGTATGGAATTCAGTACTGGTGCCCACACCTCAAAAAGGACATTAACTTGCTGGAGAAAGTCCAGAGGAGGGCTACAAAAATTATAGTGGGTCAGTAGGGTAAGGCATACAAGGAGAGGTTTAGTGCACTGAACATGTACTTCCTGGAAGACGGGGTGGGGGGGGAGAGACATGACTGGGAGCTTCAGGTACTTGAAAGGGATAAATAAAGTTGATAAGGTGAGTCTCTTTAAGCTGAGCGGCAACCATAACACTAGGGGGCCACAGTCTTAAGCTGGAGGGTGGGAGGTTTAGGAGGGAGGTCAGGAGGCACTTCTTCACAGAGAGGGTGGTGGACACTTGGAATGCACTGTCGGAAGAGGTTATCTCATTGAAGACAGTAGGCAGCTTTAAGAGAAGCTGGGATAGGCATAGGGGGAAAGTAACGATCTTGGGTAGGGAGGATGGGAGGAGTGGGAAAGGGGGGCAGAGACATTAGCTCAAGCTGTGGAACCTGCAATCCGAGCAGACTTGATAGGCCAAATGTCCTTCTTATGCTGGCTTCTTCGTATGTTCGTATGACATAAACACTTAAACCTATCGCCAGAGGTTTAGGTTTCTTAAAATGCAGTCACTGGATACCCTGCCAAGAGACTTATAGAAACATAGACTTTGATGGCAGATAAGGACCACTTGGCCCACCCAGTCTGCCCATTTCCCTACCTACTGGATAAGCTGCAGATTCTAGTTAACCAACAGCCTACTTCCTGCAACCCCCCACTATAATTGCCTTATGTCTGTCCCATGCATGTTTGAATTCCCCCACTGTTTTAGACCCAACTACCTCCTCAGGAAGGCAGTTCCATGTATCCACCACTCTCTCCATAAAAAAATTTCCTCACGTTACCCCTGAGCCGTCCCCCTCTATCTTTAAATTGTGCCCCCTTGTTCTTACACATCTCTTTTTCTGAAAGATGCTACCCTCCTGGACTTTGTTGATTCCCTTGAGGTACTTGAAAGTTTCTATCATGTCCCCTGTCCCTCCTTTCATCAAGAGTATACATATTAAGCTCTCTCAGTCTCTCTTCATATGGTTTCTGCTGCAGACCCTGCACCATTTTAGCTGCCCTCCTCTGGACTGCTTCCATCCTGTCTATGTCATTGTGTAGATGAGGTCTCCAAAACTGCACACAGTACTCCAGACGGGGTCTCACCAACTGTCTGTATAGAGGGATAACCACTTCCCTTTTTCTACTTGTGATGCCCCTTCCTATGCATCCCAGTATCCCCCTGACTCTCCTTACCGACTTTTCACATTGCTTACCACCTTTAGGTCATCTGATATGACTACCCCCAGGTTCCTTTCCATTTTTGTTGTTGTTAGTACCTCCCATGCTATTGTGTACTCTTCTCCTGGGTTTTTGTTTCCCAGGCGCATTACTTTGCACTTCTTTGCATTGAATCTAAGTTGCCATATGTCTGACCATTCCTCCAGCCTTGCCAAGTCCCTTCTCATCTTTTCTACCACCTCTTGTGTATCAACTCTGTTACAGATCTTTGTGTCATCTGCAAAGAGGCATACCTTTCCCTCCAGACCCTCTGCAATGTCACCTATAAAGATGTTAAAGAGGACTGGACCCAGTACTGAGCCCTGAGGTACTCCACTAGTAACCCCCCTTTCTTTGGAATGTGTTCCATTCACTGTTACCTTCTGTGTCCTGTTGTGCAGCCAGTTTGCTACCTAGGCTACCACCCTGGGACCCACTCCCAGGCTGGCTAACTTGATTATTAATCTTTTGTGTGGGACTGTGTCAAATGCCTTGCTAAAGTCTAGGTAGGCC
This sequence comes from Neoceratodus forsteri, assembly GCA_016271365.2. NCBI lineage: Eukaryota > Metazoa > Chordata > Ceratodontiformes > Ceratodontidae > Neoceratodus > Neoceratodus forsteri. The sequence goes on along the minus strand of CM028132.1, from coordinate 815,453,329 downwards.
ATATCCACAGCCCCTCCCTGATCTATTACTTTGGTCACCCAGTCAAAGAAATCAATTAGATTTGTCTGACATGACCTTCCTGCTGTAAATCCATACTGCTTCGGGTCCTGTGCCCCGCTGAGCTCTAGGTACTCAACAATTCTTTCTTTCAGAAGTGTTTCCATCATTTTCCCTACCACTGTCAAACTTACAGGTCTGTAGTTTCCTGCTTCTGCCTTGCTCCCACTTTTGTGAAGGGGAATCAAATCTGCCCTCCCCCAGTCCTCAGGTACCACCCCATCCTGCCATGATTTGTTAGAAAGCGTGGTCAGTGGTGTCACTAGGTTCTCCCTTAGTTCTTTTAGGATTCTGGGGTGAATTCCATCAGGCCCCATTGCTTTGTCCACCTTGAGTTTTAGGCGTTCTTTCAGGACTCTTTCTTCTGTGAATGGACTGGTGTCAACCCCCCTACCCAGAGTGCTTCTACTGTCTGGTTTAGGTAACTCCTCATCTTCTTTTGTGAATACTGAGCAAAAGTATTCATTGTATCTCTGCCTTTTCACTGTCTCCCTCTGCTTACCTCCTCTCTCCTTTATTAATCTTCACTATCCCTCCTTTAACCTTTCTATGCTCCCTAATGTACCTATGAAAGGTTTTATCCCCCTTCTTAACTGAGTTGGCTATTTTTTCCTCGGTTTGGGCCTTTGCTATTCTGATTGCCTTCCCCACTTCTTTCTGCTTTTATTGATACAGTTCCCTGCCGTGCTCCTTTTGTGATTCCTCATACTTTCTGAATGTAGCCTTTTTCTCCTTAATCTTCCCTGCCACCTCTTTTGAGAACCATAGAGGTTTTTTACTCTGCTTTGTTTTCTTGATTTGTTTCACACAAAGGCTCGTTGCCTCTATGATGGCTGTTTTGATTTTTCTCCACTGTTCTTCCACCCCTCCTTTTTGGCCATTTGCTAGTGCATTCTTCAGGTATTCACCCATTTTGCCAAAGTCAACCCTTCTAAAGTCCAGTAACCTTGTTTTTGTATGGCTTATCTCCATGGTTGTGCTCATTGTGAAGCACACTGTGCAGTGGTCGCTTGTTCCCAGATGTCTACTGACTTCTAAATTTGTGATCCTCTCTCCATTTGAGAGTACAGTATGCGCCAAAAGCAACGGACAGGCTTGTAGCATATAGCCGCTTGTAACGGACAAAATCTGTTTTCCAAAAGCCAGTTGCATAGGGATTAATGTCATTTATCATTGTTTAAACGGACCTTAAATTTCGGATGTAGCATCCACTTTAACTGTCTAATGTGAACCTAGTTTGAACTCATTTAACGATACAGTAATAAAATCACCCTGTATGTCCCCAACTTCAGTGCTGTTCTGCCTGAGTTCTGACAATATGGCGTCCTCTCCTGCTTCTGGTTCTGCCTCAGGTCCAACACAGGGTAAGCGCACTTGCCTTACCTTGTCTCATAAAACTGAGATCCTCACAGAACTGGACAAACTCCCCAAATTAAGCATTCGTGATCTTAGTTCTCATTTTGGCATCCCAGAGTCCACAATCAGTGATCTTATTAAAACAGGACTCTCTACTGTCTGACTGGCATTCCAACAGAACCCAGGTCGAAAAAGGCAGAGGAAAAGAACAACGACGTAGAGGAAGCGTTGCTTCGTTGGTTCTCTAATGCCAGGGGAAGGGAAGCCTTGATTAGTGGCCCACTTTTGGTCCAGAAGGCAGAGCAGATAGCCCTTGCTCTCAACAAACCTGACTTCAAGGCGACTGATGGATGGTTAAGCCGCTGGAAACAGCGGCATTATGTCACCCTAATGAGAGGCAGGTTGCTCCAGATCTTAGATGCAGATGAAGAAATCATGGCATCTGCCTGTGTACGTCACATCACTTTGTTAGGTGCAGTGCATCTCCTGCATCAAGCCTGGAACATGGTTTCTGTGGAAACAATTCAGCGCTGCTTTAAAAAAGGTGGATTCACCACAGACCCAACAATTGGAGACACGGATCAAGAGGAAGATCTAAATCTACCTGAGGAGATCGGTCTCAGTGCTGAGGATATGAATACGCTGTGTAACCTTGGGAATGAAGGAAAAGAAGCTGAAAACGAGGTTGACGACATCACGGAAGCCGTCAGTGTTCTAGCCAGAGAGGAGAACCAGAAAGACCAGGGGAAGACTGATGAAGAGACAGACGAAGTAACTGTCACTCCACAAGATGTCCATGCAGCTCTGCTTACGCTGAGGAGGGCGATGGAGCAGCGTGACTTAGCACATAGCATAAATTAGTGCGACGAAAACGACTAACGATGTAGCAGACGCCGCTTCTACTGGACAGTAGCCATATCAGTCCGGTACAAGCAGCGCATACTGTACCAGGTCTAGTATTGCTCCCTCCTGAGTGGGTTCCAACACTAGCTGTCTAAGGCCTGCCCCCTGCAGGGCATCGAGAATGACCCTGCTCTTGGATGTGGCTGCAGTACATGTCATTCAGTTAACATCTGGCATATTCAGGTCCCCCATCAACAGTATCTCCCCTTTTTCAGCCATTTTGAGAATGTCTACTATCATTTTCTTGTCCATTTCCTCCCCTCAAGATGGGGGTCTGTATACAACCCCTGTGCAGATTGTGATGCCATTCCCTGTCTCCAAGGTGACCCAGAGTGCCTCTTGTCCTCCTCCTCCTTTACTTTTTAGTTCTGTAGCTTTGATCCCTTCCCTTATGTATAGAGCTACTCCACCTCCTCTTTTACCTTCCCTGTCCTTTCTGTAGGATTGTGTACCCTGGTATGTTGACATCCCAGTCATGGTTCTCTGTGTACCATGTTTCCGTGACTGCCACAATATCCAATTGTTCATCTTCCATCAAGGCTACTAGCTCAGGAAGCTTGTTTCCCAGACTACGGGCATTGGTACTCATTGCCCTCCATTTAATGTTGGCTTTATCCTTTTTTCCCCCATCCCTGCTCTTGTTGCCCTTGTCTATTTTTCCATTTACCCCTGTCCTGCCCTGTGTTGAGCTCTGTACCTCAGTGTTTACCTTACTACCCGCCATGTTTTGTGGGGGGAGGCTTGCAATTTTCTGCCTATTATCAGCACCTCCCCCCTTGGCTAGTTTAAAAGCTTGCCAAGGAAGCATTTAAACCTGTCACCTAGGAGCTTGGTTCCCGTCATGGACAGATGCAGACCATTGTGCCAGTATAGACCTTTATCTCTCCAGGTGGACCCCCAGTCCCCAATGAAGCCCATCTCAAGAAGCTCTGCTACAAATGGTTGCAGCCAGATAACAAGAGCAAGGACCAACTTCTGGAGGTGGTAATTATTGAACAGTTTATTAAAATTGTACCCCAGGATGTACAACTTTGGGTTTGGGAGCATAAGCCTGATTCTGTGGATAAAACCATCGCACTGGCAGAAGACTTCCTGGCAGCCCGACCATCCAGACCCAGAGGGTTCCAAGGGACATCAGCAGCATCAACCACCAACAATCCGGTAAGGAACCCTTTTACTTATAAACTATCAAATCCAGTCCCAGTGAAATAAGACTGGACAGCAGGGAGAGGGGGGTGAATTTCTGCAGCAGAGATTGTATGTCATGGGTGCCAAAAGAAGGGACATTATGTAAGAAATTGTCCTAATACAGAGACAGCTCACATAGCCTTAGCGAACTGGGGTCACTTTATGGCTACTGTGCAGATCGGATCACAGCAGATGATGGGACTGATTGATTCAGGGAGCCGTCAGACTCTTGTGTGAGCAGATCTGGTGACTGGGAATAATAAAGGGATGGATACAGCAGTCATCTGTGTGCACGGTGATACACATTGCTACCCTGCAGCCGCCATACAAATGACTGTTCAAGAAAAGACACATGAGGTAGAAGTGAGGTTGGTACCTCGCTTACTCGTGCCAGTAGTTCTTGGGCATGACCACCTAGACTTTGCTTCATTTATACATTGTCATGCTGCCCAGGATTCTGATGTAGTTGCCATAACCACTAGAGTTCAAATGAAGCAGGGACAATTACCATCTGTGTTCCCATTTGATGTTTTTGAGGATCCTGGCAAGGACCATAAAACTAGGATGGAAAAGAGGAAGTTAAAGAAGGACTGTACTGATACTCGTGCTGCTGTACAGCCAGATTTGGGACACACTTTTAAATGTGATATGCAGCATGAGCTAAAAGCAGATCCTTCACGTAACCCTTTTTTTTTTTGTTACAGGTGGGGAAGGAAGTGGAAAAAAGTGCCCCTCAGTTTATTGTAAAACAGGGAATACTGTACAGAGAATACACTAACCCCAGAACTGGAGAGGCAGTAGACCAACTAATGGTTCCAGAACAATTCCACTCCCAAATCATGTATCTGGCACATGACATCCCTTTAGCAGGCCATGCAGACAGAGATAGTACCCTGAATAGGAATATTACCCAGGTTTTATTGGCCCTCTATCCACAAGAACATAGCTGAATATTGTAAAGCATGTGCTGAGTGTAAGAAAGTAGTTCAGGCAGGAAAAAGGGATAGAGTACCACTACAACCCTTCCCCACTGTGACCAACCCCTTTGACCGAATAGCCATGGATGTAGTGGACCCCCTGGAAAAGAGCTCCAAGGGTAACAGATTTGTGCTGGTCATATGTGATTATGCTACCCGCTACCCAGAAGCTATCCCAATGAGAACTGTCTCCACCCCAAGGATAGCACAGGAACTAGCAAAGCTGTTTAGTTGCATGGGAATCCCCCAAGAAATATTTACTGATCAGGGGAATAGTTTTAATGCACACCTGCTAAAAGAACTGTACCATCTGCTGAGCGTGGTAGCAGTGCATACTTCCCCATACCACCCACAGACTGACGGACTCATAGAGAGGTTTAATCAGACATTAAAGAGAATGTTGAGGAAGTATGTAAAAGAAGAGGGTGGGGATAGGGATAGGCACCTCTCCTATTTACTCTTTGCTTACAAGAAATCTCTCAAGTATCCACTGAATTCTCGCTTTTTTCATTACTGTATGAGAGGAACCCAAGGGGGCCACTAGATGTGGTTAAAGAACACTGGGAAGAAGGGAACGAGGTGGGGCATTTTAATGTTGTATAGTACATGACTCAATTACGCAAACGCCTGTTGAGGTATATCAACTTGGCACACCAGAGCTTAGAACAGAAGCAAGACTTGCCGAGGAAGATACAACCAGGGTTTGAAGACTAAAACATTTCAGTCAGGGGACAAAGTGTTGTTACTTCTTCCCTCCACAGAGAACATACTACTCATGAAATGGCAGGGCCCCTTCACCATTTTGAGGCAAACAGGGGCAGTGAATTATGAGCTTAGCATGCCAGGAAAAAGACCCCCACAGAACATTTACCATGTGAACCTCCTTAGGAAATGGTGTGAGAAGCCTAACCCCTCCCTTTATATCCATCCAGAAAGTTAGGGAGTCAGAGCTAGAAGTTACTTATAAAAGTCAGGACAGTTGGGGAAGATCCAGATAAACCCCAAATTGGAGCCTCAGCAACAGAAAGATTTGCAGGAGGTATTACAAGAATTTGAGCCCACATTCACAAACATCCCGGAGAGGGCCAAAGGAATTGTGCACACTATAACTGCCACACAAGACAAGCCAATACACCAAGAGCCCCACAGATTGCCCATGAAGGTGAGGGATGAGATGATTCAGGAAGTCAAAAAATGGAGAAGTTAGGCATAATTGTGTCCTCAAAGTGTGCATGGTCTTCACCCATGGTCATAGTGGACAAGAAGGAGGGTGGGATATGTCTATGCCTAGATTTTAGAAAGCTCAACAACGTGTCACTATTCGGTGGCTACCAATGCCCCAAATAGATGACATCATTGACAGACTAGGCAATGCACAGTGTATCTCCACCCTTGACCTTACTAAGGGATACTGGCAAATCCCCTTGTCACCTGATTCACAAGATAAAACAGCATTTAGCACCTCAATCGGTTTATACCAGTTTGTCACAATACCATTCGGACTACATGGGGCCCCAGCCACTTTTCAGCATTTTATGGACCACATACTAAGACCACACACTGAGTACTATGTGGCTTATCTGGACGATGTAGTCATATTCAGTCCTGACTGGGAATCCCATGTTAGACACTTGTCCCAGGTATTGCAAGCAATAAAAGGAGTCAGGAGTGACCATTAACCCTGCTAAGTATGCCCTAGCAAAGACAGAGACAAGATACCTAGGGTTCATTTTAGGCAACGAACAAGTGAAGCCCGAGACAGAAAAGGTGACAGCAGTAGTGAACAGTCCCATACCTACCACAAAAAGGCATGGGAGATCTTTCCTAGGCCTGGCTGATTATTACTGGAAATGTATTCCTAATTTCTCAGACATTGCCAGTCCTTTGACTGATCTCACTAAAAAGAGGAGCCCGAATAAGGTTCAGTGGACCCCTATTTGTGATGTGGCTTTTAGGAATATCAAGGACATTCAATGTAGAGCTCCTGTATTGAAAAGCCCTGACTTCAACTAAGTGTTTGAGGTTCAAACCGATGCGTCATAGAATGGTACTGGGGCAGTCTTATCTTGGAAAAAAGATGGGGAAGAACATCCGATCATGTATATCAGCAGGAAGCTACATGAGAGGGAGAGGAGATATGTTACCATAGAGAAAGAATGCTTAGTTCTGAAGTGGGCTACTGAGTCTTTAAAATATTACTTGTGGGGGGCTGACTAAGATTGTAACTGATCATAACCCCCTTTGCTGGTTGCACCAAATGAGAGAAAAAAAATCGCTGTATAATGCTGTAGTACTTAGCTCTTCAGCCCTATTGATTTACTGTGTCCCACAGGACAGGGACAAAACATCTAAATGCTGATTTCATGTCTAGATATGGTGCAGGAATTGATGTCAATGAAATATGATGGACTTTCCCTAAAAGGAGATAGTGCAGGGAAGGTACCATTAGTCTCTGTTGAGAAATGTGTTAACGTCTCAGGGTGAAGAATTATCATATCCACTGTGTTTATGATGGAATGTTTATCATTAATAGGGACCCTGAGATGAAGCTTCTGAAGATGGATGGGTGGAAGCTCCATCCCTTCCTGGGACAGGAAGGTGGTAAGCAGTCTGAGATAACTGCTTCCCTCTTAAGGTAGGGGATATGTGACAGGGATATCCTGCCACTCTTGAGGACCGACCTTTTCTTAAATCTGTTACAACAGTTCTTCTACTTCTTAGCCTAATTTATCCTTTACAATTTCTAGTCCATAAGGTTAGCCATCTATGGGCGTCCCTCCCCTTTCTTGACTATGCAATAGTGCCCTTTTTAATTTTCCTTTTCCCTCTCAGGTCCTTGTACAGGGAGGTTATTGTGGTGACCTCCAAGCTGATGTAAAACAACAGGCTATGTGCCTCACTGTTGGATTCAGTATAAATAGCACTATGTCATAAGATACCTTGACGTATATGCCTTATGTGTATGAAACCTGCAAATGTTGAAAATACCACAGCACTAGGTGTTTCTGATAAAGATAAAAAGTACTAGGTGACTGTATTATAAAAATTAAGTCAGTGGGGTGAAGATAACAGAAAACCCCCCTTGTTATTTAAATGCATGTAAATTACAGATTGTTTGAGGGGCCCTTTGGCACCATGCAATCCTGTTTTAAGCTGAACCAGCCTAAAATGTCATGGTGATTTGTATATATTTGCATTATGGGGGTATGTGTGATGTTGTGTTTCTTTGAAACTTGGCTTTATTGCCAGTGCCCTTTGGGGTAACCCTTGCTTCAAAGTGCTTCTGCACTAAGGTTCTTTGTCTTTAGTTTGTCTTTGGGTTTTTTTCTTTTTTGAGCTCCCCATCGCCCAAACACACAAGACCAACAAAGGGAATGAAATAATTTTCACTAAATAGCTCAGTAGATGCTGACTAAGAAGAAGGACATGCACAGTCTGTTACAAACATACGAAATTTGCCAGCAGATAAAGGCCTAGAGGTCTATCAAGTCTGCTCGAATGTGCAGCTAGCACCCCTTATTCTGCAGCTGCCCCTCCCTTCCACCCTTCCCCTTCATTAACCCTCCCCCTTGTCCTGTCCCATCCCCTTTTGAAGCAGTCCACTGTTCTACTGGATACCACTTCTGCAGGTAACGCATTCCACCCAGCCACCACCCTCTCTGTAAAAAAGTGTCTCCTCATCTCCCTCCTGAACCTTCCTCCCTCCAGTCTCATATCATGGCCTCTGGTGTCCCTCCCTTCCCTTACTTTGAACAGCCCCTCTGTACCTGTCTTGTTTATTCCTTTCATGTATTTAAAGGTTTTAATCATGTCCCCCCTGGTCCTCCTGTCCTCCAGTGAGTACACATTTAACTCCCTCAACCTCCTCTCATATGATAAGTCCCCTAGCCCCTTGATCATCTTTGTCACCCTGCGATGCACCCCCTCCAGTAACTTAATGTCCTTCTTCAGATACGGGCGCCAGTACTGCACGCAGTACTCCAGGTGCGGTCTAACTAATGACCTGTTGCTGCAATCTGATGTACTGAAGAAGGGATATGCCACTGCTTAAGGCTATACACTGTGTTTTAAATAAACATCACACAGAGATTGTGTGTTGAACCTGAAGTTCTGTGTCTGGTCCATCTGTTATCCCACAACCCCTCCACAGAGACAGCCAACTAAGCGTCGAGTGAAGGGAGCAGTGGTGGGTGTTGAACCGGGCCAGTGTTACAATCCTGCAGATGCTGCTGAAGACTGTTATTTCTGGTAATATATGGAACTCTCAACATTCCATCTCATGATATTACCATTGCTCTAAAGTCATAATGACTGACTGTATTATGAGTTTCTGATGCCCTGATCCCTATGGGGAAGAGTGATCTCTAATATAATTATTGACCAGCGCTTTTTCCCATAGGGAAACCCGGTTATAATTTGCCATTATAACCAGTTGAGCTGGTTATAATGGCAAACACGCGCCAGGTTTCCCTCTGATCATGCATGCGCCAGGCACAGTGTTCCTTTACTATGTGGCGTTCACTGTTCTGAGAAGCAACGCCCCTCAGTGTCGGCATTTTTTATTTATTTTTTTTTTTTTACGGGGTTTATGTAGCATCCCACAACTCGGGTGTGTGTAAAATCTCATTACACACATCACCCCATATAGTATTCTCTATGTATTATGTGTCGGTATAAAACATAATTTACCCAACTGGCTACAATCTCATAAATGTAAAGTGAGCAACAGCAAAATCATACAGTATAGGTGTAAACCCCACAGAATTTTCATAGCTCCTTTACAAAAAAGTTGTTTTCTTTGATTACCCTGTGAGAGACTTTACCCAGACCCTCATGCTCTATTGTTTTTTTTTTTTTGTTTTGTTTGCAGGTTTTTTTTTTTGGGGGGGGGGGGTTGACCATTATTTACCCAGGAGAGCACACTGTAATATAACATCCCAGTTTTAGAAGGGTTCTGCTTTTAGCCATTTTTACAGTTTGGAGGAACGAAGCACAGAGAAGTTAAGTGGCTTACTAAGAGTCACATCAAAAATAAACAGCTGTGGTGAGATTTGAACCTGGGTCTCCTAGTTCTATAGCCTATGCATCAATCATGTTCCCACAGTCCCTCCTAAACCCTCTAAACTAATCTGTGGGAGTTACCAGAAACATAGAAACATAGAATTTGACGGCAGATAAGGACCGCTTGGCCCACCCAGTCTGCCCATTTCCCTACCTACTGGATAAGCTGCAGATCCTAGTTAACCAGCAGCCTACTTCTTCCTACCCCAACCCCCCAGAACTGCCTTATGACTATCCCATGCATGCTTGAATTCCACCACTGATTTTGACTCCACAACCTCCTCCGGAAGGCCGTTCCATGCATCCACAACCCTCTCTGTGAAAAAATACTTCCTTAAATTACCTCTGAGCCGCCCCCTCTATCTTCAAATTGTGCCCTCTTGTTCTTGCACACCTCTTTTTTTTGAAAGATGCTACCCTCTTGGACTTTGTTGATTCCCTTGAGGTACTTGAAAGTTTCTATCATGTCCCCCCTCTCCCTTCTTTCCTCGAGGCTATACATATTAAGCTCCTTAAGTCTCTCTTCATATGTCTTCCGGTGCAGACCCTGCACCATTTTAGTTGCCCTCCTCTGGACAGCTTCCATCCTGTCTATGTCTTTGCGGAGACTGGGTCTCCAGAACTGCACACAGTACTCCAGATGGGGTCTCACCAGCTGTCTGTACAGAGGATAATAACTTCCTGTTTTCTACTGGTGATGCCTCTCCTATGCATCCCAGTATCCCCAACCCTCCTTGCTGCCCTCTCACATTGCTTGCCCGTCTTTAGGTCATCTGATATGACTACTCCCAGGTCCCTTTCCATTTTGTTGTTGTTAGTATCACCCCCCATTGTGACTCTTCCCTGGGTTTTGTTTCCCAGGTGCATTACCTTGCACTTCTTAGCATTGAATCTAAGCTGCCATACATTTGACCATTCCTCTAACCTTGCCAAGTCCCTTCTCATCCTTTCCACCCCACCCTGTGCATCAACTCTGTTGCAGATCTTAGTGTCATCTGCAAAGAGACATACTTTCCTTCCAGTCCTTCTGCAATGTAAACATAAAGACATTGAAGAGGACAGTCCTAATACTGAACCCTGCGGTACCCCACTAGTAACCCTCCTTTCTTCTGCGTGGACTCCATTTACTATTACTCTCTGTGTCCTATTCTCCAGCCAATTCTTTACCCAGGCTGTCAACTTGGGCCCCACTCCCAGGCTGGCTAACATGTATATTAATCTTTTGTGTGGGACTGTGTCAAATGCCTTGCTAAAGTCTAGGTAGGCCATGTCCACAGCCTCTCCCTGATCTACTACTTTGGTCACCCAGTCAAAGAAATCTATCAGATTCGTCTGGCATGACCTTCCGCTGTGAATCCATGCTGTCTAGGGTCCTGTGCCTCTCTGGCCTCTAGATACTCGACAATTCTTTCCTTTAAAGTGATTCCATCATTTCCCTATCACTGAGGTTAAACTAACAGGTCTATAGTTTCCTGCTTCTGCCTTGCTCCCACTTTTGTGAGGGAATCACATCTGCCCTCCTCCAGTCCTCGGGTACCACCCCATCCTCCCATGATTTGTTAAAAGCGGTGATCAGTGGTGTCACTAGTTCTACCCTTAGTTCTTTTAGAATTCTGGGATGAATCCCATCAGGCCCCATTGCTTTGTCCACCTTCAGTTTTAAGAGTTCTTTCAGAACCCTTTCTTCTGTAAATGGGCGGTATCAACTTCTGTATCCAGAGTGTTACTACTGTTTTGTTTTATGTACCTCCCCTCTTCCTTTGTAAATACTGAGCAAAAATATTTGTTTAGTATCTCTGCCTTTTCACAGTCTCCCTCTGCCCACCCTCCCTCCCTTTATTAAGCCTCACAATCCTCCCCTGGTCTTCCTTCGCTCCCTGATGTACCTATAAAAGGTTTTATCCCCCTTCTTAACTGAGTTGGCTATCTTTTCCTCGGTTTGTGCCTTTGCTGTTCTGACTGCCTTCCCAGCCTCCTTTTGCTTTAACTGATACAATTCTCTGTCCTGCTCCTTCTGCGATTCCTTGTACTTCCTGAATGCTTTCTTTTTCTCTTGAACCTTCACTGCCACTTCCTTTGAGAACCATAGTGGTTTCTTACATCGTCTTGTTTTGTTTATTTGCTTCACACAAAGGCTCGTTACCTCTGTGATGGCAGTTTTATTATTCCCCATTGTTCTTCCACCCTCCTTCCTGCCCATTTGCTAGTGCGTTCCATGAGCACTCGCCCATTTAAGCAAATCAGCCCTCCTAAAGTCCAGTACTTTTGTCTTTGTATGGCTTGACTCTATTGCTGTGTTTATTGTGAACCATACTGTTGATGGTGGCTAGTTCCCAGATGGCTACCCACTTCTACATCTGTAATCCTCTCACCATCTCCATTTGAGAGAATCAAGTCTAATATTGCTCCTTCTCGAGATGGGCTCCAGTACTAGTTGTCTAAGGCATGCCCCTGTGGGGCATCTAGAATAACTGCACTCTTGAGTGGCAGCTGCAACTGCACTCCAGTTAACATCTGGCATATTCAGATCACCAATCAGCAATATCTCCCTTTTCTGCCATTCTAAGTATACTTTCTATCATTTCCCTGTCCATTTCCTCCCCTGAGAAGTGGGTCTGTATACAACCCTGTGCGTATTGTGGTGCCATTGCCTGTCTCCAATTTACCACAGTGCTTCTTCTCCTCCTGTGTACCTTTTTGTTCTGTTGCTTTTATTCCTTCCCTTATGTAAAGAACTACTCCTCCTCCTCTTTACCCTCCTGTCCCTCCTGTAGACAGTGTATCCTGGTATGTTTATGTCCCAGTCATGGTTTTGTGTGTACCATGTTTCTGTGACTGCCACGATATCCAGATGTTCTTCCTCCATCAAGGCCACTAATTCAGAGAAGCCTGTTACCCAGACTACGGGCATTAGTACTCATTGCTCTCCATTTTTGATGGCTTTACCTTCCAGTGCAGCATCCCCACTGACCGTTCTACCTCTGTCTTTTCTCATTTAGTACCCTGTTTTGTAGGGAGAGGCTGGGATTTTCCTGCTGCTTGTCAGTGCCTCCCCCTTTGACTAGTTAAAAAGCTTGCCAATGAAGCATTTAAACAGATTGCTCAAAAGACTTGTTCCCTTTCTGGACAGATGCAGACCATCCTGCCAGTATAGGCTGGTGTCCCTCCAGGTGGAACCCCAGTCCCCAATGAAGCCAAACCCCTGTGTTCCGCACCATTTTTTCAACCATTCATTAAACTGCATGGTGCCAATTACCTCGCCTCCCCATGCTTTTGACAGGCAGCACCTCTGAGAAGGATACTGTGTGCTACTGTCTTAGGTCCCTCCCCAACTCTGCAATGTCCTCCTGCACTGCTCTAATCTCATGATGAGCCAAGTCATTTGTCCCTAGGTGGACAATTACGTCCAGCTCAGAATCCCTTGCAGCTGTTCCTCGTGATCCTGAGGATCGCTTCCTGTCCCTCAAGCCATGGCACCAGGCAGGCATCTTACTTCATTTTCTCATCTCCCCAGTTCTATACCCTAATAACTGAGTCCCCCACAGGAGCTGCTTCCTTTCCTTTGGTGTCCTCTGCCTCCTTTCTGTGGGCCTCCTTGTGACAGTTATCATCAGTCTTCTCTGCGGGTACACCCATAGGGGAGCTATGCTCCCCCAGAATGGTGTATGGATTGTGGAGTGGAACAATTGACTGGGTGTGCCTCTGTTCCACCCTCCTCACCCTCCCTGAGCCCACTGTGGTCCAACTACTGTGCTTTCTTCGCAACCTCTGAGGTAGTGGTGGTGGCGCTAGTGCTCCCTGGATGGGGGAGGTTCCCTTTCTACCGTCCAATGTGGCCTGGGGGAAGGTTTCCTTACTACTGTCCAGTGCGGCCTGAAGACGGGCAACTTCCTCCCTCAGGGCAGATAGTTGTCTGCAAATAGGGCAGCATCTCAGCCTCCAGAAAGACTCCCGGAAGACTGCTGCCCCACAGCCATTACATTGCACTACTCCCCACGTTTATCTAGGTTTTTTATTTTTATTGTATTTGTGTGTGTGCGTGCGCGCGTGTGATTTGATTATATAGAAATATATATATATATTACACAACGTGTATGCTTATGTGTATGCCAGCACTGTCTTCACATGTCCTAACAAAAACCCCACATGCATGGCACAAAGGCTACATGTACAAAACTCAAGTTTCAAAATTCACTCTTTAAAGGTAAATCATAACTTTAAAGAATGTAGGACACCTCTAGGAAAGCTTTTGAACTGTCGCATCATTTCAGCTGCACTTCCTGTTTTTTTTTTTGTTTTTTTTTGCATTATTTCTTTATCCTCCTACATGCCCCGTATCTACCACTTCCTTCGAGCACCCATGATCCCAGACACCCACCTACTGTCCTTCTCCTGGAACCCCTTACCTCAGATCACAGCCAACCCTGGGGTAGCTCGGCGTAACCCTTCGCCAAGTGGGTCTCTCTCCTCCGAGGGGGAAGGCACCGGTAGGGCAGCCAGCACACTCTTTCTCTTGGCCCCAGGGTGCTGCTGAGGCGGTCAGGCTCCATGAGAGTCCTTCGGTGGTGTCGGCAGATCATCTGCCATCATCCTGGCCAATCTGGGATATTTTTTCCACTTTTCTGGTTCCCCTGACGTCATGCCGCTTCTTGTAGTGCTCCCAGTTTCCACCGGGCGCTGCTACAGAGCGAGGCATCACCCTAACCCACCCCCGGGGAGGACAGCAGTCCCTCGGATGCTCAATCCTCTCCCGCCCCTGCCGACCCACAGTGACCCGAGTCCGTTCCGTGGTTTGAGGTAAGGCGCCAGCACCTCAGCCCTCTGCGCCACCGGGCCGGCATTTCCTGTTTTTATCGTTGCCTTATTGTTTGTTATTGATGAATTTTGTGTGGAAACATAACCTTGTCCTTCTCACTCCATCTGTTTTTGATGCTTGTCTACATGTGATGTCATAATCTCCTGTTTGTGACCCAATAATCATTTTGATGGCAACCAACTGTGAGTCATAAACTAAGGATTATGACATCATCTGTAAACATGTAGCAGACATAGGTGAAATTTGAAACATAAGAATACAAATCTCAAGCAGTTTTCCCTAGTATTAAAGAGTGAAAGTTAAATACATAAAAAATATGGTTAATGTACTATAAGCAAAATTGTTTATAACTATCTTTTTTGAAATTTTCCAAGCTATGTCACAGGCTCTACAGCAAACTCAACAGCTCCATGAGCTATTTAATACACTGAAAGCAAGAAAAATTGGTTTCTCTTACATTATATTACAAATCTGCCACCCATGGAACAACCAGGGGCATTTGTTCTCATATAGATTTTTATCCTTTCTAGCAGGCAGCTCTCAGCCCTGTCTCTGCCACAACAGACCGACGACCATCTCCCCCAGGACTTACCTGGCCCGCAGGTTCCTCCACAGACTTCCTCCCATGGCAGGGCCGGGGGGGCATCCCCGCCCTTCCCTGGAGACATGTATCAAGAAAGGGGCCCTGAATCCTGGGTGATGGAGCAGGTCAGAGGCAGACAGGCACATCACCTCCACGGCCTTCAAGGCTGCTCCACCATTTTTCTGTTTTCTCCCCCACCCTCCCCTGCTACAGCAGGGATGTCAGCATGTGCTGTGTGGGAGCACACACACACCCTACAGCAAACCTACAACTCCCACCGTTCATGCTGTCCCTGCGTGCATTACCACCAGGCTTCCACCTGGTGGCAATCAACATAAGCACAACATGTCTCCCTTCCTCTAGAGAGGGAAGCAGTCCTCTGGACACTCAATCCTCTCCCCCAGCTGACCGCAGCAACCAGAGTCCACTGCTGAACCCGGATCACTGGCCAAACAGGCAGTAGCTACCACCAAGCCGCTATGCTGCCCACAACCGCTTTTGAATGGGTGGCCATGTTATTTTTGGACTGTTTGAAATGTAGAATCACTCTCCTCCACCATTCTCCATGGTTAGAGTCAGTTTCTACAGGGGTTGACTCATCCAGACTTATATAGCTGGTGAGTTTTAATGCAAAGGTTGACGAGCCCTCTGATCATTTTGCAGACAAGCTCCTCCAGACCAGTGATGCTCTGGGTTATAAAGAACTTGTTGCCTCAGCCACGTGAGAGGGCAGGTAACACACTGGAAGGAACTGGTGTTCTGATCGGGACTGGAGACAGAAAATACTTCAGTTGATCTCATTCCTTGGTTGGACCACTGCAATGTAAGGTTTAATTGCAGAGCCCCCATGAAGCCAGCTTGTACTGTGAAGATGACAGGTTATTGAGTTTCCTGGATACTTTAAACCTGGTGTTAACATCCTGAGGTGGGGGGGGGGTCCATTGCAGCTGTCAAGAACTATAATGTGGCCCTAACAATGGAAACTGACAAACAGGCACCAGTTTGTTTGCACATCATGACTTCACACCAAAGCCTATAGTATTCACAACAGCCTCAGCAGTTGAAGGTATAGTACAGGGATGTATACTAACGTTCAAGTGGAGTCTAGGGCAGAAGACAATAAACTTGTCCTGATGACTCATGACAGCTATCAGGAGGCAATCAGATAGAAGAGAGCCAAATTTCTCTCAGGTCTCACTATAACAGAGCAGCTGTTTTCATACTGTGGACAGGTTTTTACTCTGTGTGCAGAGGAAAGGGGAGTATTCTGAGAATATGTGGCACTGGTTAAATCTGTTGCTTAAAACAAAGACTTTCAGCATCTAGAACCAGATCTCATCTGCTGTTCAAGATATGAGTGACACGAATAGTGGGGCAGTGAGATCATTAATTTTGCTGACTTGGAGTGAGTTCAGGCAGTTGGATGAAGAGGGCGCTGTCTGAGGGTTTGCTAGGCATTATATCACTTCTAGATTGCATGCTGCTCCATCCTAGCTAACAAAACTCTGAGATGATGGTAACAGCAACATTCATAATGGAAGTTCTCAATGCTTTCTTGATGGGAGTGTTGCTGCAGCAGCCTTTAAAAAGGTGGTCATGAGACCTCTGCTGAAGAAGCAGTCTTTAGATTCTGACTCCCCTGTTTGTTATTGGCCCACCTCCAACCTGACATTGTTGGCAAAGGTTGCTGAGAAGGAAGGGTGGTGCAGCCAGGTGAACACCTGGAAACGTATTACATCTTTATGCCATTTCAGTAGGGCTTTAGCAAACTCCACAGCACTGATACAATCCTGACAGTGCTTGTGACGATCTCTTGCAGGCAAGGAATGAAGGTGAGGTATCCACTGTGATCCTCACTGCTCTCTCCTTGGTGCTGATAGACCACAGATTGATGACGGATAGACTGCAGGACCATGTGGGGCTGAGCGGGGCTGTGCCTGCATAGTACCAATCACTCCTGACAGACCAGGAACAGTCAGTAGTAATGGTGACTTGCCCGTTATAGCTCGCTGGCATAGACTGTGGTGGTCCTTAGGGATCAGTTTTCCACTCAGTGCTGTTTACTGTTTATATGCCGCAACTTAGAGAGATCACCATGAAGTGCAGTATTTTGTATCAGTGCTGTGTAGATGATACCTGCACAGGATTGGGGTGATCACTTGGTGCCATTACTCCAGCAGTGTTTGGCAGAAATAAAGGACTGGAAGGTATCCAACAGATTGGCTTTAAATCCGGGTAACATTGAGCTACTGCTGGTGTGTTCAGATCCCCATGTCTCTGCTTTATAAAGCAGCCTTAGAGTACCTACAGTTGGTTGAGTCTAGCTGGCTGAAGAAAGGGCTGTGAGCAATCTGGAAGTAGTCCCTGAGAAAATGTAGATCCTGGATTCACAGGTGTCGTCTGTAGTCTAGGGCTGCTTCTATAGCAACATAGATGTTGACAGCAGATAAGGACCGCAAGGCCCATCTATTCTGCCAATTTTTTCTGCCTTATGAATGTGCCATAGGCCTTTGCTCTGTCAATGGCCTATCTATTCATACTCATCTGTATTGCTCCCTTATGCCTATCCCATGCCTGTTTGAAGCCCTGCACTGTATTCATATCCACCACTTCCTGAGGGAGGCCGTTCTATACATCCACCACCCTTTCTGTGAAAAAGAACTTCCTCACATTACCCCTTAATCGGCCTCCCTCTAATCTCATGCTGTGTTCTCTTGTCCTGCTATTTTTCTTATATTGAAACATGTTAAGAGTCTTTCACCTTGTTAATTCCCTTAAGATGTTTGAATGTTTCAATCATATCACCTCTCTCCCTCCTTTGCTCTAGGGCATACATATTGAGATCCACCAATCTGTTCTCATATGTTTTCTGATGCAGTCCCTGCACCATTTTAGTTGCCCTTCTCTGGACTGCCTCCATTATGTTAATGTCCTTGTGCAGGTGCGGCCTCCAGTACTGCACGTAGTACTCCGGATGGGGTCAAACCAGTGTCTCGTAAACAGGGATTATCACCTCCCTCTCACGACTTGTGATACCCCTACTAATACACCCCCAACATCCCTCTAGCCTTACCTACTGCTTTAGTGGTCTGCTTGGATGATTTCGAGTCTCATCCGTGATGATGATGCCCAAGTCTCTTTCTTCCCTTGTGATTGCCAGCAACTCCTCTCCTTACCTATAAGTAGCTTCAGGGTTTCTCTTCACTATGTGCATGATCTTGCACTTCTTTGCATTAAACCCCAGTTGCCACTCTTTCTTCCATTTTGCCAGTTTATCCAGATCTATTCTCATTCTGCCCACCCTATTTGGATCATCTACTCTGTTGCAGATCTTGGTGTCATCTGTAAACAGACAAACCTTACCCTCCAGTCCATCTGCAATGTCAATGAAGATACTGAAGAGGACTGGTCCCAGGACTGATCCCTGAGGTACACCACTTGTGACTTGCATCTCTTCAGACAGTATACCATTTACCACAACACTCTTTTTTCTGCCCGTCAACCAGTTTCCCACCCAGTTGACCAACCTCTGACCCACCTCAAGCCTACCCAGCTTATTAATCACTCTTCTATGTGGAACAGTATCAAAAGCTTTGCCGAAGTCAAGGTAGGCGACATCAACTGCACACCACTGGTTCACCACTCTGGTTACCCAGTCAAAGAAATCTATGAGATTAGTTTGACAGGACCTTCCTGTTATAAGCCCATGCTGTCCTGGATCCTGTGCTCCTATGGATTCCAGAGGTTGCAGTATCCTTTCCTTAAGAAGTGCCTCCATAATCTTGCCTACTACTGAGGTAAGACTGACTGGTCTGTAGTTCACCTCCTCCTCCCCGCTGCCACTTCTGTGGCACATGAGCCCTTCTCCAGTCTTCTGGGACCTCTCCTGTGCTCAGAGACTCACTAAACAGTTCTGCTAATGGCTTTGCTAGTTCCACACGTAGCTCCTTTAGTACCCTGGGATGTACGCCATCAGGTCCTATTGCCTTGTCCACACTGAGCTTAGCGAGCTCTTGTAGGACCCTTTCTTTTGTGAAGGGACTTGTGCACACCTCCCTCCCCCCATGTCCATGGTGCTGAGCTGTGGGCCCTGCCCTACCTTCTCCTCAGTAAATACTGAGCAGAAGTATCTATTTAGGATAGATGCTTTTCCTTGGTCCTACTCCACACACTCCCCCTTATCCCCTTTGATCTTAGCAATACCCCCTCTGGACTTTCTCCTTTCACTACTATATCTATAGAAAGTCTTGTCCCCTTCTTTTATTGTTTGTGTTAGTGTTTCCTCCGTTTGTGCCTTTGCCTGCCTTACTGCCTTCCCTGCTTCCCTCAGGGAAGTTTGGTATCCTTCCCTATCTTTGCCCCCCTGCGTTCCCTTATATTTCCTTAAGGCCAATCTTTTGACTCTGATCTTTTCTGCTACTGTTTCTGAGAACCAAAGTGGTTTCCTTCTTCTTTTGCTCTTACTTTTCTCCCTAACACAATGGGATGTTGCTTCAAGTATTGTATCCTTAATGCTTGCCCACTTCGTCTGTACCCCCTCACCTGTATTTCTTCTTGCCAGGGCTAACTCAACTCTGTTGGCCATCTTATCAAAGTCGGCTCCTCTAAAGTCCCAGATTTTTGCCTTGGAATGGAATGATTTAGTTCTAGTGGCCAAATTGAACCACACCATGTGATGGTCACTGGCCCCCAGGTGACCTTCTACCTGGAGATCAGTGATTCTTTCCCCGTTAGTTAGTACTAGATCCAGGATAGCTGGGTTGTAGTACCAGTTGTTTGAGGCCCTCCCCCTGCAGGGAATTCACTATCATATAAACAATATCATCAGCTTGTACCCCATTCTAGAGCCAGGTACTCATAAAACACTAGTTCAGGCTTTCATCTCTTTGTACCTTATTAGCTGTTGTGCACTTTTTAAGTGCATATCCTGTGGCCAGATCTGAGGCTTGCAGCTTGTGCAAAACATGCCTTCTGAGCTTCTAACATTGGTCAAATCACATTACACTGCCACGGTGTGATCTGGCTGCCTGTCAGACAAAGGACTGACAACTGTGTGCTTGTTATGGTCTTTAAGGCCCTGAACAGACTGGATCCAATCTATCTCTGCTAGCTCCTGACTCTACACCAAAAAGGTCGAGCCCTTTGTTCCACAGACCAAGTACTGCTTATGGTTCCTGCTCAAGGTTGAAATCAGTGTGAGAGAGGGCCAGGCATTTCCAGCTGCACGCTGGAGCCCTGGTTTTGAGGAACTCGCTTCCACCATCAGTCCATCGCATCAGCAGGCTGGGACACTTCAGTGCAGAAGCCTAGAGGTGGTTATGCAGCTCTCCTTACCCTGGCCCCATCAAGTCAATTCTATCGGTTAGATTTCAAAATTCATATTTTAGGATTCTAGAATGAGTGCATATTATTTTAAGTGTATATTTATTTATTCATTGATTTGTAACACTCTAATGGCTTTAGTTTTTGCATTCGCTTGCGCGCATGCGCAAGGAACATCTTGCAACAGTGTGCCTTTTGGAGGTGTACGACCCTCCTCCCCAATCCAGTGCTCACTGTAGCAGGCGCGACCCTACTGGACCGATACATGCTGAGCTGTGTATGAGAGCAGTTCGGCTGTGTTGGCATTCACATCAAGGAAAAGGTCCGCTGCAGTCAGCAGTGGCAGCGTGTATGCAATTAGCATACACGTAAGCCGAACTGTTGTCATCCACAGCTCGACATCAAAACCCTCCCGCTTCCTCCCTCTGCTAATGTCCTCCCCCTCCTTGTTCTCTCTGGCCCACACCTTGTGTGCCGAGGGGGGTACCCAATCCCCCTCAGCTCATGCGCCCCCTCAGTACAGTGTGCAGCCAACGGGGGTGCCCAATCCCCAGTGACTGCAGCTCCCTCCCAAAAAAAAAAAAAAAAAAAAACAAACAACCAGTTGACATGCTGGGCCCACCCAGCATGCTCATACTCCCTCCACACACACTGTATAGCGGCGGGGTGCCCAGTCCCCGGCTGATCCACCCAAAAAAACATGTAGGTGGCACACTGAGGCCCACCCAGTGCACCAGCAGCATCTGTTTTGTCCCCGCCTGCCATCCGTGCTCACCTCTGCGCTCCCACCTCCCCACACACACACCCTCACCTAGGTGGCATGCTGGAGCCCACCCCAGTGTGCCAAAGCCTCCGTTTTCTTTTCTTTTAATCCTGTAAAACAAAAATGGTCCCTCGGTGATCCTGCCCCCCGCCAACCCAGCGCCCACCCTCTGCGCACCCACCTCCCCACACCCCCCACATCCCATATTTACTTCCGGAGCCCTGTGCAATGATCTTCGGTGGACCAAGAACACGTCTGCACTCTTCAAAGACGACCGTGAACTGAAGAAATGCCGGTAAGCTGTATAACAGCATAGATAGGATATTTTCAACTTTAGTGCATATCTCGGCCATTTTGGGGAATTTTGGCACCACATTTTCAACATGGGGTTAGTGGGATCCCTCCTCATGAATTCAGTCACTGTCATGGCATTATTCAGTCCTGAAAGGTGATTTCGCGGTCACTGCGCGGAATCACCTTTCGGAACTTCGATAACAAAGCATTGATGTCGATGTTCATGGTGGGCTCTCAAAAAGCCTATGTTGCAAATTTGGTGAAAAAATTCCAAATAAATCACCATTTTACGAGCGTGCGTTGCACAGTTTCAACGGACACTAGTAAGTTTGAAAATTTGTAATACTTTCACTCCAGATTTTCAACATAGGCATATTTCCACACCTCCTTATGAGCAGTGTGGCTGTCATTTTTCACATCCTGCCCGAGACGTGTTTTTGCGCTTCCAGCACAAAATAGTGCCGTCGCTGTTGGAAATCAGTGTTTGTTATAGAGTAAGACAATCACAGTAGCACTGTTCATGAGCAGAGGTCCTAAAATGCCTATGTTGAAAATTTGGTGGCAAAAGTCCATAAAATGGCTGTGGTACGAGCATGCGTTGCGCAGTTTCTATGCACACCTGTAAGTTTGTGAATTTGTAATATTTCCACTCCAGATTTTCAACATTACCATTTTCCCACATCTTCTTATGACCAGTACAACTGTTATTTTTCACATCCTGGCCGAAACGTGTTTTTGCACTTCTAGCATACAATAGCGCAGCCGCTGTGGGAAATCATGTTCAGTACAGAGTAAGAAAATCACAGTTCATGAGCAGACATCCTAAAATGCCTATGTTGAAAATTTGGTGCACAAATTCCAAACAATGACTGTTTTATGAGCATGCATTGCGCAGTTTCCACACGCACTCATAACTTCGCAGATTTGCCATACTTTCACTCCAGATTTCCAACATTTGTATTTTCCTACACCTCCTTATGAACAGTTCAGCTGTCATTTTTTACATCCTGGCAGAAATGTTTTCACACTTCCGACGCAGAATAGCGCAGTCGCTGTGGAAAATCGGTGTTCGGTGCACAGTAAGAAAATCATAGTGACAGTGTTCATGACCAGAGGTGACAAAATGCCTATGTTGAACATTTGGTGAAATAATTCCACTGAATGACTGTTACAAGCATGGGTTGCGACAGTTTCCACACAGCCTCGTTCCCTTGAGCACGCCCAAGGCATTACAGTTCCTAAGACAGACACTTAAGAAGTATGAGGGTGAAATGTTGATCAGATGCAAGAGGAGTTGCAGAGAGGTACTCTGTTGGGATATGGATGCTAAAGAGACATGGATACAACTGGGGGGCCTGCATAAATGCCAAACACCAATGCAAATACCTGCAAGCTGCAAGTGAACGTTTGGCATTGACAAATGCTTGTTTGTAAAGTGATCTAATTATTTTTAAGGGTGCTATATTAACATACAATCCTATCCTTTAAAAAAACTGTACTGCAATAAAATAAGTACAAGGCAGTAGGTGAGAACTGACATTTTCCAAAGGCTAAAGGTTTATGAACAATAATACTAAGGAACTTCAATATACAGTTGCTGTATTTTCTGTATGCAGTGCTAAGCACCTACAGAAGCCAAGGGCTGGGAACAAGACTGAGAACACCATTGTAGCCATGTCCCCATGTAATATGCATGCTGTTGCACTCATTTATGTACTTTCAGGCATTGACAGTTCCATTATCGTGTGTTAGTCTGATTCTGCGGCATGCTTGTTGATATGTTCTGTCTGAAATAAAGTGAGGGCTGGGAGATTAGAAACACTGCAGTGAAACTAACTAGTAATGCGCTTAGGGCAACACATTGTAACTTGTTTAGAATGTGGTGGGAACGATGTCTGCACACAAACCTGATGTGCAGTATAAGAAATTACTCTGTGTACGATATTAGGTGTTTATGTTCCAGAGGGAAAACTAGGACACAGTGTTTTATAAACAGGAAGTGATATGCAATTACCATTCAAAGATACAGAGGCCATAACTCCCTGCAGAGGAAGAAGGTGAGGACATCACGTTTACTGCTAGCCACAGAAGCATCATACCTAGTCATGCAACTTCTTAACACATTTGTTTTTCATACGCCCTCTAGCATTGTCATAGCCAAATCACTGAATGCTTGAGGACACCTAGTGCTGCAGATAATTTCCTCGTGTGCATAGATAAGTGCACATGTAACTAATCTAAAACACATATGCTTATCATGGCTTTACCTCTCTTCCACATATCAGTTATGCACTTATTTATGATTGTCTTTTGAAATGCTGTGTACTCTGCATTGTTTTATGGTACTCCGGTTTTATGGCAAACCACTGTTGATGTTTTGTATTGCTGTATCACTTGTAACTGCAGTTCTTTTGTCCGTAGCTCTCCCGGGTCGTGCCTGAAAACAGGCAATGCTATTCTCTAGTGCACTTACCTGGTAAACAAAAACTAAATAAATTTAACCCTACCCATCACCACCATCATCATCAAACTGAAAAAGTAATTGCTGCCATCATTTTAGTATTTGTAATTCTTTGTGGATAAAACTAGTGCAAGGAGACAAACTCACAGCAACTTGGGAAATGTTATGGCCACCTTGTTCTCTTTTATATATACAAATAAAATTCTGTTTTTGACTTGTGCACCTGGAGATCACAGCTCTCCTTTAGCAATCTGATGATCTCCATCTCTCTCTCTCTCTTTCTCTCTACGGGCTAGCCACCACACAACACTCTGACTTCCTCCCCTTAGGTCGGACCCTTTTGGAGCTACCACAACCACACGCTATGGGAAGGATCTGAAGGTTGAGAGTGTAAGAGATGTGAGGCTTAAAGTTGGGCATCTCAGTTGGGGAGCTGGGGCAAAAGGGCAACACCTACAGAGCCACAGTTCCCTTTTTCTCCCAGGTTTTACTTCCCAAGCAAGCCCTATGCCCAATCTGTCTCCTCGCTCATTGCTTACTTCTGCTGCCCCCCACCATCCTATGCCATCAGGGGGAGAAAAGCAGCAGGTAGCCCCACATTCAATTTTCTAAATGTGAAGAGCAGCCACTGGGACACTTCAATCCTCTTCCTGCCAGTCCACCGCTATCTCCCAGCCTCAGCAGGCAAACCTGGAACATCAGCACGGCAAGCAGTGCCAGTCGCTGTTCTGCTCCCAGGTTTGCCAAAAATCAATATTTTTTCCTATTTATTCACCATGTCCAACCCCAAGAGCACAGTCACCATGCCTGCATCCATTTTCTGGCCAGGAGGGCAGACAAGCAGTTGTCTTCATGGTCAAGTGCTGTTCCTTGGAAGGCCGGAAGGGGGTACAAATACTGGCCCCCCACCATGCTTTCCTTCCCCAGGAATTGACTGATTCAACTGAACACCTGTGCTTGATCCCAGCCAACCCTGGGGCTCTCACGCAAGCTTGATCTCCATAATGGTAACACTATGTGCTGCTACCATGCACCTAGGACAGCCCCCAAATATTTATCTTCAAAGAAATTTTATGTGAAAAATGGGAGACTACTGGTCCACCATGTAGAGGACTTTGGGGAGTTTAAAAAGGGAATTTAAGTGGGAACACAGAGGTTAAACGTGGTTGAAGTGCATCTACGGCCTACAGACACAAATACAAGGTATTGCAGCAGTCTGTACTCCAGCAAAATAGTCACAAAAAGCAGCAAAGGCTACAACACTGCAATGCATTACAAATCCCCCACCTACTCCACTCTGCAAAGAGCAGCGAGTCTGTGGATCACAAGCCCTTGTGAATTTGCATAGTCATGTAGTACGTGAATACCACATAACATAATGCAAGTATGGAAAAAAGAAAGTCAGATTTAATTTATAAACTGCCCTAATCCCAGGGGCTCAGGGTGCTGCACAAGCAATAAAATAGCAGCAGAATATAAACATCAAATAAAGAAATTAAATAAAACAATGACACATGCAAATTAGCTAGATTTAAAAATACCCTAGGAATGGTAATTCAAACAAGTGTACCTTCATCCTTGTTAACCCTCCCACCACCACCACCAGCACACATTGTATCAACTTGGTATAGTTTTTCATTGGCCCACTTTGATTGAACAGGAAGAACTCACTAATTAGTTAAGTGCCTCCCCCAGGCCAGGGCTATAAATGAGGCAATCTATGCAGTGGGTACCTACCCCAATGAAGACTTACCAGTCGAAGCACCAGGGCACCATGCTGCTGTGTCTTTGCACTGTTGATGGTTCCCTGTAGATGAATTATAGCCCATCACTTTTTAATTTGCCATGCACCACTGTAAAGTGCAATAGTTTACAACCGGCCCGTTGGTGCAACAGTAGAGCTACTGCTGGCGACACCGTCGACTTGGGTTCATGAACGAGCCTAAGCATTTGGAGGGCCAGCCTGGGGCAGAAGCATAAAGCATTGTGTGGAATGCTCTCCTTCTCCATGGAGGGCTGCCATTCCCGCTGCAATACTGCCACCTGGGTGACCACAGGTGGCAGTGCAGCCAAGAACATCAACAGAATGGGAGGGGATGACGTGGATCAGGGGACCCGAACTCTGCAACTGCTTCACGTGCACCAGCGCATTGGTCTCCATGTGTGCGTGCCAATGTTGCCAGGAAATCACTGACATCGGGGGAAAAAGCTCAACCCCGGTGCTTGCTTCAGATGGGACCCTGGTACATCTGGAGCAGTCTTCACAGCCACCGCGAGCTGTCCAATGAGGTGCGTGACTAGGGGTGTAGTCAGCCACCCCTACCCCTGCCCAGAGGGTAAACCAAGGCTATGTGGGGGCAGGCTGTGGTAGGTTAGGCGGGGCCTGAGGGATGGCCTGTTGGGCTCCTAGCCAGAGGACCAGCCCAGAGATTCAGGGGCATAACCAATGAATTAAAAAAAATAATTTTTGTTATGCTTTCATGAAAGAAGATAATGTACAAAAGATATACACTAGACTGGATACAGGGCTGCTTATGGTCAGTATGGGTGCCATTTTGCACAGTGATGAGGACAGGCACACTTCTGAAAGAAAGAAAGCTAAAGTGCTTATTTTAAATCTATACACTTGCACAACACATTGTAGCAGTTTTGGAGTGTTACCATTTTTACCAGGTTACTATTTCAAGGAGGAGTGAGCTTCAGCTGGCGTCTACAAATGAAACAAAAAAAGCTGCAAATAGAGGTAAGACGCTATGGTTTTGCCTTTGTAAATACAAGATTCAGTATCAAATAGGGCATGAGCAATAAAATGGTGAAAGGTTTAGATTCACAGATGTAGTAGTCAGATAAGGACCGCATGGCCCACCTAGTCTGCCTATGAAAACCCCCAAGTAGTGTCCATCTACTTGGGGGACCTCAAACCTGCCTCTCCCCTCCCGTGTATACCCATGTACTTATCCCATGCACACTTCAACTGCGTGAGCACTGCCACCCCTACCACTTCTTCCGGCAAACTATTCCAGTCATTCACCACCCTCTCGGTGAAGAAGAAATTCCTCACATTACCCCTGACCCTGCCTCCCAACAATTTCATGCTGTGCCCACTAGTGATAAAAGTTCTGCTCCAATGAAACAGACTCTCCACCTGCGCCATGTTTATCCCCTTTAAATATATAAATGTCTCAATCATACCCCCCTTCTTCTCCTCCCGTCCCCCAGGGAGTACAGGTTTCATTTCCCAACCCTCTCCTCATAGGATATCCCCTGTATACCCAGCATCATCCTGTCCAGCTCATTGTTCTGCTTACCTCAGGGTTACTCGAGCCCTGGCTGTGGCCATGCTCCACCTCCTGTGTTTTTTGGGCCTTACCCACCCTATACTAGGGCATCCGCTCTGCATCCCCCCCTCAAAGTCCAAGTACATTTCACCACCCACAACTGCTGGGCTCCTGCCCTAGACTAACTGGGATTTTGCACTAGACTAACCAGGCTCTTGCACCGCTACCACAGGGCTCATGCTCCTAAGACTCTCTCATTTCACCCAAATGAGACCCTCAGGATTCAGTATGCATTGCCCCTACTTGCATCATACTGCAACTGACTTTGGCTCTCTAACTCTCGGATCTCGCTCCGCAGTAGACAGCCTGCACAACACTGGGACTTTGCTGCTACCCGATTCCCAGTGAGTCCCTATAGCCCTGGACCTCAGTCCTCCAAAGCCTGCCTGCCTAGTACTGGGACCCTTCTCCACTACTTCCCTCCTGGATCCTACAGCCATTCTGACTCTGGGATCTTGCTCCCTGGCTCCCAGTGAGCCCCTACCTCTCTTGACTTTGTTATGCGGCAGCCAGCCTACACACCATTAGGACCTTACTCCCTGGCTCCCAGCGAGTCCCTATAGCTCCAGACCTCAATTTTCCAAAGCCTGCCTGCCTAGCACTGGGAACTTACTCCACTACCTGCCTCTGAACCATGCAGCCATTCCTGTTTCTGGACCTTGTTCCCTGGCTCCCAGAGAACCACAGCAGCTCTGGGCATCACTTCTCCCAACGCCTGTCTGCCTAGTACCAGGACCTTGCTCCCCTACCTGCATTCTGGAGCCTGCAGACATTCCTGCTTCAGCAACTTGCTCCCTGGCTTCTAGGCAGCACCTAGAACTCTGGACTTCACTCTTCCATAATTTGCCTAGCATTGGGACCTTGCTCCCCCTGCCTGCCTCCTGGACCATGCAGCCATTCTTTGGGAAGCTGTTCCCTGGCTCAGTCTCAGCCCTGTTCCCTGCCACTGATATTGGACCCTGCCTCCGGCATCTTGGTCCTTAGGCTCCCCGAGACAGTCTAAGCCCCTGACCTCACTCCTCCAAAGCATGTTTGCCTAGTGTTGGGACCTTGCTCCCACTACCTGCCTCTGGACCCTGTAGGTGTTCCTGCTTCATGACATTGCTCCTCGACTCCCAATAAACCCCCACAACACTGGACCATGCTCTTCCACAACCTTCCTGCCTAGCACTGGGACTGTGTTCCCCCTACATGCCTCCTGGAACATAAAGCCAGTTTTGCTTTGGGACCTTGCTCATTGGTTCAGTCTGAGCTCCGTTATATGCCACTGGTACTGGATCTTGCTTCAAGAACCTCGCTCTTTGGCTCCACCTTGAATCATTCGAAGCTCCAGACCTCGCTCCTCCAAAGCATGTCTGCCTAGTGCCTAGTGTTGGGACCTTGCTCCTACTATCTGCCACTGAACCCTGTAGAAGTTCCTGCTTTGGGAAAATTCTCCCTGGCTCCCAGCGAGCCCCTATAACTTCAGACCTCACTCCTCCACAGCCTGCCTAGCACTGGGACCTTGCTCCCCCTACTTGCCTCCTGGACCTTGCAGCCATTACTGCTTAGGGACACTGCTCCCTGGTTCAGTCTGAGCCCTATACCATCCCATTGTTGTTGGAGACTGCATCTGGGACGTGGTTCAGTTAAACTATTCTGCGCTTCTCTTCAGGACTTGCTGCCTTATCAAACTGCAGGTGGATCCTGTCTCTGGAACCCTGCTGCCTGAGTCAGCCATGCCATTCCATGTTTCACTTCAGAACCTGCTGTCTTATCAAATTGCAGGTAGACCCTGCTTCCAGGACCCTGCTCCCTGGCTAAATGAGTTCCGTGCCTTACCAAATGATACTGGTCCCTGATTCTGGGACCTTGCTCCCTGGCGGCTCAATCCAAGCCCATACCATGCCTCTTATACTGGACTGCTACTTTCAAAATCCATAGTGGGCCTGCCTCCGGATATACTCCCCAGCTCCTCCCAAGACATTCTGGGCCCCGGACAGTGCTTCCCTCTGTGGCAGCCAGCATACCCAAGAACTGGGACCTTTCTACGACTTTCCGTGCGACCACCAGAGGTCATTCCATCTCAAGACATTCCTGCAATTCAGAGCTATCATGTTCCTGCCGCTGTGGCCTTCTCTAGAACTACAACAGTAGTCAGTTTTTGTTTCATTTTGCATGTCAGGATCAGCCAGTGGACAGGAGAAACTTACATCAGAAAACTAAGACCAGGGGCCAGATTTGCAGATGGCCAGAACTGCTGCAAACTCCAGGTGCACCGAAAATATGGCACACCAGTCTTGCAGCAATTTAATGGGATTTTACATCCCTTGCATCCATTTGATGCCTGCTAGACCATCTTTATGTGGTCTTGCGTGTGTCATTGCTTGAGATACCTGACACGAAGCTTACGCCTGACATGAAGCTTGCACCCAAGATTTGGCACTAGCTTCTGTAAAGCAGAAAAACTGTTGCAACTGCGCATGAGATTGTAAAATTGGATGCGGCTGTGGCAAATGGAAGTGTAGCAGTGGCAATACCAGGGTTTGATACAAGCTAGACGCAGTGTATTGACACAAGGTCGACACCACATCGGCAAAGTGTAGCACAGCGACAGATGTGCCTGGATGTGGCGAGTCGCTGTGCTGGTAGACAGCAGAGACCGGCAGTGTGGCTCCTGGTGTTGCGCCCCTTCCCCCCGTCCAACTCCGACTCAGAGTTAGATATCTAGACACCAGGGCTGTGATGTGCGGGGCCCCCGACATGGGGGGTAAAGGAGGCACAGCCCCCTGAAAGGAACCCACCAGCATCCCTGGCGGCACAATACCGACACTCAGCATTGTGGTATGTCGCTGTAGGGTTGCCGGTATGCGCCATTGGACGCAAGCTGCCGATAGTAAAACCAATAGACGCAAGCACTGCGCTATCTTTTGAAACTCTTGCCCTAAGATTTCATTCAGAATGGACGCCTAAGAAAGCCACTGCCAAATCCTTAATCAACTATAAAGACTGGACTGCAGTAACTGACCCCCACCCTGAAAGAACTCTGGGTTCTATTATCAGCCACAACAAAGAAAAGGACCTCTCTGATCTTTGTGCTGCCCATCTAAAAGCCAACACTGCACAACCCCCTTCATGAGAGACACCTGTGCCTTTCAGTCCCTTGGACAAGTGAAAAAAAAAAACCTCATGATGTAGGTTCATCCTAACATGACAAGGCTCAAGATGAAGGTTACGGCTATGGAACAACAGCTGCCTCTTAACTTTGGTCCCATACCCTTCATCCTGCTCAAATGTGATGATGATTCACCTTCAACCTCTTGTCAGGACCTTATTTTGTTCCTCCACTTGTGCACATCACTCCCGCTCCAGTCATTCCAGGTAATTCTAGACTTCCACTGCCACCTACAGTTCCTACCCTGGCTCCTCCTGCAAATGTGTCCCCATCACAACTCCCTCCATTCTTCTACCCGATCCAAAACTAGACTTCTACTCAACTACTGAACTCAATGCCACCTAGAATTCCTTGGCAGCCAAAACCTACTCCTCTCTGCAGGACTCACACCCCAATGACTACCGAGTTTAGGCCCTAAGTACCATCAGACTTTTGCCCCACAACTACTGGGTTCATGCCCCACCCACACCTGGGCTTATGCCCCAATGACTCTGGTCTCAGACCCGAACACAACTAGACACATGCCCCATGACTACTGGGCTCACATCCCTACCCCTGACAACAGGTTTCACTCGGGTTTACATCTCAACATCCACTCGGCTCCTTCCCCACATTACCAGGCTCACACTCTACGACACTCTAAATGTTTCCTATTATGCCTAGACTTAAAAGACAATCACGTAACCCGGAGGGATGTTGACCTTAAGCCTTGGATCCCCAGAAGTTTCCTTCACAGGGGTCTTCCCTTTCCTCCATACTGAAGGTCATAATTAGTATATAGGTAAATTGCATTCGTAAGTGTCACACCGTCAAGTTGGGATCCAAATGGTGGCTCCTTCCCTCAATACAGAAGTGGTCTTCTTGCACTCCATAAAGGAATGATTCCTGAATGTTTTCTACACCTTCCACTCTTGAGTTTCTGACCTTCTTCCCTGCAGCAGCTTAGGCCAAGAGACTTCACTCCTGCGGCACCACTAGGGGCGGAACCCTCCTCAAGAGGTTTCTGTCCCATCATACCCCAAAAGGGTGGTAGTTCCTCTGGAACAGTGACCGGGAAAGGCCACACACACACATCCAACTATAACCTCTTCCAGAAGCAAAAGCACTACCATGTTCTAAAAGCATCCTACACACTTACTCGTCCACTGGACCAGTGAACCCCAAGATCCCTTTCCTGCTTACAGACTGCCAGTACCTCCCCCCCAGGAAAGTGTGCTGTCACACACACACATTCCCCATGGTCTCTATATACATGAGGGGGAACCTACCTGACTTCAATAATTATTTCAAGTACTATAACGATTGTAAACTTAAAATGGGAGTAGGTCTTGCCCTAACATAAAAATTCAGGAAGGAAGGGAGACCACTGGTCTATGGAGTTCTTTCCCCCACCAACTCAGTGGGAATACCCTGTCATCCTATTTTCTTCAAAGTACCTATCAAGTCTAAGTTTAAAGGCAATTACAACGTCAGCTGATACCATCTGTGCTGAGTGTCTGTTCCACATATTCACTGCTTGTTCTGTGAAGTAGTGCATCCTGACACTTCCCTCAGGTTTTCCTCCCTTCAGTGACACTGTGAACCCCCATTCCCCCATCCTTGGCACTTATGATGTAAAAATGGAGAAATAATTCCTTCTGCTATGTAACTAGCATTGTCAGCAATGCTGCTATAACATACACTGGTTTGGTTTGCTTGTTTACTAGTACTGAAAGAGACGACGGAGTCCACAAGTTTTTAATGTTTGGTGGTAGCATTTAAATGAGCAATAAAACAAGAATGAGCACCCCCTACATAGACCAATGTGGTCACAGCTGCATGGGGCATTAGATGGGCTAAGGACAATGTCATGAACAAACTACACACATGGCGTCTGGATCTGCTGCCATTTACTGGTATGATTAACTTGATGTTGCAACAAAACAAAAAACAAGCTGAGTGGAGAGCTCTGTATTACATTGCATGTGAAGAAATGACTGTATAAAGAGTTCTGAGACCCTGATCAAGGGAAAACAAGGACACTGCTTCTAAATAAAGACTGATTTCTGTGTTAGTGTAACCATGGGACCATGTAAATTGTCCCAATTAGTGTTTTGAATGAATTTACATTTGTCTGGGAAGCATACAGTATGATTACTCATCATGGGACACAGACTTCAAGAGTGGCCAAACTTGTCTTTTGAAATGTTTAAATGATTGTCTGGTTGGTAAAAAACATGGGAAACAAGCCGACTCAGTGGCACTGAAGGCTCAGGCACTGGTGCCTAACCTCCCACCACACCAATGAGCTAGATTTGGGAATGGACAAGGCTCATTCAGGAGCCAGCTGGAAGCAGGACTGAGCACCCCTTGCACACTGCTTTCCTCTCTTTGTGAGGGGGTCAGGCGTTTCACTGCACTGCCACCATACAGGGGAAGCTGGGTGGTACAACATGCAAGTGCCACAGGAAAGGGACCAGACACACATGCCTGTAACATAGAAGCTGTCGGCAGATAAGAGCCTTCAGCCCACCGAGTCTACCCTAGCTACCCTAAGAAATGTGCTTTTTCAAATTCTGCTGATAATAAGCTGTCCCCTTCCCCCACCTCCCAGCAGCCTGCTATGCCTATCCCAAGCTTTTTTTTTTTTTTTTTTTTTTAAAAAGCTGTAAATTGTTTTTGCTTCCACTACCACTGCTGGTAAGCTGTTCCATTTGTCCTCCACCCTCTATATGAAGAAATACTACTTCGTGTTCCCCGAACCTCCCTCCTTTCAGTTTTTATTTTGTGCCCCAAATCCCCCCACAAGCTGAATCATCAAATGAGCAAAGATTCCTCAAGTCCTTTTTATTAAATAGTTTAGAACAGTATGTTAAAGACCATACTTGGGGTTCTCATACTTTGGATTTGGTCCTTAGTAATTTGGAATATGATATTCAGGACTGTAGGGCCTTACACCCCCTAGGTTCCAGCAACCATAATATGGTGGAATTTTATATCAGCAAGGTTACAACTAAGACGGCTAGTAGGACAGTGGTATATAATTTTAGTAGGGCTAATTTTAACAATATAAGCGCACATTTAGCATCTTGAGATTGGCAGACAGATTGAAGCGGACTAAAGTTACAACATATGTGGGATATATTAAGTAATAAAATTAAATCTCTTGTACAAGAGTTTATCCCTAGTTTTAAGAAGACTATAATATCCCAAAAAAAACCACCCAGGTTTACTTCAACAATAGTTAAAAACATCAAAGGTAAAAATAAGGCATACAGTAATGCTAAGAAAAGTGGGCAGCCAGAAAGCTGGGCAGAATATAGACTTGAACTTAAAAAATGCAGGTTAAGTATATGTAAAGCAAAAGAAGACTATGAATATAAATTAGCAACTAAAGTTCAAAACAACTATTAATCTTTTTTTCTATATAAACAACAGAAAGGGTGTAAATAAGTCAATAAGGCCCCTAAAGCAATCAAATGGTGAATTAATATTAGATGATAAGGATATGGCATGCCATTATAACACATATTTTGCTTCAGTATATAATCCAAAAACTCATAATACCTTGAAGCAACAGGCTAAGGATGTAGGTCCATCACTTATAATTGAGG
Source organism: Neoceratodus forsteri (assembly GCA_016271365.2). Taxonomy (NCBI): domain Eukaryota; kingdom Metazoa; phylum Chordata; order Ceratodontiformes; family Ceratodontidae; genus Neoceratodus; species Neoceratodus forsteri. The sequence continues at coordinate 815,419,463 of CM028132.1, read as the reverse complement.
TTAAAAATGTGAGAGGCTAAAAGCCTTGGATTAGAATAAAGCCCAGGGGCCCGATGGCCTTCACCCCAGGGTGCTAAAGGAGCTGGCCGATGCATTGGCAGCCCCTGTAGCTTATTTATTCCAATACTCTATAGACAAGGCAGAAGTTCTGGAAGAATGGAGGCAGGCGGAAGTTATTCTCATATACAAAAAAGGGTCTAGACAGGAGGCACCTAACTACAGATCTATTAGCCTGACATCAATATTGGGGAAAATCTTAGAAGCTATTATCAAAACTTTTATTACTAATATGTTAACTACGTCAGGAGATTCTGATCATAACCAACATGGTTTTAGGAAGGGTAGGTCCCGTCAGACAAATTTGTTGGAATTTTATGGCAGGGTAAATCAAGCACTTGATTCTCGGAATGCAGTGGATGTTATCTTTCTGGACTATTCAAAGGCATTTAATAAGGTTCCACATGGCCTTCTGATTGAGGCCTTAATCAAGCATGGTATACATGCAAATATCTCTCTCTGGATTGAAAACTGGCTATCAGATTGGAAGCAGAGAGTTTCAGTGACGGGGTCACTGTCAGATTGGGCAGAGGTGACTAGTGGGGTCCCTCAGGGCTCGGTTTTGGGCCCTTGTCTTTTCAATTTATATATATCATCCATGCAAACTTCGACACAAGTATGGTTGTCTAAATTTGCAGATGATACTAGGATAGGCTTTAAGATAATTCCAAGGAGGATGTGGATATTTTACAGTCAGCATTAAAAGAACTTGAACATTGGACAATAAGTAACAATTCTACTTTCAATAGTGACAAATGTAGGGTTATGCATTTAGGAAAACATAACAGCCATTATAAATATAATTTAAATGGAGTGGAGTTACAAGGGTCAACAGAGGAAAAGGATTGGGGTATTTATATCACCAGTGATTTTAGTTTCACGACTCACTGTAATCAGATTATTAGAAAAGCTAGTGGACTTTTGCACTGTATAAATAAGCACATTAAAAGTAAAGATAGATTAGTGGTGATGCCACTGTACAAGGCATTGGTCCACCCACATCTGGAATACTGCACCCAATTTTGGTCACCAGGGGGTAAATTGGCTATAAAATCCCTCGAGCGAGTACAAAGAAGGGCAACTAGGCATGTGGCAGGCCTAGATGGGCTATGTTATCAGCAGAGACTGCAGGAATTAGGTCTTTACTCACTGGAGTTCTGTAGGCTCCGTGGTGATAGGTGTATGGTATATTGAGCACTTTTGGATGATGACTTATGGCCAAAACTAGGCCCTGAGTTAAGCATACAGCTATATGATACTAGGGCACATCCACTTCAAATTAAGATCAGTATTTATTGTACAAATGCCAGGAAAAATTGGTTTAGTAAAAGGGTAACCAGTATTTGGAACAGTCTACCAACAGAGGTGGTGGCAAGTGCGAACATGACAGAATTTAAGAAAACAGTAGACGACTACTTGATTACACAAGGTATTACAGGTTATTAACATGGCAGGCCGCAATGGACTTCGGTCTTCTTGGCCTTGTATCTACCTATGAGACCTATATCCTTGAGCATCTTTTTCTTTGAAAAATTGCATTTTCCTGCACTTTATTTATCCCTGTGAGGTATTTAAATGTCATATCCCCCCCTCTTGAGAATACATATTTAATTCCCTCAGCCTGTCCCTGTAGGGTTTGTGATGCAGTCCTTGCACCATTTTGGTTGCCCTCCTCTGAACCACGTCTAGCCTATCAATGTCCTTTCATAGACAAGGCCTCCAGAACTGGGCACAGTATTCAAGGTGTGGCCTCACCAATGATCTATATAGTGGCATCTTCACCTCCCTTTTTCTGCTGGTCATACCTCTGCCTATGCATCCCAGCATCCTGCTAGCTCTGCCTGCCGCTTAGTCACATAGCTTACCAGTCTTGAGGTCATCAAAGGTGACATGCACATGCTTTACTGTATGTGACTTGGCCTCTGGAAACTGAAGGAAAATGAGCACCAGCCACCAAGGATGACAAAACTGGTGCCACTGGGTCCTACCCCATGTGGATTCCCGACGGTATGACAGCGGAGAGAGTGGTGGATGGGACTGGGGGCACAGGGTACATGGGAAACATACAGCGCCATAACATACTACAGAATTTCACTGAGATTATATTTTTCCATCTCCACTATGGATGATAAAGCCTTTATAAGCCAGAAATGAGTTACAAACAACACAGCAATTACAGTACGTTTTATCTGTGTCAGCATGTAAATCAAAGAGAGAAAAAGGAAAATGTACCAAAATGATGCCTGATATCCATGTTCTGTTTTCAAGAATCCACAGAAATCTAGAAACAAGTAAACTGTGCACAAAACATACTGTAAATACATACTTTAATGAACAGGCATAGACATTCCCAGATCAATGTGTTTTTTTCTTTTTTGCATTTGTTGCAGGAAAATTTGAGAAGCCTGCTGGAATGTCTTGTAGGGAATTGCGATGCTGATGTAAGGAGTATGGAATGTGGCTCATTATCGCTGCTGCCTTTAGAATGTGGCTTATGGAAACTGCTCTAAATATCCAGGGTGGAGTATATTGACATGTTAGGAGCCAAACACTCGTGTGTGCTAAACATAAATTAAACTAAGACAATGTTCATGCTCTTAGGGATGCAGGCCCCCTGCACTGTTCTTTATGTCATTGAAAACAGTATGTTCTGGATGAACCTATATCCTAGAGACCTGCAATAAATCATCCACAATGCTGTCCGTCAACCCAATAAACTGTGATTTAAGGCTGGACACAGCAAATATTACAACATAATGCCTCAGCAATATGCCCAGGCATCCCCAACAAGTTTTGCAAACAGAAAATATTTTGTAATTAATAGCCAGAAAGAAGGAACAGTAGCATGCATATCTCCAAGCAGTGGAATGTAATGGAGCCAATCTGTTTAGTGGAGTGCAACACAGAAACATAGCCAATGGTGGTAGAAAAAGGCTAAGGGTCCATCTAGTTTGTCCGTAGTTCCTTATCGGCCCGGGACCTACTGTCCTACCCTCTATTCCCTCCCCTACTGTTATCAACTTGAGTAACTACCAAGCAATTCACTCTGTCCCGGCTATGCTTGAAACCATTTATGGTCTTGGCAACATCCGCTGGTAGACTATTCCATGGTTCCATCACCCTGTCTGTAAAACATACCCTCCTCATATCCCTCTTAAACCTTCCCACCACCAGGTTCCGCTCAGGTCCTCGGATTCATGAATCTGTACTCCTGCTAAATAGTTCCTCACTGTTCATCTTCTTTAGTCCCTTCAGGAACTTAAAAGCCTCTATCATATTCTCCCTCTCTCTCACCTTGTCTCCAGCAAGTACATGTTTAGTGCTTTGAGATGATCTTCATAAGATCTGCCCATTGACTCCGAATCATCTTGGTCACCCTGCAGTGCACCATCTCCTGACTGTCCCTGTCCTTGCTTAGGTGAGGACTCCAGAACTAAGCAGTGCTGTCCAGGTGCGGCCTCACTAATTACCTATACAGAAGTAATATCTCCATTTTTCTGCTATCAATACCCTTTCCCATACACCCAGCATCCTATTAGCTTTACTATAGGCCTTGTTACACTGGCTTGTAATGATGACTCCCAGGTCCCTTTCTTCTGCTGTAGTGCTCAGTTTAACCCCTCCCATACAGTACTCTGTCCTGGGGGTTTTGTTCCCTAGGTGCACTTGCACCTTGCACTTTTTGGTACTGAATTTCAACTGCCAAACCTCAGAGCATCTCTCTAGTCTTTGCAGATCCATGTGCATCTCCATGATCTCTTCATCAGTATCTTACCCTACCTCAGAGCTTTGTGTCATCTGCAAAGAGACATAACGTGCTCCAGACGCCCTCTCCAATGTCGCTGATGAGCATACTGAAGACGACAAGACAAATTCCTGTGGCGCCCCACTCGTGACCTTTCTTTCCCCCAATTTGACCCCATCTACCACCTTCTGCTGTTTCTCCTTCAACCAGTTTCCCACCCATTTATGTCCCTAGCCATGCCAAGATCCTCCCACTTCCTCAGCAGTCTCTGTGTTGTACCAAGTTGAAAACCTGCTGAAACTGAAGCAGCGTAAATCCACAGCATGGCTCTTATCTACCACATTTGTTACCCAAAGAAAACTCTCAGGCTGATAAGACCTCCGTTCTACAAACCCATGCTGTTTACAGTCCTGTAGACTGTTAATCTCTAGGTAGTCCACAGGGTCGTCTTTGACCAACAACTCCATCAGTTTACCCACTACAGAGGTAACACTGACAGATCTATAGCTCCCCGGTTGCCCACTGCCCTATTCCTGTGTCGCAGGACTACATCTGCTACCTACCAGTCTTTCAGAACTACCCGTGTCTGAACTGAGCTACTGAATAGCCTTCTAGGGTTCAGCCAGTTCTGCTGCCAACTCCTTGAATACCCTTGGGTGCATCCCACCCGGCCCTGGGGCCTTATCTACCGTTAGGGCTTCTAGCCCCTTTCTCTGGCTGTTCATTTGTGGAATGCCCCGGGTAGTCACCTTGATGCCACTTACACACATGGGCCTGCTGTCTTCCATTCTGAATACTGAACACAACATAAAAGAATAGAGCCTTTCATATAACAAGGAATTCAAAGCACTTTAAAAGTCATAGGAGTTAAAAAGCTACTATCATCACTAGTTATGACCATTTATATGCTAAAATTAGCACCTCACAATCTCCGTTATGCACAAATGTGATGTTTCACTGGTGGATAATAGAATTTTTTGTTATGTTGTGGTTTTCAGAGGTTACAGGTCACCTTTTGTGTCATGTAGTCCATGAATGCCCACTACCACTGCTTTTGCGAGATTGTAATTTTCTTTTTTTTTTTAACCAAACAATCCCACCCCCCAAAAAAAAAAAAAAAATGGCCACAAACCTGTAGATTTTTTTTATTATTATTTACCTAGCTGCTCTTGCCATATCACTTCATTCCCACTTAATGAATGCAGTCTCTCCCTTGCACTGCTCACCACTTCCACCAGCACAATGAAACAGCATTCAGCAGCTGATCACTTGGCCGGCACCTGGAAGTGGAGCACAGTGCAAGTGAGAGGCTGTTCATTAAGCAAAGCTAGAATCACTCACATACGTTTAAAAAAAATAAAAACCTACAAGCTTGTGGCACAGGGGCAGTTGGTTGAAAAGGAAAAATCAGACGTTTTTGAGGAAAAGGTAGTGGCACACTGGAAGAAGGTGACTGCTACATTTTGTTTATTTATACTAGTAATTAATAAAAATAAACTATCAGGAGCAGTCAAAACTTTGTTTTTTTTATCCACCTTTGATGTGTGATGCCTAAGCTACTCGGCACATCACACACCTCAGTGTATAAAATGTTACATTCTGCCCTTCATCCATCATTCTACACATTGTAACTGTGTGCAGGCAAACCCAGCATCTATAACTGTTCACTAGCAGCATAACAGGAGACACAACTGTAAAACTTGTTTTATTAAAAAGGAGGCCAGCTCTGTGGCGCTGGGCGATTGCCTGGCACGCTGGCGACCCGGGTTTGTGCCCTGAGCCTGGGACATCAGGAGCGGAGGCTGGCGGGGAAGGTTCAATAGCATCCTTGGGATGTCCTCCTCCCCGGGGGGGGGGGCCTGCACTGCTCTTGTAGTGGCTCCCCTTGTGACCCAGGTGGGCGCTGCACAGCTGTGGTGTGGGTGACCATGAACCACGGAGTGTGCTGCACTGGGATGCTGCTAGCATTTGTGCAGCCATAGTTGGAGGATGGGGCTGCTTAATTGAAAAATATGACTGCCTAGATGAGTGGATGATGGTGGCCCACCCCCTCATTCGTGGCAAAGCTGGAGGTGTTCAAGCTGACCCCTCGCCATGCCCAGTAAAGAAGGAACACTCTAGGGCAAATTTACTCTCCAGGTCGTGACCACGGGACCCCCCCCTCCCGATGAAGGGATAAGTCAGGTTGATTGGGTCATGGCATGATGGGAGGCAGCAGACGACATCAGGGAGTTCAGTGACAGGGGAAAGCTTGGCCACCTAAAGGAGTGGCTGGCCAGGAGGGGCCACGAGGGTAAAAAGATAATGCAAAAAAAAAAAAAAAAAGAGAGAATTTTGGCCAGCCCGATGGCATGACTGTTGAGGAACAACTTTACATGCTGGCAACCTAGATTCATTTCAGGGGCCAAGACTGTCGCTGCGGGTCAGCAGAAGGCTGGGAATGTGTCAGCAACAAGCCCCTACCTTCATGGAGGGACAGCAAGCTGCCCGCTCTGTGGCTGCTGCCACCAGGGTGCACCAAGAATGCATGGATGGAGTTGCTTTCGTGCTGTCATACCTTGAAGTGAGCCCTGGCTGATGCCATTCAGGAGAGGGAGCAAAATGGAAAATGACCCTGGATGAAGTGATAACTGATGCCAAGGGCTATAGCTCCCCTCTGGTTTTGAACGTCAATGTCAGCACTTGGTGTGAACCCACGTTTCAAGTGTGGGATTGAGCCCATGACCTTGTGGCACAGCGGTTCCGAGTGGTACCACATGAGCAACACATACAGAGAAACTATCACCTTTCAGGCATCTCTGACTGGATCCTCCTGAATGTCCACCCATCATATCTTAACATGGAAGCTAATAATTTACAAAAACTGAAAGAAAATGCATTTGTTTTGGAGCAACAATAGTAACAAGTTAACAAAGATGACCACCAGTTAGGCATTTTTGATCATCTTTGTACTGTAACCTATTTACAGTCAGAGGCAGTGGTAAGCACAAGCAAACCAAGTGGACGCTTGGGGCAGCAGCACAGAAGGGGTGCACTGGAGTAGAAATTATAAACAGAGATCAGTTTGGAATGCAAAATGTATTAATGTAAAAAACGAAATTGTTGTTGTGATTCTTGTATTCTTAAAATTTGTACCACTTTATCGATTCGGGTGGGGCAGAAGGGAGGATAGTTAAGGGGCACCACTAGGATTTCTGCTTGGGGCACCATTCGGTCTAAAACCAGTCCTGTTTACAGTAGGTGCAATCAATATGCAAAATATGTGGATAGGATTTCATCATTTCGCTGGCAACTGCTGTGAGAAGCAATCTAACTTCAAGTTAACATTTCCTGATGACAGCATAGCAAACTGCTATGCGAATTCAGTCACATTTATCAAGGAGTGTCATGAATACAACTTTCTGATTAGCATCAACGCAACAGGTTTAATCTCTTTTTTTGGGGGCGGAAAACAGTGATACTACATTCCCTACAGGTTACACTGAACAAAAAACATCTCTAAGCACACAGTCTATGAAACACTGCACAGTAAGCATGCTTTGTTTGTTATGGAACCAGAAACGTGGCATTTTATGTAGTAAATGTTTTACCACATGCTAACTTGTGGTTATAAGCTACCTTAAGTGCACGTATGCTGGACCAGATAAATAAACAGCCCTCAGTAGGCGTCAGCTATGGGAACAGTGGGGACTAATGTTTCACGGCTCACTTAATGCACAGTCGGGCATCTGGTCTATATTTCTTTTTTTTTCCTTAACACTTCAAATATATCTTCAGTTTTCAGAATTCTGCCAAACTATGTAGGCTGGAACCTAGCAGCCAAAAAATGCACAGTATCTCAAGTACAAAGGACTGCAGGCCACTGCCTGGGTGACCTTCTGTATTTTGGGAATGTCTGGCAAGCTGCATTGCTAACAGTCCAGATGACATCTAGTGGATGATGATATATTTGTTTTCAATCATACCTAACAGAACAGCAGTAAAAAGAAAGATACCCAAGTGATAAATGAATGTGACACACAACATCTTGAATACATCTGAAATATAATTTAAAGGGAAACAGTGGAAAAGGCACAGCTTTACCCAGGCACTACAAAAATGCCGATTAGTGCTTTCAGACAGTAACATTTTTTAACGAATAACTGTAATTGATTTTTTAGTGATTTAAACAGTTGCCTTCAACTTTCACTTTCTATTGCTGGGAGCCACCATTTCATGAGTAGCAGAGAGCTTCCTGAGCTCACTTTATGGTAATATGTCCTGCCAACCAACAGCTGAGGTCAGACAGGCATACTAGCATACAGTGAGCTCAGGAAGCTCACTGCTGCTTATGAAATAGCTGCTGCCAGCAACAGGAAGTAGAAGTTGTGGGTAGCTGTTCTAAATCATTAAATAAAGTTGTTACTGTCTGAAAGCACTAATTGAGAGTTTATGCAGTGTCTGAGGAAAGCTTTGTCTTTTCCATTGTTTCCCCTTTACCTATTTATAAAACATATTTTCTTTGTAAATATGATCACATAATCTATGATCTAAAAAAAACCTTGGCATGGTTCTTGCACTACTGCTATACTTTATAACAAATTGCTTCCTCCGTAAATTCACCAGACTCCTTGTTCCAAGATAAATCACTAAATGATAAGGTAGATGTGTTAGTTTCCCCCATGAAATAGAAGTCATGTAATAAAGAAAGGTCCAGGATCAGTAAACCAGTTCAAAATATATATTTTTTGCTTCACAGGGTATATGTTCAATCTTCACCTTACCAAATTAGGTGAAGAAGAATATGTGAAAGCCTGAAAACTTGTCAACCAAAATATCTTGTTGGTCCAATTGAAATGATCAAATCAGCTTTGTTCACTTCTTTGTACAGGGTTCGGGGCATTAATGCATGCCCTGGGTATAAAGGATGAGTATCCTCCAACCACCTGGGAAGTGCATTACTGCTCCTACACACCCATGGCCTGGAGGAGGTTATTACACTTATAAAATGGGTAAACAGAAAATAATAAAAAAATAAAAATAAAAAAATGTTAAAATGCTTGAAAACTGCAGAAATGTGGATATTCATCAGTGCAGCTTTTTAGGATGACGTTTTCTTTTCATGTTTAGTATTTTCATTTTCTAGAGTCCCTCCTCACCCACCTCACCCCCACCCCCACCCCGTTTTTTGACTGCACTGATTTTTTTATTTTATTAAACTCTAGGATTACAAATACCTTTGGCGGGAACTGCTCATTTACAAAGTTCCATGTAAATGAGTTTTTGGGAGTGGTGGCAGCCTCCTAGTTTGCACGAGCTCTGGCAGCAAGTGAGTCCCTCCACTTGACTGCTTGTGCATCCTCCTTCTACCGACTAGCGGTCTCACAACCAATACCCCCCATGATCACAGCTACAGCAACCAAACTTGCCTGCTCCCAACACACACACACACACACACACACACACACACTTCCCTGTTGCTACCTCCCAATTGTGTTTCTGTGTCTTTCTTATGGCTCTGGAGCTGCATGTTAGGTCGGCAAGGTGATGCTGAATTGCTCGCCATCTTGTGCCACAGTTACAGGGAGCCGATCATTAGGCACAGTGTCAGTCAGAGGGAGCAGATTTTAGGAAGGGGTCATTTGTGAAGGTGAGAGATCGAGGACGGCAAAAAGGGAAATGTGTTGCCATTAGTTGGGCCACCAATCTGCATAGCAAGCTTGAGTCGGGATGGCTGCTATTTTTTGTTTGGTTTAACACTGACGTGTCGGAGTGATATTTTGAACGTACTAAACCTGTTGCTAGATATACTGGTGATTACATCTACCTACACTAGGCATTTATCAGTGGCCAGGTGACTTTTTAACCAATTAGGTTTCTGCTTTTGCCTTTTATTTTTCAATCCATTTTATAAGGATCAGTACAGCTACAAATAATTCTGTGTGAACTATAACAAATGTGTTGACCTGTACAATAACACCAAATGCAGTGCTTCTGTGTGTGCATGGATGAGAGGACAAGGGTGCTAAATGTTACTGAAAGGAGGAAGACTGGAGAAGGGCTCATGTGATCCCACTCCAGAAGAGTGGTAGCAGGGAGGAGGCAGTGTACTACAGACCAGTCAGTCTTACGTCAGTAGTAGACAAGATTATGGAGGCACTCCTTAAGGAAAGGATAGTGCAACACCTGGAATCCATAGAAGCACAGGATCCAATACAGCATGGGTTTACAAAAGAAAGGTCCTATCAAACTAATGTCATAGATTTCTTTGAATGGGTAACCAGAGTGGCGGACCAAGGGGGGGCAGTTGATGTCACCTACCTTGACTTCAGCAAAGCTTTCAATACTGTTCCACATAGAAGATTGATTAATAAGCAGGGTATGCTTGTGTGGGTCAGAAGTTGGTCAACTGGTTGACAAACTGGCTGACGGGCAGGAAAACAGAGAATGGTGGTAAACGATACACAGTCAGAAAAAATCCAAGTCACAAGTGGTGTACCTCAGGGATCAGTCCTGGGGTCAGTCATTTTCAATATCTTCATCAGTGAAATTGCAGATGGACTGGAGGGTAAGGTCTGTCTGTTTGCAGATGACACCAAGATCTGCAAAGGAGCAGATGATCCAGATGGGGTGGGCAGAATGAGAAGAGATCTGGATAAACTAGCAAAATGGTCGGAAGAGTGGCAACTGGGGTTTAACGCAAAGAAGTGCAAGATCATGCACATAGGGAAGAGAAACCCTGAAGCCACCTATAGGGTGGGAGGGGAGTTGCTGGCAGTCACAAAGGAAGAAAGATTTTGGCATCATCATCACCGATGACCTGAAATCATCCAAGCAGACCACTAAAGCAGTAGGTAAGGCTAGGGAGATGTTAGGGTGTATTAGTAGGGGTATCACAAGTCGGAAGAGAGAGGTAATAATCCCTGTTTACAAGACACTGGTTAGGCCCCATCTGGAGTACTACATGCAGTACTGGAGGCCACACCTTCACAAGGACATTAACCAAATATTGGGCAGTCCAGAGAAGGGCAACCAAAATGGTGCAGGGACTGCATCAGAAAACATATGAGGACAGATTAATGGAGCTCAATAGGTATACCCTAGAACAAAGAAGGGAGAGAGGTGATATGATCGAAACATTCAAACACTTTAAGGGCATTAACAAGGTGAAAAGAGTCTAACATGTTGCAATATAAGAAAAATAGCAGGACAAGAGGACAGAGCAAGAGATTAGAGGGAGGCCAATTAAAAGGTAATGTGAGGAAGTTCTTTTTCACAGAAAGGGTGGTGGATGCATGGAACTGCCTACCTCAGGAAGTGGTGGATATAAATACAGTGCAGGGCTTCACAGGCATGGGATAGGCATAAGGGAGCAATACAGATGAGTATGAATAGATAGGCCATTGACAGAGCAAAGGCCGATGGCACATTCATAAGGTAGAAAAAGAAATGGGCAGACTGGATGGGCCTTGCAGTCCTTATCTGCCGTCAACTTCTATGTTTCTATCTTTTAATCTATTTTGTTTTGTTCTTCAGACAGTAAAAAGTCTCACAATTTTTTATATACGAGAATAAGATGTATTGGCTAGTTCACATCTGTGTAAGCTATCAGTTGTTGTCTGTGAGCAAGGCTAACTGTCGGTGAAATTACAAAATATTTGGTGTTATCTGGCCTATTTCGCACACTGATGAGTTAGTAGCAGCCTTTGTTAACTAAAACAGGCCAAAACACAGGCATGACCTTTAGCTCAACAGGCTGAGAACCACAGCAAGCAAATGACAGTCACAGGAACAGCCTGGTCACTCTCAGAAAACTAGTCTAAACATAATGATACGTAACAATTTAGGAAGAAAGAAGAGCACCATCCATTATCAAGTCCCCCTCTAACAACAAAGGGGCATACCTGTCACCTACTTACCTAGTTTAAGCTTGAAGGCAGAATGTGTTGATTGATATCACTTGCTTTGGAAGTCTGTTCCAGGCATCCATGAATCGTTCTATGCAGTAGTTCCTTTTCCACCTTTCCGCTGGTTAATTTTATTTATTTAAAGTAGCACTGTGTAACAGCTCTGAAAGTTTTGACCTATACTTTTTTGTTCTATTTTAGATTGCCACTCATCTCCTGGCTCGCATGATTTATTATTTACTGACTTTTGTTAACTGGGTAAGCCCGCTGTATGACACACTTATTTCCCAAAGTCCGAGCACACTTCAGCACTTCTTCCACTTCTGAAAGAAAGGAGTGCTCCTTTTAATATGGCTCGGACCAGGTTTTCATCAGTGTTCTCAGCTGTTTCTGTACTCCTACCATCCCATAGTGTCAGGGAACAGTGTCTGCTGCATGCTAGTTTACTACAGTCATAAGAAAACTGATCTTAAACAAATTGATGTTCAAAAACAACAGAGAATACCGATGAAAACCTGACCTGAACTGTATTGAAAGGAACGCTCCTTTTATTACTTTAACTATGAAATGGGTAGTAACGCAAACTCAAAATGGGGAACCAAGGGTATGAGACAAGTCTAGAGATATGGAACAATCAGAAATCGAATAAAAATAGGGGAAATTGTTCACCATTGTCGTGCACTGCTGCTTTAATTAACATCTGGTGACAGGGATAGGCACACCGAGCCAGTGCGCACTAACATTTCCAGGTGCAAGCTGGGGTGGGGTTACAGCAAGGCAGCAATAACAAATATATAGTGACAACAATGGGTACATGTACAGGAACAATCAAAGCAAGGTACAAGGAACAGAAATGTGGCCGCTGACGGCAGAGAAGGACCGCTAGGCCCATCCAGTCTGCTCATATACCCTACATGTATCATTAGCCACTGACCCTACTTTGTCATTGGCTTTAGCTTCTCCTTCACGCCTCTAGGGTTCCCTTATGCCTATCTCAGGCATGTTTGAATCCCACCACAGTGCTCGCTACTACCACCTCCTGGGGCAGGCTACCCCATGCAATAAATTCCAGAAAGAGAGCAGAAAACAATACAGAAAGTGTGAAAATTACATAGGTTACGGGGTTTGAGAGCCGAGGGTGTGCACACACTGTGTGTGACAAGATACTTATAACAGAATCATGGTAGTGCAGAAATTCAAATTGCAGTTTTAAGCTGAGTTTTAAAAAGCACCTTTTGTGGATTTTTTAAGTCACCTCCCAGAAACTGTAAAGGACCCTTATCTGTCCCCTATCAATTACTATATAAACCTTAATTTTCAGATGTCTCAATTTAGGAAGGGAAGGAATTGTATGTTGGCTCTGTGGAGCAAAGATACTGAACCCTTCCATTTCACTGTCCCGAGCACCATTCCGCCACACCCACTAGCATGTTTTGTGATGCAAAAGCACGGGCACATTCCCCAGACGATAATGGGGCAGTTTTTTTATTTTAAACATTTTTTTTTGGAATGGGCATTTAAAATATCAAAAATTAAGTTAAAAAAGGCCCCATTACTGTGTATGGAGCGTGCCCCCGATGCTCTCCATATAATTAGATCACAAAACGTGCTAGCATGAGGGCAGCACTTGGGACAAGGAAGAAGAAAGGATCAGCAGCTCAATTCCACGAAGACAAAATTCAATTCCTTCCCTTCCTAAACAGAGGCAACTGAAAAATTAAAGTTTATGCAGTAATCAAATTAGAGGTAGGTAATGGTCCTGTACAGTTTCTGGAGTAAGCACCAGAAAAGACGCTCTTTAAGCTACGCAACAGGGTAAGTGGCAAAATGGGTAATAAAGGAGAGGATTAAGAGGGCATGGGTTGTAATGCAAAGAGAAGATGCTAGCAGCAGGTACATTCTTTTGAGACATGTGCTAGCAAGCATGGTTTGAGAAAGAGAGAGTGTGCAGGGAGGATGATGGAAGGGGAGAGGGAGGTTGTTCCACAATACTGGAAGGCAGACAGAGAAAGCAGACTGACAAACTACAGAATTACAGCGAGGGACAAGAAAGGAACAAGAATCAGATGATCAGAGGGAGTAGGAGGATGGGATGGCAGGGCTAAAGAAAAAGAAGGGTAAGTGGGAAAAGCAGCAAGCGAGTACTTGGCCAGGAAGGAAGAGCACTGCAATAGACACAGGACTTCTAGGGAATGGATTGAGACACTTGCACAGAGTGCAGTGATGGATGAGAGATGGAGCAGTAAGACAGATTCCGCAGAAGGTCTGAAAAAGGGGGAGGGTCCAGTGTGGCAAGTTTAGAATTTGGAGTGTGCTGCATACTGAGTCAGGATCCTTGTGCTGCCTTTTATTTGGTCTCCTTTGATTTTCCTGTAGATGCCAGCATGTGACTGACATTAGAGCGCACCTCAGCCAATCAGGTGTACTCACTTCTGGTCCATCTCAGTTTTCATTCTCACCTCCTCCCACCACAGCCTAATTTCTGATCCCCCCACCAAGTCTGCTTCATTGAATATAAAGTCCCTTCCAGCACTCATGAAACACATAGCCAAGGAGAATTCCAGAGCACCGGAGAGGAATTTCAGTTTGAAGCCACCAACAGGGAGAGGAATGGACGGCCTGATGTGCAGTAGCTGCCTGCCTGAAACAGTCAGGCCGACAGTCAGCAGGGTCAAGTTGAGCAGCCAGCCACTGCCAGTGCTTGTCAGCAGCTCCAGGAAACCGTTTTAGCTATATAAAACAGCTTAAAACCACAAAAAGCTAACTCCAAAAAGGGCTCTATCACCAGCAGTACTTACTAGCAGCCCTGCCAGCAGTCATAGCAGCAGCCAGGGAGGGAGAACCTGTTTTGGTAGGCCTGCCGGTGTGTGACTGTATTTTTGCGAGATAAGTTGATATTTATGGGTGATTCCTAGCCTAAACTTGAAATATCTCTGTCTGACACCTGATGCTACACTGTGCACAATTTAAAGCCACAGCCTCAGAGTGCCAAGTGAAACTTGCTCTCCATTTGTTACGGCAGCAATCAATATAAAAAGCAAACATAGGCTGTACCTCTTTGCTGTCAGTAGTTTACACAGGACAAAGTATTGTAATGTAATATTTACATTTCTGTGTACTAGTCACTAGTACGGATCTGCAGTTTATTCACCAGCCTTGTTTTAAGGAGTGGCAGACAACGTGGCACAGGCATGGCACCGCCGACAGAATAATTTTAAAGCAGTACCTGGTGCCCAGTCCCAGTTTCTAATAAATCTACCAGCCACTGACTTTTGCAGTGATGCCACACCACAGTGGCTGTACCACACTGCCACTCCTCAAACATTTCTGCATATGTGATCAGTGCTAAATTAATTATTGTTTGGAGTTATATGGCTATTATACGGCTTGCAGTTGAGAAACATTAATATTTTATTGGGGGGGTATAGCTGGTCAGTGTGGTCTTCTTTGATAACTTCTGAAGAAATGCATTTCAGGAAGGTACACTGAATGGTGGAAACACAATAAAGAAAATGTTGTCAATTATCTGATCAATGCCAGCAAGGGAAATCCGACACGTGTAGAGCAGTCTGAGTACACAAGCTTACTGTAAACATACCATGGTGTGTGTATCAAATGTGCACTTTTGAACACCTTAATAAACATTTTGCATTATTCTGCATTCATAAGAAGGCTGTTTACTTGGATAGCATGCGCCAGACTTCACCTCATAGTTTTGAAGAGATTTTTACACACCTTGCCGCACCATGGGGACTCTAGTTAAGACAGCGTGCAAACACTCAAAAAAATTAAGGCTGCCCAGAGTCCCCACGATGCCATGTTTTACACTGTGTTTCTTAATGTAGTTTGAATTTTTAATTTTTTTTATTTTATTCTTTTTTAACCAGGTAAGGCCCATTAGACACAGGTGCCTGTTTTCAGGGGTGACACGGGAGCACTGGGGTGGTTCAGTGACTTGCTTAGTCACCCAGTATGCAAAGTGGAGGTTGTGGGAATCAAACCCAGGTCAGCTGGATGTACCAGGCTCATTCACAGCTCATTACTCTAACCTCTAGGCTATACTGCCAGCCATTCAAGAAGTCTATGAATTTCAAGCATTTGAACAGATGCAAAAAAGTGTGACGCTGTGCTATACGTTGAGTAAAAAATGGTATCCCTGATTTGGAGCATTTGTCCCTGATTTTAGTGGCCAGTGTTCCTCATTTGGGGCCTGGCACGTTGAGCGGTGTAGTGGGAGAAGTGTAGCTTGAAGAAACACAGACTGCGTCAGCTAAAAAGGACTGGTAGACCCATCTAGTCTACCCTATTTTCCCTGCCTATTACTACACTCTGAGCCCTATCTGGTACAGGTGTCTCTCCCTCCTCCCTTACCTCTACTTATTATACCCACATGCCTATCCCACGCATGTTTGAAGCTCCCCACTGTCTTCACCCCTACCACCACTAACAGCAGGTTGTTCCAGGCATCCACCACCCTTTCTGTGAAGAAGTATTTCTTCACATCCCTTTGAACCCCCCCCCCCACACACACACACATACACACACACTTCACAGTATGCTCCCATGGTCCACTGCTCCTCCTCCTGCTGTGAAAGAGACTTCCCTCGCACACCTTGCTCACTGCCGTGAGGTATTTTTAGGGTCTCAATCATGTTGCACCTTACTCTCCTTTTCTCCGGGAGCACATATTCAGATCCCACAGTCCCTCTTTGTATGGTTTCTCATGCAACCACCGCGTCATTTTGGTAACCTTTCTCTAGACCGCTTCCACCGTGTTGATGTCGTTGCCAAGATGCAGCCTCCAGAACTGCCTAAAGTACTCCAGGTGGGGTTTCACAAGTGAGCGATTCTGAGGCAACACCACCTCGGTTCTCCTGCTAGAAATCCCCCATACTATGCACCCCAGCATCCAGCCAGTCTTGCATACTGCCTTGTCATACTGCCCTGCCACCTTGAGATCATCAGATATGATCACCCCAAGGTACCCCTCTTGCTTGGTAAGTATAAGTGTCTCCCCTCATCTTATACACAGCCTCTGAGTTTTCACACCCCAGGTGCATGACTTTGCACTTTTTTTGCACTGAAAGCCAGCTGCTGCTCCCTAGATCACTCCTCTAGTTTCCTCAGAGCCCTCTGCATTTTCTCTGTCCCCCCCGGTTGTCCACCCTGTTGCAAATGTTTGTGTCATCTGCAGAGCGGCACACCTCCCCCTCCAGTTCCTCAACAACGTCATTTATGAAGACACTAAAGAGGACAGGACCCAGTACCGATCCCTGTGATACTCCACTGGTCACCCTCTCCTCCTCCTCCTCTGACTGCTGTTTATCACCATCCTCTGCCTCCTATCTTTCAACCAGTTTGACAACCAGCTCACCACCTTCTCTCCCCCCCCCCCCCACCACAGGCTGCTAAGTTTCTTTAATCAGCTTCCTCTGTGATACAGTGTCAAAGGCCTTACTGAAGTCCAGATAGGCCACATCCACTACCCTGCCCTGATCCACCTCCCTAGTTACTCAGTCAAAGAAATCTATAAAATTTGTTTGACACGACCTCCCCTGTGAAGCCATACTACCAGCTGTCCTGCAGCCAATTTGTCTTCAGGTACTCCATCAGTCTCCTTCAACAGGGACTCAATTAATTTCCCCGCCACTGATGTGAGACTGACTGGTCTGTAATTGCTAGCCTCCTCCCTGTTGCTGCTCTTATGCACAGAGACAACAATGGCCCTCCTCAAGTTCTCTATCCCATAACCAGTCTGATACCCAGCTTGTCACTTTCTCCCCACCACAGGCTGCTCAGTTTCTTAACTAACCCCCCTGAGCAGCACAGTGCCAAACGCCTTACTAAAGTCCAAATAAGCCACGTCCACTGCTCTCCCTTGCTCCAACTCCTTGGAAACCCAGTCAAAGAAAGCTATGCGATCTGTTTGACATGAGCAGCTGGGAGGAGGTCATGTCAAACTAATCCCATAGGACCACCAGCAGCATTGTTTCATTGGGGGCATATCTGATTGGAAAATTAGGGCAATGGATCAGGTGAGATAATACTGAAGGAGAGGCTCATGGAGCACATAGAGGCAAACGGCATGCAGATCACTGGCAGCATGGTTTCATTGGGGGGGAGGAGGTCATGTCAAACTAGGCTCACAGATTTCTTTGACTGGGTTACCAGGCAGCTGGACCAAGGGAGAGCAGTGGATGTGACCTATCTGAACTTCAGTAAGACTTTACTGGTTAAGGGATAGGAGGCAAAGGGTGGTGGTAGACGGTAGTCACTCAGGCGATAGAAGGGTGACTACTGGGGTGCCAAAGGGTCCGTTGCTGGGACTGGTCCTCTTCAATGTCTTCATAAGAGACACTGTGGAGGAGCTCAGCGGTAAGGTGTGTCTCTTTGTGGATGATAAAAAAAATCAGCAACAGGGTTGACACTCAGGAAGAGGTGGAGGGAATGCAAATGGGTCTCAGGAAACTAGAGGAATGGTCTAGGGGATGGCATCCGGGTTTCAGTGACAAAAAGTGCAAGGTTATGCACTTAGGTCTGCGGAACCTGGGGTTGTGCATAAGATGGAGGGGAGGGGGAAGTGGGGCTTACAGTGACCAAGCAAGAAAGATACCTAGTAGTCTTATGACATCAAGGTACCTTAGGCAGTATGACAAAACTGTGGGAAATGCTAGTAGGATGCTGGAGAGCACTGGGAGAGGGATTTCTAGCAGGAGGAGGGAGGTAGTGCTGCCGTTGTATCGCTCACTGCTGAGGCCCCACCTGGAGGCCGCATCTCCCCAAGGACACTGAAAGAGGGACGGTGCTACAGAGGAGGGCAACCAAAATGGTGAGGGGACTACATGAGAAGCCACACAAGGAAAGGCTGCAGGAATGCAACATGTACTCCCTGGAAGAGAGGAGAGCGAGATGGGACATGACTAAAACCTACAAGTCTTCAAAGGAGTGAGAAGATGCAAGTGGAGGGTCTATTTCATAGAAAGGAAGGCACTAGAATAATGAGACATGCAATGAAGCTGGGGGGGGGGAGTTTAGGAGAGCTATGCTGAAATACGTCTTCACGGAAAGGGTGGTGGATGACTGGAACAGCCTACCAGAGGAGGTAGTGGGGGCAAAGCCCGTGGGGAGCTTCAAGCATGCATGGGACAGGCTCAGAGGCATATTAGGTAGACAACTGGGGGAGGGAGTGACACCTATGGCCAGCTAGGATCAGTGGTGATGGAACAGACAGGGACAAGGGGCAGACTGGATGGGCTTAAAAGGTCCTTTTCTGCCAACAAAATCTATGCTTATATGTTTCTCTGGAACCACCCCATCTCCAGTGAGGTGCTGAATAGTGTTGCCAGAAAGGCAGCTAGCACCATGCTCGGCTCCTCTAGTACCCTTCGGTGGATCCCGTCAGGCCCCATTGCCTTCTTTTCCTTTAGGGCTTCCAATCCCCAGCTTATACTTCCGTAAATGGACTTGTGTCCACCCCGATGCCTGTTAATGCAAGTCGGTCTGTCCCCTCCCCCTTCCACTGTGAAGACTGAGAAGTATTTGTTTAAAATCTCAGCTTTTTCTTCGTCTTCCTCTGCACAGTCTCCCTCGCTCTCCCAGTCTCTTGATCCTGATTATACCACCCCATGTCTTCCTTTTTTGGCTCATATACAAAGTCTTTACCCCATTTTTTAACCTCCTTGGTAATCTTCTCCTCAGCTTGAGCTTTTGCTGTTCTTATCCCCCTTCCTGCCTCCATTTGTTGAGTTAGCTGCCTCCAGTAAAAGTACCACAGTGTGGATATTGAACTGCAGCCACGTTGTTAGAAAACGTGAGTAAAAGGTAATGTGGCAACAGTGAAACACTGAAATTCTAAAAAAGTTAGTGGAACACGATCTCAATTGATACAAATCACGTCAAGTTCTGAATCACATAAAACAAGCCCACATATCATTAAAGCAGTCCTTCAAGATGCATTAATATATAACTGCTCAAGAATGACCACAAATTGTTAAAATGTGAAAAAACACAATGTGCCAGCTTCTTGAGGCAAGTATACGAGACACTCTTTACAGAATGTGTGTGTGCGTCTTGAACAGTATTCAAGTTTTTAATTTGTTTGACCATAGGTCATTATAAAATGTGAGCAATACAACAGTATGTACATATATAAAAACATATTACACATACTGTATCCATAATACATGTTTGCAACAAGGTGTACATGAATGAAAGGTCTCTTTTACAGTACATCTTTTGGTACAAAATAACGTTTTTTTTTTTTTCCCATTGTCCGAGAACTACGTCATTATACTTAGTAATCTTGCAAATTCTTGAAGCCAGGAGTTCAACAAATAATTCAGAAAGTCACTGAGAGAGCGGCTATAAATGTTTATTAAGTTGGATAAATACATCACTCTCCATCTTGTGTCTATCAGGCAATTAAATATCATACAAATTCTCCTCACAACCTTTGTTACAAAATCATTCCAGGTTTTTAGGATTGCTATTTAAAGTGATTTTGTCATGTTTGCCATAGCAAATGAAAGTAATAACCTGTAGGGGTTGTAAATCAATTTCCTACCATTCAAACTGCCACAAAGTGCTGTTTTCTATGAAAAAAACCTGCTTTTATTTTTGTGCTCTGCTTCATTTGCATAACCCTGCCCCCCCCTTTTTTTTTAATCAGTTCTGCAAGCCCCAACCATGACATCATGCAAGGGAAACAAAGTTTTTAAAAGGAGTAGTACACCCAGAATGTGCAAAAAACATATGTTATGTAGAGTGTTTTGATATATATGTTAAATCCTAGTGTGTTCTTCCCTCTGTCTGCTATTAGGAGTTTTTCCTAAATTGCCTGCTAGCTGTATGGTAGTTTTACGACCCCAGGGGATCTCCATAACAAAACAGTTTTATTGGTTTTCTTTCTCCCAGGATGCCCCCATCTCATGTAACAGTGATGTAGCCATGCCCTTAGATTTAGCATGTGTATTGCTTAAAATTAGCTTAGCAACAGCAGAGCCTTGTAACTTCTATCCAGGCAGTACAAATGGCAATAGTTAGTTTAGTAGATACCCTAGAGCAAGCTAACTGGGGTTTCTTGTAAGACAACAGCTACTAAATAGCTCTAATTCATTATTTGTGTTTTTGATGTTACAACACTCCTGCTAGCTAGACCTGATGAACAGAGAAAAAAAATAGTGAATTAGAGCTCTTTAGTAGCTGTTGTCTTACAGAAACCCCAGTTAGCTGGCTCTCATGTATCTGCTAAACTAACTCATTGCCATTTGTGCTCCCTGGATAAGAAGTTACAAGGCTCTGCTGTTGCTAAACTAATTTTAAAGCAATACACATGCTAAATTCAAGGGCATGGCTACATCACTGTCATATGAGACAGGGGGAATCCTGGGAGAAAGAAAGTCAATATAACTATTTGTTATGGAGATCCCCAGGGGTCGTAAAACTACCATACAGCTAGCAGGGAATTTAGGAAAAACTCCAAATAGCAGACAGAGGGAAGGACACACTAGGATTTAACATACACATCAAAACAATCTACATAGCATATGTTTTTTTTAAATTCTGGGTGGACTACTCCTTAAAGTACTGTATTGAAACAGAGACCTCTGTTGGTCAGTCTTGGTATTGCAGGCTTCCTTTTTCTTTCACAATGTTGGACTCATAGAAGAAGCTGGACAGCAAAGAAAAAGAAAAGCAGTCTGACCCATAATTACACTCCTGAACTACTTACAGTCATCCAGGCCCTATAATATAAACATAGAAAAGTATCATCAGGCTCCCACATTCTGACAGGAGCTGCCACTTCAGACCTGTCACTTCACCAGCAGGCAGTAAAAGTCAAACAACATCTATACAGACTGGCAAATTATCTTTTTGGTCTATCTGTATCACAAAAACAGTTTTCCAAAAACTTTTCTACAGACTGTACTACTCTAAACACTACCGACATAGGAGACTGCCCTTTGATAAGGGAGACATAAAAATCAGCTATGTACTATACCCACAATGCTTTGCTATATACATATGTACATATGTACATAGATGTTAACAGCAGATAAGGGCGTACGGCCCACCTAGTCTGCCCTTGTGCGCATGTACTTAGCTTCTTCAAGCTTCTCTAGAACAGAGTTATCTGTCTACATATTAGGTGCTATTCTGCAGTTCCCACTACCAAAATAAGGGACTGCACCTCTGAGTAATGAACATTTAAATAAACTTTATAATTTACCCAGAATTCCTTGTTGCTGTATGGAAAACATTGACAATTCCTTTGCATTACATCATTCTGGGGCTGTGGACACACTTAGAAAACTGGAGGGTGGGCAGAAACACAAACATAACTGTGACAGATTTTTTTTCTACAAAACAAATTGCAGCTTCAGCATCTGAAGCATGATTGGCAATGGCATACTATGTGAAACAGGCATTTGAATGTGACTAAATCCCTAAATTTTTATCATATCTTAATTCAATGCTTTAAAAGGAATAGTCCCAAACTTACAATGTGTGAGTAGACTACTTACTTTTGGTGAAGTAGGTAAAGATAAATATGGTTCACAACAATTATATAATTTGTCGCACACCAAGGAGATATTTGGGAACAGTAGGCTGCTATAAGATCAATGTTCCTTTATTGAGTCTTCCCATAAATTTAGATTACAGTCTACCAGAATATTTTTTATTTGCAATAACCATGTCCACGATAATTCAAATGGGATTTTTTGCCACTTGTTTTTTTCCCTCAAGTATTCTTTAGGCCAAATGTTGGAATTATTACTTAGAACTCTAAGCCAGTAATTCACTTTGCTCAGACTGACTAATGCTGTCACAGGAAGTCTGCCTAATTCTGGCCAGGATTTTCCTACTTTGAGAATAGCACAATAAAATAAAGAAAACTGAATTTCTATATTAGGGGGGCAGTAATATCCCCAAGTTTCTATGCCATAAAGCATCACTGGGTTAAGTTTACTTCCCCAGCCACAGGAGCAGGTACTACAGATAGTCTTCCATAGTGAAAGTTAAACCTCATACTCGCTTGAGAAAAATGCTCAGTCTTCGTAGTTTGTGTTTTTCTGCATTTTGACCATTTACCATTGGAAGTAAACAAAGTACAGTTACATAAGAACTTACCGTAACAGTAGATCTTCGAGAAGAGCTCTTGCAGCAGGCTACACATTAAGGACTATGCTGCCAGGCACTAGGACTCCACAGAAAACTTCTAGCCAGCAGTACCCAGCTGGGGCCCACCCCTTACGTTGGTCCACCCACCAACGTCACCCTCTGTATAAAGGGGCAGTCCCCAGCCCCACCTCAGTACACCCACTGAAGACCCGAAGGTTATTCAGCAGGAGAAGTCTGAGGCAGGTGCCGAAAATTCCCAGAAGGAGAAATATAATAGGGGGATGGAGGGAGGGAAAATAGCATCTGCTGCAGGAGCTCTTCTCGAAGATCTACTGTTACAGTAAGTTTTTACGTAACTGTACTATCTTACTTCGAGTAAGCGCTCCTGCAACAGGCTACACTTTAAGGATTGAGTCCCAAGCAGTGTCCCAAAAGGAAAATACAGGGTGGAAGGTAATCCCCTATTAAACGATTAGGAAATTAGGCCTTGGAGCACAGCTAGGCCGATCCCTGCTCTTTTTCTGGAAACAATGTCCAGAGTGTAGTGCTTAAAAAAAGTATGCACAGAATTCCATGTTGTGGCAGCGCAGATGTCTGCCGTCAAAACATTTTTCAAAGCTGCAAAAGATGCAGCCATCCCCCTTGTGAAATGTGCCTTGACCGGTCCCAGTAAGGGCTTTTCGTACTTGTCATAAATGAAGACAATACAATTCTTCAACCAATCTGACATGGTCTGTTTTGCCATAGGTTTCCCTAGAGTCCTGTGAGCAAAGGATACAAACAACTGATCCGATTTTCAGATCGATTTAGTATGGCTTAGATAGTAATGAAGGATCCTATGAATGTCCATAGTGTGAAGAAGGGCATCCACACAATTTGAATACTCAGGATAGTAAACTGGAAGGCATACGTCTTGATTCAATGTCAGCTCAGACACTACCTTCGCGGGAGGAACTTAGGATTAGTTCGGAGAGACACCTGGTCTCTGTGAAAAATTAAGTAAGGTTGCCGCAGCCAAAGTAAAGTCATTAGGATCATTGTTGCTCTCTCTGCCTGTAGCTTCAGCAGCACCCTCTGTAGCATGGAAAAGGGAGGGAACATGTAGAGAAACCTCCCTGTCCAGCAGAGGGACAACACTTCTCGCCAGAAAAAAACAGGCCCTGGATCTAGCGAGCAGAAATTGGGTAGTTCTGCACAGCACAGGGACACAAAGAGGTCCAGCTCTGGACATCCCCATCTTTCGAAGAGGTCGTCCACCACTTCATGAAGCAGCTACCACTCATGGTTCCTGGACCAGAAGCAACTGAGCTCATTTGCCAGGATGTTTTGGATGGCTAGGACATGAACCGCTTTGTGAGTCTATGTTCCAGGGCCCAGTACCACACTCTCATGGCTTCTCCGCACAGAGGGTAGGAGTGCGTCCCCCCCCCTGCTTGTTGATATAAAAGACCACAGACATGTTATCAGTCAGTAGAAGCAGGAGAACCTGGGAAAGGTGAGACTGGAAGGCCTGCATAGTGTACAGAATCGCCTTCATCTCCAAAATGTTGATGTGCAGGGACACTTCTATGTCTGACCATGTGTCCAGAGTATGGTGATTCTGAAAATGAGCTCCCCATCCAAGACCCGATGCATCTGTGGTTAGGATTTGGCTCGGTGAATCCGAATGGAATGGGACTCCCGCTTTCAAACTGGGAGAAGTCATCCACCATGATAACGTCTGATGAACAGCCCTCGACACACACTGGTCCCACTGCAGAACTCTCATACTGTCATATGCAAGCATGCCAGTGGTACCGTGGGAGTATGGCCACTGCCATATGTGCTAGTAGCTGCAACATAGTCCTTGCCGTGACATGGTTGGATGCAGCTATCTTGTAGGCCTGGTCTGTCAGCCAAACTGGCTCTGTCGGAGGAAGAAAGGCTCTTCCTTGCTCTGTGTCCAGAATGAACCCCCATGTACAGCAGACACTGGCACGGCCAAGGACAAGACTTTGGGAGGTTGATGGTTATCCCCAGCTGCTGGAACATCAGGAATGTATTAGACAGGGTGCGAATTAGCTGCGACTTGGAAGGGGTTGTTAGGAGCCAATCATCTAGGTAAGGATAGACGAAATGACCCCGTCTCCTTAAAGCAGCTGCCACAACCACAAGACACTTGGTGAACATCCTCAGCACTGAGGAAAGACCGAAAGGTAGAGCCAGGAATTGGTAGTGGTTCCCCTGAAAGGCAAACCGCAGGTAACTCCAGTGAACTAGAAACACCGGTATGTGCAAGTATGCATCCCGTATATCCAGGGAACATAACCAATCCCCCTGACAGCATGGGAATCAAACCAGGTAAGGTCAACATTCTGAACCTTTTGTATTCAATGTACTGGTTCAGCTGGCTTAAGTCCAGAATGGGCCTTAGGTCTCCGGTCTTCCTGGGGACTAAGAAGAAGTGGGAGTAATACCCGGTTCCCTGTTGGGAGGGAGGAACAGGCTCAATGGCTCGTTTTAAGAGCAAGGCCTGGATCTGTTCCTTAATGAGGGCTATCTGGGTCGGGGAGCATCGAGAGGGGGCTGGAGGATTGTCTGGAGGAAGTTCAACAAACTCCAGCATATAGCCCTTTTCTATGATGTCCTAAATCCAAACTTCTGTTGTAATGTTGGTCCACCCATCTAGGTAGAAAGAGAACTGACACCCTATTGCCTCCCCATCACCTCCGCTGGAGGAGAGAGAGCTGGCAGGGAGTCATGCATGGGTGGCAGAGGTGGGAAGCGAGGGCTGGGAGAATTTGGCATTTCCAGGCCTGCTGTTCCCAGATGGTTGTGAGGGAGCCTTGCCCTTGAAGGGACCTCAGGGCTGTTGGCCTCTCTGTTTGTTGGCACCCAGGTGCCGAAATGGCTTGCGCTTGGGCTGCTGAGGGTCTGACTGGTACATGTGGTGGATGGACTTCACCACCTTCCCTGAGTCTTGCAGATCCGTAATGAATTTTTTGCATCTCCTCTCCGAAGAGGACGGACCCATGGAAAGGAGCATCCAGGATGGAATCCTGGAGACCCTGTCCAAACCCGGATACCCTCAACCAGGAGTGACAATGGAGGCAGATCCCGGTGGCTGCAGCTCAAGCGGCTGTGTCTGCTGAATTGTAGGATGCCCTCAATACGTGCTTTCCTACGTCCAGTCTGGACTGAAGGACATCCAAAAGTTCCGTACGGGACAGGCCTTCAGGCTGCTTTTGGGCTAGCTCCAGGGTTTTCTTCCAAAGAGATTTTTTGGTAGAGCAACATGTGTGCTGGAAAATTTAGGGCCCGCATGGAACAGGTGGAAGAAGTGTAGACTCTCGTCGGAGGGCTGGCTGGGGGAGAAGGATCGAGCGTCCTATGGACGTCTCTCCTTCTCCAGGAGGGTTGGGGGGGTAGCCTCCGGCATGCTGAGGACTCCTGGCAGAGGCTGGGATATACTTACACTGCCGACGCTTGTCCACTGGGAGGCGGGGCGGATGCTGGCATCTTTGCACGTCCCCACCTCCAAAGGAAGAAATACAGGAAAAACGAGCATGGTCCACATCTAAGTGAAGCCCTCCTCGGAGCCTCGATCAGCCGTGACTGCAGCTGTCCCCAACCAGTTAATTGTCCTGTGGCATGGAAAGGGGACTGTCGCCGTGGCCCTGCCCTCCGGGGGTAAACCAGGGATACACAGGCAGCAATAGGTGATGGTGGAGGTCTCCGGGGACCGTGACCAGAGCTGAGGTCTGAAGGTGGTCCTGACAGAAAAAATAGTAAATTAAAAAAAAAAAAAAAAGATGTGTAGACTCTCCGCCCGAACTGGTCCAATTTATTAGACTCCTTGTCAGGGGGAGGGAGGGTTTGCAAGCTCGTATGTTTTGGTTGCTTGGTCCTACCATGTGCTGCAGTTAGGACCATGGAATCTGCTCTTGGATTTTCTCCCAGGAAAGACTCAGACTTACGGAGCTAACAGAGTCTGTCTGCCTTCTTGTGAATAGCTGAGAAAGAGGAAGAGTGCTCCCAAGCCAATCTGGTTAAATCCTGGAAAGGGGGGGACCAAAGGAGGAATAACCAGAGGTTTTGGGTCACTCATGCCCAAAAAAGGTGTGGAGCCTCTTCCTCTCCGGATCCCATTGATTCAGGAACTGGATGTGTTGCAAAACATCCATGAAGGTCTGGTCATCTGGGGGAGACCTGGGTAAAGGCTCAAAACCTGGTGGAGATGGGACTTCTGGGTAAGAGCGGAGATGATGGCCGAGGATCCAAAATGGGTGTCTTGTCCGGGACTGGGGTGAGAGTCTGAGGTGGTGGACAAGGTGGGGGGGGGATCTTTCTTGAGCAAATCCCCCTTAACTGTGTTCCAGCAGGACATGAACAGCTGTCCTACATCTGCCAGGGGAACCATGGGTATATGTGGGGGTGGTGTACCCTTAGGTTCCACGGGGGCCTTTGGTGGGTTGCTGGGCTCTAGCATCTCCTGCGGGTGTTCATCGGGGCTCGGTGGGGCATTCGGGTCTGTCATCCAGTCACCCATCAGCTGGTCCAGATGCCTGGGTGTCCAGCAGGGGAACAGCGGGTGTATGGCCTGCCACTGTGTCAGCAGGCACCAGACCATCAGGATGAAGGTCCATCAGAAACGGTAGCCCTGTCATCAGGTTCTAAGGTTGTAGACTCAGAGGCATCTGCGTTGAAGTAACCATCCTGTACTTCTGGTCGTTTGGTGCCTTACCCTGTGGCGTCTGCCTCTGGTCCTTCCATCTGTCAGAAGACCAGTCATCCTAGACCTGCATCAGGGTTTTTGCTTTCACAGCTGACATGTCTTGGGGACAGTGCTCCCTTGAGTGGGATAGCTCCCGGCATCTGTCATCTGCTGACAATGACGAGCTAGAGCAGGAGGAAGACGCCGCAGCCTTAACGGCTGAAGTCCCGGCCTTAGGCCCCGATGGTCGCTGGAAGGGCCTAGGGCTTAGGGAGGAACCCGAAGGCCCTTGCCCCCAAAGAGCTGCCACCCACTGAGAGGGTAAGGGCGAGAGCCTTTGTCAACAGCAGGCCAGAGGACGCAAGGCCTGACTGGGGGCAGAGTCTGCTTTCTTGCCGGATTGTGAACCGGAAGGTTTGTCCTTAGTAGGAGGAGAGTTTCAGTGGGACTCCAACCTACTGTGCTCCTTGTGGTGGTGTTTCCCTCCTGAGTGTTTCTCCTTGTGAGAAGTCAGTGACCTGGAGGCTGAAGAGCCGGCCTTCGATGGGCACTGAAGGGCGGCAAGCTGCTGCTCCATGATGTAGGCCTGCAGTGTCTTGCGGCGACGGATGCGGGTCCACTGATTAAATTTTGCACAGTCCGGGCAGGCGTCCACGTTGTGGCCAGGCCCAAGGCAGAAGAGGCACTGCGAATGATAGTCTTTCGCCAGAATCTGCCACCTGCACAGACACTTAGATTTCCGTCACATGGTAGAGGAAGATGGATAGAACATAAACTGATTTAAATCAACGATTTCTGAAGAAAAAAAAAAACTGGTACGTTTGACCGAAGAACAAAGATGGCTGTTGACAAATGCAACAAGGCATCCGAGGAACCGAAGCTCACAGGTCGATGGCGGGAAAAGAACTGAGGTGGGGCTGGGGATTGCCTCCTTTATACACAGAGTGATGTTGGTGGGTGGACTTACATAAGGGGTGGGCCCCAGCTGGGTACTACTGGCTAGAAGTTTTCCCTGGGGTCTTAGTGCCTGGCGGTATAGTCCTTAAGGTGTAGCCTGCTGCAGGAGCTCTTACTCGAAGTAAGATCCCCTAAATATGTCCACTCCTTCACTACTTCAAAGGGAATTTTATTTAGAAACGATTTAGGATGCTTTCTGCCCCCACAAGAGTTCAGTTTTCATTTTATTAAAAGTTTACGGTTAACTTTGACTAGCACAAACATTACAAAAATGATCTTTCTCTGCAAACACCAGGAAATAGTGACAGTAGAATCATGTCATCACTGAAACAGGATTCCACTGCAGCGAACTGCACAGACCAATGCACTAAGGCAAATGTACATCTAGGTACTGTCAAGCAGGTAAGATTTGTGTGGAATGATGAAATTCTACCACAGCCAATAGATTGCTGCATGAGACTGAGCAAGTCACTTGGCTTAGGCGAGGCTACACAAGACAATTTTATTTCTGTAGCGCCCTATCCCAAGGGCCCAGGAGCCTAACATAAAACATGAAATAATATAGCCACAAAATTTTGATTGATTAAAAAAAAAAAAAAAAAAAAACATCCACCTCGAAAATTAGCTTTGCTCCACGGTGTTCGCCTGGTTAAATAAAGATTTTGATTGACTGATAAATTATCAGTTTTATACATAAAAAAATCAGCAGGGGTATGAATACAACCTAATCTATTACCATGTCGAACACCAACTCAAACAAGTGAGTTATCAGGCCTCATTTTAAATGCCTCCACCGAGGGGGACCGCCTCAGATTATACAGCAGGGAGTTCCTTATTGCAGGTGCCGCCACCGGCAAAGCACTGTCTCTGGATCCGGACTGCTTTAAATGGGATTTCAAGGCAGCTTGCAGCAACTCCTTGGTGGAGCGGAGAGAATAGACAGGACCATACCAGGCCAAGAGGTCTCCGAGACAGGCTTACATGTGTTTTAATGACCCCAGCAACTAAACTGTGTAGAAACTGGGACGCAGGGAAGTGAGATGCTGCATCTAAGTTTAGCCACCCAGTGCACATGAACTGTGACAAAAATAAAATAGTAGACCCAACGGGCAAACACAACAAGCGTGAAACACACACACACACACACACACACACACACACACACACACACTGCATACATATACATAGCAATACATACTCAGCAACTCTCATGCCAGAAAAACAAACATGCACATGCATGCACACACACACACACACACACACACACACACACACACACACACACACACACACATATATATATATACACACATTATATATATATACGTGCACACACACACAAGCAATTTCCCAAGCTGTGTGCCTTTCATGATCACGGGAGAACAGTGGTGCTTCCTGGACAGTTTGGACTACTTCCTTCAACTGCAGTCTGTTTTCGCTGAAAGCATAAAGCATAAAGCAGACTGGGACTTAAGGGGCAATGTTCTGAAGGATTTGAACTTGAGTAAAGAAAACAGGGATCATCTGGTGTAACAGAGGTCTGGCAGGAGGAACCCTGATTATCCCAGTGGACACTCATATTCTCTGTGCAGTGACGGTAGCAGCTCCAACTGTGTTGGGCTGGATTAAGACATAGGCAGTACCTGCCAAGGGGGCCCCCAGCAATCCCCAAAATATATTTACTACATACCCTTTCCTTTCTGCCTGAGCTGCGTATTTTGTAAAGGACTCAGCTGCTGTGTAATCTGAGCAAGGCAGGGGCTGAACTATGACCTAATTCTCACCTCCCTAAACATGGCCGATAGCTTCAGGGGGATCTAGCCAGGCTGCACTTTATGGTGCAAACAGTCCCAATTCCTTTGCTCTGTCTCCCATCCCCCCAAACCCCACAATATCCTACAATGGGAGAAGTGGCTAGATAGATTTCTGCCCCGGTGTTACTGACAGAGAGAGTGACTGGTGTAAATCTTAAATAGGGGCCCCCTGCAGTAGTTTGTCCACCACTTCCATGCATACGAACATACAAAGAAGCCAGCAGAAGAAGGCCATTTGGTCTGTCTAGTCTTCTCATATTGCAGGGTCCATAGCTTGTGCTACTGTCTCTGCCCCCCACTCCTCCCATCCTCCCAACTCATGATCCTTATCTTCCCCTATGCCTATCCCAGCCTCTCTTAAAGTTGCCCACTGTCTTCAATGAGACCACCTCTTCTGGCAGCTGTATTCCAAGTGTCCACCACCCTCTCTGTGAAGAAGTGCTTCCTGACCTCCCTCCCTCTAGCTTAAGACTGTACTTGCCTTGTCTTGTGCAGTCGAGGAGGGCCCCTAACATTTGTATCTAAAGGATTGGAGAACCAGCAGAGGTTGCCTACTGGAGAGCCTGCTCCATGTTCCAGGTGCTGCTCATTAGCACACATGGATGTTATGTGACTTGCCCTGGCCTTGGGTCACATAGTACGCAGGTAGAGACTGTGGTTCAGAAATCCAAGTGTTCCAAGTCTACATATTTCCCATGTTCTCCGCTTGGGGCTCTAGCCACTAGGCTATACTGCCTAATAATGTATTACTTAACTTTGACAATCTTTGAGCGGAAGTAGATTGACACTGTTAAATAGAGGGGTTCCTGGTTGAGTCCCGAGTCGGGCTGATGTGTATCATGAGAATGATCATTAAAGGTATGACTAAAAGAAAAAAAAAAGGGGGGGGGGCTACATTTCAATTCACAAACAGTATGGCTAAGCCCAACCCACAAAACCACATTTTAATGACACAAAGCAACAAAGAGGCTACAGTGCTACAGACAGGCTTACAATGGTGTCAGGGGCAGCAGTGGCCTTTAGATCATATCTGTTTACTTTACACGCTACTGTACATGTTATGGAACTATATAATACTACACCACTCCATTAGGTTCAGTTGCCAGCAAAGTGAACAGGTAGCATCTCAGGGCCACTGGCGACCATAATAAGCCTATCTATAGCACTGCAGTTCCTTTGTGACACGGTTTTGTGGATGGGGCTGTAACAGGAAGTACTGCAGTAAGTTAAGTAAGGTAAGAATGTACTCTGGATGGTTGTTGCCTCAATTTGTAATGTTGCTTCCATGTGTTATGCTGTATTGTACTCTCCCGGGTCGTACCTGAAAATAGTCACCTGCTGGCTAGCGCACCTACCCGGTAAACAAAAACTAAATAAAAAGAAAGGTGGCAATCATAAATGCTGTGAGTAGCCTTGCTCAGTGATCCCTTGATTATCACTAGACAGACACATGGGTAGTTTGTGTATGAGGTATCACCACTGAAATGTGGCAAGTCATTATGGGCCAACGCTGACTGACTCGATTCCCCTCGAAGAATGATCTGCCACATGCGGTTTGTACAAAACATTAGTTATAGTACTGCACTTAATTATCCTGCACCCTTGATTATCCAGCCAATTTTGCTTGTACAAAAATGGGAGGATAATCAAGGGTGCACTGTACGTTGTCAGACTGAAATCAAATAGTATGTGACACTTGGTGGGGGGGAGAAGAGATTGGTATTGCACAGCTGCTATATGATTTTCGGAGAGGGGGAATAGAAGGTTAAGAATTTCAGTTTGTATACTGTTGCCTATACCTACTTACACATAAACTATATCCTAACTTGGGGTATAGTTTGTATGTAAATGGATTCAGAAGGCGCATTACAGTCTGTCAGAGGGTCCCTTTGCAGCAAAGGGGCATGGTTATGGTGAGGGGATCACTGATTTCTGTTGGTCCTAGGGCTCCAGGTTGCCTTAATCTGGCCCTGACACTGGTACAACAGTCAAGAGGGCTAGTAGATGAGAAATGATACCTCCACAAGATTTCAGCGTGCTGAAGATAAAGCACTGTGTCTGTGTCCTCGTG
Source organism: Neoceratodus forsteri (assembly GCA_016271365.2). Taxonomy (NCBI): domain Eukaryota; kingdom Metazoa; phylum Chordata; order Ceratodontiformes; family Ceratodontidae; genus Neoceratodus; species Neoceratodus forsteri. Next base: position 815,387,119 of record CM028132.1, on the reverse strand, counting down.
GAAGACATCAATAAAGAATACAGAAGAAGCATCTATCGATGCCAAATGTTTGCTTGCAGTGTAACAGATCTTTAAAGAGCCCCTGATTTTGTTGGGGCAACTCTTAAAAACATAGTATCTAGACACAGTTTAGGTTATATTTCACCCTTTTTTTTTGTAATTGTCACCCTTATTTGTTTATTACTAAGAACATCAGCATGGAAACAGGATCTCTGCCCTATTTGCTCTGTCTGCCTCTACTTCTGCAGTCACAGTTCTGTTTATGACATTTCAGTCTGTTGCTGTTGAGATAATTCTGATGTCATAAACAGGACATTATGATGTCATGTGCAGACAAGCTGCCAAAGCTGCTAAAGAACAAGGGACAGTAATCTGTTTTTATGACACTTCCCTCAGTAATGAAGAAAAGGAGGAAGGAATTGCACAAATATAGTTCTGGCTGAATGGTACAGAGGGTGAAAGCACAAAACTGTAGAACAGTGGGTTGCAGGTGTAGCCCTCCTCGGGGCCACAAACAATACTGTCTAAGGAAATCTGAACTACAGTCAACTTGTAGCTGGACCAGTGCTGTGGAGGGCAGAGGCCTCACCTCCCACCATGCTGGTGACCTGGGTTCACAAATGGACCAAGGTCGCTCAGGCGCTGATGGGGAAAGGAGGATTTAGTGTCCATCAACAGATCTCCTCCTTCAAGGTGGGGGCACAGTGTGTACTGCTGCTTGGCTGCTACCTAGTGGAGAGTAGGTAGCACAGCAGTGGTCACCAGAGCTGAAAGTCGGAGGCGGGCGTTGAAAATGTGCACCATCTTCATGGTCCGTGTGTGCCACTGCACACCATTGGCTCTGACTCATGGGGAGTAACAGGCGGAAAAGAACCCCTGTCTGCAGGATAATGCTGTGACCCTGAAGGCACTGCACCATCATCATCCATTGCACCAACTCAAACAACAAGTTACGAAGTAGAGGGGCTAAGTCCTGGAGGTGGGGTAAAGGGGTTGGGATTTGACAGCAGAAGGGGCTGTCGGGGAAGGGCAGGAGGATAAAATCCCTATAAAAGAAAGGATTGCAAAAAATATTTGAACGATAAACTGAATTGTGTCTAACTATCACATTTTTCAAAGTCATCTGGCATCAGGGGCTCTTTAAAGGGAATATGAACAATATGTAATTTAAATCAGCTAATGCTGGTGTTTTTTTATTTGAAGCTATTTTCCCTACTCTGTTTAGTGCTTTCAAATAGGCGCTTCCTGTCTGTAACTAGTGGGAAACACACACACACACAACCAGTGTGATTGGTAGGGCTTTATCCTTTGAACTACGCCCATCAGCCAGCTAAACATTGTCATTGTCAGCCTTCTCAGCACTGGCTCTGAGAGGCAAGCATCCTGCATTTCTATATCCACTGGCTTATACAGTACACACCTACACAGCCCCAACACTACAGTACCAGTATGTTCACTTTGCGCAGGCCTGCAGGCAAACATAAAAAGGCCTCTTCAACAAAGTAATGTAGTACGGTAGTGATAGACAGGTGTTAGGGTCAATCTTGTCCACTCCTCCAGAAAAACAGAAGTGTCTACACCAAAACTGACTACAAAGACAACCCCAAGCTTATTAGCCAGAATGCCACCTCTACACATGCTGTGTAACCATAATGCATTCTACGCTACCTTTACTTAGGCTATGTAACCCTAATACCATTCTCCATAAGGAATCTGCCTAGTCCTGCTGTGAAAGCCTGAACAGTGCTAGCTTCCAGGACTTCACCAGGTACGTTATACCACATGTTAAAGCAGCACTGCAATGAAACTAGGCAAAACATCTGACCCTGCCTTCTTTCACTATATAAGGTTCCAGGCAACTTCCAGTTTTATTTTGTGGTAACATGTTATAGTCCCATCAGCATTTGAGGATTTTATAAATGGTTTTAATACAGTGTTTTTCTTCTCAAGAAAAAAAGATGATCACATTTGGCTTAGAAATACCACTGTACACCTGGTGAGGGTTAGGATAGAAAACAAACAAACAAAAAAAGAAAACACAAATTGTGCGCGTGGGAGGTACACAGAAAAGCAGATCAGCAGGTATGCTAATATTTGTATTAACTGTAGCTGAAAGTAGCCTTTTGGAAAAAAGTTTTGTTACACTGCTGCTTTAACCACCCTCTGTGCATAGTAGTGTTTTCTAATGTTTCCCCTTGTACCACCGCAGTTTGAAGGCATGACCTCCATTTCTGGTAGCACTCTCCAGCTCAAATATCGGTTCCTACTCCACCCTATCCATTATCTTTAGTACTAGGAGCAATATGCTTATTTTACTGCTTGGTCTTCTCTTCAAAATAATCTGAGTATGTCCAATCTCCCAAGGGCTCTGCATCCTTGATGCTCCAGCAACCCATCAGGACACTTGTCTAGCATTGCAGAGGGTCCCTGGGATACAGCGCTGGGTTCTCAGAGTGCACTATCTGCTGTCTTCAGCCCACCCACACGGTAGCAAAATGGACTAAAGCTGCTCCAAAGAAGCAGAGCTGGACTTCCAGAACTTGGATCAGGATCCACATTTTCTTATTTTGGGAATCCAGGACCCTTAAGAGGCAAAGGCTAGAGAAAGCCCAGCTCCCCTTGTAGCTGTTATTCCAAGCCACTAATCAGCATGGTGGCCCTCCGTTGAAACCTCTTAGTCTCTTAAATGATGCCACCATGACCATCACGTGCCAGGTTGGAACACCCACACTCCCAGCCCCTTATCTGTCCCTTCTAATTTTGACTCCTCCTTAAGAGGTGCAGCGAAGGAAATGAAAGGCTCGCCCTGGAGAAAGCCCCTTTGGATCACAAACTGGAGGCCTTACCTAGCCAGTATTCCATCCAGGGGATTTGGAGGAGTGAAGCAGGGGTATGGCAGGAGCTGGAGGTGACCCTTCAAGCAGTGATGTTGGGTCTCCAGCCACTGGATGAGCTAAAGGATCTATGGGAATAAAAAAGTATAGTTGCACTGAACTGCTTCTACTGATTTATATTTCAAATGCCCTCCCTTAAATTATAATATGTCTGTACTGGGAAAGCCTTTCTAGATAAAGTTATTTTAAAAAAAAGTACAGTGGCATAAACAAATAGCAGGAAAATAAAGTAAAAGAGGTATTCATTTCTGTTTTATTCAGTTCCAATGGACAACAGTGGTATCAAGAGTATATTCAACTGCCGGCCCGCCCCGGTATGTGAGAATCAACAGAGTGAGGAAGAGACTGAGTATCCAGAGGACTGCTCTCTCTCTTCCTGGAGGGTGAGGGTAGCGGTTCGCTCAATGAGCGCTCTGGCGGAGGCCAGAGGGTTGCCGAACGCAGCATTGCTAGCATATACCAGGGAGTGGAGCCATGGCATGCATTGCCTAGATAGCCGGGCTCTACAGGGGACGTAGACAAAAAAGGAATAAAAACTCCCTCGCCTCTGATAGGTGAAAGCACCTCCCTCATGGACCACACTCCCAATCACAGGCCCGATGCTCAAGCTATCCCCTCCTCTCCAGCCCGGTGTCTCAACACTATGAGAAAGATCACCCAGGGCGGGGGCTGCCCTTCCCCAGAGGGTAGACCCAGGGGATGCCCAGAGCCAGAGACCCCCGAGCTACATGGGGAGGTAGAGACTGTGATCAGGAGGTTGCCGGAGAGAGTTCAGAGGTGAGTGGTGCATAAATAGAATTAAAAAAAAAAAAAAAAAGTATATTCAGCAGATTTACAATTCCTAAAGGGTTTAATTACACAGCATTGAAGCATACACAGAAAACAAGTTATTCCATCTAAGCAGGGCAATACTGGTTTATATATATGTACAGTGCACAAAAATTAAACTACATTAATGTTATTTCTAATATTTTAATAAGTCCTCAGAGCTTACTTCACCCCAGTCATCTCCTGCCTTTAGCCTCCTTTGGCTTACCCACCACCAAATTCCAACTTGCACTACCCTCATAGGTTGTCTTGGGAGCAGAATTCTCTATGTTTAACTGCACTAAAGCTTACTGTTGTATTTATTTATTAAAAGTGTTTCACTAGGAAAAAAAACAAAAAAAACCACACTGAGCTCAAATAGCGGGTTTCCAGGTATGTCTTGGGGGAAGGGGAAATGGATACAATATAGATAATTGCACAAACAATGAGGCATACAGAAAGTACACTTTGAAAAATATAACATACAATATTACAGAGGAACAAAAAAATACATTATATGTGAATGCGTTTACATAGTACAATAACATAAACAAATAGTGCAATAAACATCGTCTGCAGTTAATGACAAGTACAAATAAGTGCAGGATAATAATGACAGCAGTTACAGCACAACTACAGTATCAGCAAAGACAAGCAACGGCCTGGCACATTATTGACAATGGCAGGAAGGGGACGTGTGAGCGTGAAGAAGAGAAATAAGGGAGGATTTAGAGGGAGCAGAGCGAATGTTTAAGGGAAGGGAATTCCAGAATTTAGGGAAGCGGAAAGAGAATGCAGACTGGCCAGCGAGACTTTTTCGGGGAGCCAGTGAACAAAACCCAGTGTTAAGAACAGAATAGGAGGAAGGTGGCAGGAGAGAGTGGGCAGTCAAGACGGGGGTTAGAGAGGATAGCCAGAATTTTGAGGTGAATGCAGCAACATTGCTCCTCAAGGGAAGGGAGGGAAAGGGAAAAGTAGAGGGTGCAGTGGTGGGTACTCCCAAGGTCTGGCTGCTGAAATTCAGCACTAAAAAGTGCAAGATGATGCACACAGAGAACCAGAACTCCAGGATAGAATACTGGATGGGAGGGCTTAAGCTAGCCACTTCTTTAGAAGAAAGGGACCTGGGGGCCTTCAAAAGTAGCACCGTAAAATAAAACAGACAGTATAAAAAGGCCTGTAGAAAGGCAACCAGAAAGTTGGGGTGTGATAGAAAGAGTTTTGATAGCAGGAGAAAAGAGGTAATACAACTTCTCTACAGATCACTGGTGAGACCCCATCTGGAGAACTGTGCCCCGTTCTAGAGTCCTCACCTGAGGAAAGGCAGACAGGCTAGAGACATGGTAGCACAGAGTAACCATAATGATTCAGGACCAAAAAGGTAGATCCTATGAGGCTTAGCTTAGGGCACTGAACATGGACTCAATGGCAGCCAGAAGGGAGAGGGGAAACAAGATAGAAGCCTTCAATTCAAGTTCCTGAAAGGAATAAACAAGGTAAACTGTGAAGAACTATTTAGCAGGAAATGGTCGGTCAAAAACCAGGGGACAAGAACGTAAGTCAGTGGAGGGGGTTCAGGAGGGATGTTGAGAACGTTTTACTTTATCAAGAGAGCTACTAAGCTGTGGAATAGCCTACCAGCAGAGGTGTGGGTACAAAAACCATTAATGGTTTCAAGCATGGCTGGGACACAGTAAAGGGCTTAACAGGTACTCAGGTAGGCAGCAGTAAGTCTGGACAATAGGTCACTGGGTAGAGTAGCGCAAAACTGGGCAGACTTGATGGACCAATGGTCTTTTTCTGCTCATGTTGTTTATGTTTCTATTTAATGTGGTCATGCTGATGTTTAATTTCTGTATTATTTTGTATCCTCTCATTTTGTACCCCAAAAAAAACTTGGGTCATGCCCGAAAAAAAGCCTTGACTCAGTGTGCCTCTCCCAGTTACCAATACCTAAATAAATAAACTTCCAGTAAAGTAGAATTTACTATAAAGTGTTACTGTAATTTTTTTTGGTATAAATACAGCGCACGTCACTTACAACAGATACTGTTATAACAAATCAGCTATAGCGGACAAAAACTGATTTCCCAAACCAAATATGTTAAATCCAATGGTTATAAGAAAATAGATGCAGAACTTAAAACCCACTTTCTTGCTCTCTATTTCCACTGCTATTGTGAAACGGAGTCAGAAGAAAAAAAAGTAACGGTAAAGTCGAATACAGACTGAAACAGTCGAGAAACTGGTGGAAAAGTACTTGAGCAACTTGAATCCCTTCAATGCTGTGGAGCTGTAAAAGAGAAGCCCTGTCCCTTCCAGTGGAAAGAAAGATGCGGTGTCACTGGGTGGAGCCAGAGGATATACCACCTGGCTGATGGGAGGAGCCTAGCTTGAAGACTTCCCATGACTCAGCTGTCTCCAGCAGAACCGCCAGAGTGTAGATGGTGACCTGAATCCACGTTATTGTAAGTTATGATTTAAAAAGGGTGTGGAAGGGGACATTTTCAATTGCCACTAGAAGGGCTTTCCAGATGGATGGACCAACAGAGTAGAAAGACATTTTGTGGGGGGGGGCCCAGATTACATGGATTTGTTTTGTGCCTTAGGAACCTCAACAAGAGAGAGTGATTAGGGGTGCATAGTAACTTATCTATCAGGCCACAGAGGGTGAAGTCCCAGTGTGCCTGTGGGGAGAGCCAGACAAAGTTAATTTGTAATATGGTGTACTGTACTACAGTCAGCCAACTGGCAGGCAAGGATCAGCTGACTGTACATTAATCTCGGATATCTGCACAGTTTCTAGTGCTCAGGCACACTTGGTAGATCAGGGGGCAAAGCTGCACTCGTTATTGCTGTGCAAGTGCATTCCTGAAAGGCAGCCATTTAAATGTATCACTAAGCAGGCGATACTGTTCCCCAAGCAGAGACACCTGCAGCTATCTGGCTCTCCACCCACTACAACAATCTCCTTTCAGCAAGACTTGCAGTCAATCTAAATGCCATGTTTCATGGCACTGACATTTGCCGCAATGTCTCGTCTTTCTTTGTCATTATTTTCCCCTCTCCACTGTGTGGCTACCCTCAAACCCACCCTGTGGACATCCGGAGACCCAGTCCACAGTGCAGCCCCAACTCTCTCTAGCTACACACCCACCTGGCAGATCTCCGGGGCGCCAGTCTACAGTGCAGCCACAATGCTGTGTGGCTATCCACCCCCCCCCACCCCGCACACTTCCGGGACCTAACGCCACAGTGCAGCTCATTGCATTGTTGCCCAGGCTGTCCCCAGAGCGTTACAGGAGTACCCATCCGCTGCCTCACGGATCGGCTACATTTCTCCACACAGGCATTCCATAGTCCACTAACAGTGACTGTAAAGTGATTTGAAGTCCCCTGCAAGAGGGATCCCCATCTACTCACCTCACAGATCTCCGCTGACCAGACGAGACACTGAAACCCCCACTGTGTGTTGTCACCCTCCCATTAGTTCTGCCTCACTGGTCCGATATCTGTGAGACAGTGGACAGTAAAGACTCTGTGAGAGAGAAAGAGCCATAGCGGCAGCAACACAGTGTCCTGGCTCTGTTGTCTCCAGCCTGTGTTCTGGTGCCCATTTTTCCACAGCGCAGTTTCTGTTACAGAGTGTCAGCAACATCCAAGTGACACTGTCCTGCCTTTGTTGTTTACCCTCCCCATGCTGCATTTCCAGCTATAGTGCCCTCCCAACCCATTCCACCGCAGACTGCTCCTGTTTCTCACTACCCACCCACCCACTCCGTGGATCTCCCAGTGGGCCATGGCAATGTAGCCCTACTGCTTCTGTGTGGCCCCCAACCCCGCCGCACAGTATGAGCAGCAAGAGTTCTGAGAGCAGCAGCAGTGCCAGATTAGCTGTACGGAGACCGAGAGAGCTGGAACAGCGTGGTGCAGCACAGCTGTAGCTTAACCCTGCGCGGTGGGGGGGGGGGAGAGAGACACGCGCCACAGGAACAGACAGCAAGAAGCAGAGACAGCACAGTAGAGACACAGCGACAACGGCAGGGTGTAAATCAAAGCAACTGCAGTGTCCTGTGTCTCTGTGTCAAGTGAGTTCCTGTCATGTCCCCATTCCTGGTAGTTGTTTACCCTCCCCATGCCGCATTTCCAGCTGCAGTTCCCTCCCATCCAATTCCGCTGCATACTGCTCCTATTTCTGCACTGCTGACTGTAAAACAGCTTGCATTATCGAGTCACATTCAAAACTGACTAGTTTGCCAGCCCGGTGGTGCAGAAGGCTGAGGTGCTGGACGCCTTATCTCGCATCACCTGGCAACCCAGGAACAACCTCGGGTGATCAGGGAGCCGACAAGGAAGGGAGGGGTGAAGCACAACTGAGCAGCCAAAAGGAAGCTCTCCTCTCCTGGGGAGGTTGTCCACCCCCCCATAGTTAAGCTCCCACCAGGTGTAGGTCTGATGGGTAGCATAGGCAGGAGGAGGTGGCAGCAATTGCCAGGGGTGAGGTGGAAGGGTCTGAGTCAGTGCCTGGAGTGCGTGTGTGCCTCCATGCGCACAACTGCCGGGGTCCCGGGACGAGTAAGAAAATGAGGAGAAAATACAAACATTGTATGTGTATATACATACATATATATATATATATATAAAAACTGACTAGTTGACAGATTTGCTGTTGCCAGAGCTGTTGCACAGAGACACCAAGAGCTGTTACAGTGCAGTACGTCAGGGTTGTAGCTTAACCCTGTGCAGCAGGGAGAGGGAGAGAGAGAGAGAGAGAGAGACACGCTGCAGGGACAGACAGCAAGAGCCTCAGGCAGCACAGTACAGACACAGACACAGCCACAGCGGCAGGGTGAAAATCAGATTTGCTGAACTGTCCTTTGTCTCTGTATCAACTGAGTGCCTCTCATCCTGAGCAGTGGGGAGAGAACAGCACTGTGCTGTATGTAAGGGCCATCATTTTACATAAATTTCATTTAGTTTGAAAACAGTGGGATAACCTATTGTTATAAGCGCAATAACCCACTCCAGGGTGTGCTGTTATTGGGGATTAACACAAATCCGGGTGATGTGAGGGCACTCTGCCTGTGGCAATGTGCCTCCCAATGCACCCAGGTGTACGTTAATCCTAAATAACAGCACACACTATCGTGGGTTATTGCTTACATAGAGGTCACTGTGGGTTGTTCTCAAAGGGGCCAAAGAGGCAAATCGACATATGTTGGTGTATACTCTTGTTAGCTGGAAGATGTCTTTTGCAGCGGCTTGTGAGTAAATGGGAGGGGCACAATCCAGTATAGGCAGCATATAGTACTACTTTTGTAAATACTGGGGCAAACTTCAGGTTATCATGGAGTTCTTTTGTCCATATGCTAAATCTCATTTTTGGTGAATTATTTTAGTCCTGTAATTAATGTGGCCTGAATAGGTAAGGGAGGGCTCAAGTATGACTCCTAGGTATCTGAAGATGTGCACCTGCTCCATGATCCAGCCACCACAGTAAGCAAGATTTGGAGGGGCAGACTAGACAGTTTCAGTTTACAGCCAAATAGCACAGATTTAGTTGACACTGAGCCGCAGCTTCTCAGGAAACAACCTCGGATGAGGGAAACATCGTCATTCAAGTTCTATGAGAGGTTGGTCAGTGACTGAGCTACAGAAAATGATGAGATCATTGGTGTACAGGACAGTATTACAGCTGTTGCAGGCTTCAGGGAGGTTGTTTATAAAAAAGAAGAGGAGACAGCCTAGGATAGATCCTTGTGGTATCCCATTCTATAGGGGCTGAGTAGCAGAGAGTACATTTCCAAATGAACTTGTTAAGATCTACCTGAAAGATAGTTTCCAATCAAGGAGGTGGCCTTAGAGGATATACCAAGATTTGACCATTTTGTTGTTAGGAGATCGTGTTCAACCAGATAAAACACTTTTGTCAGATCCACAAAACTGCTCCTGTGAATCTGCCACCATGGCAGAGAGGGTACAATGAGTACAACTGATTAACGCAACGTTAGTGCTGTGCCCTTTTCTGAAACTTATGCTGTTCGTGGGTGAGGAGGCTGTGCCAGTTTACGTAGGAGTGAAGTTGTGCAAAGACAATTTTTTCCAAGGCACTTACTCAGCAGAGACAGAATGGAGACTGGTCGGTAGTTCTTCACAAGCGAGAGGTTTCCTCCTTGGGGTACTGGCACTAGCAGCGCAACAGACCAGTTAGGAGCTGATATTCCCCTGTGAACTGCAGTTGCCGTCTCATACCCAACTCATTCTTGGGAGACCTGGAAGCAGGACTGCAAGTGTATTTCCACACTGACTGTAGGGCTACAGTTACATTACCAGGATGGTGTGTTGCCCACTACTGATTCACCCCTCCTGGCCATTAGTGGCGCGACACCACTGATGCAGCATGCAGAGACAAGAAAGAGGTCAGCCCTCCAGTTCACAGCTAAGGTACAACAGGTAGTCCAACTCCACAAACTGACCATGACCCCTGATTAAACTAGGGTAAACAGGCAAATGGGAGCCCTCTCCAGGGACATGGGCAGCTTAGAGGGACCATGGTGGAAGGAACCAGAATAGAGGGTCTCTCCAGGTGAGTAAGTGGCAAGAAAATTAAAAAACGTTCCCTTTTTTTATGGCAGTTTTCTTTACAATGGTGCTTATCCAAACAAATCAGAAGAGATTAGCTGTCACATAAATTAGCGATCTGGCTACTGAGCTGCTTTGCTTGCATGTCTGGAGTTAAAAATCTGTTTAAGACCCCATTTCACAACAGTTCAGCTTGCAACAACTGGCTTGTGATCAATTAGACAGATACACATGTTGCTAAAAACACTTTGGTCCTTATCCAGCAGAGCTTGTGCTAGATTCATGCACATATAACCCCTTTCTTTTCTTCAGGCAAGTGAGAGTGTATTTGGTGAAAAAGTATTGCTCGAGAGGACACAAAATGTATTTGCCCCTTCTCTGAAACTAACCTACTAAATCTTGCTTAGATTAGAGATTTCAGTCAGATTCTCCTTTGCAGTCAAGGGAAAACCCCTACCAAGAACAATAACTGTCCCTGTTCCATGAAAACAAACCTAGCTTTATACTGCAGCCTGCAAAGACTAAACCAATATGCAATGGTAACATGCCTATAAACTTAGCAAATCTGGTGCAGATTTGCATCCATTTTGCTGGATTTAGGTCATACTTTACCTGAGATCACAGGAATGTAATTTCTGCTCTATGGAAATTCTGATCATCTAACTTGTTTACCAAGATGAGGTTCTCACTTCTGGTTCAGCTAATGGAAATTACTTCGTTAAAAGTACTACCGGTAAAGGCTGAAATGTTGTCACTGGCAATGTGTCCAGGAACCATATCTAACAAAAATCATTATCTCTAGAAATCTAAAAGACACAGAACCTTAGCAAAACAAGCATTTGTCAATGCCGAATGTTTGCTTGCTGGCATTGGCATTGGTAGTGTGGGAGTTACAGAGCTGCATAATAGGAATGGCAGTGAAGTATTGAACTGAAGCCAACCCCACCACCATCCTGCAGAGAGTGACAGGCATTGGGGTGTGCCTTTAGGTCGTCAGGCATAACGGCCACGCCATTTCACCATACCCTACCCTGCAGACACTGACAAGTGTCACGGTGTGCCATGGGGTCTTTGGCCCTTATGCACACCCCATTCCATCAGGAAATATGGTGAGATGGGTGCGGTATAGGAGAATGGGGTGAACTTTAGTGCCGAGGTGTCCAAGGCATACCTCGATGCCTCTCACTGGCTGCAGGGTGTGGAATGGTATGAGCATTACAGGCAAGAATCCCAAGTCACACCCCTGATGCCTGTCATTCTCTACAGGGTGGGGCGTTATGGTTGGAAACCCTAATACCTCAGGCATTACTGGTATTTTCACTCCAAATTTTCAACATGTTTTTTTTGTGACCCCCACCTCATGAACAGTGGCATATCAGTTTGTTAGCTGAAAGCTGCTTATGCACAGCGACTACGGCATTTAGCACCACAGGTGCAGAAACACATTCTGAACAGGATGTGAAAAACGACAGCTGTACTGTTCATGGGGAGGTGTAAAAAATGGCAATGTTCCAAATCTGCAGTAAAAATATTAAAAAAACTGGTGAAGTCACGAGCGTGCATAGAAACTGTGCAATGCACACCCGTAATGTAATTAGTTTGGGGATTTTTTTATAGCAGATTGTCAACACAGGCATTTTGGGACCTCCGATCATGAGCAGTGTCACTGTGAATTTCTTTATCTGTCCCAAACAATGATTTCCCACAGTGACCACGCATTTCTGCGCTCAAAGTGTAACATTTCGGCCATGTTGTGAAAAATGACAGCTGTACTGTTCATAAGGAAGTGTGGAAAAATGCCACTGGTGAAAATCTGGACTGAAAATATTACAAAGCCATGAACTTACGATGGTGCATGGAAACTGCGCAATGCTCACTCGTAACAGTCATTTTAAGGAATTTTTTCACCAAATTTTCAACATAGCCATTTTAAGACCTCTGCTCATGAACAATGTCACTGTGATTTTCTTAATGTGTCCCATACATTGATTTCGCACACCGACTGCGCCATTGTGCACTACATGGGCGGAAACACGTTTTGGGCAAGATGTGAAAAATGACAGCTGTACTGCTCATAAGGAGGTGTGTGGTAAAATGGCAATGTTGAAAATCTGGGTGAAAATATTGAAAATTCACCGAACTTCAGCGTGTGTAGGAACTGGCGCATACGCACGCTCGTAAAAGTCATTTTTAGGAATTTTTCCACCAAATTTTCAACATAGGCTTTTTGAGAGCCCACCTTATGAACAGTGGCAGTGTCGTTTCGTTACTTGGTCCTGAAAGGTAATTTTACGCAGTGACTGCGAAATCAACCTTCGGGCCTGATTAACGCCAGGACAGTGAGAGCATTCATGAGAAGGGGTCCCAAAAACCCCATGTTGAAAATTTGGTGCAAATATTCCAAAAAATGCCTGAGATATGCAGCAAAATTGAAAAAACCCTATCTATCCCATTATACAGCTTACCGGCATTTCCTCAGTTCACGGTCGGCTTTGAAGATTGCAGACGTGTTCCCGGTCCACCAAAGATCGTTGCGTGAGTCGGAGGTGGTATGGGGTGGGGGTGTGGGGAGGCAGGGGTGCGCAGTGGGTGGCCGGGTGGGCTGGGTGAGCCGAGGAACATCTTCTTGTTTACAGTTTTTGTTTGTTTGTTTTTTATGGGAAAGCGGCGCGGGGCGTTTGCCACGCTGGGGTGGAGTTCCCAGCATGGCAGCTAGAAGGCTGTTTGGGGCTGGGCCGACAGGGGACTGGGCACCCCCAGTCATACGGACTTGTGCCATGCTGGGGTGGGCTCCCAGCGTGGCAGCTGTAAGGCTGTTTTTTGGGGGGGCTGGAGCGGACGGGAGGATTGGTCACCCCCGGTCATACGGACTTGTGCCCTGCTGGGGTGGGCTCCCAGCATGGCGGCTGTTTGGGGGGGTCTGGAGCCAATGGGGGATTGGGCACCCCTGTCGCCCATACGGATGTGTTGCCACGCTGGGGTGGGCACCCAGCATGGCATCTGGAACTCTGGGGAAGTGCAGCACAGCCGATGGGATTGGGCACCCGTCGGCTATACAGTGTGTGCGTGGGGGCGATACACAGTATGCGCGCGTGTGTGTAAGGGGGAGCACGTGACAGCAGGCACTCATCTTATCGCCACTCACTGAAGCGTAGCTCTCTCTTTCAACTGTATGCCACTGCATTTTCAACTGCTGTCATAGACAGCTCAGCAGTGATTGGAGAACTGCGACCGCACCTGCAAACACACTGACTGAATTGGAAGACGCTGACACACCTCCGAAAAACTCGGATGATGGCACTATGTTTCTTGCACATGCGTGCAAGCAAACATAAAAAAGAAGTGAGGCAAGGGTTACCCAGAAAGGGTGATAACAAGAAAGCTATAGTAGGTGTCAGCATTGCTTAGTTAGTAGCATAATTGACTCTGGGCCAGAAAGTTGTGCATTCTAGCCCCACACTGGAACTGGTCTCATGTCATAAATACTGGCACCAAGTGAAGTGTTACGGGAATGCTGTACTGTTTGAGTCTGACATTCTTCTGATGAGATATTAAACTGAGGTCCCTTCTAACCATCTCTGTTGCCGTCCTTGCGAGTGTCCGTGTGGAAGTAAAAGAACACAAGATATTTCACGAGAGTAATTTATTTCCCACGGTGTCCAACATTCCCTTCCCATAAAACCAAGGCTATCCATTGGTGTGAATGTGTGAAATGGCTGCCACTTCACATTTACAGTCACTTTACTAGCAGTCTCTCTATTTTTTTGTATTAACTTTTTATTAAACATTTTTAAACAAGAACAGGTAGACAAGCGAGATAATACACCATTCTCATAACGTACAGCATTCTGGTAACAAAATTACAGCCGACAGTCTAGATAATTGTTACAGCAAGACTGCATTCCCTATTAGATACCAACTACTGGCACAAAAAGTGCCACAGCATGTCATGTATGCAATACAGTCTCTGTCTTCTTCAGCTGTGTATGAAAATTAATTCATATCCATAACTCATAAAGTCGTCTATGCTGTAAAAGAAGGGCCAACATCTGCAATTAAAAGTACCCAACGTTGCAATATATCGAGAAATTGTGTCAATGTATTTCTTACCAAGTAGGTCAACTGCTCCATATACTTTATTAACAATTGCCACCCATTGTTTAAATGTACGTACCACAGGTTTCAGCTGGTGCTGAGTAATAGCTTTCTGTGCTGTCATTAACAAACATTAGCAGTAAGTTTTTAAATATTCCCATGAATCCCAGATCTCCTGGGAAGAAAATTTAGTAAGCACTATGCCAGCTGTAAAGGTAGACAGGCATGCAAAGATGCAGGCCAGGTGGTCTTCAACATCTGCCTAAAATTGTTACAAGACTGGGCAGAGCCACAAGATATGCACTTGAGCCACACGTGTCTCACTGCACAGTCTCCACCACTTTCCCCACTGGTCTCCCATATTAAGTGGCATGTATTGCCAGTGTTCTAAAGTATCTGTTGCTGCACTTCCACAAGAACTCTCTCCAAAAGGGAGATGACGTGACTTTTACTATTAGGGTAGAATACTTCACCCAGTCCTCATAATTGAGATCAGAAGCAAGATCTTTATCCCATCTGTCCATTACAGTATATAATTTCCATGTTAGTGCCACTTAATTCCTGTAACCCTTTATGGAAAAACCCTATTTGGTGGTGCCCCCTTTTACCCCAAATCACATACATAAAAAGGTTACATATGAGATTAGGTGGGTATGGTTAATTAGCCCGATCCGGGCCTTGCTTCAGCAAGTGAGCCCAAACCTACAGGTATCTAAAATTCTCCCTGTTTGCAAGCCCTTATTTACTTTGTAATTCTGCAAAGCCAAGGATCCCTGTGATAACTTAAAACTGAAACACATGGACCAAGCCCAAATGTCTCCACTTCCGGAAGATATGATCTACATTACTTGGGGTAAAGGTCTACCTTCACATGCCAAGTATCTACATAAAAACATAAGGGTCTGAAACTGCAATGTAACATGCACCTTTTATGAAAATGTAAGCAAGGCCTTAGATGAGGGTAATTCAGTGGATGTGATCTTCCTGGACTTTGCCAAGGCATTTGACAAAGTGCCACACGGGGAACTGGTGGACGCCCTGATAGACTATAAGACAGAGGGAAATATAACACGCTGGATTAATTCCTGGCTACAGGACAGGAAACAGAGGGTGTCTATCAGGGGGTCCAGCTCGGGATGGCTAGGGGTGACAAGCTGGGTCCCACGGGGGTCAGTGCTGGGACCCTGTCTCTTTAACGTGTACATACATAGTATGACCGGTGGTGGGGGGGTATGGGAATCCAAGTTCGCCGATGATACTAAGATAGGCACAATCTTTAACAATGACATGGACATTCTCAGAATGCAGGAAGCTTTGACCAACCTGCAAGGGTGGGATCAGAAGTCCAGACTGACCTTCAACACTGAAAAGTGCACTGTTATGCACTTTGGGAGCAAAAATAGGGCAGCAGTGTATAAACTAAATGGACAAATACTTACAGTAGTAAATGAGTAAAGAGACTTGGGTGTTAAAATTTCAAACGATTTAAAGTTTAGTCAGTACTGCTGTCAAATAGTAAAAGAAGCAGGAAACGTACTTAACTGTATAAATAGGCAGATTAAGAGCAAAAGGAGGAAGGTACTGGTTCCACTGTATGGGTCCCTTGTGAGACCACATATAGAATATTGTGCCCAATTTTGGTCACCAGGCTACAAGTAGGAGATAAAAGCATTGGAGAGGGTTCAGAGGAGAGCCCCCAAAATGATAAAAGATGCACATGATAAAGAGCATCAGGATAGGTCATCAGTACTGGGGACGTACACACTGGAATTTCACAGCTTGAGAGGTGACATGTGCTTGGTCTTCAAAGCACTTTCAGACGAAGGACTATGGGAGAAATTGGGACTGAGGCTCAGAGATCAGCAGTACCAGACTAGAGCACACCCCTTATAGTTGGTAATAGATAAAAAACATAGAGGAGAAAACACTGGTTTAGTGTTAGGGTGGCACCAATGTGGAATAGTCTTCTGCTAGAGGTGGTGGCTAGTGGAAGCATGCAAACATTTAAATCAAATCTAGATACATATCTGATTACTAACAACATACAGGGGTATAAATAGATTAAAATTGGCGAGTGGTATGGACAATATGTCTCCTTGCTCTGAAACACCTATGACATCTATGATCTGTTTCCAACATTTTAGGGTCTATGCCATTCCCATTAGAAAGTCCCATAGAGGCAGTAACTCTAACAGAAAGGCACATAAATATTTTGTGGTATCGTACAAATCGTTAAGATGGAACTCCTTTGTAAGGGAACACAGGCTTGTGTCAACCCATGATAAAATGGAAGAAGGTAAGAAGCCTGGGCATACATTTTTAGGTTTGGAAGGCAGAGTCCCCCCCCCCTTATCCTTTGAAAGTTGTAAAAGTATGAATTTAATCTGGGAGTGGGTTCAGCTCCAAATAAAGCGGGAAATCAGTTTACTCCAGGATCTGAAATAATAGAAGACAGGGAATAAGGACAGTGTCTGCAAAGAATATAACAGTCTAGGTAACATGCTCATTCTAATTATACCCACCCTTGCGAAAAGACCCAGGAGCAACTGTGTCCAACGTTCTAAATCAAACGTACTTCTTTTGGTAACAGGTTCCAAATTAAGGAGCTCCACACAGGACAGTAACCCTCTGGTATTGTATAGCTATTTTGTTCCACTTAAACTGGAATATTTCCCAGAGTGTGGTATTGATATCTAAGCAGCTCCATTTTTTTGGGATATTCAATTTAAAGTCAGCCATTGGCCTGAATCTCTCACATTCTTCCCAAAGTTCCAGTATAAAATTTTGGGGTGTCACTAAGGTGAACAAAATGTTATCTGCATGCAGTGTTAATTTAAATTCCACTCCCCCAGCTGGGATGCCATCTATTCCCAAATTACCTCCGATGGCTTCTGCTAATGGTTCTATATATAAAGCAAGGAAAAGCGAGGACAGGCAGTGGCCCTGGCGAATCCCCTGTTACCAGTGCATCGGTTGGGACAGAGATCCATTTACTCACACCCACGCTTGAGGGGAATGATGCAGGTTTTGTAACATGGTGTCAGAACCAGACAATGGAAGTCAAAGTTTGACACCCCATAAAAAGGGTCAGGGCACCCTGTCAAACACCACTCAGCATCTAAACTGAGGACCACTGCTGTCATAGCTCTCTGTACAATATGTCCTAGTAACAGGAGAGGCCATCTGACATTGCCAAATGTCTGTCTAGCTCGCACAAAGCCAGACTGGTCTTTTTTAATTATGACTGAGAGGATGGAGTCCAGTGTTTTTGCCCAAGTGGCCATAAAGACTTTATTATCAACATTCAAAATAGAAATAGAAATAATCTGATATGGTGATGGTCGAACAGGGTCCTTGCCAGGCTTCAAAACAATTGATATAGTTGCCTAACTCCACGGGGGGGTCTTCCCCATCCTGCAGTGCCCTAAAGGTACATGTCAAATGTGGAAGAAGAGGTGGGTTATGTAGTTTATAAAATTCCACTATGTAACCATCTTGGCCAGGGCACTTGGCTTCTTAGCAACTTTAACAACTTCTAAAATCACACTGGCTATTATAGGAACCAGAAGGGTTTGCCTTCTGGCTCTCCTGCAGTTTTGGGTGAGTCAGTCAGGAGAGATACTGGGTTGTGGTTGCATCCCCTGGAAGTGAGACTAAATACAGGTCCTGGTAATATTCCCACAGACTTTGTTCAGTCCTTTCAGAAAGATGGTAATATTACCCAGTATCAGATCCTGCAGCCATGGGATACAGGCATTTTTTTTTCTCTTGGACAGAGCCTGACATATCAAGCATCTCGCCCCTCTTGCCCTCCATAATATTGTTTTAAGAATCCCAAAGCCATTTCCACTTTGTGATCTAAGATCTTCTGCACCTGCTGTTTTACAGACCTATCTGATAATCAAGCGATGTGTCCCCCACAGGTTCTGTAGTGTAGAAAAGGTATCTTTCATGGTGCAAAATTGCTTTGCGGAACAAGAGATAATAATCCCCCAAGGACTACCTTAAATGAGTCCCAGAGCACTGCATCAGAAACACCCTCTGTATCACTATCTGTAAGGAAGTCCAGCATCAATTGCCGAATTAAATCTTGAAAAGCTTTATCTCCAAGATGAGTTATGTTAGGTGATGCATAGGGCACAGTACAGAATCACAGAAGCCTTCCCCCAGTCTTATGAAGAATTCTAAATTCCAGACCAACCTCTGGAAGTTGCCATCATCGATTCTGTTCAAGCACTACTTAAACTCCCTTCTTTGCAATAAACACCTCGAGACCCTTAACGCTCCTATATCCACAGATGAACAGAATGCATTATGCAACTAAAAAACAATAAGAGCCAGGGACCAGACGGATATACAAGCAAGTTCTATAAACAAACAATTTAGAGAACTAATGTCCCTGTTACCAGACACCTGTACCTGGGTAGCCGAGGGTAATGCCTCTACCCTCTTGTGGAATTTAGCCATTTCAGCCATAGTAAAACCAAATAATGATGATAGTTTACGTTCCTTTTGCAGGTCTATTTCACAATTAAACATTGACTACAAAATATTTTCTTCCTTACTGGTGGTAAGGCTAGATATACTACTTCCATCATTGACAGATCAGGATCAAACTAGATTTGTTAGAGCCCTTCAAACTCAAAACACTGTAAAATGAACCCTCCATATACTGCACCTCACTACGTAGTCAAAGATGCCATTTTTACTCTTTAGCCTTGATGTGGAGATGGCCTCTGACCGGGTGGCATAGCCATTTTTCTTTGCCATCCTCCATAAAATGGAATTTCCCCCTGAATTTATAATTATCCTTCAGTACTTCTATGACGCTCCTAAAACTTACATTAAAAATCAGTGGCCAAATTTCCTCCCCATTTTCCTTGCACACAAGCTCAGACAAGGGACCCCCCTCTCACCCCTACTTTTCACATTATACTTGGAACCCTTGACCCAAACCTTGAGACAGAACCCCACTATACAGGGGATCACTTTAGGAAGTCGACAACAGAAATCTGCACTTTATTCAGATGATCTCCTGATTTACTTCACTAATCCAGACAGATCCCTTCCACCCCTGTGGCAGCTTCTAACTACATTGGGGAACTGTGCTGGTTACAAAATTAATACCGCAAAGACAGAAATCTTACAATTCAGCTATCAACCTATGTCATGTATTAGACACCAGCTTCCAATGAGGCATGTCTTCTCTTAAAAATTTAAGACTACATCTCACCTCAGATCTATCCCAATTTAATACTGTGAATTATTCACCCCTTACCCAGGCCTTTCAGTCTAATCTGGATTGACTGCAAGCCATAAATCTCCCTCTTATTCAAAGAGTAGATTGTATTCAAATGAACCCTCTTCCTCGAGTGCTCTGCCTGGCACAAACACTACCCATACCCTTAGAGAAGCAACTCCTACATCTCTGGGATAAAATTATTTCTCTATTTATCTGAACAGCTACCCAGCCTATACGGTACCCAACAGTACAGCTGCCACAGTCCAAAGGAGGGCTGACTCTCCCACATATGGGCAGATACCACAAAGCGACACAACTGCACATGGTATTCTAGTGGCTCTCCCCCCTCCCAATATAAAGCATTATGGAAGTTTATAGAAACAACTGAAGAAGACATAACCCCTCTTACTCGGGGAGTTTTACAACCTCAACCTCCAGTCCATATGGCCCTCCAGGAAAATTGGTTTACAGCCACCTCATTGTAGGCTTGGCATACCACTCTTTCCCACCAATCACTACTCCCCTTTCATTACCTATTAATCCCTTTGGCCCGTAGCCCTAATTTTCTACCTGTTTAACTAAATTCCTTTTTCAGGGTAATGGAGCGATTGGGATTCTCTCTTCCTTTGTTATGCAGGGAACTGATTTCCCTGACTTCCAAACTTTTGATGCCAAATATCATTGGTGATCTAATGACTATTTGTGATATACTCAAGTTAAAAGCTTTCTCTTGAAACAAAAGGACAAATGTTCCCAGGAGCATCTCACCCCATCAATGATAAAACTTGTCCTTCATGTACTGGAGGGCACCCTCTTAGGTTCTTTTATTTCTCATTTATATCAAGCACTAACAGAAACAGAAGGAGGGAAATCACACAGCTGAAATCTGGTAGCAGCTGGTATTAGGGTGGCCACTCCCCTCTGCTTACTCTGGTGACAGGAGAATGCTGAGACTATGTAAAACCTAATTTGCTGAGGTTTGCATGTTCTTCCAAGGACAAATATGTCTTCTGTATTAAAATCACATTTGGGCAGCCTCTCTTAAAATACTGCATTATCTGAGTACTATAGATCAGGTAATGCATTCCACTGATATTAAAAGACAGAAACTTAACTAGGGCTACCACCATATTTTACAGCGAGGGGGAGAGGTAATGCTAAAAATGAAAATTACTTACCTACTGTAATTCTTGATCTTCCTGTGTTTCTTCACCATTCATCACTGTTGGGTGTCAGAGACAGGCACCAAGTGGGAGATTTTTTTTTTTTTTTGAGGAGGGGCCGGCGCCATCCACGAGGCCGACATATTACGTAGTGCTCATGGGTTGGCCAGTAACGGCCATTGGGTCTTCCTCCACCTCAGTTCTGCACGTTGGAGAGACAGAGGAAATAAGTAAAGAGAAAGTAGGGTGGGGCAAGCGAGCACAAGGGACAGTAAAAGGAAAGGAAGAAACTGAAAAAGAGTACGCCAATAGGAGGACAGGTAAAGAGAATGGGGGGCCTGAGGGTTGTGGGCCAAGAGGCCCCAGTCCCTGAGTTACCAAGGGAGGAGAAAGAGTAGAGGAAGGTAGAGAGAGAGAGAGAGAGAATCTAGGTATGGGATTGGGGGGGGGGTGGCTTGGCCCCAATCAGGCGAGGAGGCAGCTCTAAGATGGTACACTGGGGCACGAATCCTGGCCAGAGAAGCTGCACCCCGGAGGGTCTAAGCACAGAACATTTACCAAGGAACGCAGTAGTAATGCTACAAAGAAGTTCCGCAGTTGTGCCCCAATGATCAAGAAGCAGAGCCCACGCTGCCTAGAGGCTGAGTGAAAATGACAAGAAAACCAAGGATTGGTTGCACCACCCGAATTTGGAGGATAGCCACCCCCAGCCTCAATCCCATCTACTTTTAGGGAGCATCACAGTTCTGGCCCCTCTGCCCCTGAAAACTCCAACAGGGTTTGAGGAGAAAGGGGGGAGGGAGAAAAGCAGCACTCTGGAACATACCCTCCTCAAGGGAGGGAAGAAAGGGTAAGGGTGTCCCGGGGAACCTGAGGCACCATTCCCAGACTGGGAAAAACCTTTCTGAGCAGGCCCTTCAAGTAGTTCAGAAGAGGAGGTGCCCCCCTAATGGAGACCCTAAGAAATAAACCCCTGAAGGGTTCAACATTTGCCCGAACCCGACCCCGCCCATCAACCCCTTCCCTGACAACCTTCGGGAGTGGAGAAAACTCGGGGGAGGGGGGACAAGAGGGAGGCGGGACATCTCAGGGACTGAGGCTTTGAGAGGGGAAGGTGGGAGGGATTTAGTGATGAATGGTGAAGATACACAGGAAGATGAAGAATTATGGTAGGTACATAATTTTCATATCTTACCTATCAGTCTTCACCATTCATCACTGCTAAGTGATGCCGAGCACCCCCAAAGAGACCCAATAACCCTGAGGAAAAACATCCCTCAGTCCCCCGGGGAGAAGCAGGCGTAGAAGAACCCTCTACTAGCCAGTTTAAGGCTGAGACTAGTCAGAGTGAGGCAGGGGTGCCCTGGACCTTAGGAAGTAAAGCCCCTGGCTCCCCATCTCGCCTCATGGAAAAAACGATGGGTCCCCTGGAAGAAGAAGAAGAAGGAGGAGGCCAGTAACCAGCACCATGCCAAAGGTGACAACCTCGACAGGCGAAGCCACGCCATCCACCTAATGCAGATCACCATCCCCACAAGCCATGAAGTGACCTCACTGGTGTCGTATGATGCCCTTGACTGGTGCCTCGCCAACTCCAGGCTTACAGCGGAGAGGGCTATGGCTTGCCGGGTAGCCTCCTAATCAGGCAGTGATGCTAAAGCTTGACCTAACATCGCCCACAGGTGCCCGTTGTAGGCAGTGTGGTGCACCTGATGTGAAATAATCGCCAACAGGCTCTGCGCTGAAGAGAAAACTCTTCACCCCAGCCAATCCAACTCTCAATAGTCAGACTCAGGGGGCATGTCGTGGACCAGGCGTCGACGCCTGAAAGGGGTGTCCAGCCATGTCAGTCCAGAAGGTGGACGAGGCAGAGCACCTGAAGAACCGTGGGTTGTGCAATACCACCTGCGGCAGTCCATAGGGGCTGGTTCTAGGGAATATGGACACTGCCAGGCGCTGTACGACATTTGGTGGAAGGGAACCGGCCAGGACAGGACCACCAAATGGTGTGCCTCATATTCGTCTAGAAAGGCCTGCACTGCACACTTAGTATTGTCCCTCGCGTAACAGGAGATGTGCAAGTCCCTGATCAACCTCGACAGGAAGCGCTGATACTGGGCCTGATCCATCTGAGGACAGGTGGACAGAAGGCTCCTCTTCCCCAGTGGAGGAAGACGAGGAGGTTGAGGAACATGATGAGTCAGACTCTGGCTGCAGCAGGGGAACTGGTCAGAAGATATGCTCGTCCATGGCCCTAACATACTGAGGGAAAACCACAGCCTGAGACCTGAACTGATCCCAGGTAAAAGGCCCCAGAGGACCAATGTGGCCTGGGAGAAGGGGTGCTGGGCACAGGGGCATGGGCAAGCCTGTCACCTGATGCGACATGCCTCTGCCAGGGCTAGCAGAATCCACAGGACAGCCTGGCATGAGAGGAAAACCACACATCTGTAGACTCACCATCCTATCCTGAAAATCAAAATGGTGAAGGCTTAACCCTGTAGGGTGAGCTACCCTATGAGGGAACCGGGGCCGCATGGATCCAGAACGGCAAACCCCAGCCCCACCCAGAGAGACCTCCATGGGAGAAAACGAGGGAGGGCAAAGGCCTCAGCACTATGGCTTTTTCCCCAACCCCGGGGGGTCATTGAAGTGCATCGCAGTCCTCTGCCACTTAACTTCAACCCTGAGGACTCAGAGGAAGCTCTTTTCCTCGACCCCTGTGCCAAAGGCTCCATCGACGCCAAGGGCCCTCAGGAAGGGCCGCAGAAGGAGGGGGCTCGATCTTAATCCTGAGAGGAGGAATGGCACCAGGAACGGCAGCTACTCCCTCACTCAGGAACCTGATCGCCACCCCAGCAGCAGAGGGACCGACAAGCCGCAGCTGGCCCCCCAAGCCACCACTGCCTGGGGGATCAGCATGAGCCGCAGTCACCTGAGCTGCCGGAGGGGGCACCTGGGGAGGCACAAAGGTGCTAGGCCATGGAGACCCCTCTGATTTAGAAGAATCAGGCAGCCAATCTGGATCCGCCTCAGAATCATTCACCTCTGAGGAGGAGGAGACAATTATGAAGGGCTCCGACTCGGCAGCCCCGAGGATCCCCAGTCACAGCACCATGACGGCGGCGGGCCCACCTTGTGGTGCCACAGCGTGGCTCTGGGATCTGAGGCAGTGCGAGGAACACCCCGTGCCAGGACCTGCAGCTGTGGGCCACAACAACGGGGGAGCCTGCATCTCCAAGGAGGTGACTGCCAAGGTTGTGTTCCCGGCCCAGCCCCGAATGGAGCCGGACTGGCCCTCCGGCACCGCAGTAGGAACCTCCTCTGTGGCAAGGCTAGAAGAAGAGGAGGCCACCTCTTCACCGGACTACACAGTCCCAGGAAGGGACCCGGAGGTAGGGAAGAGAGTCCTGAGCTTGGATCAGCGAGAGCAATGCGGCCCCCCAAAGGTCGGCAGGGCCCTGCCGACTTTTAACGCATGGTGCTTTTAGACTCGATGGTCCATCAAGAAGCAGGCGTCGCAGGAATCCATGTCATGCTGGGGTCCAAGACAGGAGAGGCACACGTCATGTTGGTCGGTCATGGAAATCTGTCGGCCACAGGGACACCGACACACAGGTGGGCAACCAGTTTTTTTAGAACGCTTCTTTTCCCCGACGTCCAGACATGACGGAACAACAACAAAAATCCAAAAACAAGCAAAGACTCGATGCCACACAAAAATAAATGGAAAGATCTTACCAGTCTGGAGCGGAATCGAGTAGCAGAACCAAGGCAAAGTCGAAGGCTGAACGGTGTTGAACTGTGACGTCATTAAAAAAACTAGGCCGCGATGAGTCTCGAGTGACTGAAGGTGCTGTCTTGATGGCAGGAGAAGCAGAACTGAGGTGGAGGAGGGACCATGACCGTACTGGCCAACACAGCCACGTAATACCTTGGCCTCGTGGGCGATGCCGCCGGCGTCAGCCCCTCCTCCTCAAAAAAAAAAAAAAAAAAAGTCTCCCGCTTGGTGCCTGTCTCCTGCAGGCACCCAACAGTGATGAATGGTGAAGACTGACACAGGTAAGATCAAGGATTCTGGAGGAAAGCAGTGGCACCACAGAATAACTGCATAACAGCAACCAAAATGTTTAAAGTTCAGACACATAAGATCACACTGAATTTTATGAAAAAGTAGCAAAACAACACTAACAACAAAACACAAACAACAAATAGCAACTAAGCCTCTTGCGAATACAGAATTGTGGCCAACTGGACTGAGGTGTAGTATGCTTCCTAGGTGGGGAGTACCAGTAGTGCCCCTAATGGAGTCCGATGGCAAGACCCCATGGATGGGAAATGAGTTTGATGTCAGAGCTCTCACGAAGAGTGCCCAGAGTTCAAGCAGGCCCTCTAGACAGGTGCTACCTGTAAAGGGTGCACATCTCATCACCTAGTTACAATATAGGTATGTAGTCCCTCCGCCCCCGAGAGCCCACATCTGGAAACAAATCATAGGACCTGGGGGGAGAGGGGGAGGAAAACTGTTAACACTGGGTGTCCCCACTCAGAAAGGATATGCAATGTACTCCATATTCTTGGAATTTAGTGTCCACAAAATTAAAGGCAAAAAATTCCTTACATGAATTTCAGACCACATTACAGAAATCCTTGTGTATTATTTGCAAATGCTACACTTGAGAACAACAATATTTTAACATTGTTTATACAGTTTTATGTAAATGTATGTATTGTTTGTTTGTGGGTTGTACGGGGCAGCTTGTTGAAAACAGGGACTTAGTCCCCAACATTTAGTGTTCCTGTATAAAAGTAAAATTTTATCACAGAAACATAGACTTTGATGACAGATAAGGACCGCTTGGCCCACCCAGTCTGCTCATTTCCCTACCTATTGGATAATGCTGCAGATCCTAGTTAACCAACAGCCTACTTCCTCCTACCCCCCATCAGAATTGCCTTATGTCTGTCCCATGCATTCTTGAATTCCCCCACTGTTTTGTGGCTCCACAACCTCATCAGGAAGACCATTCCATGCGTCCACCACCTTGTCTGTGAAAAACTACTTCCTCACGTTGCCCATTAAGCTGTCCCCCCTCTATTTTCAAATTGTGCCCCCTTGTTCTTGCACATGTCTTTTTCTGAAATATGCTACCCTCTTGGACTCTGTTGATTCCTAAAGGTACTTGAATGTTTCTATCATGTCCCCCCCCCCCTTTCCTTGAGGGTATACATATTAAGCTCCTTTAGTCTCTTTTCGTATGGCATCTGGTGCAGACCCTACACTATTTTAGTTGCCCTCCTCTGGACTGCCTCCATCCTGTCTATGTCCTGGAGGAGATGGGGTCTCCAGAACTGCACACAGTACTCCAGATGGGGTCTCACCAACTGTCTGTACAGAGGGGATAACCTCCTGTTTTCTACTAGTGATGCCTCTCCCTGTGCATCCCAGTATCCCCCCAGCCCTTCTTACTGCCTTCTCACATTGCTTGTTTATCTTTAGGTCATCTGATACGACTACCCCGGGTTCCTTTCCATTTTGTTGTTGTGCACCCCATTGTGTACTCTTCCCTGGGTTTTTGTTTCCCAGGTGCATTACTTTACACTTCTTGCACTGAATATAAGCTGCCATACTTTTGTCCATTCCTCCAACCTTGCCAAGTCCCTTCTCATTCTTTCCACTCCCCCCTTGTGTATCAACCATGTTGCAGAACTTTGTGTTGTCTGCAAAGAGGCATACTTTCCTTCCAGTCCCTCTGCAATATCACTTATAAAAACATTAAAGAGGACAGATCCCAGTATTGAACCCTGTGGTACCCCACTAGTAACCCCCCTTTCTTTGGCGTGGACTCCATTTACTATTATCCTCTGTGTCCTGTTGTCCAGCCAATTTTTTACCCAGGCTATCACCCTGGGACCGACTCCCAGGCTAGCTAACTTGTTTATTAATCATTTGTGTGGGACTGTGTCAAACACCTTTCTAAAATGTCTAGATAGGCCATGTTCACAGCCCCTCCCTGATCTACTACTTTGGTCACCCAGTCAAAGAAATCTACGAGATTCGTCTGACATAACCTTCCTACTGTGAATCCATGCTGCCTTGGGTCCTGTGGCCTGCTGGCCTCTAGGTACTCAACACTTCTTTCTTTCAGAAGTATCAATCAATATATATTAAGAGTGCTTGTCCATAACAGACGAAAAACTATTAGGTAGTGCAGTACAGGTGATGCATCTGCCACAGAATATATTAAGTCCTTCTGAAAGAGAGAAGGATGTAGCCTATAAGGGTCCCCGACTTACGAGTCCCATTTAGCCTGTTCAAAATTCTGTTGGCATTAACTATACCCTTAGTCAATACAGCCAGTGGCAGGGTAGGGACACCAGTCCTTCCCCACAGGCCTGAGCCCCACCGGGCCTCAACACCACCCATGTGCTCCAATTGTAAATGTGTGTTACGTAAGCAGCAGTAGTGCATGATCTGAGTACAGGAGACAGAGACTCTGCACATTTAAGTGAATGTTACAACACCAATCACAGCTGGTCCTACTCCCAGGGTCCCCGAGACCGGGACTGCCTAGGTCAGATAATAAGGTACTGGCCATGGAAATCCCATAAAAAATACAGAAAAGGAGCCACACAGTGAGCCGAAATAGCTGGATGTAATTGGAAAGGTGCCCCAGGTAGACCGGCCCCAACTTGGAGCGTCTGGTCCAGCAGCCCTCTGTTTCCTCTAATCAATGATACCTACTGGGCAGTGCTCTCATGGCCTCCCAACCCCCCAAACTTCTGAGTAGTGATGCACAGTCATAGCTGGGATGAGAAAACTAACTGAATGCCAGGTCCAACTTACACTGTGTGAGCAAGTCCCTTCCCCCCACCTACTGAGAGTACTGTGTTGTGGTGCAGAGAATCTTCAAATGCGGAGCAGGCCCCCAACCCCAGCAGCTGAGCCAGCACTCTCCAACCCCCTACTAGCTGCTGCCAGAGAGGATAAGCCCTATAAACTGCTGTGGTCTGGAAGATATAATAAAATAAAGTTGGCTGTGATGCAAAGAAACTCCATTACATGTGTCTCCACCTTGCAGATAGTATTAAATGATAAAGAAGGAGGAGAAAGTTTCACTCTCGGGGAGTATTCCCATCATCTAGACTGTTGTTGAAACTGCTGCAGAAGATCCTTAATGGACTCCATTGTGTCTTGGGAGTGCCCGCCTTTTCTTTCAGCCTCCCTCGACTGAGATGAGAGATCTGGGTAGTCTTCTTGTACCCTCACAGGACGGACCTGTGGGCTTTTCCAGGCTGTTGGGGAGGTTGTGGGATCTCCAGTTCCCAATAAGTTAAATCTGTCTGGGCATCTTCCACTATGTCATACACGATGTCTCCTTCCGGGAATGTGACCCACAGCTGGGCCAGGTAGGGAGTGTGAAATTTTAGTTTTGCCTTTTTAAGTGCCTGTAAAAATGGAGCACACTCGGCATTTCTACTGGACAGCCAGGGCAAAATCACTGTCAAAAGAGCTTTCTGTTGAACCATTAAGAAATCTGCTTTTGGGCCAGCCCGGTGGCGCTGATGGTTGAGGCGCCGGACACCACACCTCGCTCCACACTGGCGACTCGGGTTCGGGAACAGACTCAGGCCGCCAGGGGTCAGCAGGGGAGGGATTAAACATCTGAGGGACTGCTCTCCATCTCCGGGGTGGGGGACTCCAGCTGTCGGCACGCTTCTGGCCCCTATGTCCATCCCTTCCTCTCCCGCTGGTATCTCACAGATTCTCAGATTTTTCCTTCTAACCCTCCCCTCTAGGTCCATGAACTAGTTGCTGCTGGCTGTGATGAAGATGTATGACTAGGTCACCAATCTGATCAGAGCGCTCACTAAGGTCAGTGGTGGTTGGGGTGAGATCGTCAGTGTCCTGTCTGAGCTGATCAATATCCGACTGCCAGCAACCTGCGATACAATTCTCTTCTTCTACGAAATACAAAGTCACACATAGCCCAATAATGCAAAGCATCTTAGGAAGTATATATAAAATCGCTATAAAATAATGCAGACTGGTTCTGCTTTAAGCAGGAGTGTACACTGCCAGTCTAAGTTCTTTCACGGTGATTTACAAATGCTTCCCATGATGCTTTGCATTACTGAGCTACGTGTGATTTTGTATTGCTAGACATGTTAGCACTGGTCCATCTTTGATCATTAAAATCCTAGAACTTGGCATTATAGGAATTAAAAAAAACATACTAAAGTTTAAGATTATAGTTTACTGTGAACAATATCAATCTCTCAGCCTTGGTATAAATGGAAATGTGTTTCATCGGGTGCGTGGTCAACCATCACCAACAGCAGATGCGCTATCCACTCTCCCTCACGGAACTTTCACAACTCTGAAATTCAACAACCACAGAGTCTGACCTGATAGTACTGTTCCAACAGGTTTTGCAGACTACTGGACTTGAGAAGGGCAGATTTTGAAAGCCTCAGGGATGACCTGGCAGGAGGGGATGGCCTGGGTGGGGTGGAGGAACAGTGGGTGAAGATAAAAAGGGGCATAGTACAGGCAACAAACTTCTGGGTCACACAAATCAGCAAGAGGAAAAAGAGGCTTCTATGGTTCTCGAAAGAGGTGGCTGAAAAGGCTAAGGCTAGAAGGGTAGCATTCAGAAGGTATAAGGAGACGCAGAGGGAGGAAGATAGAGAGGTGTATCATGGGAAACAGAGAGACGCAGGGAGAGCAATAAGGAGTGCAAAGACGCAAACGGAAGAGAGAACAGCTCAGGAGGTAACAAACAGGAACAAGACTGTTTTTTTCAGGTATGTAAGTGAAAAAAGGAGGACCAGAGGTAGGACTGTAAAGTTAAAAGGGAAAAGGGGGAGGGGTGCTGAGGAGAGGGGGACCAGGAAAAGCAAACATCCTGAACAAATACTTTTGTTCACAGAGGAACAAGAAGGGAGAAGCCACAAAAAAGTAACAAAAGCTTTGGAGGGAGGGAGGTGGACGCTAGTCCTTTTTTGGAGGCAAGAGTCCTGAAGGGACTTGATAATTAAAGTGGACAACAAAGAAATGGGATCAGATGGGGTGCATCCAAGGGTATTGAGGGAGCTCAGGGAAATACTGGCTGCAACTCTGACAGTTCTATTTAATAGCTCACTAGAAACAGGAATGGTTCCCAAGGACCGGAGGAGGGCAGATGTAGTCCCACTACATAAAAGCAGTAGCAAGGAGGAGGCTGACAACTGTAGGCCAGTCAGTCTGCAACCGATGGTGGGAAAGTTAATGGAATCACTGCTGAAGGAAAGGACTGTGGAATATCTTGAATCCAGTGGGTTACAAGACCCAAGGCAGCATGGATTCATGGGGGGGGGGTCATATGAAACGAGTCTGATAGATTTCTTTGGGTGAAAGAGGATTTAGATCAGGGTGGAGTGGTGGACGTGGCCCATCTAGATTTCAGTAAGGCTTTCAGCACTGTTCCACATACAAGACTAGTAACCAAGCTGGGTAAGCTTAAGAGTGGGTCCAAAGGTGGTAAACTAGATAAGAAATTGGTTAGGGGATAGGCAACAGAGGGTGGTGGCAAATGGAGTTCACTTCAAGAAAGAGAGGGTGGCTACGGGGTGCCTCAGGGATCAGTGCTAGGACTGGTCCTTTTAATGTCTTTATAAGTGACACTGTAGAGGAGCTGGAAGGGAAGGTCTGTCTCTTTGTAGATGACACCAAAATCTGCAATAGGGTGGATACTCCAGGGGGGTGGAAAGGATGAGCAGAGGTGTGAGAAAACTGGAGTGGTCAAGGGTATGTCAGCTGGGTTTCGGTGTGGGAAAGTGCACAAAATGCACTTAGGGCACAGAAACCTAGGGGAAGAGTGGTACTGACAACCATCAGGCAGGAAAGAGACCTGGGGTAATCATACTGGATGACCTAAAGGTGGTCAGGCAGTGTGACAAGGCAGTAGGGAAGGCTAGTGGGATGCTGGGGTGCATAAAGAGGAGTATCACCATCAGAAAGAGGGAGGTGGTGTTGCCTCTGTATAGATTGCTGGCACGACCCCATCTAGAGTACTGTGTCCAGTTCTGGAGATCACATCTCTGGAAGGACATAGAGTGGATGCGTTCCAGAGGAGGGCAACTAAAATAGTGCAGGGTCTGCATCAAAGCCCTACAAGGGGAAACTAAAGGACTTCAATATGTACACCCTGGAACAGTGAAGGGAGAGGAGAGATATGACAGAGAACTTTAAATACATCACAGGGGTAAATAAGGTACAGGAGAGAAGTATTTTGCAGAAGAAAAGGTGCTCAAGAACAAGGAGACATGCTATGAAACTGGAGAGGGACAGATTCAGGAGCGATGAGGAAGTACTATGGCAAAGGATGGAGTGTGGCATGGAGAGCAACCGGCCAGGCCAAGCACATCTTCACAGCCAACAGCAGACAAAACTATGGAGACAGAAAGCTTTATGATAAACAGTTATGAGAGCCCTCCAGGCACTCAATTTAAGAGATGCAACCCTGGACAGTAAAATATAAGATTTCAGTGGCTGCTTGGTGACATATGAAGCTTAATCCACGGCTGCTCTCAAGGTGGCCAAAGAAGCTGCGGGTTCAGAACTCAGAAAAGCTACAGCAGCAGTGATCTCCAAAAAGAAAATAAACTTCTACACTTCAGATTAGAGGTGCTGGAAAACAAGACCCAGGCTACCAATATTCAGGTCTTGGGTTTGCCTGAGGAACCAGAGATTTTTGCACCAGAATGGCTGGAAAACACTTTCAGATTGGCTCCAGCCCCATCAATACTAAGAGTGTACCAGATAACACTAGGGATGCGCAGGGAGCGAACAGAAGGTCATAGAACTTTTCTAACTGTAATGGCAATTGAAATGGAAAGGAACAAAGTACTGTTGGTCACACATGAAAAAAGGCCCTATCGAGCCAGTAGAAAGTAGCACGGTATCGGTCTACCCATGCCTGAGCTATGCCACATGAGACAGACGGAAAGGTTTTGTTGGAATCTGGACTGCACTATGTTCATTAAGGGTCACCCATACTCTTCAGTTCCCAGTGAGGCTCAAAATTGTATATTCTGGCAAACACTGTCAATTCAATAACCCCAAGGACACTGGCAACCCAGTAAACAAAATAAAATCAGACTTTGGGGAAGGAGCTGGCTTACAAAAGACTCTGACTAACTTTGCTTATATAACTGTGCTTTGGTTATGTTGAGGGGACAGAGGCTGTTAATGGCCGACTCTTGGGTTGCTGCTAAAGCAGCTTGTTACATACCTGCTCATGGTACATCCCCAGTATAGAAATGTTTATCCCAGGACAGTTAAGCTTAAAAATGGTCTAATGCACTGTGTTAGTTACTTTGCACTTTTCTAACTGTCTAGGAGTTGACACATACGTAATACAGCAGGTCGCATGATGAGACACTTTCACTCCTTTCCCACTCACCACTCGCACAGCTCTGGTCTGCTTTTAAGCTCAGTTTGCTCCTGCAGATCAGACTGTAAGAACTCTTCCAGCTCTATATAACTCCGAGCCCAGAAGTGAATGTGGTTAACGAACAGGGCCAGCTTTAACCATTCTGGGGCCCTGTGCAAACCCCCACTGTGGGGCCTCTCCATTCCCTGTAGCAACCCTCATATCTGACTTTACACCTCTCCTGCACCACAGTTATGTACCACATCATATTAAGATAGGCATTTTTATTGTCTTATACAGAAAGAGAGAGCAACTGAAAAATGTAGTTAAAGTTCATTGTATTTACTATGCAAACCTTCGATCACAAGTTATGAAAATATATAGGAATGGTCAGAAGGGACTCCAGTAACATTAGCCCCCCCCCCCCCGCACATTTCTGCGTATTTAGAGCAAAGTTTTATACTGGGAGTCCGAGTCAGAAAAGTACAAGTACACTGCAGTACAGCAAACTGTAGCCTTTGTGTTGTTTCTGTTACTCCCAGCATGGAGCCTACCTAGACAGTAAAGGTTTGGCATTTTTAGGTGTGGGGGTATGGCAGCAGAAATTGGGCCACCATCAGGACTTCATGAGGGCAGATTTTATGAAAATTGATGAATGCCTCAGAGATGATCTAACTGGGTTGGATTGCCGGTGTGGGGCAAATTAAGGGGTGGCATAGAGAAGACAACACACTTCTGTGAGAAGGAAGTGAGGGAAAACAAGAGGAAAAAGAGGAAGGGAAGTGGCTGCGAATGTAAAGGTTAAAGGGGTGGATTCAGGTGGTACAAAGAGATGCAGAGGGAAAAAGATAGGAAGGTCACCAAGTTAAGCAGGGGAAAGCAGGGAAGGTGACAAGTGTTACAAAGGCACAAACAAAGGAAAGGATAGTCAAAGGGGTAGCTAACGGGACAAGACCTCTTTCAGATACATCCGTGAAAAGAGGAATACAAGAGGGATTCTGAGGATAAGAGGGTGGGGGGTGATTGTGCTCAGGAGGATCAAGCAAAGCAGATATCCTGAACAGATGCTTCTGTTCAGTCTTCACAGATGAGGAAGAACGTGCTGGACCACACAGAAATGGCAGGAACACTGGGGAGAGGGAAATGGACACAAGTTCAGTCACAGAGGCAAGAGTCCTAAAAAGACTGGCAAACTTGAAAGTGGATACAGCTATGGGGCCAGACGGGGTACATTCAGGGGAGCTCAGGGGGGTGCTGGCTATGACCCTGGCAGCCCTATTCAACAAGTCACTGGAAACAGGACTAATAGGAAGGACTGGAGGAGGGCAGATGTAGTTCCACTCTATAAGAGTGGCAGCAGGGAAAAGGCTGGCAACTACTGTATATGCCAGTCATTCTAACATCAGTAGTGGGGGAAATTAATGGAACATTTTTAAAAGAAAGGCTAGTGGAGTATCTTGAATCCAGTGGGTTACAAGACCCAAGGCAGCTTGAATTTATGGGGGGGGGTCATGTGAGATGATCATGATGACCTGAGGCAGCATGGATTTATGGGGGAGGGGAGGAGATCACGTTAGACTAACATGATCCTTGACTGGGTAACCAGCAAAAAGACCATGGTACAGCAGTGGGCATGGCCTTCTTAGACTTTAGCAATGCTTTTGACACCATACTGCATAAGAGACTTATAAGGAAATGAGCAGTTTTGGGCTGTGATCCAAGGTTTTAAACTGGGTAAGGAACTGGTTTAAGGATAGGCAACAGAGGATGGTGATAAATGGCACTCACTCTAATGAAGGGGAAAGTGACCAGCGGGGTACCTCAGGTCTCAGTGCTGGGAAAAGCCCTCTTCAATGTCCTCATAGGTAACATTACAGAAGAACTGAAAGGGAAGGTATGCCTCTTTGCAGATGACACCAGCATCTTCAATACTGTAGATACTCCAGGGAGGGTGGAGAGAATGAGTAGAGACCTGGGAAACTTAAGGAGTGGTCGAGGGTATGGCAGCTGTGTT
Organism: Neoceratodus forsteri; assembly: GCA_016271365.2. Lineage (NCBI taxonomy): Eukaryota > Metazoa > Chordata > Ceratodontiformes > Ceratodontidae > Neoceratodus > Neoceratodus forsteri. The sequence goes on along the minus strand of CM028132.1, from coordinate 815,352,905 downwards.
TCAATGCGAACAAAAAATGCAAACTCATTCACCTAAGGTACAGAAAAGAAACTCCCAGGGGCTATATTGTATGTAATTAATCCTAGGTTGTTCCCTCAAAAAGGGACGTATGACTCAGTGAGCTCTACCCATGTTAACAAAATCAGTCACCAATACATGTTAACGTAGAGCAATCTGCTTTTGTTTTAGTACCTATGAAAATTTAACTGGATTAAAGGGATAGTACATCTATTTAGGTCCCAACTGCTATAGCACACAAATCAGGTCTTTGTTCTATTACTTAAAAATGGCAGTTACAGGGGTTCATGTTCACTGAACAAAAGACTTCAAATTAGGAAAGTTTCCATTAAGCATTCACACAATTCTAATTGATTTCATTAATATACATTAATGTACATAAAATATAAGATTGACTAAAATGACGTTTTTGATAGTGAGAATAAATATTAATTTATACTAAAAACTCAGCACAAGCTTACTTTCATTACTGAAGAACATGCTCTTAGATATTAAGTTTTTTCACTTGTTCTCAGTCAGCTCCAGCCATTCGATATACCAGTCTGCAGACATAGTATGACTCTGATCGCTTCTGTTCCAGTACAGGAACCAGTAGCATTTTATAATGGCATATCTGTCCTTCAGTTAAATTGTAATCATTCTTTCCATAAAAGCATGCAAGTTGTACTTCTTAGAATTCAGGACAACTTTCAGTTTTCATGTAATGGCAGAGCTCTGCTACCGTACATGCACCATGCTCTGCCCTCTAGCAGCTCACAAAAACTTCTGCTGTATTGAGAATGCTGCCATCACTATAAAGGATGTGTCCAAAGACCACTGAAGAGGACTGTGATTGGCTGATCAAATATTTTCAATTTAAAATGCAATGAGGTTGGATTATTAAAACAGGATATAGCACATCAAAAGAGTTATAACAGAAAATAAAGTTGAACGAATAAAAACAAAAAAGGTTCACTGATGAAGAGCCCCTATTTTTTGATTTCTAGCTTGCAATGTTTAATTTTGCATTAAGTTATCCACTGAGTTGACTGCAACCATTCTCCTACCAATAAAAAGAAAAAGGACATTGAGCATGAAGCAAGGAGTACTGCACCATATAGTTCAGTTTCAGACACTCCACCTCTCCTCTTGGCGGGCACAGGCCAGAAAGTTCCACATCAGTCCCTAAGAAAACCAGAGAGACCCTACTCAGAAACCCTTCTCCCTCCCCAGCCTGCCTCCACCTCAGCAGAAGGCCAGCACTGTGGGTTTGCAGTCAGCCATTCAGTCAACAGGAGGTCGCATCAGGATACGGTGGGGGGGGGGACACCTGGCCATCAGCAGCAAGTCAGGTAAAGTAAGTTTCTTTCAATAGTCCACCCACCCCCCACTGTTCTTGACTACCGCTATTACACTAGTCTGAGAAAGTCAAGAACAGCGGGGGGATGCTATTTGTTTTACATCGGGGATGGGGAGGTCCCCACCACCACCACCACCTGTCTGCCCTGTTATTTGCGGTCTTCCTCACCACAGCGTGAATGAGTAAGTTAGCGACATGCTCTTTGTTGCTTTACATCAGAGGTTCTCAATCGGCAGCATCCTGCTCTTTCTTTTACAGCAGGGGGGCTAGGCATCCTGCTCTTTCTTTTACAGCAGGGGGGCTAGGCATCCTGCTCTTTCTTTTACAGCGGGGCTAGGCATCCTGCTCTTTCTTTTTACCAGAGAGGCAGGCATCCTGCTCTTTCTTTACAGCGGGGGCTAGGCATCCTGCTCTTTCTTTTACAGCAGGGGCTAGGCATCCTGCTCTTTCTTTGTGGGGCTAGGCATCCTGCTCTTTCTTGTACAGCGGGGGCTAGGCATCCTGCTCTTTCTTTACAGCGGGGTAGGCATCCTGCTCTTTCTTTACAACAGGGCTAGGCATCCTGCTCTTTCTTTAACAGAGGGGCTAGGCATCCTGCTCTTTCTTTCCAACAGAGGGCTAGGCATCCTGCTCTGCTTTACAGCAGGGGCTAGGCATCCTGCTCTTTGCTTTACAGCAGGGGCTAGGCATCCTGCTCTTTGCTTTACAACAGGGGCTAGGCATCCTGCTCTTTGCTTTACAACAGGGCTGGGCATCCTGCTCTTTGCTTTACAGCAGGGGGGCTAGGCATCCTGCTCTTTCTTTACAGCAGGGGCTAGGCATCCTGCTCTTTCTTTTACAGGGGGCTAGGCATCCTGCTCTTTCTTTACAGCGGGGGCTAGGCATCCTGCTCTTTCTTTACAGCGGGGGCTAGGCATCCTGCTCTTTCTTTACAGCAGGGGCTATGCATCCTGCTCTTTCTTTTATAGCGGGGGTTAGGCATCCTGCTCTTTCTTTTACAGCGAGGGCTAGGCATCCTGCTCTTTCTTTACAGCAGGGGGCTAGGCATCCTGCTCTTTCTTTACAGCCAGGGGGCTAGGCATCCTGCTCTTTCTTGTACAGCCAGTGGGCTAGGCATCCTGCTCTTTCTTTTACAGCGGGGGTTAGGCATCCTGCTCTTTCTTTTACAGTGAGGAGGCTGGGCATCCTGCTCTTTCTTTACAGCAGGGGCTAGGCATCCTGCCTCTTTCTTTACAGCAGGGGCTAGGCATCCTGCACTTTCTTTACAGCGGGGGCTGGGCATCCTGCTCTTCTTTTACAGCAGTGGGGGCTAGGCATCCTGCTCTTTCTTTTACAGCCCGGGAGGGCTAGGCATCCTGCTCTTTCTTTTACAGCAGGGGGCTAGGCATCCTGCTCTTTTTTTACAACAGGGGCTAGGCATCCTGCTCTTTCTTTACAGCAGGGGGCTAGGCATCCTGCTCTTTTTACAGCAGGGGCTAGGCATCCTGCTCTTTCTTTACAGCAGGGGCTAGGCATCCTGCTCTTTCTTTACAGCGGGAGGGCTAGGCATCCTGCTCTTTCTTTTACAGCGGGGGCTAGGCATCCTGCTCTTTCTTTACAGCAGGGGGCTAGGCATCCTGCTCTTTCTTTTACAGTGGGGGAGGCTAGACATCCTGCTCTTTCTTTACAGCGGGGAGGCTAGGCATCCTGCTCTTTCTTTACAGCGGGGGCTAGGCAGGATATCCTGTTCTTTCTTTTACAGCAGGGGGCTAGGCATCCTGCTCTTTCTTTACAGTGGGGGCTGGCATCCTGCTCTTTCTTTTACAGCGGGGGGGGGCTAGGCATCCTGCTCATTCTTTTACAACAGGGAGCTATCCAAGACAGAATGGTGGGGCTATCAAAGACCTGGTGACTGTGCTCTGCTACACTTCAGTGAGTCAGTGTTGGGAGTTTTTTGGTGCAATGCAATCATTCATTTCAAACCCCCTCACAGCTGGGGCCCTGTTCGGTCGCACAGTTTGCACTATGGTAAGGCTGCCCTGTTAACGGACATCCTTATGGACTGTGAATATTAGAAGGAAGACTCTTTACCATCACATTACTTGCAAGTTGAACTTGTTTCTTTATTGCCTCAATGTTAAACAGTTGAACAGTTTTAAAACTCAAATTAATATGCAAGATGTGCTTTCTATGCAGTTTAAGTTCTTGCTTGCCTTTACTAATTTCGTAGAGAACATAAAATGAACTGAACGTACAGGGTTCTGTGAGGAAGGGGGTAGGAGGATGCAATGATCCATGTAGTTTACATTAATTACCAGTTCATACACCACTAGCTGGATACACACTGTATCTATGAGGAAAGACAGTAAGACAAATTGGTCTTATTGCAGCAAATGTGAATTACTGTCATCTTTGTTCTTTCTGCAAGTGGAACTGCCTTTCTCCCCCCCAAATAAGGTAATAAACTGAGTGATGTAAGCATTAATGCACAACAGAGGAGGGCTCTAGTAGGGAATTAATGTATTATGATGCAACACTACCCTGGGTCATGCCTGAAACTAGGCAATCAGTTACCTAGGGCACTTACCTAGCTATCAAAAACAAAATATTCAGAATACTAGTTTTCAAATACTGCCCTAATTATTCAGAATGTTACTGCTGTTACTTGGCTGAAATAGCTATTCCGAATACAGTAATACTGCACAATGTGCCTGTTTTAGTGGAGACTGTGAAAACCTGTATTAAATGTTTTATAGAAATAATTCACATTAGCCAGCCTGCCAGCTCTGCGGCAAGGTGTCCGCTTGTGGCGCCGACATCCCAGGTTTGGGGATGGACTCGGGAGCTAGAGGGCCAGTTGAGGAGGAGAAGGATTGAGCATCCCAGGGACTCCCCTCCTTCTCCAGGGGGAGGAGGGAAGAGAGTGTCCAGAGCAATGCAGACCTCTGGTGGAGGTCAAGGGTACCGTCGCGGCCGGAAGCACACATTAGGGGGGCAGGGTGGACGCTGGCATCATTGCACATCCCTGCCCCCAAGGGAAAAAAACTGAAAAAATGCCATCTGCTAACGATGGCCCCCCATCTCCGTCACCTCTCCCACTACAGATCAAAGTCCACCGGGGGGGGTGGGTTCCACGCTCCCATGGCCCCACCCTGGGGGGTAAACCAGGGCTAGACGACCAAGTACCTTGGGGAGGAGGCACCCGTCCAGCGGCCCCACCCTGGGAGGTAAGCCTGGGGATGGAGGGGACGGTGAGCAGAGCGAGTGGCTGGAACCTCCCATGCCTGAAGGAAGGAGCCAGGCCCCCCCCAAAAAAGAAATAATTCACATTCTAGAACCTGATTTATTTCTTTACACAGTTCCTTCTCCCTCCCGGGTCTGGCGAGTGCAAGCCTATTACCACAATCTGATTTCAAGCATTCATCATGAAACTAAACAAACGGCTCTCCATGAGCACTTAATCACCTCACACAGCAGAAAACAGCACTTCAAGCAATGCCATAAAACACTAAGAATTAATTCCACCTTGATTTCAGAAAAATTAGAGTAGCTGTTAACTGTATGGTAAGCAAATCTCAAAGAACTGTGTTTCTGAAACAGTCTCCTCCTGTATTATATACAATAAGCTATCCCCAAATGCAGGGTACTCACTAGTATTCCACAACTTGTTAGTGTGGTGACATCCTAAAGATACTCGAGCTTTGCTCTGGTGATATGACACCACCATACTAACTCAGTGGGGAACACCAACTTGTACCTCACACTTGGGGTACATTATAGATATTCAGAGACTGACTAAGTTGGAATATTGCTGGTCATGCGAACATACCGTCTGCCTTCTCATGTGACTGTCTTTTCCTACTGATCAGATAAAACATGTTGCAATGATGCTTCAGATGAAAGAGAGGGATGAGCTGCTGCTAGTTCTTAGTTAAAGAGCTAGTGGAGTCAAAACAGGCCGACAGGAAAATAATATACATTTTAAGTAGTCAGTTGTAACTTTTTATTTCTGCAGTATTTTTCTTTTGCTCATCAGAAAGTATTCTATGTGATAATATTGTGCTGGAAGTGTGGAACAGCTCTTAGTCTGGCAGCTGACATAACTCTGCTGCCTCACACTACATCATCAGCATCATGATCTCACTGACAGTGACATCACAGGTGAATGACCTGGCAGTGACTCACTTGCTGTTCCTAAGTAGCAGTGATGTCACAGTCATTGAGGTCACAATGCTGATGATGTAGTGTGGGGCAGTAGAGCAAGATACGTCAGCTGCCAGGCTAAGAGCTGTTCCTCACATCACACCTACTAACATCAGGTAAACAATCTTCTAATTAAACAAAGGGGAGGGAAAAAAGTACCTCAGATATAAAAGGTAATGGTAGGCTGCTTTTAAAATCTAATATTAGTTTTAGGCAATACATTAGCTCTTTAATGTGAAGTGCTCGGCAAGATACTGGCAACAGTCAAACTAAAAGGAAATTAAAGCTAGGTTTTTTTTTTAAATCTATTTTCTAATATAAAAAGGTGTATGCCTCAAACAATGATGATTTATTTCCTTTTTTCATATACAGAATTTGTCTGACCCTCGAGATGTTAACTTCTGCAATTCAGACCCCTGCTAGCTGCCCCTAGCCCTGACAACCATTACCCCCACAACTGAAGCCATTGGGAATGCACAAAGATTGGGAGTGGGGCCCAGGAGAGCTAGCAACCATTATTTAGACTAGAGCGTTCAAGGCATATTATTTGGGGGGTTTTCTTCCTTCCCCTCTAAGTCCCTCCCACCTCCCCTGACTCTGAGCCATGCCTCCCGAGCCCTAAGATATCGCTGTGTAGGGTGGATTTAAACAGCAGCAGCAAATACCAGCACTACCGGTTACTTATGCAAATAAGCTCTTTAATATAACACTCAGTGAATGAAGTTACAACAAATGCCATACAGCTCGGACCCGAGCAGAGTGTTATATTAAAGGAAGCTTATTGTTTCGTAACTCAGTAAGCCGGTATTTGCTGCTGCTATCTTCTGTGAATACCAAGCACACCACTGGGATCTGAAGCTCCAGAGGTGGATTTAAAACCTTGTGAGAGCAGGCTCCTGGCTTACCGCAAGGGGCCATTGCAGTGCTGAAACCTGGGCATCTCCCTCCTTAAGCTGGCTCATGCTGTACTCGTCAGCACTCCCATGCACTGACTCTAGCTCCCCCAGATCCACTTCCAGAATTGGGGTGCCAGCACGGAAGCACAACGCACTTCACGTGAGCAATAAGGTGGCCCCTACAACAATTACATTTCAAGGGAAACTGACCTTATTAATCACACTATTTAATATAAATAGAAATGTGGGCATGTGCAGTATGTAGTCTATTTAATATTCCAAGTGTACTGCTTTGTGTGTGTTTGTTTTAAAAAAGTGTTGTGTGGTCTATATTTATGGTCTCTTCTTAATGCTGCCTTTTTCCTCCTAGTATTCAATATTTAATAACGTCTGAGTTACATAATCTGGCAACGTCAGTTAAGTGGAAGCCTGCAGAAAAAGTTTCACTCTTGACTTCCGCCCACATAATGTCACAAGGCTCCGTAAGCAGTAAGACATGGGGGGCGTGTATAATGCTGATCTAACCTGATGCCCAAGGGCGTAGTGCAGCACAATGTTGCAGATAGATTGCCTTCAGCCCCTGGAAGTGCAGTTAGATCAGCATTATGCACACCCCAAAGTGTTGTATTGCACTTATAAAATAGGTAACCCTAGAAAATTAAAAAAAAAGAAAATGATAACTTATTTTTTTTTGGCATAATGTTTATTGATTTTTCAACCAGTTAATACAAGACAAACATTACAATCACACAACAAAAAATAGAAAATAAAAAAATGAATCCATCAGAACTATATACATGTGGGTCTAGTACATTATGCCTCTAACTTTCAATAACTAAAATCAATATGTTATATTCATTGAAAAGGTGATAACTCACATATAAAAATGTGTATATTCTATAATTATATGCCTTATATTGCACAGTGGTCTAGTAATCCATTAGGGTTCAGTTCTAATCTGATGGTGTTAATTTGTCCCAATGGTGGAAGGTGCACCATTCCATTATTGACATCCCACCCACTTGCTCAATGTCTCTCATGCCAGTCAAACTTATTGTAACACTTTCTGTAATATCTGGGCTTTTACAGGGGATAGCGAGGATAAAAAAGGATCCCATGTGGTGAAAAATTGCTCACCTCTCCCTTTAACCATATATGAAAGGTGCTTCATTGCCAATGTTTTAATGGCTAAATTACGCCACTGTTGAACTGTAGGAGTAGCCCCAGAAATCCATGTGTTTAAAATACAGTGCCGCGCCAATGTCAATAACATGCGGGTCCACCTGGGTAGGATGTCCCACCCCTCCACTCCTAAATCTTCTATGCCAAAGAGCATCAGAAGGGCGTCTCCAGAATCTGCTGTCTACCAAGACCGAGAGTTCACGTGCCATTTCAGACCAAAAGGTTTGCAAGATAGGGCATGCTCAAAAATAATGGAAATATGAGCCTAACTCCATAGTGCACCTCCCACACATCTGGAACACTGCAGGATTGAATTTATGGACAATTAAAAGTGGGCAATACAACCTGTGAACGATCTTATAAAATGATTCTTTGTATTTATTTTTTCAGCTCCCCCGTTTTCTCCCCATCCCGTGCGCCCGTCCTAGGGCATCCTCCCGCTACACTGTCACCCCTCCCACCTACACTACCCACCGGATCTCCATCTGGTGGAAGCGGAATCCGGGGCAACAATTACCATGAGAGAGGAGAGCTGCCTTCTGGCTCCTCAGTCCTGCTCCTTCCCGTCCCCCATGCTGGCTCTACAATGCCCCGAGGTGGATCCCGAACCCGGGTCACTGGCATGGTGGGAGGTAAGGCATCCAGTGCCTCACCCTCAGTGCCACCAAGCGCTTTGTGTTTATTACAAATTAAAATGCCCATATGTAGGTTCAAAATCATCTGCCAGTTTTCATCCTGAATAGACAGCCCCAAGTCTTTCTCCCACAGGGCTTTAATTTTATATGTAACATCAGGGAGACACTGTCTCGCCTGGTGAACTGCCTTTCTAATTAGTCACCAAGGCATCTTTCTTTGCAGCATATATTAAGTGTTCCACCAGTATCAAGGGGAAGTCAGTAACCCAATCCTGACCCAGCCCTCTACTATACGCCCTAACCTGTAAATAATGGAAGAAATGTGCATGAGGCAATCCCACAGTCTCCCGCAGGTCCTCATGTATTCTTATCCCTTCCTTGGTGTACAGATTACCTATGCAGCGCAACCCCTTATCTTTCCTCTCTCGAAACCCAACATCGGTCAACCCCGGCAGAAAAGAAGGGTTCCCCACAACAGGAATAAACAGTGTCTCCTCTTCCCCCACCCCAATAAGGCATCATATTTGCTCCCAACCCTCTATTATCGACAACACCAAAGGGTTAACCTGTCCCATGTTGGTATATGCCCACCAGCCCTGCCTTGATCAGTAGGAGAACAGCCGCACAGGACAATACCTTTCTTCCAAGTCTACCCATCCTGGTCTATTTATCCGGTCCTGTATATATCAGTGTTGGATAACCAGGTAATAATTTCTGAGCTAGGGGAAATTTAAGCCACCCTTGTATACCTCTGCTTTGAGGCATTGCAGACTTGTGTGTGGGCGTTTGCCCTGCCAAATAAAAGCTGAAAAAGCTCCCTCCAGCCTCTTTATGTCTGTCCTGGTAAGACCTACATGGAGCATTTGCATTATATATAAAAGTCGGGGCAGCATATACATTTTAATAAGGTTGATCCGCCCCAACCATGAGATGGGTAGGGTTCTTCGCTGTCACAGCTCATCTTCTATAATGTTCATATGGGGGGTATAAATAAGCTGATACAAGGGCCTAAATCTCTGTCCACCTGGATACGCAGATACCAAAATGACGTAACTTCCTCCAGTCCCCACATATGGGCCCAAGGAACTCCATCCCCAATTTCAGCAAAGTCGACTTTCCCAGATTAAATTAATATCCTGAAAAGTTGGCAAATTCTGAAATTAACCTGAAGAGTTCTGGCACAGATCTCTGCGTGTCAGAGATTTACAAAAGCATGTCGTCTGCATATAATGTTACTTTATGCATGCGGTCAGATTTTCCCCGCACCCCATGAATGTGTAAATTATCCAGGATGCTTACCGTCAACGGCTCAATAGTGAGGGTGACTAACATGGGGGAGAGGGTGCACCCTTGCTGTGTTCTCCTATATAAAAGGAGAATTTGTCTGACAAGGCACCATTAACCAAAACTCGTGCCTCTGGGGACTTATAGAGTGCACAGACCAGCCCCACAAAGTCGTCCCCCAGACCAAACCGCTTCAATACTTCAAAAAGATAATCCTATTCAATGCAATTGAACGCCATGGCACCAAGAGGCTCCCCACACTACATTCAATAGTTTATGCATGTTACAGTATGAGAGGCGACCACGCACAAACCCGGTCTGGTCTGGGTGGACCAACCCTGGGAGCAACTGGTCCAGGCGCCCCACCAGTACTTTTGCCAGAATCTTATGGTCACAATTCAACAGCAAAATCAGGCAGCATGAAGCACACTCCGTCACATCTTTTCCTGGCGTTGGCAGTACATAAATCACCACCTCACAGAATGTGGCAAGTAGTGCACCTCCCCAACCTCTTGAAATACATCCCTAAGGGGTTCCTCCAGCAAGTCCTGTATAGTTTTATAATATTCTGCCAGAAATCAATTCAGCCCACTAGCTTTTCCCCCTTTCAGTCCTCTGATGGCCGTACTAATTTCTTCTTTAGTTATTTCAGCCCCCGTTTCTCTCTTTGTATATCTATTAACTGCAGAAGTTTGATTTGGTTGAGGGACTCCCCAGCCACCCCCAATCTCCCTGCACATTCTGCTTCACACAATTTCTGATAAAACCATCTAAACATATCTCTAATCTGCCCCTTCTCTCTCTCACCAAGTTGCTCTGGTCATTCTTAAGTGTCGGGGTAAGTGTCAGACCTTTTCTTCCCCAAATCAGATTAACCAGGAGGGGGCTCAGTTTATTGCCCCATTCATAAAATAGTTTTTTAAGAAGAAGCTAAGATTTTTGGGACTCACCCAACAACATATTCAGGGCCTCCAGTGTACCGATCAGTTGTTGCATGACATCTCCAGCCTCACCCATCACTACCCTATGCTCCAGGGTTTTAAGACTTTGTTCTAACTCCACCCGTTTCTCCAGAGTCTCCTTCTTAAATTTAGCTACATAACTTATAATAGCTCCTCTCATATATGCCTTCCCCCAAATCCCAAAATGTCCTCATGTTGGGAGCTGTAGTCCTATTAGTATCCTGATAACTTTTCCGATGATATCTAATATAGGTCTGGAAGTCTTTCCACCTCAAGAGGTAGGTTGGAAATTTCCAAGGTGGCTGACCGTCACCCTCCTCACCTGTTGTCAAATTGAAAATCACCATAGCCTGAACGGTAATATGTTTGGGGCTATGTTTAACAGTGATCGGCCTGGAGTACCAACTACAGGATATATATATATATATATATATATATAAACACACACACACACACACACACACACATATACATGCATATAAATAAAATCTATACGTGGCCACGACTTGTGCAGATTAGAAAAAAAAGTAAATTCAGCTCCCTGGAGTTAGCCATCCTCCAACTATCTAGCAAGTCTAAATCACTGACCCCCAATAGCCACTGCTTCATTTGCCCTCTATGTCTTCCTCGCCCCCCCCAGAGTGGTCTAGCTCAGGATGCATAGTACTATTTACGCCCCCCCCACCAGTCCTGTGAATTGTTCCATCATTATGATATCTAGCAGGGCCGGGAAAAAAGTAGGATCAAACATGGACGGGGCATATAAACTTGCAAAGTCTGTCTATTCCCCATATAGCTCTCCCTCTACAAACACATATCAGCCCTCACAGGGATCTACCACCACTCTCCGAACCTGAAATGGGACACTTTTATGAATTAAGACTACCACATCTCTCTAAGGGGATTTGTAGGATGCTGCGTAGCAGACCCCAACCCAACCCTGACCAACTTCGCATGCTCCCTGTCCGTCAAGCGCGTTTCTTTGGCTTGGTGACATCATGGCTTGTCTCGCCCTCCCTCCTGATAACATGATAAAACTATTTATTTAACTCTGATAATGGATATATTTTAGAAAGATTAACATGCTTTTTGGAAGCAACTCATTTATGAGATGTACAATCACAATTCACTTTGTGACCTTGATTGATTATTTCTTCACTCTTTGTCATATATGCAGTAACAGAATATTAACTTTTAAATATTTATTTTTTTGCACTTTATTGTGACTGGAAATCATGTACAAATGTGAACTGTTTCAACTTTGTATGAATTTTAATGGCTTTTTAGCTGATCAGTAAAAATTTTGACTTTGACTTGAAAAGTGCATTTCTTGTAACAGGGCAATCTGTGCATGCTGTCATTTCAAGGGAGTTAAAAAGGCTTGTGCGTTTGATCGGGGAAGAGAAGCCTAGAATATTCCAAGATATAATAGTTATATCTTTATCCGTACCCATACTGGTAAAACGAATCATTCCATGTCTGAAGCAGCTGTCCCCAGCCTCAAATATTCCCCTTGAACTTTCTAGGCCACTGTATTGTTTGATCGTTACAATCTTTGGACCCAATAGTAAGAAAGAAAATAAACAAATTCAACCACACAATATGCCTCGTAAAATACATAACCACTAACCTCCAATTATACCTTGTGAACATTATATTCCCCAAGAAAGATAAACCAACAAAATCTCTACACAACAGGCAGATAGTCTAAGCCTCCCAACGTAAAACGAGTCCCCTCTCCCCATCCCTCAATAATTCCATATTTAAGATATTTAGACAGCAACCAATTTCCAAATGCACCTGGTATTCCATCCGGGGGCATGGAACTGGGGCAGTCCCCACTCCCTGCTTGTTTACAAACTGTAAAAGCGAAACAGCCCCAGGTAACCCCCACACACACACTCCACGTTAGACCCAGTTCACTTTTCTCTCTCTTAAAACAAACAGTGCATTCGTTTTTTGGGTGTCCTCCCATTACTTGATTCTGATCTCTTAAGTTATTTACCTGTGGGAGCAGCGATCGTCAGGTGCAGCTAGACAAATCCTGAATATAACCACAGACCTGCAACAATTAAACATAACATGTCCTAAGCACTAAAAAAAACTATTATCGAGAATCAGACCTCAGTGATATCCCATCCATGGATTTGGACAAACCCCCACCCCCATGCACCTGCTGATAAGATGTGAGGCACTCCCTGCTTGGAAAATCATGCAGCCGCCCCCCTCATACCCCTCACACATAAAACACTGCTATCACAGGTCCCTCTCTCCCATAGCAAGATACCCTGCCACCCCCCGTTTCTGACCCTAAAGGTCATACACAGACACATGAGAAAGTCCAAGAAAAGGTCCATGACACCAATACAATGGAGAGCCATACCAGTTATTACTACTGCTAAAGTTCAACATGCATTTTTTACCATCCATTCCCCAAAGGTCTACCAATCCAAGGACTGGGTCAAGGGCACAGGCAGAGGCAGCACAACATCTTGCTTTAACGCGCAATGCCTCCCCCGCCCGGCTTATCTTAACCGTGGGAGTGTGTCGAGCAGGGGCGCTGGATTTAAGTCAGCCCACAGTGGTGCATATAAAAGATTTCTCCATGTCCAGAGACTATACAGAAAATTCCAACAGGGCTTACGGCATTGAAACGTTCTTTTTTCAGTCGAGATTAGGGATCTTCTCAGGCAGCAGTTTTCTACACTCTGATAAGCCCTGCATCTTTGCTGTGCACAGCTCTACTACCTGAGCGCCATGTTCGAGACAAGGAAGGGGATGAGAGGCAGGGGAACAGAGTTTTAAGGCAGGTGGCCATCTGACACATCCTCACACCAGCAAGGGGCTGAGAGGCCAGTCCACAAATCCACAAGGGCCACGCGGCTCTAGGTCCAAACGAGAGCTAGACAGTACATCTTCATCCATCTTTGCGCTTCAGGTCTGCGACGAATGCCGAGGCATTCTCTACCTCCCAAAATAAATAGGTTGCCCCTTCATATTTGATTTTCAACATAGCCAGGTAGACCATAAAGCACTCCATTTTAAGCTCTTGCAGCTGGGTCATCACCAGGTTAAACACTCTTCTTTTTTTAAGTAAGTGCAGAAAGTAGTTCTGGGAAAGAAATAAGTGAGTGCCCTAATAGATCAGCTCTTTTTCCTTGTGGTAAGCATTAAGCGCCTCCTGTCTGTCTTGAAAATTATGGAACCTCGTGATTACTTGGCAAGATGGTTGCCCAGACCCAGGTTTTGGTATGACAGCTTGGTGGGCCTGCTCAAGCTTATATCTCCCGCCTTTTGGTTGTAGGCCTAATAATGTCGGAAGTATGACTGCACAAAACTCAAGCACACTGGGGCTCTTCTTGCCCTCCGGGAGACCTTGCAGCCTTAAATTCAAACATCTATGGTAGTTCTCTTGATAAGCAAAGGGTTTTTTTAAATCCTCTAAATCTTTTTCCACCACTGCAAATTTTCCTGGCAACGGGCTCAGTGTATCCTCCAAGCCGTAATACGCGTTTCTCCGCCTCCATGATTCGGGAGGCCTGCAAGGCATGCTGCTCAAAAAGCTCTTGCAGTTTGCTATCAAATTTATTTTCAAGCTTCTTTAAATTTAGCGCTAATGCTGCCAGAACCTGCTCTGTTACTTCACAGCCTAAAACGCTCATCTCAGCCACAGATAGGGAGATCGGACCCAAGCTATCCACTTGCGATGCAGGTGGCTGCTTCTTTGCATTTTTTGCCACTGACCACGGGGCTTTACCCGAACTCTGCACAAGACACTCATCCATTTCGTTCTCTGAATTGAGATCTGTAAAAATGTGTGTTTTTTTCTCCAAGGATGGCATGGATTTTTAAAGATTATAAGAACTGAAGGACGGAGCTATGGGTAAACATGTCCTCACACTTCACGGCTCATCAGTGTCACCCCCCAACTTATTTTTTATTAAAATCACATATTTTCTTATGTTAAAAGTAACTAGTAAAAAGAAGTTCCTCTGTCCACACAGTCAATAGATGGGATTTTTGTTTACAAATGCCTGTAGAAATTTGAACTTCTGAAGAATTCTAGTGACTGAAAGTTCCCCTCTCCCCACACCAACATACGCAACAGAAGGACTCAGTAAAGCCAGGGGCCAGATTCTCAAAAGGATGCAAATGCAGAAAGCCCCAGGTGCATCAAACACATGGTGCATGAGGCTTGTAGCATTCTCCCAGCTGGTGATCAGGATTTTCTGTCCCATGTGCCAACTGCCACAAGTCAGATCAACATTTTCTGGTCTAGCTTGCGGCAATCCCGGGTACCCTTTTTAAGAGGTTTGCACCAAGTATTTGGTGCAAGCTGCTGTGAATCGGGGAAAAGTGTTGTAAATGCACCCAATCTATTTGAATTGGGTGCAGTGTGTGGCAAAGTTGTTGGCACAGCTATGCCAACAAATGGGATTGACGCAGGGTCTGACGTAAGCCCTGTGTCAGCCCTTTAACAATCCAGCCCAAGGATTCCATTTTATCTGAGTCACAGTAAGCAGCAAAGATTTCCTTTTTAGGCAGGTAAGGATACACAGGAGGAGGGTCCATGGTCACGTAAAGAAACTCCAAAAAATAAAACTGTGACTAATACTGTATTTCATTTTAGTTTACATGTGTGTGTAAGGAGGAGAATATTAAGGAAAACAACATTTACTCAGTTTATTTAAAAAAAATCTATAAATAATAAGACTTATGAACCATTTAACTTTAATGTTTTCTAGTTTGTTTTTACCATCAAGATTGTCTAGATGTTTCAGATAATTTTTATAACTATTTGAACATAGAAACAAAATGTGTCCGCAGAAAAGGACTGGTAGACCCATCTAGTCTGCCCTATTTTCCCTGCCTATTACTACACCCCTGGACCCTATTTGGTCACAGGCGTCCCTCTATCTTCCCTTACCTCTACTTATTATATCCTTCCCTTCCTTCCCGAGTCCCTCTTTCAACCTTCCCTTTTCTTTGGCACTGTCCTTTCCCTTTTTACACTCTCTAGTATTTTTGTCAGCCTTAGATCCACCACACAACCCTCTCCATTTTTCCCCTACTGCCCACTACACCTGGGGGATTTATTGCCCATGGGTGTATCTTCACTGCTGCTCCAATGTTTAGTGGGAGGGTATTTATTCACTGCCTCCCTTGTTTCTTCTGCCTCCCCCCTTTGCTAGTTTAAATGCTCATCATAGCATTTAAGCCTTCCACCCAGGACTGCCGTTCCCCTCCTGCATCAATGGAGGCCATCCCATTTTTACAGGCCTTTATCCCTTCAGGTAGGACCCCAGAACCCCACTGTAGCCAAACCCCTCCTCCTTGCACCACACCTTCAACCAGATGTTGAAGACCATGCTATAGTGCAGTGCTTCTCCTTCCCCCACCAGCCATGCACAGGTTGCACCCTCAGTGAAGGCCACCATATGTGCTTCTTGTTTCAGGCCCCTCCTCAGCTCTCTAAACCTACCTTGCTCCATTCCCTGCTGTGTCCTCTGCCAGATCAGTTGTACCAAGACAGACAATGTTAACCAGCATCCCCCACCTGCCCTGCCGCCCCAGCGATCCTAAGGATTCACTCCCCATCCCTCCATGCCGAGGTGCCAGGTAGGCACCTCACCTCCCTCCTTCCCTTCCATGTTGTTCCCAAAACTATCCCCCTAATGATTGTGTCCTCCACCAGAAGCTACTTCCTCTTCCAATGAGGATCTCTGCCTCCTACCTTTGGGTTTCCACTCAAAAGTGCCCCCACATCCTCCTTGCTACTACCACGGGTGCCTTGTCCTGCCAGAGCAGCATAAGAGTTGTACCTTCACTAGCTGAGGAATGTCTCCCCCACCCACCCATCACAGTCCAGTTAAATTTTATCTTTCAAAATGCACTTGACTGTCCCCACCCCATCTCACAACTGTGGTTTGTGACATAATCAGTACTAGGATGCCACTGGATAGCCTAATGTGTGTTATAAACGCTCAGAATGAAAACTGAAAATTAAAAGTGTATTCTCTAGTGAACTGTAATATTTAAATCATTACCATTTATGAAATTACATGCTCAAGTGCAGAGCTACTCTTTAACAATTTATCTTAAAGCAGCAGTGCAATGAAATTAGGCAAAAAATTTGGCCATACTTTTTTTCTCTATAAAAGATCCCAGGCATCTTCCATTTTTATTTGGTGGTAAAATTGTATAATTCCACCAAAATGTGAGTATTTTATAAATGTTTTAATTGATATTTTTTTTCCTCAAGAAAAAACAAAATATATTCCACATTGGCTTAGAAAACACACTGTAGACCTGGCAAGGTTTAGGACAGAGAACAAAAAAATGCAAGGGGCGCAGCATTGTAGCTACCTAGAAAAGTAGATTTGACAGGTATGCTAATATTTTTATTAATTGTAGCTGAAACCAGCTTTTTGGAAAACCATGTTTTGTTGCACTGCAGCTTTAAATTGTGATAGGTCTATAAATCGCTGTGGAGTACATTCCTTGCTACGAGGCTAAATATTTTGCTTTCAGATCTGGTATTAGGATAGAAAACCAAATCCAAATGTTGTATCTCACCCCAAAATCTGATTTACAGTACTATCCATTTCTTTGTATACTGTTTTTTTTTTAAAACTTAAAACAGATTTTGTGTATATAAACAAGATGTGGAATGAATGAGTGGTAACTACCCATTACAAGACTAATTCCATTGAGGGGATCTCATGGATTCTTGATGTCATCAGAATTCCAAAGCACAGTGCTCAGCCTTGTTTGCAATTACCATATTTTTAACTGCATTCAAATATACAGATGTGCAAATGTAGGTAGGATGGATGAATGGACAGTCAGACAGACCAACCACTGGTAAATTGAGTTCTTGCCCCCAAAGATGCAGTGGGAATATGCCCCATCATCAGAGGGAATATACCCTATCATTAGTGGGAATATGCTCTATCATCAGTGGGAATATGTCCTATCATCCTTTTTCTTCAAGGTAGTTACCTAGTTTATACCTGATAGCAGAAACAGTGCCATCTGACACCACTTTTTCTGGAGGTCTACTCCAAGCGTCATAAAGAAGAAATCAGGCACTCACCACCCAAAAATGGACGCCAGTAGCTGGAAACCTCAAAGTGCAAATACAGTGGTTGTGAGACTGCTAACAATGTAAAACAGCATACAGTATTTTTGCACTTGTTGCTCCACTACCAGTTGTGATGAGTCAGCGTGATAAGTACCAGCAGAATAGCTATTTACATTATTAACATTAGAAC
Source organism: Neoceratodus forsteri (assembly GCA_016271365.2). NCBI lineage: Eukaryota > Metazoa > Chordata > Ceratodontiformes > Ceratodontidae > Neoceratodus > Neoceratodus forsteri. The sequence goes on along the minus strand of CM028132.1, from coordinate 815,335,133 downwards.
GGAAGTCTGGGCATATACACTTCATAGCAACTTAGCCTGCTGTTCACATCATCAGAGGGTGGCCACGGAGATACTGGGTATCCTAGTTCAAATGTCGTGGCGGGTGGGGGAGTACAGGATAAGTCAGATAAAATGTAATAACACAACCAAGTAAGTGCACAAAAAAATTACTGCAGGGGAGCTGAGAGATTCCCCTTAATAAAAACATTAAAGATATATGCGACTCTACCTGCCACCAGACATTGGGAGCAAATTTACCCCACAAGGTTCACCCATGTGTGGGAGGTGGGGAGAAGTTAGGGGCACCTACCTACACTATTACTGGAGTTGTAACATTACTCAACAGTTCTGGACAGCAATTCAGGAGCAGACAGAGCACAGGTGGGGTAAGGTGATACTGGACACTCCCCTGTCAATGTTACTTGGGGTGGATGACTCAGGGTGATTAGAAGGCTCCTCATCCCAGGGTCAAAAGGGTGTTGCTTGTAATGGCAAGAAAATGCATAAAAAATACCTGGGTCTCCCACCAGTCACTTACGGTGGTTATGTAGCTAGAGCGGCTCACTAAAACATTGCCACTAGGAAGAACCATCTATGAGCTGAAAGACAAAGAAAAAATGTTTGAGAGGGTGTGGGGCACCTTTATAGATTTGTTCTCCCCCACGGAGGCAGCAATGTTATGTCTGGGAATGACTCTCTAGTTATGACTAGTAGGTAGGAAGACACGAAAATAAAGAGACCACCGAGATGCACAAAACAACTTGGATCATCCACAATTCTGTACTAATGAGCTGTGTATGTGCATGAGGTGGTGTTATATATCCACCATGGCTACTGGTTGATTTTAGACTAGAGTTTTCCTTTTATCTTGGTTCTACAAAGAAGCCAGCAGAGTGAGGACATCTGGTCTATCTAGTCTGGTCACATCGCAGGGTCCACAGCATTAAGCTACTGACCTTGCCCCCCCCCCCAATCCTCCTATCCTTTCCGTCTGCCCCTTCCATGACACCTACTTTCCCTTATGTCTATCCCAGCCTCTCTTGAAGCTGCCCACTGTCTTCAAAAAGGCAATCTCTTCCAGCAGTGCATTCCAACAGGCCACCACCCTCTCCATGAAGAAGTGCTTCCTAACCTCCCTCCTACCCGCCAGCTTAAACCTGTGTCTAGATGTTTATATGTTACAGTAAGTACAGCTCTAAAGCCTATAATTCAAAGAGTCTAACATGACTGCTTTAATCCAAATAGCATAAGTGATTTTATTCATTGCTTGGAATCATCTAGCTGTACAATATTTGAGTTGTATGTGATTCTACTGTTTATGAATTAAATCAATAAAAATATTTTTTGGGGGAAAAAAAAAAACACATGCTGGCACATAGATGACCACTGCATCTCAGGCTGAGCACAGTGGTCTCTGGGAGCTGTCATGGCAGGCAGTGGTTTACAACATCAACCAGATACAAACATGTATTACAGATCACACAGGTGACAAAACAATTATTTCATTGTGTGAACTGCTTAATTGGTACCTCTAATTCCCAGTCCATCAGTTTTTGGCATCTTTAAACATTTGTCCTAAATTTTCACCAGCTGTTGATACAGAAGAATGCAGGGCCCAATTTCAGTGCAAAACATGCAGATTTTTAGCTAAAATTTAGGGAAAATTTGATTTTCTGATGGGGCAAGGAAACTGTCCATTTTAAAAAGAGAAAATCGATGGTCCTAGAGGAGATGATTCGCCACATGGAAGAGACTGGGCTGCTTGTTCTTTAGCACACAGCACAGTTTCACAAAAGGTATGCCAAACCAATCTGCCTGCCTTCTTTGTGGATGTACTGTAACTCGAGAAATGAATAGGGGCAGAGAACTAGACAGAGTATACTTCAGGAAGCCATTAACACTATACTGTATGGAAACTTCATGGAGGAAGCAGCTCAACATGAAGTCCACAACATGTCAAGGAGGTGGATAGTATACTGCCCAACAGGTGGAAAGCAGAGTGGTAGAATGACCATTCAAAGCAGAGGAATGTTCTGAATGGAGTATTCCAAAACTATGTTTACACGGCAGTAGCGCTGTAAATTCCGACCGCAACAGTGCGGGCCTGACCACCTGTGACTCGATGATCTGCCTGTCTACACGTTCCCTGTCTGAATCACTTCAATCTGCGCTGGCGAGGGGGCCATGCCTTGGGGGGGCTGGATGGCAGCTTGATGAATCTTGAGCCACTGAACAGATTGCAGGCTTGCAGCGGTGCACACAATCCTCATGGCAATAGAAGCTGCTGTAAACCGCTCGCTACGCTCAGCATTCCCAGCTTGCAGGGAATCCAGGTGTGTGTTAGCGACTGGCTTGCCACAATCAAGTGTGTGTCTACATGGTCACATTTGCACTGGAGCAACCCGAGCACTCATGTGACTGCGTAAACAGGACTCAAGAATCAATAATGGCTCTTTTGCATTTTAACATATTTACTAAAAACGTGGAGAAGAGGAACAGTAGCAGGTCACTAACGATTACTGAGGGTGCAAAACTGGAAAGAAGAGTTGACTCAGCTGGGATGGGGGATGCACTATGAGAAACCTACATGCACAAGGAGAGTGGGATGGAAATGGAGGCTTAAATTAAATGCGGGGAATGTGCAAGGTACTACACCGAAGGGCAAGGATACAGGTTTGCACATACACCTAGTGTCGGGCTAAGTGGACAACACAATCAAGAAAAACAACATTTAGAGGTAACTGCAGACATTAGGCTGAAGCCAGGTAAGCATTATGCTGCCCCATTAAGACAGCAAATGCAGTGTTGGGATGCATTAATGCAGCTGATGTGTAAGGATCAAGTCAAGGGAGGTGATCCTCTAAGGCCTTGGTAAGGCCACACCTGAAATATGAGTCTGGTACTGTTCACCACAGTACAGAAGGAAGCAATGATCCCCAACAGGGTGGGCAGTACTAGATCACCCAGAGGCATAATGAGGCCTGATGCCACAGGTGAGGCCTTATAACCACTGGAAGGTGCAGAATGGCCCATACTGCCCACCATGGAGGGTATTACTGCTCTTAGAAAATGAATATCTGCTAACATTTTTATAAAATAGTTAAAACATTTTAAAAATCACTTAAAAATACAAAGAAAAACTAAACTGTTGTAAAGTAGTCCCTTCATGAGCATAATTACCAGTTAAGGGCACTGCTATTTAAAATTAAAAAAAAAACTGTTTTTTTGTTTTATGCAGTGGTGTCTGAGGTGTGTTCCCTTGTTGACAGCTTTCACAGCAAACCTCTCCCCCCACCCCTTGGATACCTGTTTTTATTATGTACTTATTTGTTTGCAAGATGATTGGGAAACACTCTCTCTCTCTCTCTGACCATGGTCAGAAATGAACATCGAACAGCATGGTTCAAAGGAAAGGAGTGACGGTCTGAAGCGGTGGTACAGTAGCGAGACTGGGAAACTCTTTCTCTGCCCTCTGTCATAAAAGAAGATTCAGCAGTAGTTCTGAGAAGAGAGAGAGTCAGACCCAAGGGCTCAGCAGACATAGTGAAACATTCTCAGTGCTTCAACGGCAGAGTGCAGTTGGACCCGAAGGCTCAGCGGATATGGTGAGAGATCTGAGTCAGCACAAAAATGGCTGTAGAGCTAAATTGGCATTTGTTTTTAAATTAGATTTATCACAGCCACTTAGATTATAGTTATGACTGACACTGGCTGTGCAAGTGGGGGAGCCAAGGCTGAGCAGAAAAAAAGACAACTCTCTAAAGGAGTGAAAAAAAAACAAAAAAAACAGTGGCAGTGAAGAATTTTAAAACTTGAGTACACTGATATTTACTATGCATGGGCAGGGTGACAACAGAGACCAGTTATTTGCCTGTGTCTGTTGATAGTTACTGTACCCCCTTGCCAAGGGTCACAACCATTCAGAGACCAGGAAATATCAAACCCATTTTCTAAATAAAATTATAAAGATCAAAAGGGTCCAGAATAAAGTCACCAAGCTGATTAGTGGCTTAGGGGGCCAGAGCTATATTGTGAGAAGAGAATGAGCATACCCAAATTATTCAGCCTAGAAATAAGAAGGCCAAGAGGGAACAAGATCATAGTAATACAAAATCACACATACCCCCATAATGCAAAGCATCATGGGCTGTATATGCAAATCACCACAAAACAGTATGCTAGTTCAACTTTAAGCAGAAATACATGGTGCCAAAAGGCCTCTCACACAGTCTGCAAAGGGTGCCAACAGAAGACAAAGACACATGTTTCGTCCTACCAGGACTCATCAGTGTGCCTTGTCTGTAGAACACCCCAGTGAAATGAACCAACTACCCTAAGTTGGTCTATTTGGGTTGGGTTGTGGCGACAGGCATGAGTATACACAGATATTTGAGCTGATGAGTGTAAGAAGAGCTAGAGGATAGGCACTCAAACCAGGAGTAGACAGGATGAGGGGGGAGTATAAAGTATTCCCTTATTGGGGGGGGGTAACATATGGAACAGCATACCAGATAAGGTGGTGGAAGCCAACACAGTTCAGGTTTTCAAAGCAAGAATTTATTTATTTAGTTTTTGTTAACCGGGTAGGTGCGCTAGCCTTAGCGATGACTATTTTCAGGCACGACCCGGGATAGACAGAGTCCTTAAAGACTGACTCAATTATAATAAAAAGCCTAAAAATGTTAGATATACACCAATAATGTTTTTATTTTTTCTTTTTTGGTTTTTTTTTTTTTTTTTACTTTCCCTTGCTGTTTGTCAACTAAATATTCTAGATAATATAGAAGTTATTTCACTGAGTACTTCAAAATGTAGCCGACTCTCCCCTGCTAACCACACAGTTGCTGTTTGTGACATCATAATCTGTTGTCATGGCGAGCACCATGAAGTCATAACCCAAGACACTATGAGGTTAACCGGAGGAGCAAATGTTTTCTACGCAGACTTTGTAGATGGACTACCAGGATGTGCTATAAATCTTGAAAGGAACATTGAAAAATGTATTCTCTAGTAAACTGTAACAGCTGAAACATCTTATTTATGAAACCACGTGCTGAAGTGCAGAGTTGCTCCATAAGAGGAATGGCAGTGTTAAGTGTTAAACACAAGGCATAACATAAGCAGGTTCACATCACAATTTGCAAACCAAAAACACGATTTACAAATCAAGTGCAGCCTTCATTAGCAGCAGCCTGCAGTGCAAATGTCTATAGTTCGGCACTCATTTAAAAGTACAACATTGTAGTCATTTTTCCTGCAATTCGGCACTTTTTTACCATCACTGAATTCTTTTGGCCTATACCTTAAAAGAGAAGTAAAAACATTTTGTGAAGTTGCTCCTCAATCCCAACAGGCTACTAGTTGAAGTTGTTTGATTAGCAATTGACGCAAGTCGAGTTTCTGAAACTAATTTCCACCTTGCAGCATGAGTAGGAGCATCATTCCGGTTGGCACACTTGGATGCAATTACATACTTAAATCTGGTATGGACACTGCAGTGCGGTACGACGGGCAAGCAAGAATTACACTTATGCCCCTTTCGTTATCACAATACAACTGTTGCGCTCACGCTGTGACTGCTATACTGTACTTGGAAGGGCTCTTTTCTCCATACAGCTTCTCAATCAGTAAATTGAGCCCCCTTTTACTGCATATTAAGAAACAAAGATTTATTTTAAAATGCTGTGCTAAGGCTACTGTAAGGACAATGCCCCTGCAAGTCTGCCAGTGGTTCCTGGCTCAGTCAGCGCAAAGGGCACTTTATGGGCACATCCTGTTTACTGTAGTACAGTAGATAATAGCAGACTAATTTTGCTTAGTTGTAGGCAGACATCTTCTTTTACTAGAAATCCAGAACCACCTGTAGCGGACTTTAGAGCAGCAGGTGGAAATGGGAGACTCAATACACTGCAGTGCATGTTACAGCTTTCATAATCTCCATTCAGATGTTTTCGGGGACTGCCCTTCTCCATGGGCTAAGTACAATCCTGTGACTGTACATAGCTCATGGAGGACAGCAGGACCAGCAAACAAAAGATTAGCGCTTATATCATAACATGCACAGCAGGTTATTGAAAATTCTTACTGCTGCCTACTGCTCTGATGTTACCTGCAGGGGATTTGGGATTTACAGTAACAGAAGATGTCATCCTAGGACTGAGCAAAATTAGTCTGATACTATCTGCTATGACAGCAAGCAGTATGTAAACCAAAATGTTTCTGCACACCAAGTGCACACTGGGACCAGCCTCACACTTGAGTGTGGGGCCTTTGGTGGTGACTGCTCCCCTTTAAACAAGAACTGCCTTTAATCCGAAAGCTTTTTTTATGTTTGCGTGTGCGCAAGTGCAGCAAACATTTTGTTACAAGAACAGGGATTCGAAGGTGTGTCACTGTCAGGTTAAATGCAGCTCGAGCTGCAGTAGGCTCGACAGTGACAGCCCAATGATCAGCCAGGCTGATCATGACACTGTTTAGTGCTTGTGGGGTGGAAACCTCTTGTAGTTGAAAGGATAGAACCATTCGAATGAGAGAACAGCTTAATCCTTTCATCTGCATGAAGACGTCCAGAAAGCAGCTGGGCGGCATCGTGCTCAGGCTGCTGCTCATCCTCCCCCAAAGCCTGTCTGCAGATCCCAGCCTTGCTGCTACCCACCACTGGTCTCACTTTCTCGTTACAGTCTCAGGCTGCGGTACTGACCTTAGAAAAGAAAGGCACAAGCAGAACTGCAGTCTTATAAAGGGCTCGGATGAGGTTACTGTGTGAAGCTCACACTCCTTCCCCGTGCCCTGTCCGTAACAGTTAAATACCCTCCCACTGCCAACTATCCCATCCACCTCAGATTCTTCCAAGGCCCTGTTCGTGACAGCTAAATACCTTCCCAGTGCCAAGTTCCTACCCACCTCCTGATCCTTCCCCTGTGTTCCATCTGCGTCAATGAAACACCCTCCCATTTCCACATATTCTACCCTCCTCCCAATCTTTCCCTGTGTCCCATCTGTAACAATTAAATACTTTTTCGGCCCCCCCATGCCCTCACCACCCACCCTACTCCCCTTTTCTGCACCCACAACCCCACACCCCATACTTACTCGTCCAGTCCAATGCTGCTGCTTCTCGAATGTCTTGCTTCTTCTGAACACCATCAGGAGGTGAGTGAAAAGGTACTGTAAGACTGGTTAATGGTTTTTTAATGCATTTTGAACTTTTGCTTACAATTTTGTCATTTCTTACTATTTTTACCCAAAATTTTCAAGTATGGCCTTTTTTTTTAACCCAACCTCATGAAGCTGGTAGGTGAAAAATGTCAAATCCCCCAAAACATATTTTTGCAGTTGCTTTGCAAAATCACATTTCAGACAGAATTTTAAAAATGTCATCTGTCTTAATTATAAGGTGGGGTAATAAAAAAACTATGTTGAAAATCTGGGATCAAAATCTCAAAAAAATACAACAAAGGCAACGTAAGGGCAAGACAATTTTATTTATATAGTGTCCTTTCCACAGGGCTCAGGGCACTCACAAAGTTATGAAGCAACACTGAAATTCTTCAATGTTTTCTCATACCCTTACTATTTTTCTAGATTTTGACCCCAAATGTTCAGTCTAGCCTTTTTTACCTCACCTCATGAACAAGACAGGTGAAATTTTTCAGATCCCTTCCAAAACATGTTTTCACAGTCCTTCTGCAAAATCACCTTTCAGGTGGGATTTTAAAACGTCCACTTGTCTTGATCATAAGGAGTGGTAATAAAATAACTAGGTTGAAAATTTGGGGTCAAATCTCAAAAAAATGACGTTATGAAAAAATTCTGAAATTCTCCAATGTTTACTCCCCACCTTTGCTATTTTACCAGATTGACCCCACATTTTAATACAGCCATTTCTCTACCCACACCATGACCATAAAATGGGTCATTTTTTTTTTTTTTTTTAATCCTGCCAAAATGTATTTTCACACTTTTGCTGCAAAATGACATTTTGGACAGGATTTCATAAAAGAAACCTGTCATGTTCATATGGTGGTATAATAAAGAGACTGTTGAAAATTTGAGGTCAAAATTAAAAAGAAAGAAATTTGTAACAAATATTGTCATTTCTCAGTGTTTACTCACAACATCACAACATTTTTACTTTTTAACCTACATTTTCAACATAAATAGCACGTGTCATTATCAAATCCCCCTCCAAGACTGGTTTTCGCAGTAGTTCCACAAAGTGTTTTGGGTCGCATGTCATAAATGACACCTGTCATCTTCATACAATGGGGCAGAAAAACTAGTATTTTGAAAATTCAAGGTCACAATCTAAGTAAATAACAGCGCTACATGTCAACCTCTTCATTTCCCAATGATGACAATTTCACTATTACAACTTGTGCTATTAATTTGTTTAATTATCGCCTCTGCACTATCAGTGTCAAACACCTACACAGCAAACACAAGCAAACAAACATTCGGAATTGACAAATGCTTATTTGATAGTAGTTATATTTTAAATACTGGCTCTTATTATGTTAATTATTACTGGTATTTGTTACTGTTCTATAATTACTGGCTTCCCCTTTTTCCCCATAGGGAAACCGTGGCGTAATTTCCCGTTATACACAAGAGTGTATAATGGCAAAGCAGCGCAAGCGCGCTAAGTCGCGCAACGCTGCGCAAACAGTACAAAATGCCAGTAATTATAAAAATAAAATATAGGTGTTGTGTATAAACTCGAGTTTACACACACCGGGTAAGCTTCTTGACAAACCCTCGAGCCGCCTCTCGGGTTTATGAGGCATCTACCCAAGGGCGTGTAAACTTCTCGTTACACACAGCACCCCATACATTATTGTATATGTCTTTACTGGGCTTGTAGCAATCATTGGGTGTTTTTGATTTACATAGCTGGTAAGGCCCATTTTATGCAGTTTCTTTTTGCTCGCATGAGTATAAAAATACACCAAATGTTTTACTGTATAAACACCTCTTTGAAGAAAAAAATATCGTTGTTTAAAAAAAAAGAAGCATGTACTTCACTGTTGTGCATTGTGCAGGTTTGACCTGTATTGGGTATGTCTAGGAGATTAATGCCTGGTACAGTAGCCAATAGGAAAGTATGCTGACTTAATGAATAAAATGGTATTACAAAATGCGTTTGAAATTCCCTGCAATCATACTGCTCATTTAGTTCTGAGACCCATATATTAATGCCCCAGAAATGCACAGGTTGGAGCAAGTATAAGCACTGGAATTTAGAACATGGAGCAATCACTTGCAAAATTCATAACCCACTTTACTGCCATCACAAGCATGGCTGCTGCCTTTACTTACTAAAAACCTTCAACAAGACCCTAAAAACAATAAAAATGTAAACATTTAAAACAAAATACTGTAAAACATTAAACAGTCTTCACAATCCCCTCCTTTTAAGCAAATATATTTTAAAATAAAGTACTAATCATGGTTTTAATTTCTGGTGCTTCTTTGGTGGCCATGAAAAATCCCCTTCCTTACCAGCTTTTCAGGGCAATCTCTGCTGCTTGCCCTGCCACAGATTAAACTGAGAAATCAGTTTTATGTAAGGCCTTCTACAGTGTATGGTATGGTGTTGTGTATGGAGATCCATACACCTGAAAAAGTCGTTCTGCTGCAGTAGTGAGCAGAACGACTTTTCGGTCTGCCGTACTAGCTACATCACAATACAAGTGTCTCCAGCAATGCTGTTCATAGAACAGTTAGCCATTGAAGCTTCGTGCATGAGCTGGTGGCAGTGAAGTGCGGGTGGTGGACAGCAGAGGCTGACTGCTTTAACAACAAAAAGTAAGTGATCGACTGTTTTTTGTGACCATACCTATACAGAATAGTATACGAGAGCCCAAATACACATAACTATTCTTAAACCTAGCACATATGTTCCCACTTAACGTTATTTTGAGATCCCTGTACTACTGTGCTGTATTTTCATCATACTGTTGTAAATCTATTTGTATTTGTTGTCAAAATTAACTCTGTACTGTACTGCTTTTATGTGCTGCGTCACATACACAGTCTTGTATATCTAAAATGTACTCTCCCGGGTTGTGCCTGAAAATGGCATTTTTGTGCCTAGTGCACTTACCCAGTTACCAAAAGCAAATAAATAAATAAATTGATGTGCATGGGTACACTATCCTAAATGTTGTGTGTGAAGGGGTTAACATTCCGTCAGAGGAATTCTGCAGATATTTGGATTCCTGCATTCTAGAAGAAACAGACACTCTACATATTGAATATATGGAAAGATAAATGATTGACAGATGGGGAGAAACTACTTTTTACTAGTTATTTTTAACAAAAAAAAAATACTTATTTTTAAATGTAATAACGTTACCCGCCTATTTGCAAAATGGAATTAGTAGGTGTTGATTCGTGAAATCAGTTTGTCCTAAAGGGTTAATGTTAGCCTGTTTGGGAAAGTATATAAAAAAATGCTGTTCCATGTTGTTACAATCTTCTGACCTAGCAACAAGATGTCAGTCCTGCATGGCGTGCTCCCAATATCCACTGACTCAGCGGTTTCCCATGTTTTGCTGGCCGCCGACACGGAACACACAATAAGACACCTTGGTCCTGCCAAAAGAGGAGTACAGGTTTAAGTGGTATATAGTGTTCCAGTATCAAAACCTGTGGGGATCGGGCATCCTAGGGTGCATACTCCCCTATGACCAGCTGGAGGGTTCTTGCAGGCTCAGGATTGTAGGAGGGTAATGGGTTCAGGTTGGGTCTTCAGAGGATCTGATCCCACCCAGGGTCTGCGGTCCAAGACAGTGAGGGCCTGTTATGACTCAACCTGAAGAAAGGTGGCCTGACTGCTTTCACTTAAATTTGTCCCGTTTCCAGTAACAAAAGATAACTTACAGCTGTCCTGTCAACAGGCACCTGTGTAAAGGAGCAGAGTCTGAGACAATGAACTTGAGAACCGTGGAAAACCAGATGAGGTGGCACCTGACCTCCAGACCTGAGAGCAAGGGATGAGATGTGGTGAAGCTGATAAGCTTTGAACCTGTAACTGCTTGGGACCAGAACACTGAGACTCATGCAAGGGATAAGGTGCAGTGGCCACCCTACCCAAGATGCATTTGATGCACATGCTTGGGCACCATGGCCAGCCATCTGAGGATACACCCCTCCGGCAGGTTCCCTCACTGCAATGAGGGAATCAGTATCAAATGCATATGTGCCGGACTGTGTAATAGCTGCTTAGGTCTAACCCAATGTTCTTGGGTCCCTGAACTGTAAATACGGATATGGCTGGGCTCTTTATGGTGTTGCAGTCCGGGCTCCAATCCTAGAATTGCCTCTGTCACTAGCTGGTGTTATGCACTGCAACCTGTAAATAAATTTATTTATTTAGATCTCGGATTACAAATACCTTTGAACTTAGAGCTCTTTTACAAAGGTTCCACATCAGCAGCATAAAACAACAGGTTAACAGAACAAAAAGTATGGCAAAACAGTATACACAGAGAAAGGAGATCAACAGGTTTCCAGACTAAACAGGGTATGGTAAAATAATTGTAAATAAGAAAAGAAAGCAATAGTTGACATTCACAGTGAATTAAAGAATAGAAACAAGTAACGCTAAGCAGTTTCATGCACAGGAATGCATACAGTAAACTGAAAATCAGCCAAAACAAACGTTGCCAGTTACTGGTAAAATCATAATACAAGTTAAAATCAGCCAACAGGCCTTGTCAGGACAGACGGGGGGGGGGGGAGGAAAGGTAAACGGGGTAGTCGTTCTGCTGCAGTAGTGAGCAGAACGACTTTTCATTCTGCTGTAGTAGCTATATCACAATACAAGTGCCCCCAGCAACGCTGCGCATTGGACAGTTAGCCATTGCAGCGTCGTGCATGAGCTGGTGGGCAGGTGGCAGTGAAACGTGGGTGGCGAATGGCAGAGACTGACTGCTTTAACAACAAAATGTAAGTGAGCAACTGTTTTTTGTGACCATACCTATACAGAGTAGTATATAAATACACAACTATTCTTAAACCTTGTGGTTCCCACAATGACAGAGGGACCTCTCAAGCCTCGCTCGCAAGGTCCTTGTCATCATGGTATTTAAATGTTGGTGTTCTGCAAGAAAAAAGTTCTGTCTCAAGTATGCTGCCCTGTGTCCCGCATTGCTGCTATAAATATGAATAAGGGGAGCAGAGTTTAAGTTTAAACACAAAAATGGAGTTGCCATTTAAAATTAAATAACTTGTTATCAACCCAAGTGGCCTTGCAGGGACAAGTGTGAGCAAATGAAACAAAATCTCAGTTTCAACCATCCACGGGTTGCACCGGTGATCCTGGGCACTGATGGCAGATAAGTTGATCAGAAAAGTGTACAATCGCAGGCGAGGTGGAGTTAAAGACTAGAGAGGCGAAATGGCACAGATGCCAGCAGGACCTCCCTGGGAGGGGCCTGGTACCTGAGTGAAGAGCAACTCCACCGATGTGGTATATGGGACTTAAAACAGTGACCTGGAGGTCACACCTATAGGGTATGAGGCAGCCTGACCCAGAACTGCTGGTAAAGGGTGGCTCCTGGCAAGAAGTTACCATCCTAATACACCTAGACACAGAAGTCATCACTGGGTTATGGCCTGCACTTCCTCTCCCAGGTACTGAACAGGCGGCAGGTAAGAAGTTGCTACAAACAGTAGGCATTTGTTTTGTTTTTTAATTTGTTTTTTAGGTTACCCATTTTTTAAGTGCAAAAAAACACTCCACGGCATGTTTTCTGGGGTAACACACTTCAATACACCCCTGGGCATGCATTAACCCCAGACAACCAGTGCTCTGCTGTGTCCTACCACTTACATACCACCACTGTGTAAATCAAAAACATCCACCAAGTTAAAATGGTTTTGCAATCCTAAGTTGCCACTTTTCAGGATATGATACCTTAGGTCAGCGATACTGTAGTCTGTTTCTGGCTTTTTTAAAGTTTTATTCTCAGCCTATATTTATCTGCAAGGGATCGTAGTTTGGCCTTGACAAGGTGGCCAGCCGATCCCTTCCACTTCCCTAGTCATGTACACACCCCACCCTCAGGCACGTTATGATGTGCAGCAGGGGTGAGCATGGGAGCACAGTCCACTGCAATGAAGGGGACTCAATTTTCACCACTATTTAATATATCATGATGGTGAGGTGTAAATGAATGAATGCTACCACTCGAGTAATAAGGCCCTTATTAGTAGAGCAGTGGCCTTCATTAATCTGCAACTCACTACCATAAGGTATTAAATACTAATGAAAATTGAGTCCCATTCATTTCAACAGGGTGCACCCCCACACTCTCCCCTGCCGCACATTATAATGTGCCTGAGCATGGGAGCATTTACATGACTAAGGAAGTGGAAAGGGTCAGCTGTTCACCTTGTCAAGGCCAAATTACGATCCCTTCCAGATAAATATAGGCTGGAATAAAATGGGCCATCGCCAATATAGCCTACCAAAAATGGTTAAAGATCAATGGCAATCATTTTACCCATTGTTAAAAAAAGGCCTGAATTCATGGCACTGAGTACTGAGGCACTGGATGCCTTACCTCGTGCCACACCAGCAGCCCAGCTTCGGAAACGAACTCGGGTTGCTCGGGCGTCACCCGGGGGAGGAAGGATTGAGCATCCGGAGGACTCTCTCCTTCCTCCAGTGGATGGTGGGGGTTTACACTGCACGCTGTCGACCAACACCTAGCGGTGGTTGGGGGTTGGCGCAGGTGCGCAGTCATGCAAAGGGTTGGCTCACATCTAGGGCAATCGGCTGCCTCCACAGAGGTGGAGAGAGCCTGCCCACCCATTGCACAGACATGGGCTTGGGAGAAAACAGAAAAATTCCAGGACCCGGCAGGACCCATGATGGACGATATGGGCTGGAGGATGTACCCCTCCGAGAAAGGGGTCACGGTGGCGAAGAAAGTACATATGGGGGAAAAAAAAGCCTGAATTCAAGTTCCTGTGTAATGAGTAGTGTTTCCTGTAAATGTCATGCTATTTGTTTTTGTGGTTTTCTTTAAATCAGCATTTGTTAACTTGTTCGGCACTAAATGAAAACAGTCAGGCTGCTCCTGTCCCTCTGACTGAGCCTTGGAGAGTGATGACATCATATCGGAGTAAGCTACTGCTTCAACAGTGCAAGTCCCTGCTTGGCTGAAGAGTTGTAAACTTACTAATTAGAGCAGTCTGTAGAGTTAATTATTTGCTGTCCAGGGTTTTTAATAACTCAGTCTCTGGTATGTGTTCAGATGAATTAGCTGAAAATCTATAATTTTGTTTTTCTAAAAAGCTGATAATTTGAGTTTCAGTGCTAAATTGAAGTGGTATGCATTTGAGAAATCAATTTGTCTGTATCACAGCTGTGAGTTCTGTCCGATCAAAACCCTGTGTTTTGTTTTCTAGCTATATAACAACACTGGATTGTTTATTTAGTGGATAAAAAATAAATCTAAAGTTTGTTATTTCATACAAGTAGTTTGTCTTTGATGTAGCCTCAATAAATAGGTCCATGTAAGAACAATTCTTTTCCTCTCAGATTGACAAATAGGTGTCTGCCACACTCTGTTATTTCAGGCACACATACTATATGAAATCAAAAATGTTAGTTCATCGATGGTTTTTGTATCAAAATACATAATACTAACATACTATTTGCCAGCAGATTAGGCCTTACGGTCTATCGAGTCTGCTCGAACCTTAGATCCTTAGTTGGGTGCAGAGGCCCTCCCATCCCTTGTGCTCCAGAAACCCCTATCATCCATCCCCACCCCCGGGACAGGCCATCATCTGATACATCCACTTTCTGTGTCTGTCCCACCCTCTCTTGAAGCCCTCCACTGTGGATCTCTGAACCAGCTCGCCAGACAGTGCATTCCAAGGGTCCACGACCCTCTCAGTGAAAAACCTCCTCCTCTTTTCCCCCCTCACCCTTCCACCTTCCAACTTCAAACCATGCCCTCTGGTGATACCTCCCTGCTTTAGTCTAAAGATCCCCTCCATGTTTACCCTATTTATTCCCTTGAGGTATTTGAAGACCTCAATCATGTCCTCCCTGTCTCTCCTCTCCTCCAGTGAAAACAGGCAGAGCTCCTCAAGTCTGTCCTCATACGTTAAATCCCCTAGCCCTCATATCATCTTAGTTGCCCTCCTCTGTACCCTCTCCAGGAGCTGTATGTCGCTCTTCAAGTGTGGTCTCCAGTACTGTACACAGTACTCAAGGTGTGGTCTAACCAGTCCATTGTACAGTGGCAGAATCACTTCCTTGCTCCTAGAGGTGATCCCCTTTACGATGCATCCCAACATCCTGTTTGCCTTGCTAGCCGCTCTCCTGCACTGCTCAGAGTTATTCATACATGCATCCACCATGACCCCTAGGTCTTTTTCCCCTATTGAGGCCTCCAGTGCCTCCCCTCCCAGGGTGTACCTGTGTTTAGGGTTTCCCTGACCAAGATGCAACACCTTGCACTTGGTGATATTGAAATTTAATTTCCATGTGTGAGCCCAGTTTTCCAGGGTGTCCAGGACCCCTTGCAGGGCCAACCTCCCCTCTTCTCCCTCCACTACTGCTCCCATCTTGGAGTCATCCACGAAGAGACTCATTTCACACCCTACACCCTCCCTGATGTCCGATATGTATGCATTAAACAGGATCAGACCCAGGACTGGAGCCTCCTCGGTGACCCTCTACCAAACCTCTAGGGCTGAGAGCCCCCACAGACCACTACCTCTGGGTGCATCCAGCTAGCCAGTTTTCAATCCATCTGACCATCAAAGGCCTACTCCTAACCCCATCAGTTTCTCCACCAGACCATTGTGGGGACAGAGTCAACGCCTTGCTGAAGTCCAAGAATAATACATCCACGGCTTTCCCTGTCCAGTTCTAATGCTACCCATTCGTAGAACTCCACAAGGTTGGTTTGACATGACCTACCTGGCACAAACCCATGTTGCAGACTATCCAGACCTCCCACCTCCTCCAAGTACACCCCCAATCGTTCCTTTAGTATACTCTCCATTAATTTTCCCACCACCGAGGTCAAACTAATGGGTCTATAGTTACCTGGTACTTCCCTCGACCCCCCTTTATGGATTGGCACCACATGAGCCTCTCGCCAATCCCTAGGTACCTTCCCTGTCTCAAGTGACCTGTTGAAGAGCTCCGCCAGGGGTGCAGCCAGTATGTCCGCCAATTCATATAGTACTCGGATGAATGCCATCCAGCCCAGGAGATTTGTCTTTCTTTAGGGCCTTGAGGGCTAACCACCCTTGTGGCGAGATAGCATCATCCGTGCCTCCACCTTACTGACCTTTTTATCCTTATCCAGATGTGACACCCTGGGGTACCTCTCCTCCCTCCCCTTGCTCCATTTCTGTTGCTCCCCTGATCCCACTTACTGCCGCTTCTATCCCTTTGCCTTGCTTTGTAGATATCCCATCCCCTCCCTAGTGAACACAGAGGCAAAGTACTCGTTAAATACCTCTGCCTGGTCCCTCGCCTCTTCCACCCGCCCTCCTTCTGATCTCAATCTGCTGGAGATCGCTCTTAGTTTTTCTCTGCTCCCCAATGTACTGGAAGAACCCCTTTTCCCCTCCATGTATCCCCTGCGCCAGCCCTTCGCTCTTACTGGACTTTGCTCCCTCACCATATGGGTGACTTTTCTAGATGCAAGATGGTACACTTCCTTATCCCTATCCCCTCTTGTTGTTTTATATTTTTTGTAGGCCGCCTTCTTTTCTCTGACTGCTACCTGTACCTCACTGGACCACCAGCATGGTTTATGTGACCTTGCTCCCTTACGTTTCAACTTAGCGCAGATCCTGACTGCCTCATGAAGTCCCCGTTTTATGACCTCTCATCTCCTTTCCACACTTGTCATTGATGTAATCCCCTTCAAGTGATCCTTGAGAATATTTCCCATGCCCACAAAGTCTGCCCCCCTGAAGTCCACTGCCAGTGTCCTAGATCTCACCCTCCCCCATGCTTATTTGAAACCAGACAGTATTGTGGTCGCTCCCAGTCAGGGGGTCCTGTACAATCATGTCCCTTACCAGATCCCCATCTGCCAGAACCATGTCCAGAACATGCCCCTCCCTTGTGGGCTCCATCACATGCTGTGTTAAGAACGCATCCTGGAAGCCATCCAGCAGCCTCTGCTCCTTGGCCACCTTAGAGGACATGGTTCCCCAGTTTGTACCTGGCATATTAAGGTCCCCCATCAACACCACTCCTTCCCCTTTTGGTCCACACTGGGCAATGATGTTGTCCAGCAAACCATCCTCTAGAACATCACTCATCCCGGGGGGCCTATATGCTACACCCAGCTTGACATTTTCTCCTGCTGGGGATTGTAAGGTGACCCATAAGGCCTCCCTCCCTCTGCCTCTTCTACCCTAGCAATTTCTATGTCATCTCTAATGAACATAGCCACTCCACCCCTCTGCCCTCCTTTCTATCCTTCCTAAGCATAGTGTACCCCGTACGCTTAGGTCCCAGTCATGGTTTTGTTGGCTCACGTCTCCGTGACTGCCGCCACATCCACCCCAGACAGCATGGCCTGGAACTCTGGCAACTTGTTTCCCAAGCTCCTGGCATTTACTAACACCAACCCCACCCTTATCCCTGATCCTCTCTGTGAACCCCACCCAGATTCCTTATACTTCCATATTCCCTCTGCTCCTCCTGAAACCTCCACCCCAGTCTGTTTCCCTCCCCTTGGGCTTGAAAGCTACTCCCTCATCTGGAGGAGAGGGCTTCTGGTCACCCCTCCTTATCCCTCCCCCTCACAAGTTTAAACCCCACCTTTCTTGAATGTAGTCATCCATCCCCTGTTTAAGGACTTCCTTCCCTAATGGGGCAAGATGAAGCCTGTCCTTGGCATATAGTCCCTTATCCTCCCAAACTCCATTCCAGTTCCCTAACACCCCCAACCCAGTCTCTTCACCCCACTTCCTAAGCCAGTCATTAACCTCTGTGAGCTTCAGTTTTTTCTCCACTGAGGCCTTTGGTACTGGCAATATCTCCGAAAAGGAAATGTTGCATCCATTATCCCGACAGACTCTGGCAAGTTCTTGGAACCTTGCTTGGATTTCCAAAACGCTATTTCCCTCTAGATCGTTAGTTCCCAAATGCACTAGGAAATCCGGTTTCCCTCCACAATCCCTAACCATTTCATACACCATGAACTTTGCTCTGTGCACTGTCAGCCCAGAGGTACTCACTACCTTCACCTGGCTATGGCATCCACCCCCCTGTCCCTCCCACTGGATACCCCTAATCAGAGTCTCCCAATAGCAGAACCTTAACACCGCCATCATCCTTATGGTTACCTCCACTATGCCCTCTCAGCCCCCCTTCCCCCCTTTATTCATGATCTCAATTCCATGGGAGTCTTTCTGCCTTATTAGAGACCCCCTTGTCACCCTCCCCTTTCTGCCTTCCTTGCTATTTTGCCCACTTAACTCAAACCCCCTCTGAATAGGTGTCCCCTTTAACCCTCTCTTATCCGAACCATTTATCCTGGCCCTGATGGTTTCCCCTTCCCCCACACCGCCATCCTCCCCCCTTGTAATAGTACCCCTGCCTCCAGAGGCTCTCTGTGGGTCCCCTTTAGCTAGGGCCCCATCCTTGGTACTGACCCCCCTGCTGAAGGGGGGCTCCTCGCCCACCTCCTTGTCTCCCAGTTTCTCTCCAATCATGCTCTCCTCCCTCATGTCTGCAATATGTTGCATCTCCCCAATTTGCTTAACATTTATGTTTCCCCTTCTCCCTCTGGGAATATTTCCATCCTTTCCATTGCCGGTCTGTGATGCCCTATGGGTATCTGACTCCCTCCCCGGCCTCTGTATAAGTTTCCTCATTTCCACCAACCCCTTCCTCCCCCTCTAGGTTGCTTAGTAGCTCAAATTTATTGTGACACTCTATGTCAGCCTCCATCAAGTAACCAGAGTTTCCCCTGACTGTATCTCTAAACTGCCCCTCTTCTTCCCCTCTTGCTCTGTTCACCTTAGGAGCTCCCTTCCCACAGTCTGCTGTTTTAGGCTTCCGCACAACAGCCCCTCCTGACTCTTCCCCCTAATGTCTAACTAGAAACAGTATAGAGCATCCTAATGCCCACTGTCTCCTATGCCATAGTTGAGGAAGCTACACTCTGCTGCCCCATCCCCTGCCCCACATTCAAGGCTGCTGCACCCTGCTGCCCACTGTCTTCTCCCACATGGTTGGGGTTGCTGCACCCTGTTGCCCCCATCATCTGCCTGAACAGTCAGGGCTGCTGCATCATACACACCCCATCCCACAGTCAGGGATGCTGTACCCTGATGCCCCCCTGTATCCTGCCCCACAGTCAAGGCTTCTGCACAATCCTGTCCACAGTCTCCTGTCACCATAGATAGGGCTGCTGTACCCTGCTCTTGCCTACTTAGGCAGGGCTGCTGTAGTCTGCTGTGCCCTAGAGCCCCTTGCCTTCACAGTTAGAGCTGCTGCACCATGCTGCCACTTGCCACAAGAGTTATGGCATTTGCTGCACCCTGTCCTCTGCCCCAAATGTTGCGTCAGTTCCACCCAGGTGTGGCTGCTGCACCCTGTCCCACAGTTTGGGCTGCTGTACCCTAATGCCTCTCTTGTCTCTTGGCAGAACAGTCGGGACTTCTGCACCTTACTGCCTTCTGTTCTTCACCCTCATAACACAAGATGGTAGTATTTTTCTGTTTTTTTCTTTTGGGCAATGCAGCAAAAAATCTAACTTCGGTGGCAGAGGGCAGCATGGTGCAGCAACGCTAACTGTGGAGTCATGGAGCAGTGGAGGCATGGGGTTGTAGGATGCAGCAGCCCTGACTGTGTAGACAGGAACAGGGTGCAACAGCTCTGGCTATGGTGGCAGGGGACAGACTACAGCATGGTGCAGAAGCCTTCATTGTGGGGCAGGACACTGGCGGGGGGGCGCATCAGGGTATAGCAGCTCTGACTGTGGAACAGGATGTGCATGGTGCAGCAGCCCTGCCCATTTGGGAAAATGGAAGAAGGTAGCAGGATGCAATAAAAGCCCCACCTCTGGTGACATGGGCAGCGTGGTGCAGCAACCTCAAATGTGGAGGCAGGGGACATGGGACTCTAGGGCATAGCAAAGCACAGCAGCCCTGACTCATGTGACAGAAACATGGGACACTGCTAGTGCAGCAGCTCAGACGGGGACAAAGTGTAGCAGGGCGCAGCAAACTTACAACTGTTCAAGCAGGGTGAGCAGGGTGCAGTGGCCCTGATTATTCAGGCAGGAGATGGGGGCAACAGGGTGCAGCAGCCTTGACTCTATGGGAGAAGAGAGTGGGTAGCAGGGTGCAGCAGCCTTGAATGTGGGGCACGAGACAGAGGGCTTGTGGGGCAGGTGACGGGGGCAGCAGAGTGCAGCTTCTTCAACTGTAGGCAGGAGATGGGGGCATAAGGATGCCATATAGTTTTTCTAGCTGTACATATACATGATGTATTTTCACACAGAAACCATCAAAGAACTGACATTTGTGAGTTCATATAGCACATGTGCCTGAAATACCAGAGTGTGGCAGGCACCTGTTTGTCAGTCTGGGAGGAAAACAATTTCAGTTCTTACATGAACCGATTTATTGAGGCTATATCAAAGACAAATTACTTGTATGAATTTACAAATGTTAGATTTATTTTACATCTACTAAATAAACAACCTAGTGTTACATAGCTAGAAAAAAAAAAACAGTTTTGATCGGACAGAACTCACAGCTGTGATACAGACAAGCTGATCTCAAATGCATACCACTTCAATTCAGTACTGAAACTCAAATGATTAGCTTTTTAGAAGAACAAAAATGATAGATTTTCGGCTAATTCATCTGAACGCAAACCAGAGACCAAGTTAGTAAAAACCATGGACAGCAAACAATTAACTATACAGACTGCTCCAATTAGGAAGTTAGCAGCGTTTTGGCTCTTCGGTCAAGCAGGGACTTGCACTGCTGAAGCAGTAGCTTACTCCAATATGATGTCATCACTCTCCAAGGCTCAGTTAGAGGGGCATAAACAGCCTGTTTCTAGTTAGTGCAGAACAAAATGAAAGAAAACCACAAAATCAAATAGCTTGACATTTTCAGGAAACACTACTCATGACACAGGGCCTCAAATTCAGGCTTTCTTTAACAATGTGTAAAATGGCCGACATTGATCTTTAAGCCCTGCATCATCTGCAGAAGGCTTCAAAATCACTTTAAGGAAAAAAAAAAACTGTAGAACAGTTTAATATACTTGATCTGAAGGTCATGATCTGCAAAACAACCTGGTCTATCATTTTTTAGTACTTAGAGGTAACAGTAAACACCCTTAATTTTGTTGATCCTGCTATCCAAGTCATACATGTATCCCACAAGCCCATGCGATGGACATCTTTGTCAGAATCAGTTGCAGAAGACATCTATGGCAGCTGGTCTTCAGATGGGGATCCTGCAGCATGTTAACTACACTCACACTTCCAATATAGCTCTCCCTCCCCATGCCAGGTCTTAGTTTTTTGGCATTGGGCAGGAGAGTGGTGTCAGCACTGTGAGCAGCATTTATATGATGCAGAGTCCTCATCCAACTCTTGGTGGCTATTGAACTTAGCCGCAGATACTTGTGGGATAAATCTAGTATTAGGATGATGGGCAGTGGCAGGATCTACCAGATTAAAATTATGTTTCCTCTTACAACTAAGTACTGTACTAAAAACTGTGTAAACCTGGTGGTATTGCTGAATAGTTCCTGATGGTCCCAGTACTTTAAGCAGTGACAGTCCTACAAAGAAGGATTTTATATATAGAGAATTATGAATGGGTAACCACAGAGCAAAGCTCTCCAGGTTGTTGATGTAATCAGAACCCAAGACAAAAAATTACCAGAGTTTTGCACTGCTGCCCATGTGTTATTGTGCTATTTTGTAAAGTATATGGTTTGAAACATTAAAAAAATGCTATTTTTCCCCAAGAAATATTATTATAAAAAAAAAAAAAAAACACACACAGAAACCCACCCACCCTAACTCATGTGCTCAAAACTCAACCCAGTGAGAGGTGGGCTTCTGTGTTTTTTTAAATAATGGAACAGCAAAAGATTTTGTGTCAGGGGAGGGTCTGAAATCTCTATATATGTGTGTGTATATATATATATATATATATATATATACACACACTATACATATATACACACACACACACACACACACACACACATATACATATATACATACACACACACACACACACACACACACACACACACACACACAAGTGAAGCCCACCAGGATGAAGCGCAGTGTGATAGGTTCTACGGCATGACAAAAGGGATTAACTCCCACTGAAACTGCGCTGTTTACTGCAGAATTCTGCAGCGCTGCTCTTCATCCTGGTGGACTTTACCGTATATGTGGGGGCGCAAAACAGCAGGTGGCATGAGTTTCCATTTGGGCACCACAACATTCTATGACCTTTGAACTGTGGTACAACAGTTTTTTTTTTTTTTTTTTTTTTTTTTTTTTTTTAGTAAGGCTGGAAATCCACACACAACTATATACTGTAAAAGAATTGTAACCAGTATTCAAAACAGTTTCTACAGGAAAACAATGATTACAGTCAACACAGTTCTCCTTTAAAGGGACCTGCTTCTCAAATCCAGTGTGAAGCACTACACAGGCCCAGCCTGAATAAATTAGTGGAGCATTTTTCATTTAAAACCATGCTGACCAATATTCTCATCTGTTATTCTCCAGACAGAAAAAGAAAATGCAAGTTTTCTCCAGCCTAGCACTTTCATAAAAGAGGACAGGAAAGTTTTTTTTTTTTTTTTTTGTACGAGCAGTTCTTTGTAATAGTCCTGTTAAGGGTGTTATTATTCATACTCTCAAATGATCCACACTTAAAAGTACCCGAGTAACAGTTTATGTAAATAAATATATTTTGTATTTTTAATTTTTATGGACAACATTCTGTACAGTTTTCTTCATGGAACCAGCAATTTGGAGTTCTGACTACGTCACATTTGAGTTCAGAACCCTTAGCAATGTTCCAACAGGTCAACAGCTCAAACTTACCATTCAGTAAACAAGACATTACATAGTGAACACTCTAAACTACTGGCCCCATGAAGAAAAACATATAGACTATTGTCCATATGAAAAACAGTTTTTCACATCAATTTTTATTCAGGTTCCGGATCATTTCGTGGTATGAGTTTCAGTTATGTCAATATCAACAGTAGAAACAACTGTCAATAATACAACTGTCCTGTCCCCTTTAAATTTCATTTGCTGTGTGAGTGCGCACTGCAGTATTAGTCACTGAAACTTTCCGGTTATAATCTGAGCTACCACGCTGGCGACCTGGGTTTGGGAACAGACTTGGGTTGCCGGGAGGGAGAGGATTGAGCATCTCGAGGACAGCTGTCCTCTCCTGGGGTGAGTTGCAGGCTTTGTCCAGCTCCCTAGCGGCCCCCGATAGAGATCGGCGGTCCTACAGAAGCCAACGCTGTAAGGTGGTGGGGTGGTGGCAGACATCAGCAGTGTGTCTGCGCAGACATCAGCGCTTGTCCACGCTCCAGGGGGAAACCACCATGTTGGAAAAAAAAAACAAAACCTGGCTCTCAGGAAGGCGACGGCAGCCCTGGGTGACTGCGACCCACATCCCAAGCACTGGACTTTCCTTGCTGACTCTCCAGAGCCCTCAGTCTGTCCCCATGGACCCAGCCATCTAGATTTCATATGAGAACAACCAGGTAAGAAGTAGAGTGGCTCCACCCCAGGGGTGTAGATCTGGGGGGTTGGCTGGGTCTTGGCGTGGGTGGGGTGTATCTGTCCCCAGTTCCTCAATCAGAAGGTTTCAGGTGGGGAGTTAGGTGCGAGCAGTCAAGTGGGGCATGCCTGAGAGATGGCCTGGGAGTCCGGGAGATAAATAGAGTTGACAAAAAAAAAAAAACAATTAATAATAATCTGAACTAATGAATGGCACAGAGTGGCGAGTGCTGTTTCCTTGACCAATATCATGCACAGTGGTTATCAAACCAAAATGTTTGGCAAACACTGGGGCCTTCACAGACTGCTTTGTATATTAAACAAGTTATTCAAAGTCCTGATCTCAGCAGAAATGAGCTCAAGGGTGTGTGAATATTCAAAATATGAGTTAATTTCTCTTTTTTGACTGGATTACAACTATAAAGGAACAGTTTGGCCTGGTGAGGTGATGCCAGGAGTGGTCCAAGGTAGTGTTACCGTGTGCGCGTCGGATCTCTTCCACAGGAGCAGGGCAAAAGAGAATTAGACTGAGGTGTGCTTACTGCTGGGGTGCAGGCAGGAGGAATTATGGGAGCATGCCATGTCAGGACTGCAAGTGACTGTGCAGCTCTAATGGCTTCTGAGACATCTGCATAGGGAAAATGTAGGTGGGGCAGGATGACAGACACAATTTATTACTGTAACCCCCCCCCCCCCAAGTTGGATTCAGTATCTCCCCCTTGTTGACTCTCCCAGGAAGTTTTATAAGGGGACAAAAATCTACGATGTCAGGAGAGTAGTGGGGTTCTTGGGATATGGGTGGAAGGCATGATGGAAGTTACCCATAGCAAAACTGCAAAGCAAAATAAAGAGGACTGGCATAATTATTATTCTCATTAAAAAATAAAACTACAAGGTACTGAAAGTTAAAGCCCAATATTGGTATCCAAAGACATTCTTATGAGTTTAGTGCAAAGTAAATTTAGCTAATGTATTTTATTAACCCATACAAGTATTCTTAGAAGTATTAAACAATGTTTCTTTTTATTTTTACACAATACAGCACTTCATTGCAATTCGCAACAATTTCCAATACATAAAAGGAAAAGTATTCATCACATTTCCAGAACAGTGATCCCTTCAAAGATGAACACTACTCTACAAAAACAGAAAGCCAGTTTTCCCTGACTTATTTGGTATTAATTTGTGTCCTTATCTCTCTCTCTCCTATACTCTCAAGCAATTGTTCTCGACTCAAGCCCCAAATCCTTGTGGCATCAAAGTGCAGTCAGCAGAACTTGCTGGTGGCATCTCTCCTTATCCGTTTATTACAAACCCCCTGATACAGGTCATTGGTTTGCATCCAGTGTACAATAAATCAAATCCCTGATGTATTTTCACTTGAAATGTATCTTTTAATTTTTTATTTTTTTTTATTTTTTTTTTATCAGAAATTGTCCATTCCATTACCTTTGTAACATGGGCTCTCATGAGTTGGTGGCCACATGTGGCCTTGGTGGCCTCATTTGAGAAAAAAAACACTGCTGTAAGGCCAAACACTAACTGCAAAGAATCATGGGAAGCATAGGGCATGTTGACAATGCTTCACCAAACCACAGGCTGCCCAATAGCATGCTTTTACCTTCCTTCTAGCTTACAGAGTGACAGTGACACACTGCAGTAGGGGGTGACATTAGGTTCTGTAACCACTAGCCAGGAGGGATAGTAACCTAGACAATCCCTAGCTCCATGTGTTATTTCAGTAGCCTATCTGGCGCAGTTACAGTATTGAAACATTACCTTCTCCAATACTAGCCATTAGGCTAGTTAAAGGCAAATTTAACAGGCCTGACGCAAAATCTACCAGCATTTGGCCAGTGAGCCAGTGACAGTATGGATTACTGCTACGGACACATTTTGCCCCTTTGGGACTCCTCATTGTAGTGCAGTCAGTATCACCTCTACACTCCAGGTCAGCATCAGAGGGCTGGCAAGATAGCCTAGAGTTAGAATGACAACCTGTGAATAAGCTTAATACAGACAGCAAACCCGAGTTTGATTTCCATAACCTCTACTTGCACACTGTGCGACCCTGCACATGCACTCAACTTCTCCATACTCCCGGGCTGCCCCTGTAGGGCCAATGATTTTCCATTTTTTCGACAGAAAACATGGGTAAAAACCAGCTTTTTGGACCAACCCCTCCATTTCGAACCAAAATGTCTGTACAAAACATGCCGATTTTCCCTCTCAGTTGGGGAAACAAACCAGATAAAAAATGGATTTTAAGATTTTTGGCAAATAGAATCGTTCATTTTTGAAAACAGAAAATTATTGAATATACCCCTGAAAACAGGCACTGTGCCTAGTGGGCCTTATTTGGTTACCAAAGAATAATACAAAAAGAAAATAGGAAAACTGCATCACTTAGACGTAGCATACAGGAAAGGCAGTCTGCAAGAACATCAATGCAAAGGCTGAATAAAGGAGAGCGGGAAAGAACAAATGTGTTGATGCTTTGCACTCAAGGGCTGAAGCTTTGGAATGCCTGTGTGTGGGGTTGTAATCTGCCTCTGCTGTAGGCTACCTCAGAATGTAATAAATGTCTGGTATCTAAGTTCAAGTGAAAGAATCAATGCTTCGGAAATGCAGGGGCATAATGTCACTGGAAACGGGAAACCTTCCACAAATGATACACAAAACATTTATCTGACTTTCCCTTTTTCAATCAGTAATTCTCCACGAGACAATATATCCAAATTCTTTTTTCTCATTTTTTTTGGGGGGTCATATTAATGTTATAATGTCCAAATTTTGCAATTGTCTGGACAAGTTCCCACATGTTAGACATTGCTTGTCTCAAGCAGTCAGGCAGCTTATCATTACACAGGCCAGGATTCTCATTTTGGAGTATGGAGACAGCATTCAGGGTTTTAGTTCAATCATTGTTTTTTGTTGTTCTTTATTGACTCATGTTTTGTATGAATTCTCTGTTATTTACTCTAACTCCTGCCTTCCTGTACAGCGCCCAGAGCCTCTGTGAAAGGGCGCGTAACAAACACAGTTGTACGTACTTAATTATCCCCAGAGATTTAATAAAGGATATGAGAATTTCTGCAAGAAATATGTAGATCTCGGAGGAACTGGGAGGCGGTGCATGGCCCCAAAAGATTTTTTGAAAAAAGAAAAAAAAAAAAACATACCAGTGGATGCATTCTGACATAGACTTTGATAACACCATATCATAAGAAATATGAATGACCACAAGTTCATACACACACAAAAACCAAAAAAAAAAACATTTTTGTGACAGATGCATTAGATTTGTGGTTTGAATTCTAAGTGGCCATGAGAAAGCCGTGACTTGCAGTCTTCTTTGATAAACCTGCTGTGACTATAATGGATGGTCTCTGAATCCATTTTCCTTACTAACGCTATCAGTAAGTGTAAACCTGCAAACTGTAGCTTTACACTGATGTAAAGCATTAGTATGTTGCAAAAATAGTTCCGAAGTTACTGTCCGCTAAAATCACATTGGGATCATGACAAGCAAAAAAGTCATGTCTTGCTTTTTTTTTTGCCTTTAAAGTCCTGATACAAATGTAACAGACAATATCTCTAAACCATTATAAAATGGATAACAGAAATGAAACCAAGACCTCTGATTGGTCAGGGATGATCACATGACCATGTGTTATTCCAGCATATCAGCAAAGCTCAGGAATACTTACATTTCTGAACCTCATTACTTAATTTTTATAATAAAAGTCAGAACAATAGCATTTTATTATCACAAAATGACACTCTAGGGTGTGCGCTTTTGTGGGATGTGGCACTTCTCGAGTGTATAGGGTACTCAGCATTGCCTTGTGCCTCACTTCGCAAGGTATGCCATTATCCTACAATAACTAATATCCTATCATGTCGCCTTTTTCTTTTGGTGCCCCTTCCTTTCTGAACTCTCCTGATCCTAGTTTGAAAAACTGCCCCACCTTAACTTATTTCTATGCATCTTTTAACATTCATTTGTTAAACTATTAAAGATTACACTGTTATGGTTGATTTTTTTTTTTTTTTTTTTTAGGTCTTACTCAAAGTTTTATTTTTATAGTTTGTTTGAACAGTGTTCTAGTTAGCAAGACTTTTCACATCTCACAGAACTCATCCCTACATATGAACAATGAATATATACATAGAAATAAACAAATGTATAGATAAATAAATATATAGAGTAAGGGACAGCACTGTTGCAGGCCACCACACACTGCTGTACCAGTGAGCCTCAATACTGACTGGCAAGGAATCATCTCTCTCAGGTAAGAGCTGGGTTCCGTTTCCATACTCATTCATTTTGGGCTTTGTTTGCCAGCTGGGTTGTGGTAAACTTGTGATGTGGATTGATTGACTGATTTTAGATACAAGCCTTAGGGTTCGGAAAGGTGGTAAGCTGGGTATCAAACTGGTTAAATGATAGGAGGCTGACACTCGGGGATGAGACAGTGACCAGCAGGGTGCCATGGGATCAGTACCAGGACCAGTCCTCTTCAGTGTCTTCATAAGTGACATTGCTAAGGAGCTGGAAGGAAAGGTGCATCTCTGCGTGTGACACAAAAATCTGCAACTGGGTGGATACTCAGGATGAGGTGGAAATAATGCAAAGGGATCTGGGGAAACTTGAGGTGTGCTCTAGGGTGCTGCAACTGGGTTTCAAAGCCAAAAAGTGCAAAGTCATGCACCTGGGGAGAGGAAACCCAGGAGCTATGTATAAGGAGGCAGTATAGAGCAGTGGGTCAAGGCTCTGAGCTGGAGACCTGGATTTGAATCCCACAGCCCACAGCCACCTAGGTGCATACTGTGTGATCCTGAGCAAATCACTTAACTTCCTTGTGCTCCCAGGTCACATCTGGAAACAAGCTTCGGCTTAGTGTGCTACTCCTGGTTAAACAAATTTACCATTCCCAAATAAGATGGGGTGGAGGGGAGATTCTTACAGTCACAAGCAAGAAAGGAACCTTGGGGTAATCATATCTGATGACCTCAAGGTGGCAGGGCAATGTGAGAAGGCAGTAGGCAAGGTTGCCACCACAGGGCAATCAGCGAGCAGGAAAGCATGTGCCCCCCCCCCCCCAGAGAGGAGAGCAGTCCTTTGGATGCTCAATCCACTCTTCCCCCTGCCGACCCGGGCTCATTTCCAAACCTGGGTCGCTGGCAAGGCACGAGGTGTAGTGACCAGCGCCTCAAACTCCTTTGCCACTGGGCTGGCCCAAGAAGCGAGATGTTTTACAATAAAGTGCAATACTGTTTATGTCTATGAACCGAGCAGAGACCAAACTCTGTTTGTCACTCAGTTAAGTAATCATTCCATTTTTTTAAATGCTCAGAGGATATTTTGCCTAATAAAATTGAAATTCAAACAAAAAGTCTTCATCTGCGTATTAAAATGGGAAATGAAGCCAGCCCGGTGGCACTGAGGGTTGAGGCACCGGATGCCACACCTTGCACCGCTGGCAGTCCATGTTGGGGAACAAGCACGTGCCGACATGGGTCAGCGGGAGAGATTGATCGAGTGACCGACTGACTGCTCTACATCTCCGGGGAGAGAGGAAATCATCGGCGGGTGCATGCCTGACCCCTAGCGGTGGCCTGGGCTCGGCGACACAGAGCTGCAACAATGCGGGGTGGGAGCATGGCAGACGCTTGATGTGGGTGCACACAGGAGCATGCGCAACCCCATCACAGGCATCACTGCATGCCACCCGCCCACAAGGGGGCAGACGACAGGAAAAAGGAGCAGTGTGGCGAAGGAGGACGCCTCACAGGTCCTGCTCCTGGCTAGCCACAACGCTGGCCATACTGGATCCAGTCTCCGGCGCGAATTGGGGAACCTTGCCAGCCCCACTGGGGGGGGGGGTAAGCCCTGGGGGTGAGTGCCAGCACCAGTTGGTGGATGCTGGGGACGAGCTGGGGTGCCTCCAGATGGGGACCGCGACCAAGGAATAAAAAAAAAAAAGGAATGGAGAGGACAGTGCTTCACACCCCCCCCCCATCGCAAATTCGCTATTACTAGCCAATTTCAATTCAGACTGAGTATGCACTAGAAGCTGTTCATCAGCACATCATAAAGGGCACAGAGAGGTAAAGGGTACTGGCAGACCATGAAGCTAGGAAGGGCAAAGTCTGTGAAGAGCCTTATAAAGTAACAAACAAACAAAAATACCTTCTTTTTATCCACAATCACACAGGCACACAGTGCACAGCACACGTGTAAAATGGTCTGACCTCTTAGAGGAAACAGTTACGGTTTGTTGATCAGAAAAGGAGGACTAGGAAATAAGTAAGCAATAAGACATGACAAGCGTGTGTTAGAACTGTCTAACACACGTCCCCAGAGTGGCTTATTACACTTTTGCAATAGGTCTGTGTATTCTATAGCGGGTTTCTAGTTTTAGCCATGCATTAGACACTTCTAATGCATGGCTCACAACCAGTCAGACTTCTTGAAATCCTTTGCCCATTTTATAATTCCTGTTTTTGGCCTCATCCTAGAGTGGAGGGGGATACAGATGCAAACTGCCCGATACTGAACCAGGTTATAAATTGTTGGTAGTTTTCAGTGAATGGGAGATATCTGACCAGGACACCGGGAAACTTCCCTTCTCTTTTCCAGAAATACCATGGGATCTTTAACATTTACCTGAACAACCGCCAGAACCAGAAGCTGGCACATTTGTTTAATGTGTCATCTGAAAGACAGCAAATCAATGACATCACAGCGCTCCCCCCCAAACACCATGCTGGGGCATTAGTATGGTACTTCTTTAACCAAGGGAATACTGCCTTCTACAGAGCTACCAGCATGACTTCCTGCAACCCCTGATGATCAGTGGAAGGCTCCCATCCTACTACTGTTCAGGTCTGACCCTGCTTAACGTCAGAGATCTGATGGGAGCAGGCTCCAAGCTGGTAAGGCTGCAGCTAGTAAGTTACCACGCTGTGCCATTCTTACTAACTACATGTAATGGATCTGGTTTTTGGGTGGCCCCACGTACGAATACTGCAGATACAAGGCAGAGTTCCAGTCTAGCAAAGTTTACCAGATGGAAGAAAGACACAGCTCATAACAGCTGAGACCTGCCTCTTAAATGCTAAAACACTGCCAAGAACAATCTTCCCAGTTTCATACCAGCCCTACCCTCACACAAGCTATAACCTGTCAGACTTGGAGCTCAAGTGATTATCTAATGCATCAAAATACCAGTCTGATCCCACCAATATCACTTTCATCTAGTCTCAATAAAAACACAGGTTAACATAGTGAGGAAAAAGTCCCACAACTTTTTGCAGAGTCTGGTTTGCCAAAAGGAACATCGAGAACCAAGCCAGGACTGTTCTGGAAAGGTCACTGTGGAGGTCCAACAACGCTCAATCAAAAATCCCGTGTTCCACTGTGTCACATGCCTCCAAGAGAGGTAGGATACCAGCAATAAAAGTTCCTGGGTGGGATATTCAGACTACAAAAGGCAGGGGTGCAAGCCTGGGCACAGCGCAACTGGGATGTGCCAGGGCATGGGTGATATTCAACGGCGATGCACCATGGCCCAGCACCATTGAATATGGCACTGAGGGCACCCACACTGCACACGGCACAGTGGCACTGTGTCAGCACAAGTGGCAGGTGAGGAGCAAGGGGCTGCACCAGCGCAAATGCAGTTGTGCTAGGCACAGCAAGAGCGATATTCTGACATGAGCATGCAAATGAACTATTATGTATGCAAGGTGCGAATGGGTCCATTAGCATGTAATTATGGCCCCATTTGCATGCGGTGCGCCGATCCCCGGCGACTTGCACCTGGCATCCTGCCAAGCTGCAGCTGTCGGGAACCAACGCCCCCTGCCCCTTGGCAGGCAACGCACCCCAATGCCTGATCGTGGGCAAAGTAGTAAAATATCCCTGGTGGTTAAGTGAACCCTACCCCATTGCCCGATCGCAGGCATAATACATATATATCCCTGGTGGTCCAGTGGACCTGCTCCCCTGCCCGATCACGGGCATTATATAAATATATCCCTGGTGGTCCAGTGGACCTAATCCCCTGCCCGATCGTGGGCATATGGATAGAAATCCCTGGTGGTCCAGTGGTACCCCCTCACCGCCCACTGAGACCTGCCACCTGCAGCCCCGGTCAGGCGGTGGCAGCTCCCCACCACAAGCTGCTTGCCCCCCGCTGACTGACAGCGCATAATATGCCTGCTACGCCTATTGGTCCACATTTCAAGACTGTGTAGTACAGTACGGTTCGCATACTCCATTGGCCCACACAGCTGACCAATAGGCATACAGCCGCATTGCGCTGTCAGTCGGCGGGTGACCGGGTGGCTTGCAGGTGGGGAGCTGCCGCCCACTGCTGACCGGGGAGAGGGGTGCAGGGTGGCAGATCTCAGTGGGCGGGTGGGGAGGAGGGATACCACTGGACCACCAGGGAGTTCTATCCATATGCCCGTGATCGGACAGCGGATCGGGGCCACTGGACAACCAGGAAATTTAATTACAATCTATGCCCACAGTCGGGCAGAGGAGCAGGTCCACTGGACCACCAGGAAATTTAATTACAATCTATGCCCGTGATTGGGCAGGGGAGTAGGTCCACTGGACCACCAGGGGATTCAATTACAATCAGTGCCCGCGATCGGGCAGGGGAGCAGGTCCACTGGACCACCAGGGGATTTAATTACAATCTATGCCTGTGATCGGGCAGGGGAGCAGGACCACTGAACCACCCGGTAATTCAATTACAATCTATGCCTACGATCGGGCAGGGGTTCGGGTCCACTGGACCACCAGGGATTGTGTTACCTATGCCCGTGATCGGGCGATGTGTTAGGGTCCATTGGACCACCAGGGATATTATATTTATATGCCTGTGATCGGGCGGGGGAGGGGCACGATGCCCCGGCATGTGTCTGGGGAGGTCGGATGGCCACCCACAGCAGGCGGCTGCCGTGTTGTGCCCAGCAATATGGCAGCCCGCCTATGGGTAGTCCCCGACATGCTCCTGCTTTTACAGGCAAATCTTTCGCCCCCGTGTGGTGCAAGGCAGGTGTGTGCCTGCATATCGCGCACATCCCGGCTTAATATCGGGATGTGCCGCATGTATGGGCACGCCCGCACTCCTGCGCCACACACATTAATACTGGTGCGCACCGCATCAGGAATCGTGTGTGCAACAAACCCCTCTGAATATCGCACCAGGGCACATCAGTGGGTTGTGCACCTTTGAATATCCCACCCCCTGTCTACTTCTAGTCAGAAGATCTGTTGCTACTTGGACTCATCCTGTCTCTGTGCTGTGGCGCATCCAGAAACTGTAACTGAATGTCTCTTACATTTCTTAATGCTCAAGTACTCCAGCAGCAGTGCTACTGCCATCTTCCCCCAAAATGGAAAGTACATGTTAATATAAGATTGCAGTTATGTACTCCATAAATCTGTTTACGATATTTTACCTGTACAATGTCCCCAAGTAGAGCTATCTCAGTGTATGTCATTCAAGATTTATTTTACATAAGAACCATTTTGGAGGTGACTGCTCACCCCAACTCCATTTTGCCCAACAATCCCCAACCCCAGAATTGGGGTTCCACCTCCCTGTGACCACATATTAACTTCTGCTTGGAACGATGAGCTGTGGCTGTCATGCAGTGCCGTAATAATGTCAGGTACTTCACACCCTCTTTCTCTCCCTAGGATGTAACTGCCCCACCTCTACAACATATCCCATCACTTGCTAGTAACAGGGTGAGGAACCCAGGTATGCACATGAACCCCCGTGTCCCAAATGGCAGTGCAGAGTGCTGCGCCATCACTGGGCCAACACCATGAAGCACCAAATGCAACTGTTTTGCAAGTTCTTAGTCAATCGTCTCAAAAGGAAGCATACTGGAGTGGAATCAGTTTAGTGCTACTGTTCTGTGGATATTATAAAAAGTTTCTACCAGTACTGCGTGACTTTGTGGGTAATTCACTTCCTTTTCGGTCAAGTTACAAAGAGCTTGCTGTTCCAAATTTCCAGCAAACAGTATTTCATGTAAAAAACAAAACAAAAAAAACTACCACACACAAATGAACTGTACAATCTTATGCAGTAGATAGCCTCTTTTTTGTGTGCTTTGTGTTTATTAGGTTTGACGTTAATAAACAATTAACAAGTACATACCTCATATAGGGTACAGCAATGGTATACCTTAGGTAAAGTTGATAAAATAACAACCCTATAATCATTTACAGTAGGAGACAGTTCCTTAGACTGTGTTTGGAATCCCTAAGTCTTATAATGTCCAATAAATTGCCAGCCTCTTCTGCGGTTAAAGATGCAACCTACAGAAAGTAAAGCAGATTTACATAGTATACAATCAAATGATTGCTGTTTAACCTGTTAATAAGAAACATTTTATAACAGAGTATAGACCCCATTAGAGCTCTCTCCTTCTCTGAATATTATAAGTAAAACTCCATAAACAGCATAACATTACAGGCACTATTCCTTAATTGTCTCTATCAATTATTTGCAATAGTTTTAACCTTTATATAAACTGCAAGACAAAACTGCACCATAAAGCCAGGGCCTTTTACCCATCCTAGTTGATAAAGGTAGAAATAACTATAACTGCAGCCCCAGAAGTAAGAGTAATCAGAATAATGATTCTTCCCACGCTCCTGATACAGGAGCTCAAATAGTAGCTATACAACAAAACTGTGAGCTTCCCCAAAAAGCTATAAAGAATAAATTTAAACCCATGGCCTCTTACTTATCCGAGCTCACAAATGTTATGATTTTGCCAAACAATTTCACATCAAAAAAGTTCTTTCAGAGCGGCTTAAACGCTATGTCTGGGGGGCTGTTTGTGGTTCAGAACTTACAAGAACCATGTTCAGGCCCTAGTTCAGTCTTCAGGGTCCAAGACAGAAGAAGGACGGTCTGATGTTTCTCTGTGGCCTGCAAACTTGGCCTCCACCTTCTCAACCCAGGGGCCAGCATCTTGAGGGTTATTTATATTCCAGGTCTTCCCTCCATAGACCATCCGCAGATGAGCTGGTAGTAAAAACAAGTGTATAATACCCAGGGTCCTAAGTCGATGACAAACTGCATCAAAGCTCTTCCTGTGAGCTCCTGTTTGGAAAGATAAGTCCAGGTATAGCTTAACGTCCAAATCATTGATGTTTAGGTGGCAGTTTGCTCTCACGGCTGCAATTAGTAGATCTCGTACCTCAGGCCCAAGAGTACACAGGAGGATAGTGTGCAGTTGTGCTTCCCCTGTCGGCTTCACTTTACAGTTAACACAATATGCCCTCTTTAAGTGCTGACCACTCAAATTCTGCTGAGACACTTAGCTTGTCTTGTAGCCACTCCATCAGAAATTGTAGCAGGTCTGTGCCATCAGCAACCTCGGGGACCCCTACCATGCACACATTACCAGATAGGAGTTAATTTTCCACTGCCTCCATATGACTTCTCAACTGGGTATTCTCTCATGTAAGAGTAGCCACTGTTGCCAAGGTAGACGCAGTCTGTTTCTCTGATTCAGTAACTGTACTTGTTAGGTTCTGGATGGCAGCATCATGCGATTCTAACTTCTGAAGAGTTTTTTTAAATTTTATTATCCATAGACTTCACAGACTCTAACATCGCCTTCCATGGGGGTTCCAATGAGGTTGCAGCACCTGCTTCCCCACCATATGCCGCTTCTGCAGCCTTCCTAGCATTTGGCTGCTGTGTCTTTCGGATGTCCGTGATGTTGCCCCTTCTGGCGGACCATCATAACTTTTATATCGTAGGATTCCACAAATCTTCAGAAAGCTGAATCTCTTATTTTTTAAACTCAGGTAAATTCTGCTGTTTTGATCATTTTAAAATATTGAAAGAAGAAGCTCTGCTGAAGTGCTTCCCACCAGGAAGATGGCTCTCTGGCACCCCCCAGGTAGTCTTTCTTAGTTCAAGACCTGGGATCCAATGAATTACTTGCCTGTCAGACAACTTCTTCACCCCATTTCTGGTGGATGTACACATGTGAGACAAACAAAGTGTGCCCTGGCCAGCATTCCCTGTCTCAGTAAAAGTGGTGCTAATGCAACTGTCCACAGCAAGGTACGATATGCTGTGAAAAGCATAAAGGTTACCCTGTAGGTCTGCATATAGGGATGGATTTCCAAAGAACTGTGGCACAACTCCACCACAACTGCACTACTTGTGACATGACTGTTAAACCACAGAAAACGTGGTCTAACTTCATGTCACAAGTGCTGCAAACTGCACAACAAAAACTACTGTACTGTAAAGTGAGCGAAGTGTCACAAACGTGTCAAAATATTTCAAAATTGCACTTGAGCTTTTCGGCCCATCTGCAGTGACACAGCTGCAGCAAAACAGCTGCCCAAAGTCCTGGGTCCAAAGCTTTGAAAATCCAGGCCATAGCCTTTGCATTACCAGTATAACTCACTACCCTGTAAAGTGTTTGAAGACATTTCAGGCACAGTATGAAACGCACTATACAAATCCTTAATTCTTTTCCATTCTACTTTCTCAACTCAGCCTAAACAGTGATTGTTAAAGATCAGTACTAACATGTGTTGTTGATAAACATTGGTCTTACTCTTAAATAAGCTTGGCTAGCATGCAGAAGAACAGGGCACTCCAGCTTTTGTAACTCTGCTCCTTAAATCGATCTTTCACCTGAATTCAACAATTTATTTATTTTGGTTTTACAGCCTTGTTCTACAAATAAGTATTTAAAGTAGCAGTAGTTGTTGGTCCAAAAAATGTTAATTTTATAATTTTAAGCAAAAATGTATTTCTGGCATCCTTAGCTTCATCATCAGTATATTTTAAATGTTCTCGGATATTTTTAAAATAGCTTTTATAGCAAATTTAGCAATTAATGAGTCAAGTCATTAAAGATAGCCGCCACTCACACAGAGGTTAGCTACTGAATGTACATACTAGAGCCAAACTGTGGGTGTGTTACAATAGTACTATACCATGCTTCTGATGGTAAACAGCACATCGCTGTTCCAATATATTTAATTTTGTCTTGGCAGACATGGAATGGGAGTTGGAACTTTTACAATAACTTCTAAATCCTGTATCTATATGGAAAAAGTGATGTTTTTGCCAGAAAAACATTATTGCTGAAAAAAAAAAAAAAAATACAAGGTGACTAACAAATACTACTGTTTCATTACTTTTAATCAAGAAACGAAAAAAAATAAATAAAAGAATAAGTAGGCGGAATGTTTCATTATCAAAGTAGGACTATAGAACCTTATGTACATGACTGCGTTCCATGACCATCAGATGGCGACCAGCCAAAGAGGTGAGAGGAGGGCTGTGCCGGTCGCCTCTGTGCTGCCAGGTAAGTTGGGATTGGGGTGGGGGCCCCTCAGCAAATGGACGGTCGGGGGGGGGTTGCAGATCAGTGGTGATGTTGCCACTGTATCACTCCCTTGTGAGACCCACCGGAGTACTGTGTCTAGTTCTGAAGGTTGTGTCACAAACACACTCGGCAGGTCGGGCCCTCTGCTCCCACAGTGCCAACCTCAGAGTGCAATAGTGTGAACAGGTAGCAGACAGGGTAACCCTCCTGTCTGCTTCTGGGTCCGAATCACCTTTAGTCTCAAGCTCTGGGGGGATTCAAACTGTGAACCTTATGCTAGCATACCCAAATGTATAGGCTCAGATAATATTCTCTTTGGGGGATGCAATATATCTTTTGCCTAAGGGCACCTAACCAGGTATCCAAAATGAACCCTTAAAACTCTATAAGAGACCTTAGGTATGTTCTTACTTTTTACCAAGCTTAGTAACATCATCAAGCCCTTAAACAGTTGTCAGACTTAAAAATGCAGGCACTCCACATGCAAAAATGACGAAGGAGACCCAGGCAGAATCTTAAAGAATATGTCTACTAAAAATGTATTAAAACAGTAAGATAAAATACAGAACAAATATCAAAGAGCATCACAATCCCATAAAAGAAAAAAAAAAAAACGAGGAAAACTACAGAACACTCTTACCACAATACATTTAGATATTTTCTATCTAATGTATTACCTCTGTAAGTGCAGTTAAATTAGAGATCTTTGTTTCTTAAGAGCCCAAAAAGATATGTCCTACATTTCAGACACAAGTATCAGTTTAAACTATGTGTCTCCACGCCCCTTCTATGAGTCATCTAGCTCCTCCTTTTTGAATATAAAATTACAAACATGATTTCCTACCAGGAGATATTTTAAATAAGGTGACGTCATAAGAAAAAAAACATTTCCTAAATTAAGACAGTCTTTAGTCAAGCATTTCCTTTGAACTGGTGGCTGGTTCCTGGTTTCCCAAAGGAACACCAAAGGGTTTACATCTTTTTACACCATGTTGGTATCAAATGGCCTGTTCCTCTTAAGACGTCATAAATGTTTATTAGGCTCTCCGGCAAACTCATAAAGCCACATTGGGTTTTCAACTTTAAAAAGCCTAGGCATGTCATAAAAGGTAATAAAATGCCCACTGGAAGGATGGTAGTTAATTAATGGTTCCCCTTATTAATTTTAATTGCATCCTGTCGTTTCTGTTGCTTACACCTTGTAATTTAAAGGGCCAAATCTCACAGACTGACATTTCATACACTGACCATTTATTTATAATACCAATATCATACAATAATCATAACCAGCTGGCTAAGCGTCACAGGCTGCACCTCAAAAACAACATAGAGAGGGCAGAAGCAGTCCAGAGGAGGGAAACTAAAATGGTGCAGGGGTTGCATAGAAAGCCCTATGAAGAGACACTGAGGGATCTCTATATGTACATCTTGAAGAGAGGAGAGTGAGAGGGGCACGGCAGAGACCCACAAGTACCTCATGGAGGTGAACAGGGTACAGAAGGGGAGTCTCTTTCAAATAAGGAAGAGCACAGGACCAGCAAGGATGTGATGAAGTTGAGGGGGAAGTTTAAGAGGGATGCAAGGGAAGCACTACTTCACTGACAGAGTGGTGGATGCCTGGAACAGATTACCTGCAGAAGTGGTGGAGGTGAAAACAGTAAGGGGCTTCAAGCATGCGTGGGATAGACAAAGGGGAATAACAGTATATAGGCAGGGAGAAGGATCGCAAAGGAGCAGTTAGGGTCTTCAGAGACAGACTAAGCAGGGACCATCTGAGCAGACTGGATGGGACAAAAAGTCCTTTTCTGCTAATGAATTCTGTTTCTATAGTTTGTGTACCTCTGTTTATAGCTCCAGATAAGGCCAAATACAAAGTGTTCTCAATGCACACAGGCAGCAGAAACTGGATACACAGTTAGCCTGCAACTAGGAAGGTGCAAATGAATGTGCAGTTTCCTCACAAATCAATGCCCTGGCCACAGTGTGATTAATGAGCATAAAACTACAGTAATAAATAAGCAGCCCTTCTGGGATGCATTACAAAATGAAGTTCTGGATTTATTTGATCCCATTTTGTAAGTTATTCAAAAGATGGGGCTTTTCCACATATTCCTCCCAGGGGCTTCAGAAGGCCTCTCGAAGCAAGCTGTTGCACATCTGTATACTAGTGGAAAAAAAGGTCGTACCCAACTGATCCAAGCCCCTCGATACAACAATGGCAAGACCTTATGGTTGAGGTTTATAACGTGAAAAATTACTTATACAATAAGGTACCAGTTTCAGGCATTCCAGAACATTTGGATGAGTCGAGTCCTTTATATTACGGATCAATGCCCAGAATTTGTGCCATACTGATGGGTGCACACAAGAGTACACAGGAGGGAAGGGGCACTGAGAGGGGTGTCTAGATTTTCTTCTTGGCAGGGAGAGATCCCTGTTGGGGTTCAGGTAGAGATGTACTGTAACTGGATGCAGGAGAGGTGGCCTCCTCCCTCTTATTTCTATTGCTTCTTACCCATTCAGTGTAATAGAAGGTCACAGTTATATATAGCCAACTAACTTGAGGTACATGTCCAGTGTATATCTGTATGTACAAGAACTGTATGCCTGCACTACGTGATATTTCTGTATAACACCAGTTTCCAGAATGCCCTGAGTTTGCATGTATGTAGGATTCCAAATTTTGTTTTCAATAAAAACTAAAGTAAAAAAAAAAAAAAAACAGTGTAATATATATCAAATACACAATGGGTTTCAATGGAATAACACATTATCTGTACATGAGGGGTAAGACCTTTGTAACAAACTTGTTGCTTTGCCACTTGAGAGCTATATGCCTTAAACAGGAAATGGGACAACCATAAGAACTGGGGTTGTCTACAGGCCCCCAAACCAGGGGGAGGACACAGACACATTACTGTTAGAAGATATACAAACTGTGACAGCTAAACGGGAGGTTCTGATAATGGGAGACTTCAACATGCTGGATACAGATTGGTCAATACCAGCAGGAACATCTGCCAGAACTAGACACATGGTGGATTCCCTGCAGAGGGAGGGCCTCAAACAACTGATACAACAATCCACAAAAGACAGGGCTATCCTAGATCTAGTACCGACTAACAGGGAAGGGATCACAGATCTCCAGGTAGGTCACTTGGGGGCCAGTGACCATCACATGGTATGGTTCAATTTGGCCACTACATCTAAATCATCCCATTCCAAGGCAAAAATATGGGACTTCAGAGGCGCTGACTTTGATAAGATGGCCAACAGAGTTAAGCTAGCCTGGC
This sequence comes from Neoceratodus forsteri, assembly GCA_016271365.2. Taxonomy (NCBI): domain Eukaryota; kingdom Metazoa; phylum Chordata; order Ceratodontiformes; family Ceratodontidae; genus Neoceratodus; species Neoceratodus forsteri. Next base: position 815,294,635 of record CM028132.1, on the reverse strand, counting down.
AAAAAAAACACAGGTGAGGGGTACAGGCAAAGTGGGCAAGCATTAGGATGCAATACTTGAAGCAACATCCCATTGTGTTAGAGAAAAAGGAAGTGCAAAAGAAGAAGGAAACCACATTGGTTCTCAAATACAGTAGCAGAAAAGGTCAGAGCCAAAAGGCTGGCCTTCAGGAAATATAAGGGAACACAGTGGGAAGAAGATAGGGAGGCATACCAAACTTCCCTAAGGGAAGCAGGGAAGGTAGTAAGGCAGGCAAAGTCCCAAACAGAGGGAACACTAGCATGAACAGTAAAAGAAGGTGACAAGACTTTCTATAGATACATTAGCGAAAGGAGAAAGTCCAGAGAGGGTATTGCTAAGCTCAAAGGAGAAAAGGGGGCATGTGAGGAGGAGGACCCTGTAAAAGCATCTATCCTAAATAGATACTTTGCTCAGTATTTACTGAAGAGAAAGTAGGGCAGGGCCTACAGCTCAGCACCATAGACACAGGGGGAGGGAGGTGAGCACTACTCCCTTCACAAAAGAAAGGGTCCTACAAGAGCTCGCTAAGCACAGGGTGGACAAGACAATAGGACCTGATGGCATACATCCCAGGGTACTAAAGGAACTAAGGGTGGAACTAGCAGAGCCATTAGCAGAACTGTTTAGTGAGTCTCTGCGCACAGGAGAGGTCCCAGAAGACTGGAAAAGGGCTCATGTGATCCTGCTCCACAAGAGTGGTAGCAGGGAAGAGGCAGAGAACTACAGACCAGTCAGTCTTACCTCAGCAGTGGGCAAGATTATGGAGGTACTCCTTAAGGAAAGGATAGTGCAACACCTGGAATCCATAGGGGCACAGGATCCAAGACAGCATGGGTTTACAAAAGGAAGGTCCTGTCAAACTAATCTCATAGATTTCTTTGACTGGGTAAGAGAGTGGTGGACCAAGCGGGAGCAGTTGATAACGCCTACCTTGACTTCAGCAAAGCTTTCGACATTGTTCCACATAAAAGATTGACAAATAAGCTGGGTGGGTCAGAAGTTAGTCAACTAGGTGGCAAACTGGTTGACAGGCAGAAAAGAGAGAGTGGTGGTAAATGGTATACAGTCAGAAGAGATGCAAGTCACAAGTGGGGTACCTCAGGGATCAGTCCTGGGGCCAGTTCTCTTCAATATCTTCATTAGTGACATTGCAGATGGACTAGAGGGTAAGGCTTGTCTGTTTGCAGATGACACAAGATCTGCAACAGAGTAGATGATCCAGATGGGGTGGGCAGAATGAGAAGAGATCTGGATAAACTAGCAAAATGGTCAGAAGAGTGGCAACTGGGATTTAATGGAAGGAAGTGCAAGATCATGCACATAGGGAAGAGAAACCCTGAAGCCACCTATAGGCTGGGAGGGGAGTTGTTGGCAGTCACAAAGGAAGAAAGAGACTTGGGCATCATCATCACCGATGACCTGAAATCATCCAAGCAGACCTCTAAAGCAGTAGGTAAGGCTAGGGGGGATGTTAGGGCGTATTATTAGGGGTATCACAAGTCATAGAGGGAGGTAATAATCCCTCTTTACAAGACACTGGTTAGGCCACATCTGGAGTACTGCATGCAGTACTGGAGGCCACACCTTCACAAGGACATTAACCAAATTGAGGCAGTCCAGAGAAGGGCAACCAAAATGGTGCAGGGACTGCATCAGAAGACATATGACAGATTAACGGAGCTCAATATGTATACCCTTGAGCAAAGGAGGGAGAGAGGTGATATGATCGAAACATTCAAACACCTTAAGGGCATTAACAGGGTGAACGAGTCTAACATGTTTCAATATAAGAAAAATAGCAGGACAAGAGGATACAGCATGAGATTAGAGGGAGGCCGATTAAGGGGGAATGTGAGGAAATTCTTTTTCACAGAAAGAGTGGTGGATGCATGGAACGGCTTACCTCAGGAAATGGTGACTATGAATACAGTGCAGGGTTTCAAATAGGCATGGGATAGGCATAAGGGAGCAATACAGATGAGTATGAATAGATAGGCCACTGACAGAGCAAAGGCCGATGGCACATTTAAAAGGTAGAAAAGGAAATGGGCAGACTGGATGGGCCTTGCAGTCCTTATCTGCAGTCAACCTCTATGTTTCTATGTTTCACTCATTAAAGGGACACTGTCAACTTGTTTTGCACCATATCATTTCTAGTTAAAACCCCACATTTTATGGTTGCTTGCCTTCTCTAAAAGTCATTAATGTTGCTATTTGTTTTTTCTGTTTCCTTGTTTAGTAGAACTGAAATGCATGGTAATGTATTTTATAAACAACTTTGTTTTGTTTCAAATCCCGCGTCTATTCTTCTTGAATACTTCCTAAACACTAGAAGCACCCCCAAACAGTGCATTCACTCATGAGGCAGTAGCCACCTAAACTGCCACTGCATCATGAGAGGTTAGACTGTGTTGGAGGTGTTCCCAATTCCAGGAAAGATGCAATGGGAGTTGATCAAGGAATGTAAACAAACCTGTTTTTGTGTGGTAACACCAGTATGGTGGGCAGTCTGTTTTTCACTGGTGGACGAACTAGCTGCTCCATTAGCTGTGCTGTTCAACGCTTCTCTCCAGACAAGAAGGGTGCCCCAGGATTGGAGGGTGGCTCACGTAGTCCCATCCACAAAGGGGTCTAGGGAGGAGATGGGAAATTACAGGCCTGTCACCTTAACATCAGTGGTAGGCAAACTTATGGAGGGTTTCATCAAGGGATGCTGGGGGGGCAACTGGATAGGCTGGGGCACATGGATGACAAACAGTATGGTTTCGTCCCAGGGAGATCGTGCCAGACCAACCTCATAAATTTTTATGATTGGGCGACAGGGACCCTGGACAGAGACCAGTGGATGTCTTATATCTGGATTTTAGTAAGGCGTTTGACTCGGTACCCCACTTTGGGTTATTGACAAAGTTGGGGGGGATGGGGTGGGAAGACAGTTGCTTAGATGGGTGGAAAACTGGCTTACAGATAGAACACAGATGGTGGTGGTTAGAGGGATTGTCTCTTCCCCTAGGAAGGTCATCAGTGGGATGCCCCAGGGTTCGGTACTGGGGCCACTCCTGTTCAACGCCTATGTCTCAGAAATAGGGACAGGAGTTAGGAGCAGGATGAGCATCTTCGTGGATGACTCTAAACTGGGAGCATTGGCAGATGGGAAGGAAGCAAGGGTGGCAGTCTAGAGGGATCTGGATATCCTGGAGGGTTGGTCAAGGAGGTGGAGGCTGAGGTTTAGTCTGGAAAAGTGTAGGGTGTTGCATCTGGGGGTCAGAAACCCAGGGCATGTTTATACCTTGGGAGTAGTCCCACTGCAAGCCACTTCGAGTGAAAGGGACCTGGGGGGGGTGTTAGACACCAAAATGAACAACAGTGAGAACTGCAGAAGAGCGGCGGCAAAGACAAATAAGATACTGGGCTGCATAGCCCAGAGAATAATGTCCAGGAGGAGTGAGGTGATCCTACCTCTGTACAATGCCTTGGTTAGGCCGCATCTTGAGTATTACGTGCAGTTCTGGAGGCCGCACCTTAAGAAGGACATAGTACTGTTGGAGAGGGTCCAGAGGAGGGCAACCAGGATGATCCGAGGTACGGGTGATAGGACCTGTAAGGATAGGCTGGAAGCCCTTGTGCTGTATTCACTGGAGGAGAGGAGAGATAGGGGAGACATGATTGAGGTTTTCAAATATGTGAAAGGGATTAACAGGGGGTAGAGCCAAAGAAATGTTCAGGCTAAAGCAAAGGGGCACAACTAGGGGGCATGAATGGAAACTGGAGGGAGGAACATATAGGGGAGAATGTAGAAGGCATTACTTCACAGAGAGGGTAGTGGAGCCACGGAATGCATTGCCCGGGAGTCTAGTCGAGCAAGGCACTGTGGAGGGCCTCAAGCGGGGGTGGGACACATGCATGGGGGTACTGAAGCCAAGACTGACCCTCATGGGGACAAGGGGGGGGAGCGAACACCCGATAGGGGATGGCTACCGAGCAGACACGAAAGACCATCACGCCTATTCTGCTGGCTTTTAGTATGTTAGTATAAAATGTGTTTTTTAAACAAGGGACACTTTGAGGCCTAAGGGGGTTGACAGTGTCCTTTTAATTGAGATAAATGTTATTCTACTGCAACCATTCTGTATGCCATAGTTTTTAAAGTACACCAACAAGTTTTAAAAATGTATTGCTACGGTTCAATATTACATTGATATAGTTGAAGTATATCAATATTAGCATTGATCGGCTACTATCTGAAAAATTAACTCATTATCCAACTAGACTGTTGTCTTTCAGATCAGTCGAATTTTGTACTTTCCAATTTGAGGTCCACTCTGAGGTCAGCTCTCAAATCGAATCATACAAAACCTGATTAATTCAATCCAAGTTTCTGCATTTCGCACCTCACCCCATCCTGTCTTATTCCAGATATCCAGTTTTAACCCCTTCACCACATTACAAGAATAAACAGTATAGTCCTCTTCCTTCTGAACTGAATCCCTGGAATCTCATGCCCCGGCCCCCTGCCTCACCCCATCCAAATTTTTCTGGCTGTGGCTGGCACCAAGGACATCTGAAATTCATATGGCACTCCCGGTCCACTGCACCACCACAATGGCCATCACAGGACTCCATTTATCTCCATGGCTGAGCACCACGTAACCCGAAAAACAGCTGCAGAATTACAACCATTCTGGATGTATGCCACAATGCTGCTAGCATTCAATATTATTTGTTTACAATAACTGGTCAGAAATTTCTCTCAATGTACTGACCAGGTTGATATTTTCCATAACAACCAGCGGGTTGTTATGACATTCATAAGCCATGCCAGTCAAACTATGCTGCTGCCTCATTGGCCAACATTCTGTATGTGGGCAGGGCCAAACAGTCTCACAAACTGCTGGAGAAAAATTATCTGGTCTGTTATTATAAAAAATAAAAGATGGGGAGGGTTTTTTCATATGATAATTTAATGTACACCCTCGTTGTGGGATGCTTTGATAAACCCCGAGGGCGAATCCCACAACTCGGGTGTGCATTAAATTATCATATCAAACCCTTCCCCATCCATTATTCTCTATATATTGAGCGATATTTCACATGAATGAATGAATAATACTGACTGTAAGGAGCACTGTAGTACATATTTGGATGTAATCATGCAGCTATTCGCAATTTTAAGATGATGGCCAGCCGATACAGTGAGTGGAGGGCTGTGTGGGTAGCCATGGGGAGGGGTCTGGAGTGCCACTTAATTGTCAGAAGCCACCCATGTCAGCCATCAGAAAAACTGGGATGGGGTTAGGGGTGTGCCACCAGACAACAAGGATTTGATTTGGAAGGCAAGTTTTACCATTTATAGATAGGATGTGTTTGGGGGTGGTGACACTGGACACAAGTGACATGGGACTTATTTATCATTCACAGGATGGGGTGGGGGTGCCAGTGGCCAGTTGCAATAAAAAAAAATAAATAAATAAATAAATCAGACTGTGCCTGATAATTAGACTCATACATCCATGATCTAAAATCTTATCAGACCTAGGATCATATTTCAGAGAAAAATTGCCAATGTTTCCTACTAACCACAAGCTCTGATCAGATCCGATTTGGTGCTATCCATGCAGCACTACTGGATATGGTCATTTTTTTTTCTTAAATGTACACGTTTCTAAAAAAACATTTTTAGGATTTTTTTTACTCTTGAAACTCGACATTCAGCCAATTTTTATAACTCCTATCCCATCAGCAAAAACGTCGCAAAACATTTTTTTAACTGTCCAGCAATAAAATATCTTCGTTGCTCCAAAAATGTTGAAGAATGTACGTAGCTGTCACATGTATTCAATCAAAATCATTTATAACCGGTTAGCTGCTTATTATTAGTCTGCCCTTGGTTTACATCAGCGCGCACACACACAGGTATTTCCATTCCAATAGATAAATCTGACATTCAGCTCTTTCGGTAAGTACGAAGACGGTAGCAGTAATTCAGACCGGTCTTTCCCAGCTGTCTCGCTGCGAGTTAACACAGTAGGGAACAGTTTGGCGATGTGCTACAGAACTTTAGCGTTGACAGTCTATTATGTTACCGATTATACCAACGCTCACTACACACAAATAAGCCCCCCCTCCCCCAGCTCAGAAGTCTGAACTAGACGTTTGTTTTCAAAGCTCAACAGGATTAGGTCCTGGCTGTTCCTGCATCGCATGTTCTTGCCTGCCACCAGCCGTACCGCAGCAACACCCACTTGCGACAGCAGGGCAAGCTTCCTCTCGCTGGCAGGCATGCATGCATCAGGCAGCAGCACGCACCCCGTGATTCGAATAAGCATGCCAGCTAATTACCGTGCTGGCAGCAGAGGTTCAGTTAGCAGCACTCCTTAAATGAGGGAGATAACCTGATGTTGAAAACTAAAAAAATCAGGGAGGTTTTCACACAACCGTAATGTATATATGCCTAACTGAACCTAGGGTGCTAGAAATACACTGCCAAAGTCACAGGAGGAATAGTCTTTTCATTGATTCGGATGACTTTAGCAATATGAACGGGCGAAAATAAAACAGCAAGGAGAATTTTAAAAAAAATGGCATAAACAGGGAGACTTGGAAGGTGTGTGGCAGATTTGTCTCCTGTTGATCACCAAGCTTCAATATTCTGCCCTCCAATCCGCTCTCTTGTTTTGCAATACCTAGTAATCCCGATGTGCTAACACTCGTCTGCCGCGGTGGAGACACCCCAGACTTACCTCCGTTTCCACCTCTCCTGGTTTCCCCTCCCCCATCACCTGGCTCAGCCAGGAACCGTGGTTACGAATCACGCCAATCACACACTGCTGGTTTTGCCAGCACAACACTAGACGGAATGGCATAATACAAACTTGCACCATGAAATGGGCGGCCGACCAGCCGCTCCCCCCAAAGTGATGAAGCAGAAACTCACTACTCCATACCTAAGACTCATCCTGGAGATCCGGACTGTGCAAGTATGCACTCCTCTGCCCTGCTCTTTTCACAACTTGCAAGTACTACAACAATAGTATATTTCCCCTCGGGCGCGTCGCTCTCAACTGACAGTTCAGCCCGTTTTTACACTTTGTCAGACGGCCCCGACGCAGAGCTGACGATTGCTAACTTCTGCAGAGGTGTCTTGCTTCACATGCTGCCGCTTTCAAACAATCTTCAAGGAAGTCCGCGGTCTCGCAGGGGCCGGCACGTTCAGGCAAGACCTTAGTAAAGTTTCGTAAAGTCCGAGTTGCCAGGAACGCAATGGCCACAGTATTTTGCAATGGAAGTGAAGGCTTTTACTCAGACGTACTAACTCTTTGCGTACCGATAAATCTTTGGCGCGTCTCTACGCAAAACGCCTAGTAAGTAGTTTGATGGAAGGTCCCAGTGTGAACTGCAGACGCACCTTGTTGATTGGGCGCCAAGACAGCAATATAAGGGGCGTTGATCCAACTGTTCTCTTTTTAAATGTGGTTTCTATTACTTGACAGTGACTGTACAATATAGTCGACCCAGGAAATTTAAAAATGCTATTTATTGTGTTGAAAACGGCATTACCAAAAAGATCTACTCACTTGACTAGCGCTGGCAATAGTGATACGAGAATACTGGATGGGCAACTATGCACAACCAGTGTGTTCAGCCACAGAGTGGTTCTGATTCCCTCTGACCTCGAGAGGTCCATGGGAATCAGAATCCTGAGCTGACAGAACACACTGGTTATGCATAAAGTTGCTCATCCTGTATTTTTTATAGTGTATTATATATACAATGGCAGGAAAGAATCTTGGACTGTGATTGGTCAGTTTGGGGCTGGACCCATGGCGTTATCCCAGCATGACCCACAGGTCAAGTCTCATCACTATGGATGAGCATTTGGATACTCTCTTTGTTTGCATCTCCTCTTAAGAACCAAAAATATTTTTCCACACTAATAAAAACATTCTTTAAAATATTTATTTTATTTTATATATAACAACGAGCCATTGTATAATAGGAATAATGCACTCCAGGGTGTGTGTCATGCTGGGATAATGCCACGCCTGGGGCATTGGACTCACTCGGCCTGCAGCCTCATGCTCCCCCCCCCGGCATGGCGTTATCCCAGCACAACACACACACCCTGCCATGCATTATTCCTTTATAGTATTATGTGAAATGTGGGCATTGTGGGTTTTTTTCTCTTTCACAATGAAACTGACTTGTGAAGTCTCTAGAGGTTCTAGAATGCTGTTCTACCACAGAATTGGATAGAGGAAAGCAACTATGTGGCAGCATTCCATGTTGTTGTGCTGCAGTAGTGACATCACTATTGCAGCAGAACAACATAATGATGTCACTACTGCAGCAGAACATATAGAATAATGGCTATGCGAGTGTTCGTTATGGGTTTTTATTTTACACTCCCAAGTTGTGTGATGACCCTGTAAACCTCAAGAGCGAAGCTCGAGGAGTTTGCCTGAGTCATCACACAACAATTTTAAAAAAACACATGTGAACACTTCGACAGACAGTATTTTATATAATTCACTGGTGCAAGAGTTTACTTTTTTTTCCGCACAGACAATGAAACGGATGCTGCCGTTGAGTCAAGAGACTGAATCTCGATGTTTGTGTGCAATTCTATGTTGCACTAACGGCAGTTGAAGTTTGTCTGTGTGCACGAGGCAACTGAATGCTGGTAAGGCTTTAGAATTAGAGCAGAATGTCAACCGAACACCGTAATAACCTGGCTGCCCAGTTATTACGGCATTTGAAACAGGAACTTGAGTCAGACAATAAAGGGAGTCATCAGTAATTATAAATATATTCCAGGCATGGAATTTCATGCATAACAGCTTTCCACTATACACTATAAATTAATTTCTACGAAGAGCCCTTTTCTGCACCCCCACGTCATACCACCAGAAGTTCCCTGGGTGGTGGGAGGGTGGCACACAATTAACATGTTCATTGCTGGGGTTACTTGCCATTTCGGTGCCAGTCATTTTTTTTTTTTTATGTAAAGTCACCCTCTTGGTTGTCTAGGTGTATAAGGGCAGAACGGTCGCTCTGGTAGGGGCCTCACACAAGAAACCACAAAACCACTTACTTGACCTCCCGAGACTGAGGTGACCTTCAGGGCTCCATTGACATAGGGCAGTGCTAACAAAGCTGTGGAGTAAGGGGGATAGCAGAACTTGGATGCATAAACAAAATGAAGGTCCAAACAGGGAGTATAACACAAAACAGAATTCTTATTCCTCCACTTGAGCTCACAAAAGATGTTACAGTTTTTCCAGCTGGCACAGGCTATTATTTATCACCACAGGGTCAACTTCTTTCTGGCACTTCTGGGTTGGATTTAGCCCTTCTTGGATACTTTTATTGACACAGAACTGGTCCCAATAGAAGCACTGGAACTCTCAGGCAGCTCGGATGCGGACTCCCTGGGCATCTCCTAGCCCATGTTTATCACGTTTACTGGCTGTTTGGCAACGTCACAGTTTCAATGGTTGAGACTTTGCAGCACTGAAATGATCCTGTGAGGGACTTCAGGAACACACACTGTCATCCCTCAGAGTCTGGTCTTTGACAGTTCATTAGATTTTCTTCTTCACTTGAACAAAGTCAACTTGCCTACCTGGGCATCACTCCTGGTGCCAACAGGCACGTCACAGACTTTTCTCAAGGGGGCACACCAACCCTTAGGACACACTCTGAGGCAAAATTCCTCTTCTCTAACAGGAATCTGTAACTTGCCAGTCACTGTCCCTCTCTTGTGAAGGGAGGGCATTGCTGAGAGCCAAACCAGTCAGTTTAAATGTTAAATACATTGAACATCACTGAATATATAGGATGGGAGGAAAGGGGGGGGTGGAAGGTCATGTGTCCAAATGCCAGAAGTCTGGGTAGGAAGATACCAGACCTAACAGCAAAAATGGTTGAGGAGGGCCTTGACATTGTGGGGGTAACAGAAACATGGTGCCACCAGGAGCAGGGATGGGAAATGGAGATACCAGGGTACAAATTGTTCAGGAGGGACAGGGTGGAAAAGATAGGAGGGGGGTTGCATTCTATGTAAAGGAGAGTATTAAGGCATCAGAATTGCAGGGTAGGTGGGGAGAGGTCGAAGGACTCTGGGTCTCGTTGGTGGTGGGGAAAGGGGGAGACAGTGCATATGGGGGTGGTTTACAGGTCCCCTGCACAGCAGGAATCCATGGATAGAAGCATGGCCAATGAGTTCATGAGAATGGCGGCAAGGGGGGAAGTGGTACTGATGGGAGACCTGAACCTATCGGACGTAGTCTGGGACACCCTTTCTGCTGCTTCAACCAGCAGCAGGGAAATATTGGAATCCCTGCAAATGGCCCTCCTGAATCAACTGGTCAGGAAGCCAACCAGGGCAGGAGCTACCCTTGATCTAGTCCTGACAAATGGAGATAGGGTAGGAAATGTATCAGTGGGGGAACATCTTGGTACGAGTGACCACAACACGGTCAGGTTTACAATAAGAAACACTGTGGAGGTTCACTGGTCTAGGTTGAGGGTGCTGGATTTCAAGAGGGCAAACTTCGGGAGACTAGGGGAAATGGTGGAGAGGGCCTTGGAAGGGGTGGAGGAGTTGACAGAGGTGGAGGAAATGTGGGGGAAGATACGAGAAGCTATTGTAGAGGCCACTGACATCTGTGCCAAGACAGCAAGTAAAAATAAGAGGAGAAGGAAGCATCTGTGGTACAATAGGAAGGTAGCAAAAAAGGTAAAAGCAAAAAGGAAGGCCTTCAGAAAGTTCAAGAAAACACAAGCGGAGGCAGACTGGGGAAAATACCAGGTGAGCCAGAGAGAAGCCAGGGTAGAGGTAAGGAGGGCAAAGGCACAGACAGAGGAGCGCATAGCTAGAGGGGTCAAAAAAGGGGATAAGACTTTCTTTCGGTACATAAGTGAAAAGAGGAAGACTAGGCAGGGAATACTCCAGTTAAAAACAAATGAGGGGGAGTTGCTACAAGGGGACAGAGAAAAAGCGGATCTGCTAAATAGCTATTTTTGCTTCGTGTTCACTAGGGAGGAAGACAGTGAAGGCAGCAGAGCAAGAAAGGTAATAGCAGGGGAGGGGGAAGAGGATATGAAGCCATTCCTCGTGGAGGAAATTTTGGGAGAACTAGGCTGCATTAAGGTGGACAAGGCAATGGGGCAGGATACGGTGCACCAAAGGGTGTTAAGGGAACTAAAGGAGATATTGGCAGTGCCATTGACTGCACTCTTCAGTCAGTCCTTGAAGACTGGGGTGGTGCCGGAAGACTGGAGGCAGGCAAATGTGGTCCCGCTGCATAAGGGGGGAGGGAGGGAGGAAATGGGAAATTGCAGGCCTGTGAGCTTGACATCGGCAGTAAGGAAGATCATGGAGAAACTAATAAAAGGCAGGATCACTAGCTACCCCGAGGAAAGCGGCCTGATGGATCCAAGGCAACATGGTTTTACAAGGGGCAGAACCTGTCAAACAAATTTGATAAGAGTTTTTTGAAGGGGTCACAAAGGAACTGGATCAAGGGAGGGAAGTGGATGTGGTTTATCAGGATTTCAGGAAGGCTTTTGACTCCGTACCCCACAGGAGACTGCTGTATAAAATGCCAGGCCTGGGGCTGGGTCAGAGGGTGGTTAAATGGTTGGGAAGCTGGCTGGGGGACAGGAGGCAGAGGGTCATAATAAATGGGGTGGCATCCGGAGAGGGCAAGGTCACAAGCGGGGTCCCTCAGGGATCAGTGTTGGGGCCCCTACTATTCAATATATTTGTAGGGGACATTGTGGAAGGCCTTGAAGGGGGTGTGAGTCTGTTTGCAGATGTTGTTAAAATCTGCAATAGGGTAGGCACTCAGGAAGGGGTAGAAAAATGCAGAGAGATTTGGGGAGGCATGAGGCATGGGCAAAGAGGTGGCAACTTTCATTCAACACAGAAAAGTGCAAGGTCATGCATCTAGGTTACAGGAACCGGAGGGCAGGGTATTGCATGGGGGGCAGAGATCTGGAGGTTACGGAACAAGAAAGGGGCCTGGGTATCACTGTATCGGGGGACATGAAGGTGGAAAGGCAGTGCAGGAGAGCAGTGGCTAGGGGTGATGGAATGCATTGGAAGGGGGATCACCAGTAGAAATAGGGTGGTCATAGTACCCTTGTACACCCATCTGGTTAGACCGCATTTGGAATACGGAATCCAGTTCTGGAGGCCATACTTTAAAAAGGATGTGGGGAGGCTGGAGTGAGTTCAGAAGAGAGCAACAAAGATGGTAAAAGTGTTGAGCCACCTCTCCTATGAAGAAAGGTTGAGGGATCTGGACATGTACTCCCTGGAACAGAGGAGGGAGATGGGGGATACGATCGAGACCTTCAAGTACCTTAAGGGTATAAACATGGTGCCGGTGGAAAGCATCTTCCAGATGAAGCAAAATTAGAGGACGAGGGGCATGGCCTGCAGGGTGGGGGAGTTCAGGGTAACATTAGGAAGTACTATTTCACAGAGAGAGTGGTAGATAAGTGGAACAGACTCCCGAAGGTGGTTGTTGGAGAAGAAACAGTGGAGGGATTCAAGAGGGCATGGGACAAACACAGGGGGGTGTTGAGGGTGGGGGGGCACAGATCCAGGCAGATAGCTGGACAAATGGGCAGACTTGGTGGGCCTTGTTGGTCCTTTTCTGCCACCACACTTCTATGAATCTATGAATCACCTCAGGTTCTTTGCCCACCAGACTCTCTGGCACCAACTTTCTCACAGATAGACCCTGGGGTTTTCTCCTGCTGGAGAGAGAGTTATCCCCTTTTCAAGGGCCTTGTTTGATGGGTGCCGCCACAAACGGGTACTTTCAACACCAAGATCTATAGAAAAGACTTTCAGGACAGGGGAACTGGTGCATATCTCCCACTAACTGTGACTCAGCAGTCCTTGCTCTTCAGCAAGAAACACTGACTCATCCTCTTTGGAATGCTAACTCAGACCAACTGACCCAGTCCTCCAAGAACATCGAAAACTGGTTCAACCTATAGGTTGGTAGACACTCTTAAAGGTATATTACATAGCTCCTGAGGGGGACTACAGAAAAAATACACTTTTTTATATAAAATGTTTAAATCTATTTTCCCCATTCATGCAACATCTCTCAATATACATGGTTATTGAGAGCACAGCCTTAGCTTTTTAGAGCATAAATATCTTGGTAAATTTCATGCAGTCTGCAAAACCTGGGTGGAAACTGACAAAATATCCTTGTTTTGCATATAAATCAGGGATTTCGCTTTGAAAGGGTTAACATACTGCATCAGTGTTGCTCCAGCTCCTCAATATGTCCTAATTGAAATAATGCATGCCCCCAATACTAGCTTTTTAGACTGTGCAGCTCTGTGCACAGACCTCCCTGGTGTCTACTGCTTGCTGGATATTTGAGGTAATGCTTGGGTCAGGTGCCCCTGATCACCTGACCAGACTTGCCCCATACATTGCCTTGTCACAAGACCAAAACCTCCCTGGGATCTGCAACCGGAAAGTGAAATCTGCTTTTGTTGGTTTCACTACTGGTTTGACAAAAAGACAATGATGTATACTGTACAGCATAGGGCTATGCACATGCAGTTACCTTGCCATACAGCATACTGTATGTCAAAGGGCAGTGAACTGGTTAAAGAAATAATGAGGGGGCGGCAGTGAGCACTCTTACTGATCAGATGTGTTTTCTTCAGCTCCACTTTACCTGGACATTTTCTCTAAAATAATAGCATTTAGAAGCAACAAGACTGATCAAAAATCTTAGTACTGGATTCCTCAAGCTGACCTGATTTGGACGATATAAAACTTGTATTATGGGATGGCAGAATAAAGGTGCTTCTGGTGGGCCAAAACAAGTAACAGCCTACAGAACCTCAGGCCACAACTTCTACCCATGAGACTTCTACAATGGAGCTGCCATGGAGTTCATTACAGACTTCAATGCAAGCTATTGATTTGAAGGTCAGTACAATATTGCAGTGACTGAGTAAGCAAGATACTAAAATTGAGCTCGCTAATAAAACAGCTGCTACTGTGGAGATACAAGCAAACCGAGCTCTGGCAACTACAACAAAATTACTGCAAGAAAATGCGCAAGTCCGGTACCGGCTTGAAGATTTGGAAAATGCATACCGAGCCTGTAATGTGCAACTTGTCAGGTTGCCAGAGGGACAAGAAGGGTCCAACCTTTTGCAGTTCTTGAAATCCTGGCTCTCGACCGCCCTACGATTGGATTTATCCACTTCAGAGCATTTTGTCTGAGCTTATCGAATTGTGCCACGCTCTATGGAGGCACAGAGGGATCTTCCACGACTGTCCTTTTTGTGATGGACAGTGTCCTCATTAAGGATATGCTTTTGAAAGCTGCAAGAGAGTCAGACTCATTGAATTGTGCGGGGAAAACTGTCCATCTATTCCCTGACTTGTCCTTTGCAACAATAGCAACAAAGAAAAAAATTGATGGAGTTTGGGCAAAATTGCATAATTTGGACGTTATGCACTCATTACTTATGCCAGCTAGGCTAAGAATTTTCTATGGTAGTCAGACCTTCCAATTTTCAGATCTTGCTGAAGCCAGGAAAAAAGTGGAGGCTGTAGTTAAAGAGTTTGAGGTGGCACAGCGAGGAGGTCTTGAGGGAACAGCAACAGATTCAGAACTGGAGGCCACTTGAATCCCATGGTGATGGACAGTATAACGGGTGATGCATGGACAGGCGAATTGGTTTTCTTTATATATTTGGGACTTCTTGAATTTTGATTTGGCTTGATTTAAAATGACTGTTTTAAAGGTCCCTTATAGTGGATTGTTAAGGCTAACACTTGGTTAGTATTTTACTACCCTGGAATTTGGAGCAATATATATATATATATATATATAATCAACAAAATGGTCAACAAAAAATAAATAAATAAATAAATAATAGTACTGTGTCGCAGCTTTGGAAATTCTTGCACCCTTGCCAGGGTATATACTTATTTTAGGAAGCATTTTGTTATAACTATTTGCTACCTTGCAATAACCTGCCTGTTAATATAGTGGTGGGGTTATTTTTTTATTGAATCATTTTATTGTTTCATTTGTGGTAGTCGCCATTGAGGGAAGAGCTCTTGTTATCTCCTAATGATAAGGTTAGTAGTAGTTAGATTAGCTCTGTTGCTAAATGCTCTTGTCTGAGGTTTTGTATTCGGGGAGGGTGGAGGGGAGGAAGCGTTCACATGTTTGGGATAACTCATATTTGGTAGGTGGTACTATCAGCATTGATCATTGAGGACTAAATATGTTTGTTATAAGAATTTCTGTGCATGGAAAACCACCAAACTGTGCAAGGTGTGGCTATTCTATATTACTGTTCTGTTTAGATGCATTATTTTGCTTGGAATACCCCCAATTATTGCACATCAGATTGTTTAGGCTGCATATTTCTGTTCTATTGGATGGCTCCTTTATTTGTGCTGATGCCTGACATGAAAAGTGCTAAAAATAACAGTTTAAAAAGAAATAATGAAAGGAGAACATTAAACTGCATAAATTCATCAGTGTAAAAGGTGCTACTTACATTGGACTCTATGGGCATGACTCATGGCCCTGATTGACAACTTTCTTAAAAAGTAAAATATTACTCAACTTCCCCACCGAGCAGTAAATACAAATAAATGTAACTTTTTTGCTTCCTTTTCTGGGGGATTGTTTCCTTCAATGGCTGTCCTAGTGGCTGCCTCACACACTCTGCAGCACCAGGATAACTTTTGTGCCATCCACGAGGGCAGAATGAAGTCACTGAGCACACTAATGACACTAAAGGCTCTGACTCCCTCTGTGGGCTCCTTCTTCTAATGGCTTTATAGTTTGGTCCCTCAGAGTGGTGTTGATGGGGTTAATCTAACATCTGCTTGGGGCTCTCTCTAAACTTTCCAAAGGGAGGAGCAGACAGGGTTACTGAGGTCAGGTTACCTGGGTACTCGAGTCTAATGTTGATACCATGCCTTCACCCAAGGTAGTAATAAAAAGTACCTGGCTGCTGACATTTAGGGCTATCCCCCTTGGAACTAAATCCCCAACAATGTCCATCACTGGCAGTCCCACAATAACCAAAGCTTGTGCACCCAACTTTATCCCCCCCCAAAGGCCTTGGTGAGAGCTCTCTAACAGTTGCAGTGGGTACCTCACTGGGGATGCAGGTGCTGCTAGCAAGGCAAGTGGCTCATTTTTGCACTTACCAGATTGCCACAGAAACAAATAACCAAACAAATTTAAAGATCAGCTTCCTAGGTTTGGGTCACCTAGACATAAATGATACCTCACCCTTGGCAGAACTGATGGGTATAATTAAATCCACGTATCTCAGCACTGTTAAAAAGTTATTTCACTCGTAAATAGCTCCCCGATAAAAAAGGAGCCATTTCCTGAACTCACCAACACGCCCCTATGCAGGCACACGCAGCCCGGTTTTGTGATGTAAGAAACAAAGGCTGCATATGGCGGCCTCCGTGATTTCAATGGGCGTCTTTTCTATATGTTTAATAACATTTTACTATTATTTAATGAAATCAAAGTGACTACTTGACTAGCAGGAACTTGTTAGTCAAGCGGTCACTTTGATTTGTTAAAATCTCAATAGTAAATGTTATTAAAATACATACATGTTGCCTCAATATTCTGTTTTATAAGCTGTTCCTCATACATTTTCCTTCTTCCGGGTCGCACCTGGAAACGAGCCTTGGCCCAGTGTACCTTTCCTGGTTACCAACATTTAAATAAATAAATAAATGGACAGCCATCTATCTGCTCAGATGGATTCCTATTTCCCCGAATGCTGTGTGGTTCATTTTCAACTTATTTTACAACCTGGTAGCAGCCTACTAGCATCAGAGCTGTTAGGTTTCTGCATAGGAAATCTCTTAGTCACTGGTAGTTTCTGGTTTCCTGGTTTCTGCTGAGGTCTGAATGAGCTGCTTGAAAAAGTTTCACTTTACAGCCACAATCGTGCAGCAGAGGGGAAAAAACTCAAACTGAGTAGTTGGCAACTCATTGCAATCACATAAAAAGAATGGGCTGCAAACTGCCTGCTCAGTAAGTTTAATATGACTGAATGACCCCCTTCTCACCACACCAACCATTTTGCCACATATTAAACTCTGTTTTTTTTATTCTTTATGCTCTTTTCTGCATGGTGCAGCAACTGCAGCTTTAAGAAGACTTAAATGTCTGTAACTGTCCTCAAGTTTCTCCCTAATTCCCTGAATCTGCCTTTTACCTCTTCTACACTGCTAGTCACCAAAGCATTGGTACCTATGTGTTTTGTGACATGTGACTTCCCCAGCCCTTGTTCTGGTCTACCTTTCCATCAAGTGAATTATCCTGTCTGCAACTGCCCATGGAAAATAAAAAACAGATACCTCCTTCTGGTTTCAGATGCACACCAGCCTCTTTGTCCCTATAGCTATAGAATTTTCTATGACTAGGACACACTTCCTGTTTCTCCAGGCTCTTCTTGAACCCTTCTCACCTGGAGCATCCATGTGGAGAAATACTATCATCTCAGTATTGACTGCTGCTTCCTCGCTGGCACAGTCATCCCAGCTCTGATTTTGTCTGTATGGTGCCAAGGTTCAGGGTTGTCTACCCTGGGGAACAAGTCTGCCCTGGAGACCAACCCATGCCAGTCTTGCTTCTCTTTTCCCCGGTTCCAAACAAAAGGTAGCCTGTGCTCAAGGTAGAGAGTGGTACGCCTGTACAGGGTGACACACCCAGAAACAACAGTTCAAAGTAACAGCGCTCCTGAGCAGCAAATACCACACAAAAGCAAGATAAATCAACTGAATTTATTTCCAGCAGTGTGGGAGCCCAAGCGCCTTATCAAGATGCCTTTCGGGGGCATTAACCATATGGGGATTTCAAGTACAAAATCATGACATCAGTGCATTGTAACATGTGATCCACCAATCACCAAAATAATGTGAGACAACGTACGTCAATAGTAACAAATACCTAATGAATTATGTACACAACTATCAAAATAATTTGCTAATTCTTCCAAATGTTATCACAATTACTAGTTATAATTTTACACTTCTTCATGCTACTGCAAATTTCAGGGTCTGCAGGGGGGAAGACAAAATTTAAGGAATTACCAACATTTGAGCAGAACATTTTAAACAAATTTGCATGAATATTAATAATCAGTTTAACAGCTCCTGGGATCTCCTAAAAGGGATCTAATCAGTGAAAGCTCCTAAAGAGTATACAACATGCTACATATCTGCCAGTTCTATGCATAATTTATAGAAAGAAAAATACAAAGATGTTAGAGTGAGTGGGAGGAAATAATTCCAGGCCATTTGTTTATCAGAAACACAGGGAGAAATTT
Organism: Neoceratodus forsteri; assembly: GCA_016271365.2. Lineage (NCBI taxonomy): Eukaryota > Metazoa > Chordata > Ceratodontiformes > Ceratodontidae > Neoceratodus > Neoceratodus forsteri. Next base: position 815,276,236 of record CM028132.1, on the reverse strand, counting down.
GCAGCTCCTAGAAAGAAAGAACAAGAAACTGTTAAAAAATCTTCTTTCCAAAATGTATACCTCAAGTCTTAAACAGCATACATACAATACTAACTAATAATAAACTCACAAGATATTGAAGGAAATTACATACTAGTAGGTGACTTTAACTATCCCAATATTAACTGGGAGGCATAAACTTGTCTATCAACCCAGGAGAGAAATTTTTTGGAAATCATATGGTATGAAAATCTTCAACAAACAGTGAACCAGCATGGAAGAATAAAATCTTAGATTTAGAAGAAGAATCAGCATTTATATAGTGCTTTTCATACATCCAAAGCACTTTACAAGCAATGCTAGACTGGTAGTGAAGTGACTGAATGTGTGGTGGCGGCCATATCGCACATCATCACCCACACACAGCCTGGATAATTGCATGAACCAGTTTATGGTAAGGGGAATGTTGGCCAGGACACCGGGAATGTTCCCTACTCTTTGCAAAGAGTGCCATGGGTTCTTTTACTTCCACCTGGACACCCACCAGGACAACACCAGGATGGGCAGAAGGGACCTCGGTTTAACGTCTCATCCAAAGGACGGCACACTCCAGCAGTACAGCACCCCCCAATACTGCACTCGGATGCCAGCGATTTTTAGGTGCAAGTCCAATCCCAGTGTGGGACGAGAACCCACGACCTTCTGGTCCAGAGGCGGATGTGCTACCAACTGAGCCACGCTGACACCTTTAGTACTTACGAACCTTCAAGATTTTGTGGAGCAAGTAGAAATCCTTGAGCCTCTGGCAGATAGTGATCATAATATGATTAAAATTACATTTAAAATGGAATATACATAATTTGAAGGGACTACTAAACTAAAATGTTATAATAAAGCAAATTATAGATAAATTAGGGAGTATATGGCAAACTGGGACTGGGGGCACAATTTGCACAACAACAATCTAGAGGGAGCATGGATTAATATAAAGAATAAGATTGAGTCTTATGTCAGAGAATATGTACCTGAAATTGATAAATACAACTCAAAGAAATGAATACCAAAATGGTTTACAAATAATCTAAAAAAAAACTATAAGAATGAAAAAGAAAGCATATAAAAATATAAAATGCATGTTACTACAGAAATTGGGAGCACTGTAAAAAAACTTACCAGGGATAGAAAGAGGGAAATAGAGAAAGCAAAAGCAGAGAATGAAATTAGAATGGCATCAGCAACTCTGGACAATACAAAATATTTGTTTTAATTATATAGGGAGCCAGAATGGAGAACAACATACGGTGGGACAAATTAAGGATGGCGATAACATAATAACAAATTAAAAATGTATGGCGGATTTATTTAACCAATACTTTGCAAGTAATTTCAAGGCAAATGGGCAAGTAAAGTTTGGGCTGGGGCATATGTCACATGAACAATTTAGAGAAATAAATCCCAAAAATGTATACCAAAAATTAGTACAGTTATAAGTGAACAAATCCCCAGGACTGGATGGGGTACATTCTAGTCTTTTGAGAGAGCTGGCCAAACAACTGACAGGTCCAATTTGTATGTTCTTTAATAAGTCTCTCAAGGATGGTAAAACAATATCAAAGTGGAGAAAAGCTAATATAACACCAGTATATAACATGGGTGACAAATGTAACATCACAAACGATAGACTGATTAGTCTGACTTCAGTTATAGGTAACGTTATGGAGGGATTTATGAGGGACATGATTCAAGAACACTTACATGAGAAATGTCTAATAGATATAACACAGCATGGGTTAAGTCAGGGTAGGTCATGCCTGACAAACCTGCTATGCTTTTTTGAAATTGTAAGCAGTGTGTTCGATAAGGGAATGCTGGTGGAAGTGGTATTCCTAGACTATTCAAAGGATTTTGACTCGGTCCCTCACCACCAGTTAATTGGGCAACTGGTAAACCCTGACTTTCATCCAAATAATATATCTTGGCTATACTCATGGTTAAGTGAGTGGAACCAATGGGTATCAATCGGGGGATATAGCTCAGACTGGATAGGTGTGACAAGTGGGGTACCACAGGGGGTCTGTGTTGTTTAATATCCTGATATCAACTATGCAGACCTCTGCTGTTCAAGTATGCAGATGATGCCAAGATAGGGTCAATTATAAATAGTGTTGAAGCAGCTACTCAATTCCAAAATGATCTGGAAAAACGTAGTGGCACGGGCAAGAAATCATGGCCTAGAATTCAACCTGGATAAGTGTAAAGTCATGCACTTGGGTCACAATAATGTCAATGCTGCATACACCTTGAACAACATAACATTAGCAACTACTGAACTAGAAAAATATTTAGGTGTGTACATTACCAACAACCTGTCTTTTGATAACCACACTAGGGATATGGTGAAAAAAAGGAAATAGAATTCTGTGGTGTGTACTGAGAAATGTCAAGAATAGGAAGAGGGGGGTATTGATTCCTCTTTATACTGCCTTGATTAGGCCACTCCTGGAGTATTGTGCACCTGCTGTTGCTATAGGAAATAGAAGTATGAAACTGATGGAGAAGGTACAAAGGAGGTTAACTAAAAAAATTGATGGACTACAGAATCTGGGGTATAAGGAACGACTACAAGCTTTGGATCTATTTTCTGTGACATACAGGAAATTAAGGGGAGCCTTGTGCTTTGTGTATAGGGCATTTAATGATGAGAAGTTATGGGTAACATCAGGACTATGTAAAAGTGGCAGTGATAGGGAAACAAGATCTCATGGGAGACAATTAAGGGGAGAAATCTACAAAACCACTAAGAGACAGCGATGGTTCAGTCAAAGGGTGATTGGAATCTCAAACTTGTTACCAGAAGCTATAGTGTTTTCTAATGCTATGAGTACATTTAAAACTGGATTGCATGAGCATATGGGTACAGGAAGAATACTGTGTTTCCACTGATATGTGGCAAGTTATCAAAAGGGTTTTGCCTAATGACTTTATACCTGAGGAAGGGGTTCAAGTCCTACCTTTGGTTAAGGCCCTTTGGCCTAACTGTATCTGCTTTAAAAATCCAATAACTCTCCCTCTGGAGTAAAAGGTTCTGTCTGTCCCCACCTCTTGCCAGGGTTTCTACCCATTCAAGACTCATGAATTTAAAACAGCTTGGGTCTGACAGATGTGACTGTAAAAAGTGCCTTCCAACTGGAGTATGTAGTAGTAGTAAAATCTTTATTTTTATACAGGACAAGCTGGTATAAAACATCTTTATGACAAGTCCTATATTATAGATGCTCCTGTTCATTCTCAGTTTAACATAGAGTACAAAGACAATTACAAGTATGACAAATATCATATAACATCATTTACATCAACATTTTATCTACAGTCTAATCATTGCACATACAACATACACTCAATTCATGTTTTAACTCCTTCATGAATATTTTAACATCAGTCTGATTAACTATGGATTCTTTACTTATTGAATTCCATATTTGAAACATGATAGCTGGGAAACACATAGAACTATATCTATTTATTAATTTTGGAGGAATAAATCCTCGTAAAGGTGTCTGGCATAAATTATGATGATGTTGTATTTTTTCTAATTTTTCAAATAAGTAAATTGGCCTTTTCGTGTATAAAACCTTATGAGTCAAGTTTGCCCATTGCAACTTCCTATTTAAAGTTGGGGTTAATCATCCAAGATCACTAAACAAAGTACAGTGATGTGAACCTATTCCTTTTCCCAGTGTAAGCCTTGCAAGTCTATTATACATCGTATCAACTTTCGTCAAACTTTTCTTATGAGCAAAACCATATATGTGACTTCCATAGTCCATGACCGGAAGTAGAAGTTGATTTACAACCACCAGTCTCATTTGCTTATTCAAACATGATTTTGAGTGCCTAAATGCTTCCAATCGTTTATTTACCTTATTTATGGTGTCTTCTATACGATAGTCAAAAGTCAGACTAATCTAGCCAGACCTAAATATCTATACGTTGTATCTTGGGCTATTTGATTACCATTATCAGTCATGATTTGAATACCAGGGGCAGCAGCAATCTTTCCTATTCCTTTTTTCCTAAAAACCATAAATTTAGTTTTTTTATAATTCATAACCAAACCCGATTCGTTGATCAAAATGCTAGAAAATCCCTTTGGAGATTTCTTTCCATTTGTTTCAGATTCAAGCCGATTGCAACCAAAATGGTGTCATCCGTGTAAAGCCTAAGTTTAGAATTACTTGCAATTTCCACTACTCCATTAATGTGTGACAAAAATAAATTTGTCCCCAAAATTGACCCTTGTGGTACACCTCTCTGAAAAGGAACACTGTCACAGGAGACCATCCACACAGACCTGCGAGAGCGGTCCTGTAAATGGGATGTAAACCATCCTACTACTTCTGTTGACAGGCCTGCTTCTGCAAGTCTGTCACACAGCAAACCATGATCAATGGTGTCAAAGGCCTTGGAAAGGTCCACGAACACCGCACCTACTGACCTGCCTCCCTCCAATTGGAATGCAATCAAATCCACCAGGTCGGCGATTGCAGTGCCCATAAAATGGTTCTTCCTAAAACCTGACTGGCAGGCTGAGATCAAGGAGTACTTTTCAAGATACTCTCCAAGCTGTTGCTGTACCAGCCGTTCCAAGACCTTCGATACCACTGAGAGCAGGGCAATAGGCCTATAATTTGTGGGTTCAAATGGTAAGCCTGATTGAAAGATTGGAATAATTTTTGCTTTCTTCCACATTTTAGGAAAAATTCCTTCTGTCAGGCCCAATTAAACAGTTTTGTCAGGATAGGCACGATCACACTGACTGAATCTCTGAGAAACCTATTTTCAATTCCATCTAGACCAAATGATTTATGTGGGTTTAATTTTTTATTTCATCTTTTACTTGTTTACAGGAGACACACCTAAATCTAAACCTAGGAATATTTGAAGGTAAAGAACCATTATTAGAGCGTGTCTTTCTTCTTACTGGAGTTTGAATTGGAATGTCTGGGAGAGTTGCAAAATACTCATTTAGTATATTCACTGACTTAATTGGAGTCTGACAGAGACCATTCTTAATCATTCGAGTTTTAGGTCTCTGAAAAACAGGGACCTCAAAGGATTTCATCAAGGACCAAAACTGTTTAGAATCTGAGGTTTTGTTAGTCTTAGTTTTATAATAGGCTTGCTTAGTCTTTCTAATTTTTAATCTTAAATAATTTCTTACTGATTTATAATTTGCCCAATCCAAAGAATCTAAAGATCTATTTGCTTTCTTCCAAAGTCTAGATTTAATTCTAATCTGCTTTTTTATTATTTTTTCCAAAATCCATGGAACATGATTTTTCCTTTGCATTTTGTACTTAAAAGGAGCTAGTTCATCACAGACTTCTTTATACCAATTTGTGAATTCTTTTTTTAGTTGTTTAACCAGGATTAGCACACTAAGCTGAAAGCTTTTTTACAGGCGGGACCTGGGAGCACAGGGAAGTTAAGTGACTTGCTCAGGGTCACACAGTATGTAAGTGGAAGCTGTGGGATTCAAACCCAGGTCTGGTTTGCTGGATGTCACCAGATTTGCAGCTCAGAGCCTTAAACCACTGCGCTATACTGCCTCCCTCTCTTGTATTGCCAGATCTAAAGAGGGCATTAGAAATAATCTGTCCCATTTTACCTCCACTAGTTTGGCTATAAAAAGTTCTTTATTATAACCCTTAAAAGATATCTTTTTTTATTTTTAGGGCTCCATCATTGAATATTTGAATTTTCCCCCTATCCAAATTAAATTAACTTCATAGGGAACAATGATCTCCCAATATGGGTTGATTTACTAAAATTAACTGAGGATTAACCTTGGTTGTAACAAAAATCAAATCCAGTATATTCCCAGGGCTTTGTGTGTGTGTCTTCCTAGTAGATTGAGTAACTAATTGAGTTACTGCCAGATGTTTAAAACTGGACTCTAGAGTGTTATTTCTACTTTTACCCCATGAGGCATTAAAATCTCCTATTAAGATCAATTCTTTTCCATGGACTTTTCCTGTATCTTTAAAGTTAATTGCTCATAATCACTAACTTTTGTTTTTGGAGGTGCATAAATTACTCCAACTATCAGACTGAGTTCCATAATCTCAACCAGTAGACAATCAATTAAACCAATTACCCCACAATACATTTCTATAGTTTGTCCCAAATCCCATCCCACATAAAGGAGGACACCCCCCCTCCACATTTACCCTTCTGATCCAACCTGAAACTTGAAAAACCTTCCATTTCTAATTCCTCTTTTCCGATCTGCAGGGTTAATCAAGTTTCAGTGAGAGAAACTAGGTTTGGGGATTCAGACAATATCCAAGTCCTTAGCAAGTCAATTTTTGTTTTAACATTTCATTATCATAAATCAATCTTATTTTGCTTAAAGAATCGGGACTTGGATTTCTCTTGACATCTCCACCCAAAGTTAGTATCATAATCAAGCAATTTAAGTTTGCTAAAGGGGAACATGCAGAAAGAAAAACATCACCCCGACCCTTCAAACTTAAGCGTATTTTCCCAAATGCATTCCTTCTATTACATACTATGGGCCAGATATTCAAAACTTTGCCCCGGGGCTAAATTAGCACTGCCTGGCAGGCAAACTTAGCCCGGAGCACAAAGCAAGCCATAGTCAAAAGGAATAGCCCAGGGCAAACAGCTTCTGAATATAGCATGGGAATGAGGCCGGGCAAACTAGGTTGGGAGTGCAGGGCAAACTTAGCCCTGGAATAAGACAGCTCTGAATATGGCAACCAGGAAGTGCAAACCACAACACAGTGCACAGTGATGTGAAGGTAGGTAGAGGTGAATTATGTGGCCAATGTGTGTGCCAGCAAATGCATGGACCCAGTACAGCTGCAGGCAGCAGTGTATGTGAAAGTACAGTGTGCAAAACTGTAAAATATTCCCCGAACTGTTTGTGCAGCACTAAGATGTTTGCATGGGTTTAGCGCAGGGCTAAACCATTAGCCTGGTGCAAACACGTTTGCCCGGCGCTAAACTTTTCCATATTCAAAAGTGACATGCAAATGAGCCTACTTACGTAGTCTGTGGGCAAACATCCAGATTAGCATCTCATTATGCCCTGATTTGAATGCAGTTTGCCTGGGCTAACTGTTTAACCGTGCGCTAAACCCGCGCAAACATGTTAGCGCTGCGCAAACAGCTTGGGCAATATTATACCGTTTTGAACACTACTTCCACATGAACTGCTGCCTGCAGCTCTACTGGGACAACACAGCATAGCACAGATGGTGGTTGTGCTGCATGCAAATGGCACACTGTAGGTCATGCTACAGTGCACAGCAGACACTACAGTAGCAAGGGGGCCAGTAGTGTGTGGACACAGCAATGCCTATGGTGTGTAGGGCAGTGATGATGACTGCACTATACACAGTGAGAGGCCCAACCTGCAGGTGTTTACTGACAGTGGACATTACTGTTACGTTGTTGTGTTACTCACAGATGCTGCACCTCTGGCATGGGATGCTCACAGTGACATGTACATGTCCGGCTTTGTGTGCTGTGGCAGTTGTACAGCTGTGCGGTATGTGGCCGGGGGGGCATATATTATCCGAAAGGCACACTGGTGTTGGGGTATTCCCGATACTGGCCCATGTGCACTGCGTGATGTGTCCCAGCCTTGTGGCCACACCTGGTCTGTGGCACAGCCTGACCACCCATACACTCTCCCCTCAACATCCTCCATGCCCACAGTGCTTCATGTGTGTGCTGGCATCTGTTGGTGTCCACAGAAGTGTGGTCCACAATTGTGTGCTGTATGGCCACACTGCCATGCTGTCCACTGGCGACAGGGTCACCACTTACTGCCTGACATGGCTCAGACTGGTGGCAGATGATGACATCATTGTGATGCCATCAGTTAGCAGCATGCTTCCTCTATGTTTGGCTTTCTCTATGTATCATTTATTTGTTAGGGTCACGCAAAACCCATGCAAACACAGCATAAGCCATAGTGTCACATAGGAAACTGATTGCCCGGGGTTAAGACAAGCTTTTCCTGGGCGTACGTACCGCGCTTAAGTGTCGACTCAAGTCTGAAACCACTTGCGCGGCAGTAGTCACTGAATATAGCATTGCGCCTGTATTCATGTCAGTTTGCCCCTTGCATACATTATGATTTTGCCTGGCGTTAATGCAGTTTGCCCACGCTATTTGGCCTTTTGAATATAGCTGACTGGCACTAATCCCATGCTAAACCTGCGCAAATGATTTTTGCCCGGCGCAAAGTTTTGAATATCTGTCCCTAACTGTGTAAAATAATCCCTAATTTTAGCATTTCCCACATTCATAGTTCTTAACTGTAATGCTATCACAGCAGGATTTTGAATCAAATCTAAACCAGTCCATTTTACATGAAATGCAAGTATAATGCAGACATAAAATCCCAGCCTTTGTACAATCTTCATATTTACTTAATTGGGACAATATATCCCTCACAGTGTTAAAACAGCTTTGTCCTGTTCAATAAAATAGTTTCTAACTTTGTATTTACTACTGTATGGTAAAAGTAGACAAAAATTCAAATTTTCAACAAACTAGTTACGTAACAGTTACAGATCAGTGCATTCAATTTTAAATATAAAAACCCTGCTCCTGTTTTTAATGGTTCATTTACACTATCCAGGGCAATATTAAACCAGTCTATTGTGTACAATAGGATGATTTCTAACTTTGTTATACTACTGGATGGTAAAAGTGAGCAGAAATCCAATTGTCAACCAACTGGTTATGTAATAGCTACAAGACAGTGTATTCAATTGTGAATGTAGAACTGTGCCCCTAATTTAGTAATTCTGTAATATTGTCCAGGGCAAATTCCATTTTTCAGGCTACAATTTTCTACAAGCAATGATCACAGCTTTTACCCCAGGTCTTTACTAATCATGAAATTCCACTCCTATATACTAAAATAGGATATATAGTTATTAATTAGCGACCTAGTTATATTTTAAAATAAAACCTTTAATCAAGTACACTCAAAGCTATATAACTTTATCGACCTAATTTTACTTTAAACTAATGTAGCATAAGAGAATGTTTATTTCAAAACTTTTGTACCTAGCCTTATGAACTTCCTCATAGATGAAGATCATTCTCCACTCTCTGGTTAACAATGGAGTGCATGTGCTCTTGAATATGTTATTTTAATGTACTAGCTGTTTTGCCTATGTAGTAAAGATTAGAGCTTCGCCATAAAATGTATACAACAGATGTTGTATTGCAGGTTATGAAGTCATTCATCTCAATTTTTACTTGATTTGGCAATGTAATCTCTCTACCTGTTTTCATGTACTGGCAAATATTGCACTTTTTACATTTAAATATTCTCTTTGGTCTTGATGGGAGCCATGTTCTCGTAAAGGCGTCCTTTTTATAAAATTGGCTATGAGCCAGTTCGTCTTGTAGATTAGCACGTTTCCTGAATGTAATTCTAAGTGAGTCATGGACTGCTTCTCTCAAATTTAAATCCCCCTTTAATATATCCCAACTTTTCCAGATAACATTCCCCACCTGACCCAATACTGCATTATATTCTAATGAGAATGTGATCTGTCCTCGCAAGCCACTTTTCTTTGCTGCTTTACCCTCTTGTTGTAGTAATTCTTTTTGTGTTTTGTTCTTGACTTTCTCCATAGCTTCCTTCAGAACTGAATCTCTATACTCTCTTTCTTTGAATCATGCCAGAAGTTCCTCTGCCTGATGTGTGGAATTCGTCATCACTTGTGCAATTCTGTTTTATTCTAGTGAGCTGATGGAACGGAATTGAGTTTTTTAGTTTTGTTGCATGTGAGCTATCATTTCTTAGCAGAGAATTTGTGGATGTTGTTTTTCTGAAACTCTTTGTGCTAATTAACCCTATGTTACAGTCTTCTATTAAGGTTATGTCTAGGAAGTCAGTCTGTTTTTTGTGCATCTGTGATGTGAATCTAAGGTTCAGAGTATTCACATTAAGCTATTGTACAAATTCTTGTGTGCCTTCAGTGCTACCATCCCAGATACAGAGGCAGTTGTCAGTAAAGCACCCCCATTTTATAATTTTGTCATAGAAAGGGTTAACATTATGATCTTGTAAATGCTCCTGCTCCCACATCCCCACAAACAAATTTGTATATACTGTACAGTGGTCATGGAGTCCCCCATAGCTGTTCCACAATCCTGGACATGAAACTCATTATTGAAGTCAAAGTAGCTGTGATATAGCGTGGAATTCAAAGAAACTACTAGCAATTCCACTGGTGCATTAGTTTCAGTTTTATCTCTTTCCAGAAAATACTTTGCTGCCCTAATGCCATCCTGATGTCTGATGGAGGTGTATAAAGCCTCAACATCTATACAAATCCATTTAAACCCTGCTTCCCCTTTAACTTCTTGGAACTGCCTGATTGTATCTCCAGTGTCCTTTAGGTAAGATGGTAGCTTTAGCATGCTGCACTGAAGGAACAGATAAACAAACTCACATAGATGTTCTGTAATAGAACCCACCCCCGAGACTACAGGTCTCCCTGGTGGCTCCTGCACGTTTTTGTGAAGTTTTGGGCAGGCAATATAGGGCTAGTACAATTGGGTGTTCACAATATAGATATTTAAATTTATTATTGGAAATATTCCCATCCTGTACTGCCTTTTTTAAAAGAAGAAAAAGCTCTTTCCTAAACTGGAAGGTGGGATTACTTCGTAAATTTTTGTTGTTATTAACATCAAATAGAAGCTTTGCCACCATTTCTTTGTACTTGGGGCTATTCATTAACACAATGTTACCCCCTTGTTTGCTTTTTTAATTGTTATATTCTCATTTGCCATCAATTCCTTCATTGCCCGTTCCTCCACAAAACTGAAGTTTTTAGAGATACGTTTCCTCTTTTGTTTATCCAGAAGTTCCCTTACCTTGAAAAGCACTGTATTCTCAAATACAGCGATGCTGTTATTCACCACATTTGGACAAAAATCAGAATTATATTTAAATAAAGTGTCACACTTTACTTTAAAGTCTTTGGAGCTCATTTCAGTTTCTCCTGATACTTGGGTCTCATTCGTTGTGTAATTCCAAAAGGTTGCTCAAATTGGCATCCTTATTTAGTTCCTGCATCCCATTCCCATTCCCCTGGTTGTCCTCTATTTCTTGTGCTGCTACTAGTAAAAAAGTCCAAATCCTCGTCTGGCTCCTGGCTGATCAAGTTTTCTATGTACTCCATCTCATTTACTTGGGCAGTGTCAATTATATTAAAAAAAACATCTTAACCTTATATTTCTAAAGAGTTTGAAGATATCCACAAAGATTGAGAAATAATTTATAACAAGTGTCAGGACAAAATTTAAACCTTTCTTGAGTAATGATATCTGTGGCTGGCTCAATTCAAAGTCTCTCTGGTTTATAATTTGTAATTGGGATTCTTTGGCGCCCTGTGGGTCTGTTTTTTGCTGGCTGGATCTTCCTTTCTCCTTCCTCTTCCTCTTCTGATTCTTCTGTACTGTTTGCTTCATACTCTAGGTTCTTGTCCGTCAAATGCCTACCGGGTCAATATGTCATATACAGAATCGCTCATGGAATACCACGTGGAACATATAGTGCAGTGTACTAGCGCGACAGGGTACAAAACCCCTCAAGGCACATATGCTGCATGCGGTTTTATACCCTGTTGCACATGGGTGGGGAGGAGGAGGAGTGATGTGGAGGTCAAGACCTATATTAGGGAGATGGTCTGCCAAGCTGCTGCTGTGGCTCAGTGGGATGAGCCGCGGCAGTGCAGGGGTGCTATGTGTCTGTGGACCAGAGCTCGAATCCTGTTCCCAGGCTTTTGCGAAACCATATTGTGCAGTTTCTTTTTTTCTCCCCCGGCGATGTTTCTCCCCATCCCCATGTTGAACCCCCTCCCCCCAGAGTTGATTATATTAATGGGGGTGTGTGGGGTGCAGACCCCCTCCCGCAGAAAACAATGAAGCCACTAGCTTCTTTAGCAGAAATGTTTTTCAGCAGTATGTCTGCATGGCAGCAGCGTATCCTCTGTAATTTCAGCACGGTACATTGCTGCGCCGTTATGTCATACAACATTATGACCCCACGCCTAAAAATGGCTCAGCTACAGAATTTTTTGTAAGATCAATAAAAACTAATTTAGTTACCTTATTTAAAGGTGCAGGCTGGAAGACTGTGTCATCTGATTTTTTTATTAGGATTTATTTTTCTGTTTCTAGATCTCCCTCTGCTTCTGGACCTCAAGTCAAGGTTCTTTGGTAGAATATATGCTGTATCAAGCTGGTAATCTTTACTGTCTCTTAAAACTTGTGTCTGCTTATGAGCTATTATTTTTTTTTATGTGTTTGTATTTTGTTTTTCAGAGCCTTGTCTAGCTGTTGAAATTCTGCATGATTTTTGAAAACAGCTGATTCCTCTTTTGTAGCGTTAAGTTCTCTTTCTAATTCTGAATAATTTTCTGAATCCTCTTCAATAACAAGACATGTATAAGCTAATGATGCTGCTTCTGAAATTTTTAACCAAGCTTCTTTACATTTAAAATGATCTAGCCCACGGGGGGACAGGGGGCATGGCCGGCAGTCACGCTATGAGCAACAGACTTTTGCAGCTCTGTGAATACAATTACACAGACTTGGCAGTTTGAAGAGCAAATCACCAAAAACCTACTTTTGAGAGCTAGATTCAGTGAAAGTGTGTCCCGAGCAATTTCATCCCAAACAATAAGTATTTTGAGCTATGGGTCATCCGAAAAATGCAGCGGGAGGAGACAGCACCAAGCAGAGGGAAACACGGCCAGACCCGAGCATAGATGGTGGCCCTTCGGATATAAGCCCGAATCAGTCGACTAACGCTGCCTTGTTAAAAGCCATCCAGGCTTTAGATAAAAGGATGGATGATTTTGCTACATGGATGTTGGTGGTCGATACAAAAATACAAGCTGTGGAAGAAGAAGCTAAAGGTACATCTAAATCAGCCAACAAGGCAATGGCGGTGATGGCAGAGCTAGTTAAAGAAAATACCCAGTTACAACACTGATTAGAGAATCTCAAAAATGGGGCACGGGCATCCCATATCCGCATCATTGGATTACCGGAGGCAGTGGAAGGTGAAGACATTTGCCAATTCCTGGGGCAATGGCTCCAAGATGTATTACAGCTGAACTCTCCACCTTTGATCTAGCGGGCTTACCGTGTGACACCTCAAAGAGGCCGCATCCATGTGGCAACAACCACTGCTCCAGCCCATACAGTCTTGGCAGTAATGGACTCTGTCAAGGAAAGGGATGCCATAATGCAAGAAGCGAGGAGGCGAAGTCCACTAAGATGACAAGATACCCCCGTACATATATTTCCAGACCTGAGTTTTGCAGCCAGACAATGATGTAAAGGGTTTGACGGTGTCAGGTCCAGATTTTATTTATTTATTTATTTATTTAAGCATTTTACTAGGTAGGCATACTGAGCAGAGTACCACTCGATTCCAGATGCGCCTTGGGGGAGGAGGGGATAGGGAGAATAATACAGAGATACAAAGCAGAATTACAGAAAATATAAACAGCAATACAACAACTGTACAGCTAGCAAAAGAGTAAAAAGATAGATAAATACAAAAATAAGATGGAGAACAATTTAGAATAAGTACACCTGCATGTTGTTAGTATTGAGGAGCAAGAAGAATAATGCTCCAGTAGTGGAGGTCCCATAGGACAGAAAAATAGACCCCTAAATTACCATCTAAAGGGCCTGAAATGCAAGGCAGTACATATGTCTGACTGCGTTGTGAGAAAGCAACATTTTGTAGTGGCAGCAATAGGGTCTGTGGATATCGAGTGAGGAGAGAGCTGTGCAGTAGAACAGATCTGATGCCAGGACCATATCTGAGCTATTTGCACGAGCAAGTAGAGGAGAAGTGCATTTTTAGGAGGGAGTTGAGATGTAGTGGGCTGGAGATGTGTCTAATGATGACCGGCAAGGAGTTCCAAATCTTTGGCATACGGTATTTAAAGGCAGCCTGGCCAGAGGTGGTTGACATGTGTGGGATGTGGAGTAGCCAGGAATCAATGTTTCTGAGTGAGTAGGCTGGTGGCAGGAGGGCTTCTAGGGTTGCTGCAAGGTAAGGGGGAAGGGTCTGTGCCCAAAATTTGGCTGTGGTCCTAACACAATGTGTCAGTCTCCGATCCTGGAAGGAAGGGAGGTCTAATGACTGGTAAAGGATGCAGTGATGGGTTGTGGGGGGGCAATCTAGGGCAAAATGACAGAAGGAGTGGAAAAGAGGATCGAGTCTGGCTAGGGAGGACTTGGGTGCTGCACTGTAGACCACGTCCCCATAGTCCAATATTGGGAGGATCATTTTTTTGACAATTTCTGAGCACGTTTGCAGGGGGATGCAACTTTTGTGGCATTATAGAGCACCCAGCATAGGGTGCAGTTTCCTGTGGATAGCATCGACACGCTCCAAAAAATCTAGATGCTGATCAAGCCAGACCCAAGGTATCTGAAGGACTTACAAGCCTCCAGAGGGGAGCCATCAAGGGTGTGGAAGATAAGGTGGGAAGGGAGTCTAGAGAGTTTAGGCCTTATGCCGAATGCGAGGGAGACAGTTTTCTTGGGATTAAGAAAGAGTTGATTTGCATGAAACCAAAGTTGGACATTCTCAAAGTCCTGTTGAAGCCTGGTTGCTACTTCAGAAGGGGCATACAGTACTGTGTCGTCTGCATACAAGTGAATGGAAGTATGTGGGCAGGCCAGAGGCAGATCATTCAGGAAGATGGAGAACAGCATTGGGCCAAGGACGGAGCCTTGTGGGACCCCTGTAGTGACAGGGAGGGGGGAAGAGGTGGAGGAGCTAATTTGGACCGATTGGAACCTGACTGCCAGGTATGATTACATTACGCATTACGCAAGCTCGAAGTACATTATGCATTGCTCATGCAAGCCTGCCTTAAAATCGGTTATGGCAATAAGACTTATCATTTTTCAGACCCAGCAGAAGCTGGAAAGTTGCCGCAAAGATTGAACAGGACTGTTCAGGTGGAGATGCTGAAATGGAGTCTGACTTGGAAAATAATCCATGAGGTATTAGTATGGGAAGTTGAAATTTTCTGAAGATCGCTGACCAAGAGGGAATGCAAAGGGAACACGGCCTGAAACTGTGTAAAACTATTTCCTTCACGCTACCTAGTGGACGTTTTACTCTGGGACAAGTTCAGGTTTAAACATTATAGTGTAATTACGCTGAGTTATGGTTTTTATGTTCCAGGGGAAAGCCCTAGGGGAGATGGGGTGGATTTTGGGGCAGTAGCCCTCGGTGACACAGTTCTCGTTACTCTACCTTACTCCCTCGGAGCCTTGCCCTGTTTGGCGGTATGGTGTCCCTCTGCTTATGGCACATATCTATTTTCTAAAGCTTAGACCTAGGGCTCATCAGCCTGTTGTTTTGTGTGTAGATTTTATTATGTTTTTAATATTATTAATGATGCATTTTAGTATTAGAACACAGATAAATGTCTGGTAGATAGAAAGAATCTTAATGTCTGAACCTAGCAACTAATAAGTTTTCACAGAGAGCTGAGACTGCTTAGTTTATAAGTTTGTTCCCTTAATAAGGATGTTGGGGTTGTATAACCTATCAAAGGGGTGTTAAGCTGGAGCTGTATTACCTATTCTTGATTTACCCCCACCCATGTCAGCAATAGCCTATGCACGTATTAAAAAGGTTACAGATAACCCCATATGATGTACCAAGTGTAGGAGTACAAAGATGATGTACTGTAAAAATGAAGTTTTTCTTTCTTGACTTTAATATGTACTGTCCTACGGAAGATGTGTGTATTATTAACTTAATAAAATCAATAAACATAAGTTTAAAAAAAAATTATCTAGCCCACATGATGGGGTCTTGTTGACCCGAAGCTCTCAAGGTGCCTGACTTTTTTCCAAATAAGTTTCTAATGAAGTTATGTTATAGCTGATGTTGATCTCCTTAATTAAAAGTCTCTCCAATTTCAAAAAAAGCAGCTTTAATATTACCTCTTATGGTTGAGGCTGAAGCAGACGCTCCATGTGTTGTAACTCCTGCCAACTTCACCGTCGCCCATTCTTTCCTCTGCTGTAGTGTAGTTACATCCTTCAAACTGAAACTCACACCCTCTGTTACTGCAGTTGCTGTTGTTGATGCACCTGCAGACATAATCGCCAATGACTCCAATCTAGACCTCGCTATTACTTTCAGCTTGACTGTGGTTCACTCCTGAGTTGGCGTTCGTATGTCTACAAAATCCAGTGCTTTTGTGCGGGATGTGCTGAGTTTCAAGTGGTAAGCTTTCAGCACAATGGTGTATCAGTTAAAAAGCTGCTGTACTGTCACCTGAACAACCCGAGGTATGCTCAGCCATTCGCAGGAACAACACGATAGCCAATTAACACAGTTCCAAACAAAAGGTAACCTGTGCTCAAGGTACAGAGTGGTGCACCTGTATAGGGCGACAAGACCCGAAATAATGACAGTTCAAAGTAACAGTGCTCCCGAGCAGCAAATATCACACAAAAGTGAGATAAATCAACTGAACTGCTGAATTTATTTCCACCAGTGTGGGAGCCCCTAGCTCCTCAACAGGATGCCTTCCAGGGGGCATTAACCATACAGGGATTTCAAGTAATATTTATACAAGTACAAAATCATGACATCAGTGCCTTGTGAAATGTAATTATGACAACATTTGGAAGAATTAGCAAATTGTTTTGATGGTTATGTATATAATTCATGAGGAATTTATTACTATTGATGTACATTGTCTCGTTATTTTGGTGATTGGTGGATGACATGTTACAATGCACTGATGTCATGATTTTGTACTTGTATAAATGGTATTTGAAATCCCCATATGGTTAACGCCCCCTGGAAGGCATCTTGCCGAGGTGCTAGGGGCTCCCACACTGGGGGAAACAAATTCAACAATTAAGTTGATTTATCTCACTTTTGCATGATATTTGCTGCTCAGGAGCACTGTTACTTTGAACACTCCTCTTTTCCCTTCCCGCCTTGTCCACTGCAGTCCATTCTCGTTGTGGACATTTTGTAGAAAGGGTCATGCAGATAATTTATTTCACATATTGTTTCACTGTCCCCTTTATGAGAAATGGAGATTCACATAGCTTAAATATTGCTATAAACAGTTATTCATTGTTTGACTGCATGGAGATATTTCTGAACCCTATCAGTGTTTATGATGCAAGGAAATTAATGAACTTCATTGATGCTGTTAAAACAAAGCAAAACAATTGTGTCCACTTGTACCTCTTTATTACGAAAAAAGTGGCATTTATGCAACAACTTGTATAAGTGTTTTTTTAGCCTTGTATATGTAACCACCGTACCCTTCTATCTGCACAACCACTCGCAAGTGGTGCTGCCTCAGGGATATAGACTGGCACCTGGGTTTGTGGTTATAACTGGCTTGGCAAGTGGCGCGGTGCCTCCACTTATGGGGATCCTTGTAGCAGCATACTGCCAGGGTGCTTCCCCACAGGAAATGAAATACAGCCCCCTCCCTCGGTGACAGGTGGAACAGTACATAATCCCCTCCAAATTTATTATTCTAAGCATACAAATATTACACTATGCAATAATGCACATACTTCAGCAGTTGTAGGAAAAATAAGCAAAGGGGTTTATTCTGGGGTCAGGAAAATAAGGTAGGGAGCAAGGGAAGCATAAGGGAGTAAAACATTCAACAACCAGCTTATGTTAAATACTGTAATCACGCAATTAAAAGATAACACAGTACAAATTACAATCCAGTATTCCCTGTCCCAGGCCCTCTCCCTCTGCTGGTGCACCAGTTAACCCCACAGTCCCTGTGGGAGCTCCCAAATACCTTGTGTGCACACAATGAGGAGCTGCAGGCCCGTGACAAGTAGACAGTGGGTGCAGCACCATTGCAATGGGTGGATGCTGCAGTTGCAACGTATAAACTACACCAGTAGATGTAGGTATTACAGTTGGTCCTGGTTGTAACTGTTGCTGTAGCTAAGGTTGTGCAGGAAGCCCAGATGGTAAACTAACTAGCTAGCTGGACAATTAGAAAAGCAATTGTTGGGTAAAACCTAGTACTCACTACCTTTAGGTGAACAGAGGGTGCAGGCGTTGGGGGACGTCTCCCCTTGCTGGCAACTGGGTAGAACAGTTAGGCTGGTGTGGATGCTGACAATGATCTTCACCCCACAGAGGGACTTATCTTCACCCACTTCAGAAGGTAAGCCGGCAGTTGTCTTCACCCCACAGAAGAACTTGTCTTCACCCACCTCAGAAGTTAGGCCAGCAGTTAGGCAGGCACGACCTCAGAGCTCTGTCCAATATTGTGAAAAGTATTAAGTGTTGGTAGCATCTGGCTGCATGGAGAGGACCCTCCTGGTCCCTTTTGGTGGTCGCTATGGCCAGGGAGCACAATGGGGGGACAGGAGCTCCGTCGGGAGCTCCATTTTATGTGCTCCCCAGCAGGAGCTGTATTAAGAAAAAAAACAGCACTTGGCCACACAGGATCATGGGACTTGTAGTTCCTGTGGGTGCCATGTTGTCCCCATACTCCCCAACCCCACTGGAGGCTTGGATTGGGTCGGGGAGCCTGCTAAAGTTATTTATTCATTCAGTACCCCCAGCCCCCACTGATGTCTGATGGGGCTGAGGAGAGGAGTTGTGAGTGACGCTTCCGCTGTGGCTCTCTGTCGGGTGCTTGGAACACTGAAAAACATTTGATGCCTGTTCCTGTGCTCCCCACCTCACTGTGCAGTAGTTCGGGGGGGAAGCAATCATACAATCGGCTCACCGGCTGCACTTGATCAGGTGCTCAGGGTGCCACAACAAAGTTAATCTGCTCCCCAGCCCTTGTAGCAGCCCACGAGCAGGCCGGGGGAGTGAAGTCCAAAGTGGCTGCAGGCTCTGGGGCTATCGGGTGGCAGCAGGTAAGCTCCAGACTTGGGAGGGGGGTTACATATACAAATATATATCCTGGTCAAGTATTAATATTCTTTGTAATCTGTTACTTGTAATGACCTTGGTTTGAACAAATAAAGATCAGAAACTGTCTTTAATAGCTGCAAATTTTCACCCCCCCTCCCCTTACCCCAACTCTTAATTATATGCCGTGTTAAATCTGATTGACAGGAGCTAAACACAGGGTATAGTAAGGGGTGTGAAGTAGGAGGGGCATAAGGAGAAAGAAGCCCACCCTCAGCACGACAAGTGTTTTGACTCATTTATTTTTTTAATTTTTTTTTTTTTAAAGAAAATTATCTGAGGATCAGTGGCAGGATTTTTAGGACAGTAAATTAATAAAAAGGGAACTAGGAGAGCTTCAGTAGCAGACAAGTAGTGGAATTGCAGTATAATGTGGGGAGTGGTGCAATGCAGTGGCTGTGGGGCAGCCATATTCAGGCAGACCTTCTGGACACTGAGGTGCTGCCCTATCTGCATGCATCTCTCTGGACTGTGGGATGAGGTAGCCAGACTCAGAGCGGAAGTAAACTGGGTCAGGAGTACCATCACCCCTATCCAGGGACCACCCAGTCCAATGCAACTGCCTCAAAGGATGCCGAGAACGAGGAGCACTTGGATGACAGTGGGCTCAGGGAGGTTAGAGCAGTCAGGCAGAGGCACATCCCAGATCCTATTCCACTCAATAACTCATATGCCACACTGGCAAATGAGGACAACCAAATAGAGGTACCCAAAGAAGTGGAAGGAAAGGATGTGGAGGTTAGCCAAGGAGGTGACCTCAGCGGGAAAAGCAGTGGACCCCAGAGGAGGAGGAAGCGAATCCTGGTGGGGGACTCCATCATAAGAGGATCCAGCTAGGAACACAGGAGGGAGGACAGGGAGGTGAGGTGCCTACCAGGTGCCATGGCATGGAGAGATGGAAGGAAGATCCTGGGGCTCACTGGGAAGGCAAGACGGGAGGGTGAGCTGGATGTCATTATCCACCAGGTACTAATGACCTGGCAAATGGGGAGCCAAAGGAAGTTCAGGAAGAGTTTAGGAAACTGGGAGGGTCTCAAGCAAGTAGCTACTTCTGTCACTTTCTCAGAAGTACTACCTGTGAGAGGCAAGGGAGAGCATAGAGTGCATGCACCAGGAACTTTAACTCATGGTTGAAGAACTGGTGCTGTGAGGAAGGGTTTGGATTCATTGGTGACTGGGGACCCACCTGGAGGGATGGAGGTTTGTTCAAGCCTGACGGCCTGCATCCATCCTGGAGGAGAATCCAAGCATTCAATGATAAGTTTAAATGCTACATTGACAAGCATTTAAACTAGCAAAGGGGGGTGGAGGCCAGCAAGGAGGTACCTACTTGCTCACCCCCCACAGCTAGCAGTGGAACCAGTGAACCAGAGGAGTGGCTATCTCTGCAAAGCAGTGTGCAAAAGATGAAAATGAGTGCCCAAGAGGTGGATAAGCAGAAAAGGGGCAAAATTCAGCAGAAGAGCAGACAGCAATGAGAACCAGGGATAAATGACAACCAAGGGAGGGGCTGGAGTAGAACAGTGATACAGTCTAGGGAGGTCAAATCATGGAAAGCCATGTGTGCAAATGCCAGGAGCCTTAGCAACAAGATGGAAGATCTGGAGGCTGTCATGGTACAGTCAGACCTGGACATTGTGGCCATCACTGAAACCTGGTGTAATGATACCACGACTGGGAGATGGCCATATCTGGCTACAACATATTCAGAAGAGACAGAGCAGGCAGGAAGGGAGGAGGAGTGGCACTGTATGTGAAAAATGACATAAGGGCCACAGAGATCCAGGAGGAACAAAATGGGGAGAGATACTGTGGGTTAAGCTGGAAAGGAAAATGGGGACAGCCATCCATGAGGTGTGGTCTATGACCACCAGCCCAGGATGAAGAAACAGATGGGAGCTGATGCTAGCCATCCAAGGATGGCAGACAAGGTGAGTAGTACTGGTTGGAGACTTCAATATTCCAGGCGTGGACTGGAGCATCCCAGCAGCAGCATCAACTAGGAGCAGATTTATCCTGGACTCCCTTCAGGGTGCCTTCCTCAAGCAACTGGTCATGGAACCAACTCGGCAGAAGGCAATACTGGACCTTGTGCTCACAAACAGGGACAGTGTGATGCGGGTAACAGTGGGGGAGGGGGAGCACCTGGGAAACAGTGACCACCAGTCATTGTGGTTTGAAATCACAGAAAGAGCAGAACCAAACCACACAAAAACACGTATCCTGGATTTTAGCGGGGCAGACTTTGGGAAAATGGGGAGATACTTGAAAGAGGCATTAAGGGGAATGGGACAGGAATCAGGGTTGAGGAACAGTGGGCAGTATTTAAATGGGGATTACATGAACAACAGAATTATGCATTAAGCAGGTTAGCAAGAGGAAAAGGAAGAGGAGACCATTATGGTTTTCCAAAGAGGTAGCAAAGAAAGTGAAAGCCAAAAGATTGCATTCAGGCAATACAAAAGACACAGGCAGAAGGGGATAGGGAGAAGTACCAGGAGAAGCAAAGGAGGCAGGGAGGT
Organism: Neoceratodus forsteri; assembly: GCA_016271365.2. Classification (NCBI taxonomy): domain Eukaryota; kingdom Metazoa; phylum Chordata; order Ceratodontiformes; family Ceratodontidae; genus Neoceratodus; species Neoceratodus forsteri. The sequence goes on along the minus strand of CM028132.1, from coordinate 815,254,693 downwards.
CAGTGTGGAAGCCAAAGCTCAGACAGAAGAACACATTGCAAAATCAGTGGGTAGAGGACAAAACCTTTACAGGTACATAGTGAAAAAAGAAAGACAAAGGAGGGAGTGAGACTGAAGGGGAGGATGGGGCTGCGTGGAGGATGACAACAGTAAGCTGACATATTGAACAGGTATTTCTGCTCAGTCTTTACTGAAGAGGAGGAGGAGGGTAATGGGTCTGAAGGGGTACAAGGGGTGAGAATGGTGCAGAAATGGACACAAGTCCCTTTAACGAGAAGGGTTCTGAAGGAACTGGAAGTAAATAAGAGTTGATAAAGCAATCGGGGCCAGATGGGGTGCACCCAGGGTCCTTAAAGAACTAAGAGAGGTGGTGGCTGATCCTCTGGCTATCCTGTTTAGCCAATCACTGGAAACAGGGAGGTACCCAAAGACTGGAGGACAGCAGATGTAGTCCCCTTATACAAAGTGGGAACAAAGAGGAAGCAGGGAACTACAGACCAGTCAGCCTCACCTCGGTAGTGGGAAGATCATGGAAGCACTACTGAAGGAGATTGGTGGAACATCTGGTTGTCAATGGACTAGGACCCAAGGCAGCATGGTTTCACCAGGGGAGGTCATGTCAGACCAACCTCATTTAATTTTTGACTGGGTAACTAGGGAGGTGGATCAGGGAGGCAGTGGACATGGCCTATCTGACTTCAGCAAGGCCTTTGACACTGTGCCACATAGAAGACTATTACACAAACTGGGGAATATGGGTGTGGGCAGGAGAGTAGTGTGGTGGGTAGGTAACTGGCTGGTGGCAGGACACAGAAGGTGGTGGTAAATGGCTGTCACTCCACAGAGGGAAGAGTGACCAGTGGGGTACCACAGGGATCAGTGCTAGGACGGTCCTATTCAACATCTTCATCAGTGACATTGCGCAGGGACCTAGAAGGCAGAATTTCACTGTTCGCTGATGACACAAAGCTCTGTAACAGAGTAGACACACCAGAGGTGTAGACAGAATGAGAAGGACCTGCAGAAACTTGAAGAATGGTCAGGGTTTGGCAGTTGAAATTCAATGCAAAAGAAGTGCAAGATAATGCATATGGGGCACAAGCCTGGCACAATATATCAGTTGGGGGTGAGGATATAGAGTGCCCAAGCAGGAAAGGGATATTGGGGTTGTCATCTCTGATGACCTCAAGAGTAGGAAACAGTGTGACAAGGCAGCAGGTAAAACAAATAGGATGCTGGGATGTATAGGCAGGGCATCACCAGCAGGATAAGGAGAGGTCATAATTCCGCTATACAAGACACTAGTGAGGCCCCACCTGGAGTACAGTGTACAGTTCTGGAGACCATACTTACGTAAGGACATAGACAGGGTAGAGAAGGTTCAGAGGAGGGCAACAAAGATGGTACATGGATTGCATCACAAGTCCTATGAAGACAGGTTGAAGGAACTGAACATGTACTCCCTGGAGGAGAGAGGAGGGAGAGGGGATATGATAGAGACATACAAGTATCTTACAGGGAGGAACAGGGTGCAGGAAAACACTATTTTTAGCGAAAAATATGTTCCAGGACTAGAGGGCATGGGATGAAGTTGGAGGAGAGACTTCAGAGGAAACATGAGAAAGAATTTCTTCACAGAACGGGTGGTGGACAAGTGCAACACCCTGCCAGAGGAAGTGGTGGGGGCTGAAACAATCACGGGATTTAAGAATGCATGGGATAGACATAAAGGAATTCTGGAGGTCAGGGGTAAGGGGCAACAGACTTCTAGGAAAACAAACTAAACTCACAAGCTCAAATGGGCAGACTGGGTGGGCCATAGGCCGTTATCTGCCGACACTGTCTATGTATCTATGTAACTGTGTAGACACTTAATGCCCACTGAGGTAATGGATTTCGGTTCCAGTGGACCCTGTACTGAGTTGTTTCTCAGGTGCTGCACTTCCGCCCTGAGGGTTGATAACTTTGCACTAGGTATATTGAAAAGCTGGAAAACATTAAATGAGGACAGAAAGGCAATTCATCTAGTTTCCCATTTTCTCTGAATACTTTTTTTTTTCTTTTTTTTTTATTGTGGTGCGAGGCTATCACACACCTGCATAAAAACTGCCACACCAGACAGGCAGTCAGACAGGTCTGCAAGGAGACCTTACAACCTTCAGGAGTGAAGCACTCTGGTGGTGCTGTTGAGCGTGATTACTGAGAAGATGCACTACAGCTCGACTCTGTGAACTTCTGAAGTTTATCTGCATTTCACCAGCACTTCAGTTGTTTTAATCTTAATTTTACCTTCAGCAATAGATTTGCTGTGTCCAGTGGCACAAATTAATACCAGACTTGGGATGGGGCATCCCAAAGAAGCAGGAGGAGGACTGAAAAAACAGTCACCACAGCGAGACCAACATGCCGGTACATCATCTACACAGCCTGCTACCAGTACTGGGACAGATCCGCCTTGGAAATCATTGATGACCGCTATGCAGGCCATCAACTCCAAAGTTTAAGCAATTCTTACCAGAATGGGAGAGCATGATATTAAAATAGAGGTTACTACCAAGTCCACGACTTTGGCAGAGCAATCAGTGACCAGAACTATGGCTACGACCAGAAAAATGGTGCAAGAGAACACACAGCTGCAATACTGTCTTGAGGCCCTGGAAGACTTACAGAGTGCTCCTAATGTGAGACTGGTTGGACTCCCAGAAGGGCGCAAGGGTGAGCAGCTTCTTCCTTTTTTGAAAAATTGGTTGCTTGGTGCTATGGGGCTAGTCTCTGACAGTATTGCCCCTACCTTTATGAAAGCATATTGGATCTCCTCCCGGTCGGTAAATCAACAAGGCACTTTACTGCAGACGGTGATGCTGGGCACCACTTCTGCAACAAACAGAGGTGTGCTGCTACAGGCTTCCAGGGAATCACAGAACTTTAATTACAACAGTTCAACCCTGCATTTATTTCCAAACTTATCATTCACAAGAGCCCAATGGAAGAAATTTGATGTGGTTCGAGCTCAACTGAAATGCCTGGGAGTAACCTATTCCTTGTTAATTGCCGCTCAACTTTGTATCTTTTATGGTGGACATACTTACCAATTTTCTGATGCTGAAGAGGCAGGCAAACGAGCAGACCTTGTCCGTCGTGAATTTGAGACGGTGGCGGCTTCTCGATTGGGTGACCAAGAGAACAGTGATGACTCTGGATGAATTATAGGCATTCAGTCAGCTTACCCATTTCAGTGACTTTTTTCCCAATATAAACAGTAAGGTGTTGGCTTGGGGAGGAATGTGTCGCATTGTGAGGGTTTCTTGTTATATCATATTACAAATAACAAAGGTATGCTTAACTGGGGGTCATTTCCGGCATGTCAGGCTTGGGATAAAAATGTTTTTTAAAAATCTACTTTTTATTATTCATAATTTTAACATATATACACACAGGTCAACATCTTAAGCTTTACACAGTTTTTTTTTTTTGTTATCTACATCTGGCAATTCAGTTCATCTCTGGAATGATTTCATTTCAAAGCCTCCGATCAATAGTTTCCACAGTTATTTCAACAAATTTCCTAGCCTCTTATGCCCAACAACATACATTAGGGTATTTGTCAGAATAAAGAAAAAAAAAAATCTCATTTCAGTTTTTCCAAAAATTAAGTATGTGTTATCAACTCATTATTCCTGGTTAGGCTGAAAGAAAAAGGAAGAGAAGGGGGGGGGAAGGGAAGAGGGGGACAGGGAGCCCAAACCAAGAAGCCCACAGGGGTAAGAGCAGCCACTGCTCTCTGGACATTTACTAGTTTTTAGGCTCGTATTCTTTACAACACAAAGAGTGGGTCCCTTAACATGTAGTATAACTGCCATCGAGTCCACCGATCCGAGAAAAGCTCCCCACGGCCGTTCAAATTGTGGGTTATCTTCTCCATCTTATAGACTTGTTTGGTGATATTCACCAGTCCTGGATGGTTGGGACAGAGGCAGACAGCCAGTATTTAGTAATCGCTTTTTAGCTATTGTGAGGAGCATAGAGAAGATATCTAGTATTAGGTCCCAAGTAAGGTTTAGGGAATACAAGGAATATATACATCTCCCGGGTGAGTCGTAACTTAGGTCAATAAACTTCAGCATGATGTGTTTCGAGGTTGTTGTATGTAGTTGGAAGAGCGGACAGCTCAAATGATATGGGTCAGGCCGGCCTCCCATTCCCCACACCCCCTCCAGCAGGCTGCAGTGTTATTTGGTGTATAGTGTTTAGTGATCATGGGGGTTCTAAAATAGTGAATTAATACCTTCCAGGCAAACTCTCTCCATTGGTGTGAGCTACTGACCCTGGAGGCCTGACGGCAGGCGCTTTTCCAGGCATCAGAGTTTAATTGACTGCCTGTCTCTTTATCCCATTGCGCACAAATTCTCTCTGAAAGGACACCCTCCCATTGGTTCAGGGATTGATGATAGGAGGAGATCAGATGATCCTGTTTCCCTAGTCTATTTATTAAAATTTGACATTGTATTAGCATTGGGTAGGTCTCATGGTCCTGCAGAGGAGGCGGCAGATTGTCTACATAGTGTCGGAGTTGTAGATATCGGTAAAAATCTTTATGTGGTAATTGAAACTTTGCCTGAATCTCTGAAGGGACCACAGCCCCCCGAGTCATTATTTGTGGGATAAATCTTAACCCTTGTGTGCTCCATGCACCAAATCCGCTATCCAGATCATTAGGAGTAAAATCCGGGAGTGATTGAATCGGTGAAATTAGGAGCAAATAAAGTGATATCCTGTAGGTTCTTCTCAAGGAGTTCCAATGTCGCAGCCTAGTTATGAGCCACGGATTATCGGTTATATTAGCCACAGCCGGCGACCTCTGTTGATACACTACTTGATAATACTTGACGTCGTTGAGGAGAGATCTCTCCATCTCTATCCAATGTGGGATCACTGTCCTATTTTGTTGGGCCATAATGCTGGACAGGGTCACCGCCTGTTGGTATCGTTTTAAATCTGGAAGGGCCAAACCACTGTCAACTCGAGCTCGGGTGAGCAATCTAAAATTCACTCGGGCCCTCTGACCCGCCCATATAAAATCTTGTATTACTTGATTGATTTCTTTAAAAGCTTTCGGAGGGACTGGTATCGGTACATTTTGAAAAAGGTATAACGCTCTGGGAAGGGTAATCATCCTAATAAGCTCAATTGGCGCGTAAGGCCCAGAGGATTATTCGACCGCCTACGGAGATCTTGTTTTAGTTGTGTAATGAATGGCAAGTAGTTGTGTTTGTAATATTCAGTCTGTCTTGAGGTATATAAATGCCTAAGTATTTTAACTTTGTCAGATCCCACCTACCTGGGAGAGAGTCCACCATCGTCTGAGTGGGAGTACAGTTAAAATGAGAGTATTTCAGTTTAGTAAGATTTAGTTTATACCCTGACACTACCTCAGAGGAGTCCAGGATTCGCGGACTTCTACAATGGATTTTTCTGGATTTTGAGATACAATAATATATCATCCATACAAGGCAATCCGGTGCTCGTTTCTCCAAAGTTGACTCCCTGTAATTGGGGAGAGTCTCGGATTTGCTGGGCTAGGGTTCTATTACTGTTGCAAATAATAATGGGGATAATGGGCATCCTTGGTGCCTTCCGAATGGAAGTATCCCGAGTGGTGACCTACTAACCCTAACACAGGCCTGAGGAGAGGTGTATATGTTTTGTAGGGTTTGGATAAAGCCGGGAAAGCCAAATTTATTCAAGGTGGTGTATAAAAGGGCCAGGACACCCTATCCGAAAGCCTTTTCCGCATCTAAGCTAATCATAACTGCCGGTGTGTTCATTTGGTTCATGTGGGTTTACCAGGTACAGGGTTCGCTCAATATTGTCGGTAGGTACGAGTCCTGACAAAGCCTGTTTGGTCTCTATGTATCAAAAGAGGTAGGATTTGGTCAACACGCTTAGTCAGTATGGTCATGAACAATTTGTAATCTTGGTTTAATACAGAAATTGGTCGGTATGAAGTGCAATCCTGTGGGTTCTTTCCTGGCTTGGGAATCACAGAGATAGTAGCGTAAGACCAGGACTCTGGAGGTGAGTCTCCTTCCAGAAGTGAATTAAACACATTAAGAAGGTGGGGGAGGATATGAGATTTTGTCTGCTTATAAAATTCAGCTCCATAGCCGTCAGGCCCTGGTGCTTTTTGGGACTTGGAGCTAACTATAGCTTGTGTTATCTCCGAAGCCGTGATATGTCTGACAAGGGAGTCCCTGTTCTCCTCCGAAAGAGTTGGCAACACACAGTTTTCAAGGTACTCTGTTAATTTATCTGAAGGAGGACTTGTTTCAGGGGTGTATAAGTTTTTATAGTATGCCTGGAAAGCTTCAGCAATGTCGTGTGTTTTAAAGAGTGGTTGGCCCTTCACAGGGTGCTGAATAGAGCTTATTGTTGCTCCCTTCTTAGGGATAAAAATGTTTGAATGTTTTATGTGATTCACTTACCTGACTGTTAAGATGGCCACCATGTGACAAGGAACAGACCTTTGCAAAAATCACAGTGACTGCAAAGATGGCGTCATGTTCATGATGCTGCTAATTTTTTGGTCTGTTGGTGATTCTCTCTTCTGGCACCGAGCAAAGAACCATACAAGTTTTGGGGCTCCTCTTTATATATATTATAAATTACCTAAGTGTTCTGTTTAAGGGATATCCTCCTGTTGGAGGTTTCTATAAGGGTTGAATCTGTTACTTAAAGTTACTCTTAGGTGACTAATACTGTTTATTGAATTATTGCTGTTATATTTTACATTGTGTAGTCCTGTTTGCTATGCAGCGCTCCAGGAGGGATGGGCTGGGAGAGGGTTGCTTCCCCTGGTTGGAGACATTTTCTTTGGGTGGAGAGCACATCCCATTTCTTCCATGGGAATCTAAGATTTGATGGATCACTTGTTTGTATTCTAGAGGCTCTCTCACTCTGGTGAAGCGCAGCTATCTGAGCTATCTTAATTTCTGTACCAACATGAAAAGTAATACTATACATATATATATATATATATATATCCGACTATACCTAACATCAACTGCTCAATGTGACTGCTTCTCCTAGGGGCAGCCTCCTCTTCCACCCCAGCCAATGGTGACCCATTACCCCCTCACCTTTCACTCCTCATTACCTGCTTCCCTCCTCCCACCCCCACCCTGCCTCACCCACCACCTCCTTTCTTCATGCACTTCATTGATCTCTGGTCCCACAACCCTTACCTGCATTACACTTTGCTACCCACCCTACCCTCTGACAATAGCCCTTCAGCCTGCCCACCCCACCTTTACCCCTTCTACCCTAAACTCACTATCTGCTCTATATGACTTACTGTTTGCTCTGAAACGTTTTTTCATAAACTGGCTTATGATGTCTCTCTCCATTATGAATTGCAAATTTAAAGCCTAGCCTTCCCTGTGTTTAAAACTGTAAACTATTGTCTACCTTTGTATGTATGTTTCCCTCCACCCTTTGATGTGGAACCTTTGTAAATGAGCAGTACTTGCTCAAAGGTATTTGTAATCCTAGAGTCTAATAAAATAAAAATACCCCCAGATCCGTACTTATGATTGTTTAGGCTAAGCTATTCTTTCTTACATTGGATGTATCCTGTCTATGTAGTTAATTGCCTGACACAAATCTCTTCTGCTTGCCCTGACAGTGAGATAATTGACTCTCTGGCTGTAACAGAGGCCTTTGTTGTGCGTGTGTACTGTATGGTAGGAGAGAAACATTCTGCCAGTGGATCTGAGCAGAATTCTGAATCCATGCATTCCATGGGAAACGTTCCATGATAAACATTCTATATCTTGAATCTTGATGCCAGCAAAGAACAAACTTCGTCCAGCAGTAATACAATGACATCATCTATGACATCATTTGCAGTGGGCAGAAGGACTATTTTATCATAAACGCACACAAGTAAATCTGTTGTTTCTACATATAAACATGCTTTTCTCAATTGTAAAAGTTTAAAAAAGGAGCCCATTTCATCAACGCAATAAGCCACTCCGGGGTTGTATGAAACATATTTTACCACACTTCCAGGGTCTGAAAGGCATTCAACCTGTGGCCTTGTGCCTCACCACGCCCCTGGGCGTGTGGTAAAATATATTTCATACATACCCCTCGTGTCTTATTGCTTACATAACACACATCCTGCCATGCCTTACTGATTAATACTACTCTATTCTGCATTCAGAATGAACTCCTGGCAGCTTTGCTATGACATTCCTAAGACACTGTGCAGCATTCTGTGCACATTTGTACACACATTCCAAACAAATCTAAATATCTTGAAAACTTTACAAGCTACACAAAAACACCCAGCAGCAAAGTTGTTCACAACTAAAAGACCTTTATAGTAAGAGTAGTCACTAAGCTGAAGTCTGTATAGTTTTTAAAAATAGCCATCTAATTAACCAAATGTCCATTTTTTTTACCAAATTTCCTACTTTGGATGGCAAATATTTTAACTGTAAGGAGTTCAGCTTAGTGACTACCCTCATTGTAACAATCTTTTTGTCCTGAACAACTTTGCTGCATGTTTCTGTGTAGATTGTATAGTTTTCAAGATATTTAGATTTGGTTGGCATGTGTGCAGATGTGCTTTATAAACAGCAGATGCTTTTTTTCCAAGTGAACACTCGAGTAGACATAAAAACATAGAAGTTAATGGCAGATAAGGACCGCAAGGCCCATCCAGTCTGCCCATTTCTTTTTCTGCCTTATAAATGTGCCATCGGCCTTTGCTCTGTCAATGGCTTATCTATTCATACTCATCTGTATTGCTCCCTTAAGCCTATCTCATGCCTGTTTGAAGCCCTGCACTGTATTCATATCCACCACTTCCTATAGTAAGCCATTCCATGCATCCACCACCCTTTCTGTGAAAAAGAACTTCCTCACATTACCCCTTAATCGGCCTCCCTCAAATCTTATGCTGTGTCCTCTTTTCCTGCTATTTTTCTTATATTGAAAGATGTTAGGCTCTTTCACCTTGTTAATGCCCTTAAGGTGTTTGAATGTTTCGATCATATCACCTCTCTCCCGCCTTTGCTCTAGGGTATACATATTGAGCTCTGTTAATCTGTCCTCATATATTCTCTGATGCAGTCCCTGCACCATTTTGGTTGCCCTTCTCTGGACTGCCTCAATTTGGTTAATGTCCTTGTGAAGGTGTGGCCTCCAGTACTGCACACAGTACTCCAGATGGGGCCTAACCAGTGTCTTGTAAAGAGGGATTATTACCTTCCTCTTTTGACTTGTAATACCCCTACTAATACACCCCAACATCCCCCTAGCCTTACCTACTGCTTTAGTGGTCTGCTTGGATGATTTCAGGTCATCGGTGATGATGATGCCCAAGTCTCTTTCTTCCCTTGTGACTGCCAGCAACTCCCCTTCCAGCCTATAGGTGGCTTCAGGGTTTCTCTTCCCTATGTGCATGATCTTGCATTTCTTTGCATTAAGCCCCAGTTGCCACTCTTCCAACCATTTTGCCAATTTATGCAGATCTCTTCTCATTCTGCCCACCCCATCTGGATCATCTACTCTGTTGCAGATCTTTGTGTCATCTGCAAACAGACAAACCTTACCCTCCAGTCCATCTGCAATGTCACTAATGAAGATATTGAAGAGGACTGGCCCCAGGACTGATCCATGAGGTACCCCACTTGTGACTTGCATCTCTTCTGACTGTATACCGTTTACCACCACTCTCTGTTTTCTGCTGTCAACCAGTTTGCCACCCAGTTGACCAACTTCTGACCCACCCTGAGTCTACCCAGCTTATTAATCAATCTTCTATGTGGAACAGTATCGAAAGCTTTGCTGAAGTCCACCACTCTGGTTACCCAGTCAAAGAAATCTATCTTCCTTTTGTAAACCCGTGCTGTTTTGGATCCTGTGCTCCTATGGATTCCAGGTATTGCACTAACCTTTCCTTAAGGAGTGCCTCCATAATTTTGCCCATTACTGAGGTAAGACTGACTGGTCTGTAGTTCCCTGCCTCCTTCCTGCTACTACTCTTGTGGAGTGGGATCATGTGAGCCCTTCTCCAGTCTTCTGGGACCTCTTCTGTGCTCAGAGACTCACGAAACAGTTCTGATAATGGCTCTGCTAGTTCCACCCTTAGCTCCTTTAGCACCCTGGGATGTATGCCATCAGGTTCTATTGCCTTGTCCACCCTGAGCATATTGAGCTCTTGTAGGACCCTTTCTTTTGTGAAGGGACTAGTGCACATCTCCCTCCCCCCTGTGTCCATGGTGCTGAGCTGTGGGCCTTTCCCTACCTTCTCTTCAGTAAATACTGAGCAGAAGTATCTATTTAGGATAGATACTTTTACATGGTCCTCCTCTTCATACACCCCCTTATCTCCTTTGATCTTAGCAATACCCCTCTGGACTTTCTCCTTTCATTAATGTATCTATAGAAAGTCTTGTCACCTTCTTTTACTGTTTGTGCTAGTGTTTCCTCAGTTTGGGCCTTTGCCTGCCTTATTGCCTTCCCTGCTTCCCTTAGGGAAGTTTGGTATGCTTCCCTTATCTTCATCCTGCTGCATTCCCTTATATTTCCTGAAGGCCAGCCTTTTGGCTCTGATCTTTTCTGCTACTGTTTTTGAGAACCAAAGTGGTTTCCTTCTTCTTTTGCACTTCCTTTTCTCTCTAACACAATGGGATGTTGCTTCAAGTATTGCATCCTTAATGCTTGCCCACTTTGCCTATACCCCCTCACCTGTATTTCTTTTTTCCAGGGCTAGCTTAACTCTGTTGGCCATCTTATCAAAGTCAGCTCCTCTGAAAGCCCATATTTTTGCCTTGGAATGGGATGATTTAGTTCTAGTGGTCAAATTGAACCATACCATGTGATGGTCACTGGCCCCCAGGTGACCTTCTACCTGTAGATCTGTGATCCTTTCCCTATTAGTCAGTACTAGATCTAGGATAGCCCTTTCTCTTGTGGGTTGTTGTACCAGTTGTTTGAGACCTTCTCCCTGCAGGGAATCCACCATGTGTCTAATTCTGGCAGATGTTCCTGCTGGTATTGACCAATCTGTATCTGGCATGTTGATGTCTCTCATTATCAGAACCTCCCCTTTAGCTGTCATGTTTTGTATATCTTCTAACAGTAATGTGCCTATGTCCTCCCCCTGATCTGGGGGCCTGTAGACAACCCCAGTTCGTATGGCTGTCCCATTTCCTGTTTCCAGGGTGACCCACAGTTCTTCTGGATCCTTATGTGTATTCTGAATTTCTGTAGCTTTGATATTTTCATTGACATAAAGGGCCACTTCTCCCCCACCCCTTTTTGCACCTCGGTCTCTTCTGAACAGTACATAGCCAGGTACTGAAGTCTCCCAAGTGTGGTTACTGGTGAACCACATCTCGCTAATTGCTACTATGTCCAGTTTAGCATCTGTCATTATTGCCTGCAGGTCTGGGATTTTGTTTCCCAGACTGTGAGCATCTGTGTACATGATTTTCCATTGGCCAGATTTCGGTGTGTTAGTTGTTGGGTGACGTCTGGCCTTTCCCCTGTGTGTCGTATGGGGAGCTGGACCTTTTTTCTTACCTGTTGATGCCAAACAAATGTAAATATCTTGCAAACCATGCAAGTTACACATACACAGCCAGTGTCAAAATTGTTCACAACAAAAAAGACCTTTACAATGAGGGTAGTCACCAAGCTGAACTCTGTAATTTTTTTAAAATATAGCCATCTCTGTTGCTGTATTGTAAAGTAGTAGCAAAATGCTTTACTTTTATGTAGGATATGATCACATATTCACATCTTTAGGTCATGGACCTATTTTCAAGATGGTCCTGGATAAGTATGTATACAAAATGTTTTTAAAAAGTTTCATCATATGGGGGGGGAGCCAGCAGCTGAAGGGAACAGATGTCTCCTGGAGAGCTCCTCTTGCCCAAAGACAAGTCAATAAATATACTTGTAGAAAATGTTATTAAGGCTTTGAACTTTAACAGATGCTCAATCCAGATTTAATTCAGAAAAGTTTGGTGTAATTTATGTTCGCATCGACCATGTGAAACCCTAAAAAAAGGGTACTCAAGACGGCGGCGGCCCAAAGCAGAGTAAATTGGTGGATCTTGGTGGAGCGGTGGCTTGTAACTACGAGGCAAGTGCATCGGAACCATCTAATGGAGCACTTCTACAAGGCATATGACTTCTTGATAAAAAGGTGGGCAATTTGACTGCATTTCCACCATGGACACCAAAATAGCAAAAGCTACAGCAACAGCCAACAGAGCAACGGAGATGGTGAACAATACTGCTACAGTGGTCACCGGGGTCCTTGCAGAAAACAAAATGCTTGGACTCAATGAAACAGCTTAAAAATGCTGTTCTATCGACAAACTTGTGCATTCTAAGGGTCCCAGAACAGTTGGAAGGGCAAGATATTCTGAGGTCCGTGGAAACTCTACTCTACAAAACATGGGGTCAGGACATTACGGGGAATATCGTGAAGGCCTCTCAAATTACCTTCAAGTGCCATCAAACGGTACAAACTTTGCCTCATACCATACTGGTAGTCATATCTGGACCACATGTCCGAGATAAAGTCCTGACAGCAGCTAAAAATAAAGGACCCATTTCCCTGGACACTGGTGAAAGAATACACTGCTTTCCAGACTTGAGTTTCTCGACAATGCTGCAAAGCGTTCGATGTTGTTCGATCAGGGCTACGGGCCCTGGGGGTTACTCACGTATTACAGGTTCCGGCACGCCTTAGGATCCTGTATGCAGGTAAAAGCTATATTTACTCAGACCCTGCCGAAGCAGGGAAAAGGCTGGCCTTGATTCAAAAAGACTTTGCTCATCAAGGGCCGGATATTCAAAGCTTTGCACCAGGCAAAAAATGTTTACGTGGGTTTAGCGTGGGATTAGTGTGGGTCTGCTATATTCAAAAGGCCAAATGGTGCATGCAAACCACATTAGCACCGGGCAAACCATAAGTATATGCAAGGGGCAAAGTGAACATGAATACAGGCTCAATGAGATTTTCAGTGACTAGTGCCATGCTAAGGTGTTTAGTGCGACTTAGCACGGCCCATAGCGTGGTACAGATTACCACCTAGGAAAAGCTGGTCTTAACCATGGGCAAACAGCTTTGTGCGACATTGTAGCTTTTTTTTTTTTTATTGTTATTTCTCTTCTGGAGCTCCAGCTGCAAGCCTGCTATCTGTTGTCCACCCAGCGCCAGCTACTGAAGATCAGACCTCCTCCCTTATACACCCCACGACTTACCCTTCACGGCAGGGTGGTGAGGAGCGACTCGACCCACCCCAATGGATCCATGCCAGGGAGGTGCCTTCTTGGGGACGGCGCTGCGAGGCACAACTTCATTCTACTGGGCTCTTTTTCCACTTTTTCTCCCTGCGGGGCACGGCATGCAATTACGCCAGTGACTGGGTGCCAGCGACGCCTCCCGTGTGCACCTCAATCAAGCGTCTGCCATGTCCCACCCCCATGGCTTGTGGCTATGTGCCACTGACCCCCAGCCTCCGCTAGGGGTCAGGCAAGCACCAGCCGCTAGAACCCCCCCTCCCTGGAGATGGAGAGCAGTCCATTGGACATTCAATCCATCTCCTCCCTGCCGACCCACAGCAACCCGTGCTCGTTCCTGAACACAGGTTGCCAGCGTGGCGTGAGGTATGGCGTCCAGCGCCTCAACCCTCAGCACCACTGGACCGACTGACATTGTTGGTTTGCATGGTGCTATTGCGGCATTAGCATGGCTTGCGCGGCCCTAACATATGATTATGACTCTTAGAAACTGACAGACATGGAGGACACATGCCGCTCACTGATGACACCACCATGATGACATCAGCTGCCACAGGTCCCAGCCATGCACAGGCAGGAAGGGGTGATCGGTCCCACAGAGGTCATCATGGTAGTGGTGCACTACTGCACACACCTGCAGATCATACGTCTGTAGTGCCCAACAGATGCCAGCACACACAGGCAGCACTGTGGGCATGGTGGCCATTGAGGGGAGGGTGTACGGGTGGCCAGACCTCACCACAGCCCAAGTGTGGCCACTAGACTGGGACACAGAACGCAGTGCACATGGGCCAATAGTGGGAGTACCCCACCACCTGTGTGTCTATCGGATACTACGTGCCCCCCCGCCACATACAGCACAACTGTACAGATGTCACAGCACACACAGCCGGCCATGTAGATGTCACTGTGTGTATCCCATGCCACAGGTGCAGCATCTATGAATCACACAACAGCATAACAGTAATGTCCACAGTCAATAAACACCTGCACGTTGGGCCTGTCACTGTGTACAGTGTAGTCAGCATCACTGCCCTACACACCATAGGCAGTGCTGTGTCCCTCACACTACTGGCCCCCTTGCTACTGTAGTGTCTGCTGTGCACTGTAGCATGCCCTACAGTGTGACAGTTGCATGCAGCACCACCACCACCTGTGTCTATGCTGTGTTGTCCCCTGGGGTACAATATACTCATCCACCACCAGAGACTCATTTGCCGCCCAAGATCTGACACAACTCATCACCCAGCCCACGAGACTTAACCCTAAGATTGGTACCAGCACCCTGCTGGATGTTATTATAACTAACCTAATCCATAAAATCCAAAACATCCAGGTCCTCCAGACCCCTGAGTGACCACTCCTATCCTATTCCACTGGGTAGCCCCCAATCCCAAACCCAAAGCCCAGACCACCTCCACAGGTGCCTCCGCCCTGGTGGGCTGAAGAAACTTAAGGCACTCCTCACCCAGATAGACTGGTCCCCCATTCAGCAGGCAACCAACATTGATACTGCCCTCACCTTTTTCACTCACACCCTCAACATGGCCTGTGATCTCTTTGCACCCTTAACCAAAACCCGGTCCAAAAAACAGAACGCACCCTGGGTTAGCCCGGCCCTCCTACAATTACTTAGAAACCGGGATAACCTCTGGCACCTTGCCACTGAAACAGGTCATCTGTCTGATAGGCAAGCATACAATGCAGCCCGAAATAAATGCTCATGGGCGATCAGGAAAGCCAAGGCAGACCATTACCAGGCCTCCTTTACTCTTCCTGGGGCTCAGCCCGACCTTCTGGGATAATATTAAGCAACCCAATGGTAAAGCTTGCTCCCTGCCCCATCCCAGCTCACTAGAAATGGCACAACCTCCACCGAGCCTGCCACCATAGCTAACTGGTTCAACAATACTTTACTGACCTTAGCTCAGTCCTCCCTAGTAATTTCTTTGACCCTCCCCCAGCCAAACTCCCTGTCCTCCAGCACCCCAGCTTCCTCTGCAAAGATTTCCACCGGGAAGCCAGACCCATCTAATCAAAAGCTCTCAATGGCAACAATCCCGCAGTGACTCACTGGACCCCAGCATCCTCAGGCTGGTGCTAGATGAGTCCTTGCACCTCTCACAAGCCTAATTAACCAGTCACTCTGCCTGGGACAATTCCCACAGCTGGAAAACAGCCATTATCACACCTATTCATAAAGGAGGCGACAGGTCATCGGCCAACAACTACCGGCCAATCTCCATCCTCCCTCCCCTCTCTAAAGCCCTGGAGAAAGTGGTGGCCATTCAAATCACTGATTATCTGGCTAAGCATAACATCTTATGCCCAGAGCAACATGGCTTCCGTGCGGGTCACAGTACCAGCACTGCCCTTATTGAATTCTCCAACTTCCTACACTCCTCCTTGGATACCAGCTCCCTAGCTGGTGCAGTGTTCATTGACCTCTCAAAGGCTTTCGACACTGTCTCCCATCCACTGCTGCTGAATGCACTCTGCCTCACTGGTCTCTCAGCTGGCCCCCTGCTAGCTATCTTGACACTCGATCCCAGTGTGTCAAGATTAATAGCACACTCTCCGATACCCGTCCCATTCTCTCTGGGGTCCCCCAAGGCTCCATCCTGGGCCCCCTTCTCTTCTCGCTGTATCTGAACACCCTGCCCAG
Organism: Neoceratodus forsteri; assembly: GCA_016271365.2. NCBI lineage: Eukaryota > Metazoa > Chordata > Ceratodontiformes > Ceratodontidae > Neoceratodus > Neoceratodus forsteri. The sequence continues at coordinate 815,238,702 of CM028132.1, read as the reverse complement.
TGCATGCTCTGGCAAAATTCTGCTGTATGCAGATGACGCTGTCCTTTTGCCACCCACCGTAATCCATCTCCTACAGGACTCCTACAGCAGTCTTTCAACAGTGCGAGGCTTGGTTTAAGGGCGCAGACTCGTCATCAATCTTAACAAAACCAAAACTATGCTCTTTTCACACCCCAAAACAAAGCTAGCAACCACCCACTCTATATCCTTCCAAGCACCAACCAACCACTGGAACAAGTCTGCTCCTACAAATACCTTGGGGTTACCTTCGATTCAGCCCTCACATTTCACAACCACATCGACGCCCTAACATCCGCCACCAACACACGGCTTGGCATCCTATTCCACCATAAAACCTGCCTTCCCCCAAATGCTCTCCGGCTAGCTGTTACATCGTCCGTTCTGTCCCTTGTAGACTATGGTCTACCAGTATACGTGCTGCCGACACCACTGCACTCAACAAAATTCACCTAACCCTGAATAAAGCATGCAGATTGATTACTGGTGCCCCAGGCTCACACACCTGTCAGCTATATGTCGATGCTAACCTGCTTACCCTGGATGAGCGGCTCCCGATACAGACCTGTCTCCTCACCAAAAACCCTACTCGGGCTCTCCCCCTGGGGTAATGGCATCCATCCACCAGAGCCCTCCCACCATTGCAACACGGTCTCCCTACAAGACCACTCTAAAGGTCCCCAGAACAAGAACCAGCCGTGGCAGAGGTCCTTCAGCTATAGAGCCCCAACCTGGTTTAACTCTCTCCTGCCACCATCACCAATGCCATCACCATCTCCACATTCAAAACCACCCTTGAACCACATCTTCAGCACTCATTAACTGCTCCTGTCTCTGAACATAGCCTCCACCTCTTTTTCTCTTGACAATGCCCCGGCAGCTCTCCACCCAACCATCCCCTCCACCACTTCCCTGTACACCATGCCTAGGTTTAACCTGGCCAGTGCCAGCTGCTTCAATGTTTACCTACCAGAATGCTCACTTGATACCGACTTGTGTAATACCTGTTATCAATTACATGTATCCTGTACCCAATTGTATTTGTCTGACCACAATGTGACGTGGCACCTCTGGTGAATGCCTATTGATTTTTTGCAAATCTTTGCTATGTAACTGAAACGCAATGTATGTCTTTATGTGACGAAGTACCTTTGGAAACGAGCCTCTGGCTCAAAGGTTGTAAACTGATTCTTAAAATAAATAAATAATAAAAAAAAATACTATTCTATGCTGTACTGTTTACATGTAGCCTGCAGCTATCAACGTGCACTGCCAGACTGACCTACAGGTGGAGCTGCATCAGACCAGGCCAGACCCTGTACTTCCAAACTGAGCTACAGGTGGCTCTGTGGGACCCTGCAGTAATGCTGGGCAAACGGCATGCAAATCAGGGCATGATGAGATGCTAATTAGGCTGTTTGCCCAGAGTTTGCCTAAGTAAGCTCATTTGCATGTCACCTTTGAGTATGGCAAATTTTAGCACCGGGCAAACAGCTTAGCTCCGCACTAAAGCTGCGCTAATGTGTTAGCATGGCGCTAATGGTTCGGGGAATATTTTACAGTTTTGATCACTGTTCTTTCACATCTGCTGCTGTCTGCAGCTGTACTGAGTCCATGCATTTGCTGGCATACACATTGGCCACATAGTTCATCTCTACCTCCTCTCACGTCACTGTGCACTGTGTTGTTGTTGTGGTTTGCACTTCCTGGTTGCTATAGTCAGTGCTGTCTTATTCCAAGGCTACATTTGCCCTGCACTCCCAGCCCAGTTTGCATGGCCTCATTCCCATGCTATATTCAGAAGCTCTTTGCCCTGGGCTATTCCTTTTGAATATAGCTTGCTTTGTGCTCCAGGCTAAGTTTGCCCACTGGGCAGTGTTAATTTAGCCCAGGGACAAAGTTTTGAATATCTGGCCCCAAGAATCTAATGATGTGCTGGACGATGGGGACTGAGGTTAAATTTAATCCAAGGGGTGAATAATTTAGTCTCCACATGGCTGTTTGTTTAACTGTTACAAATAGACCTTGAAATCTAAACTGATTGGATTACCAACAGCTTCATTATGTTCAACGTTCTTGTTAAACTGATTTAAATGGCAGAAGTTGCTATTTAAGATGATATATTACTGTTTGCCTTATTGAACCAGGATTTGATATGTGGTTAAGATTTGTCTGAGGGTAATGGAGGGGGCTCTCTAGTGAACATCTGCAGGGAAAGTGGAATAAATAGCTGAGTTACATGGACTATAATGCTGCTTTCAGTGGCATTTATAAGTGCACATAGTGGCACAAGGACTCAATCTGTTGGCTTGATTTACTTCTGTTTGATGTCCATGTTCTTGTTGCAAGGTTATTTGAGGGGAACATTTTCATAGAGTAATGTAGTAGTATGCCCTCACTTGATGTAACACTGGCTGATGAGTCTGTAATCCAAGTTATTCGATGTATATTGCACATTTTTGATATACTCAAACCAAGGATGGTTTTTATGTATGTACTTACTATGAAAGAAAATAAAAATAAAGTATAAAAAAAAAGTTTCATCATATAAAACACACAACATTAAATTAACATACCAATAACTTAACATTTTACATAAAATAATACTAAATGACACCCAAAACACATAACCTTACAGTCCCAGTGCCTTTTACAAGACATTCCATTAAAGTGCTTTTCCTTTCACCCATTGCACATATATTTTATACTTAACTCTTGCTTTAAAAAATTTTCAAAGTGTTTTTTTTTTTTTTTATGGCATGAATTATTCAGATTTTTATTCAGCAAGTTCCAGACCAAGACATAATTAGCTCTCGAGGACATTTTCCCATACAAGTTTTTTACTTTTGGTCCCTGTGGGCCTCGTTTAGGATCTCTTAAGTCATATTTCTGTCTGTGGGTAATATTTTCCAATTTTCTCATTAGATAATTGGGTTTTCCTGATTTTAAAACTCTATGAATTTGGGTTGCCCACTGCAATTTTTTCTTATTCTCTGGAGATAACCACCCCAGTTCCTGGTACAGGTCACAATGATGGTGTCTGAAATCGCATTGTAATATGAATCTAGCTAAGCTGTTACATACTACCTCTGCCTTCTTTAATAAGGTTTTGTTGACAACGTCATAAATATGGCTGCCGTAGTCTAAATGTGGAATTAGTAACTGATTTACAATATCAGTGTGCATCTTTCAAGCAGTACAAAAGCTAGTACGGTGAAATGCACCCAGTTTTTAATTTATTTTTCTTAGCATGACCATGATGTGGAAATCAAATTTCAAGTTTTCATCAACCCATACCCCAAGATATTTGTACTGAGTTTCTTGCCCCAACGTTTCGTTTTTCAATGTTTTTATATTTATTTCCTGTTTTGTTTCATATTTTTTATTTTGACATGGGTTAAAAACCATTGATTTGGTCTTTTTAGTGTTTAAGACTAGTGTTTATTTGACTAGCCAGTTTTCTAGTTTTGTAAAATCCGATTGAAGTCCACTTTCCACTTCATGTACAGTGTTCCCATTTGCAAGCAAAACCATATAATCGGCATAACGTTTGATGGTAGTATGGGATTCTGTTTTAACCAAATCATTTATATACACCAGGAATAGGGTGGGCCCCACTATGGAGCCCTGTGGGACTCCCCTGAGGACCAATTCTTTTTTAGATAGAGTGTCCCCTATTTGGACCTGTTGAGTCCTATTGGATAAGTAGGAGCTAAACCAGGTAACTGTTTCATGGTCCACTCCAAGAAGTCCTAGTCTTTGAATTAAAATCCTGTGGTCCACAATGACAAAGGCCTTGGACAGGTCCACAAACATGATGCCCACCGACCCCCTCTCCTCTAGTTGGAAGGAAACTGAGTCTATTAGGTCAGTGAGCACAGTGTCCATGGAGTGATCTTTCCAAAAACCTGGCTGGGAGATGGTCAGCAAGGAATACTTTTCAAGACTGCCTCTGCACCAACCTCTCCATTACCTTCGTCACCGTGGACAACAGGGCTATTGGCCGGTAATTAGTTGGGGCAGTGTTATCCCCCCCTTTGTGCACTGGGATGATTTTAGCCTTTTTCCAGCATTCTGGGAATAGTCTGTCAGTCAGACTCCAGTTAAACAATTTAGTTAAAATGTGTGCCATTAAGTCTGCAGAGTCCTTTAAAAATATATTTTCAATGCCATTAGGGTCATAAGCTTTTTTTTTAATTTTTAGCCTTCAAAGCTCTGTTTTAACTTCACTACAAGTTATTATTTTAAATCTAAATTTTGGAGCAATTGAAGAGCTTTCAAGATGTGAGACAAGGTCTGTGTCTAGTTCCCATGTTGTGATATCAGTTTCTGGGAGAGAGAGACAAAATACTTATTTAAAATATTTGCAGAATCAATGACAGTTTGAAGCACACCTTGTTGTTATATTTGAATAAGATGTTTGTTATCAACTGTTTTTTCAAGGGATCTGATCAAAGACCAATATTTCCTGTGGCCATTTGTTTCTGAAATGTTATTTTTATAGAACTGCTTTTTTGAGTTTCTTATATTTGCTCTTAAAGCATTCCTATGTATTTTTATAGATTTCTCAGTCATCTACATTTAAAGTTTTATTTGCCTTTTTCCAGAGGCATTTTTTTGCTCTAATATTTTGCTTTAATGTTTCAGAGATCCCTCCAAAATCTGTAAATGATCCCTCTTAGCTGTGAAAGATCTGAAAGGAGCTGCTCTGTCACAGGCATCACAAAATAACTTGGTGAATTCCCTGACTGTCAAATCCAAAGATGGGATAAGAAGTAAAGCAGTGCTTATTGCTGAATCTATGGGCTCGGCTACATCACTGGCACTTGAGACAGGATGCATTGTAGGTACAAGAAAAGCAATACATTTAGCTGAGATGGAGATCCCCAGGGGTCATAAAATACCATAAAACTAGCAGGATAATTTAGGAAAAACTCCTGATAGCAGACAGAGGGAAGGACACACTAGGACTTCACACACAAATCAAAACACTCTACATAACATATGTTTTTACAGATTATGGGTGTACTACTCCTTTAATGTTTTTATTGTGAATTCAATAACACATAAGTTAAAAAAAGGAGTGAAGCACTCTCCAGCACTTAAAATGCTTTGTCTTTGCTGGTGAGCTATAGAAGAATCCCTATCAGTTTATGTTCTGGGGTTGTATTCTATTAATTTATTACAGCATGTAGGACTGGGCGAGACCACAAAAGGGAGAAATGTGCTGAGTGACTTGACTGCCCTTAAATCCGTAAGTCTGGCTTTGTGGAGGACTTTGCTATTCCATGAAATACAGGGCAGCAGTGTGCTGTAGTGGTTAGTACACACAACTGTGAAACAGTATCACCCATGTTCAAATCCCAGTCACTGAGCCACTCGGAACAGGTCTTTTGTTCTCCTTGGGCTTCAGTCCTCCCTGCAGCACAGCTGTGTAGAGGAAGAACCCTTCTGTGAATGGGATGTTGCATCACAGTTGTGCTATCCTGGGTAAATAGACTGTCAGAAAAACATATTAGTAATACTAATACAGTTGCTAATCAGTATCAGACTCCAGCTTGAGTTAAACAGGATGCTAGATTGTAAATACTGTCATTTGTAGCCTGCTGTAAAACTAGAGTATAGAGCCACACCTTAAAGTATTGCAACATCTGAAACACTAAGTTGCTAGTCACTCAGCCTCAGCCACGTGACTCTGAATATGTAAACAGAAAGTTTATGATGCCAAAATATCACTTTGAACTGTATCATTATCAGTTTGATGATAGTTTACGAATATGTAGAAGTTACTGCATATCTTCTGGCTAATCTTTTGAAGTTCATTTACCTCCAATCCCAGCAATCAAAACTTAAAGCTGCAGTGCATAGTAAAATGAAAACTTTCACGTCTTCTTTTTTATTCCATTTTTTAGATCGCCCCATACATTCTGCCTTGTATGATATTCATCTTTCCCCATTCTGAGTCTGCTTTAACACTGCTTTTTAAATTTGAAATAACAAAAGGAGTGCTCCTTTTAATATGGCTCAGACCATGTTTTCATCAGCATTCTCTGCTGTTTTAGTACACCTATTTTCCAATAAGACCAGGAAGCACTGTCTACTGAATGCTGGTTCATTTTAGTCAGATGAAAAGTGATGTTAAGCAATTAGTGCTCAAAAACAACAGAGATCACCAGTGAAAATCTGTTCCAAGCCATATTAAAAGGACACACCTCTTATTATTTCAAATGTAAATAAAATGGCCTGGTGGCACAGAGGGCTAAGGTGCTGTAAGTGGCTCACCTCTCACCACGTCAACGACCCAAGTTCGGGAACGAGCTCGAGTTGCATGGTGTTGGCGGGAGGGGGGGGGCTGGTACTGAGAGAGGATTGAGCAGTCAGCTGGCAGCTCTCTTCTCCCAGACTGGGATGGTGAGTAGTTCTGGTGCTTGGCTGCCACTAGATGGAGACCTGGTGGTACAGCAGATGTCTGGGAGACTAACAATAGTCTGGGAGGGTGGAAGGGGTTGTGGTTTCAGAGTGCATGCACGCCTCCATGCACATGTGTCCTCTGTGCCACCACAGCACTGGAAACCTAGGTAGAAAATGGGAGGAAAATGGTGAACCTGGGCTTCATGAAGCCTCACCTGAGGCATCATAACCTGCCCTGCTACTTCAAGGTCCAGGAGCAATTCCACATGAAGGTCTCTGTTGGGAGGGTGGCCCTTCCCTTAGCCCTGCTTGGGGGACAATCCATGGGAGAACCTAGCCCCAGATCACAGAAGAGAGGTAAGGGACAGTTGATGGTGCCCAGGGATGAGGCTGAATAGCCTCCCAATCTGACCCCAAAGGAAAAAAACCTTGATATATAGATAGATAGCAGTAAAACTGTAATTAAATGTAAAGTAATTAAATCTAATTACAGTATACACGGGAGAATTCAGGAGTTAGATGCTTAGATCATATATTGTTTATCAGGGGTGTGGATTGTGTAGATAAATTTATTTATTTAAACTTTTGTGGCCGGGGAAGGCACATTGAGCCATGATTCATTTCCAGGTGCAACCCGGTGGCGAGGGTAAGGATACGGTCAATAAATTACAGTAGGACTGAGCAATACAACAAGTAAAGTGCAAACAAAAGTAGTGCAAACATGGAAAGAAGGCACATATATGCAGCAGCTGTCTGGAGCATGATACAGTAAACATTCATAGATACAAAACAACAAATGGATTGAAACACTCAGTGCAAAGTACATCATGAGATGTAAAATAAAACCGCAGGGAGGGGGCATGAACTGGGGGCGGAAGGGGAAAAAAACAGGTCAAGTAGGATGTTGACAGATGCAGGAAGGGGACACCATGAGTTTAAGCTGATGCTTAAGGGAAGTTGGGGAGGGTGAGAGATGGATGGAGGAGGCGAGGAGGTTCCAGACAGAGAGAAGGGGACAGGAGAAGGCAGACAAAGACCCCATATTGACATGGTGTCACAGGCAGACTAGACAGACCATTGTTCTTTTTCTGTTGTCATTGTCTGTGTATTGTGTCATTTAGCTAATCAGGTTTCATTAGGTGCAAAGGTGGCACCATTAATTAATTTGTGCCATTACTGAGATGGATAGTGAACAGAGCAGACATTATTTTTTTTTGCTCCCTTCTCACCTTGGATGCCGCTCTCTTCTGGGGGCCTTATGCTCAGTCTGTCCTCCTCCAGTACATCTCGGGAGCCACCAGATCTTCCCCCATGCTGCCTCAGCCTATCCCCCCCCCCGGGTGGGGAGGAGGAGGACCCCGGACTTTGCCCCTCCAGTGCATTAGAGTGTGTTTGTGTCGGCCGGTCTGAGCAGTCCCCATGAGAGCCGGGTTACAGTATCTGGGAGCTAGATCCCCCATCTACGCCGGCATCCAAGGGTCCATTTTCCTTGTTTTTGGTGCCATCCCAGAGCACATAGGCACACAAGGGGAGTCAAGGGGCGGAGCACATTTATGTGCAGACATTGTAGCTCCCGGTTATGTCCTCCCCTCACTGTTGTCACTGCACCGCTCTACCTGTAGTTACCCAGGTGGTGGCAGAGTAGCTGGGACAGGCAACCCTCCCTCAGAGAAGGAGAGCGGTTGATGGTGACAGCCTTCTCCTCTGCCAGCCTCCAGCTCACCCGAGTCCATTTCCGAACCTGGCTGGCTGGCGCCATGAGCAGTAAACCTACTCTGCGCTTGACGAGCCAGCAGCAGACATTCTTTATTACAGTTTTTTCTGGGTGCTGGGGGTGGGAGCCAGAAAGGGGTTGGGTGGGTGGCTGGAGGTCTTGTTATAACTTAATCTTGACCTCTTGACCTGGTGATGTGACTTGGGTGGGGGGAGGTGGGGTGAGTGTGTTTGGCATGCGCGTGGGGGAAATGGTAGGGTATGGTACTGAACCTCATACTAACTCACCATCCTACCTAACTCTTTGCAGTTCCCCAGGGCTGAGTGGGGGTGGGATGTCAGCAGGGAATGGGAGGGGTTATCTGATGATAAGATGTTTTGGGGAGGTGGGAGGGGGTGGCATTACAGCACAGCAGGTGTGGGGGGGAGGTTTTTTTATTATGTTTGTTTTGTTTTAAAAAAATGTGTGCAGCAAAGTGGGTGCGACCTTGAGAACTTCTCAAACTTCACGAAATGAGAATTTCCACAAATTCACTCATACTTTGCTGGCAAATTAAAACTTTGCTGCATCTCTATTTACACAATATGTGACTTTCATGCTGGTTTATTTAACCAGAAGATAACCTATTGAGATGGTGAGCAACTTGTTTTTAACAGAATCTTGGTGATTTTATGAGTTGGTACTGTATTTGTTTAGCTTGGTTTTAATTCTTATTTCATAAAGCAGCATTTCATTTTAGTGGCACTACTTCTGTTTCATTTGATATCTGTATTCCTGTATTCCATGACATTGAGAAACTTTAAAGACTGTTAAATTGTCTTGTTTCAGTTAATTTATCATTTAAAGAAACTAGTTTGGGAGCAATTCACCTTCACCGTAAATATTATAGCATCCTGTTTTTTTCCATGACAATTTCACTTTCTCCTGCCCATTTTTTTTCTTCTTTTATTTTTAGCATTTATTTGTCCTCCTGGCCACCTCTCTGCATCCCATTGCTTCTGCGCAGCCTGCCGGGGATCCGGTTGCCATCCATCTCATCAGCACCCTTTAACTCCTGTGGCTTGCCCCCCGCAGCGGGGTGGCAGGGAGGCCCTATCTCTCCACCAATTCTGGATCCAGTTTGGGTGCTGATAGATACTCATGGATGGCCATCAAGCCACACGAGAGATGCCACTTTTCCTTGTTCCCCATTTAAGCCTGGTGGGTGTGCAATGCTGCTGGCGGCTGAGAGCGCTCACACATCCGCACGTGCCCTGTGTTCTTGTGTCTGCCCCCCTGACTTCACTCCAATGTATGGCTTGCGTCCCTGACTCCCAGCCTCCGACAGGGGGCAGTCAGATGCTGACTGTTGTGAACCTCCCTCCCCGGAGAAGGAGAGCAGTCCTTCTCCTTCCCTGCCAGCCTCCGGTGGCTGTGCTCACTCCCAAACCCAGGTCGCCGGTGTGGTGCGAGGTGCAGCAACCAGCGCCTCTGCCCTCAGTGCCACCAGGCCAGCTGCCTGCCCATTTTCAGCTAGAGACCAATTCACAAATGCTAATGCCAGAACCTATACAGAGGTGAAGGAGCCAAATATGTACTCCCTGGAGGACAGGAGGGAGAGGGGGATACGATAGAGACCTTTAGATACTTCAGAGGGGTAAATAAGGTATTGGAGGGGGTATTTTTCCAAGAAAAAAGGTGCTCTAGAACCAGGGGTTAAGATATGAAGCTGGGGGGGAGGGTAAGTTCATGAGGGATGTGAAGAAGTACATCTACACAGAAAGGGTAGTGGCTACCTGGAACAGCTTTCCAGCAGAGGTGGTGGAGGTGAAAATAGTGGTGGGATTCAAAAATGCCTGGGACAGACACAAGGAAATCTTAGGGATAAGGAATGGAGTGGGGGATTACACTGTAGATCAAGTAGGGTCTGTAGCAAAAAATGAAGGGTAACAAAAATGGGCAGACTGAGTAGGCTCAATGGCTCTTATCTGCTGTCACATTCTATGTTTCTATGTAAGTGGTCACAAAGACCACTTATGACCAGTGTGACATTTGAGACATACTCAACAGGGGTCAGAACCCCTTCCCATATGCCTACGATGGTCATTGTGAGTACTCGGGGAAGGAGGGCTGGTCACCATGCAATGGCACACAGGGCCTTTCACAGACATTTGGTGACCCTTGCAAATCCAGCTCCATACATCTATGATCTCCCTAGTCTCCCTAGATTACAGTCTGCTAAAAGAGGTGGTAATGAGGTCCCAGTGGTGCAAGTAATACAGCAGGTGTAAGAGCAGTCATTTAATTGGACTGTTATTGGAGAAGACTGCCAGACAACTGATGATCTGAGGTATAGGATGTTTGGTGGAACCACTGGACTGCCAGAGCTACAAGACATTGGGGGAGCAGTAGGGGTCCCCTGGGCCTCCAGGGAGTTCTGTTATGTGGGTGATGGTGGGGTGGACCACTTGACCAACAGGAACCAAATACCTGTAGGGGGTGGGGTTGGGGGTGAATGTTGCTGCTTTGGGCACATGTCAGGCATACATCACAGTGTCATGTTGTGCTGCATTTCCAGGGTGCACTGTCAGTGTGTCAAACCCCTTTGTGTCAGCCAGCATTTGTGCCACTGATTTGCACCACACCACACCACACACCTCCCTTTGCAAAGTGCAACACCTGGAGATTTTTGCAGTTTTGATTGGGGGTGTAATATTATGGGTCCAAACTACCTATTTGTTTGAACCACTCACTGTGACTCAGAATTGGGCCCAATATTCTGTATGAACACAACTCTGGAGGTCAGCATGGACATTTCCTTCAAGGGCCTAACCCTTAGCAAGTAAACTGCAGACAGTGGGCAAAGATCTGTGTGGTGCTGCTGACAAAAGACATGTTTTTATAAAAAAACAAATAGTTTTTGGAGGTATATACATGCTGACAGTTTGTTTTAGCAACAAGTAATTGGTAAAATGGACTTCTGCGTTAAAGACAGTAGGAACAGGCAGTTCAAATATCATTGAGTGACTCCAAGGGGCACATTTTATTGCAGGGGTAGTCATCATTGTCAAAGATTGATTAAAGGAGTCAGGAAGACAAGACAGCATATATTTGCGGTGCATGCAAGGCAAGAACTGTATGAAAAGATATAAATATTTGCAGACACTCCCAATCTGCATACAAACTTGTAATTCTGTAATCTTCTTTGAGTCTTATCAGATAGATGGACTCTCCAGAGAAAGCAGCAGTCCTGGTTTGTACTGAAAACAATCACATTCTGTATCACATTTTTAAAAGAACTCTTCTGACCGCCCACAGTGAGCTAAAGCAGAGGAGCTGTTCCATGACATTTTGTTCAGTGTAAGACTTTTAGGTTAAAGAGAACAGAAGAGCATTTGGTAAATGCAGCTAGGAAAAAGTGACAGCACAAAGCTACATGCTTTGGGGAGAAATAAAACAAGAGGGTAGTGGTATTCTGAAACCACCCTCTGCTGTGGCATGGGTAGAGTAAGAGGTTTCTTAGTTAGAAAGAAACGGAAGTGCTCAAAATATCTTTTGCCTGAGGTACGTAAGTAGAAGACTGTTAGGAGCCTAAATAATAAGAACAGAAGGGGATGTTGATGCATCTTTCACACCCAAAGTAATCCAAAGTGCTTTGCAAGCAATGAGGTGCATACTTCAAGTATTGCAGCTACGTGCAGGGAGACTGGGTGGCATAATGTGCCAGTAGAATCACACACACACACACACGCATGCACACACATGCACACACACACACACACACACACACCATGGCTCATTGTAGAAGCCGTTTTGTTAAATGCCAATGTGTTCATGCAGATACTGGCATGGTCCCCATATCATTTGATTAGTGCCAAGGGCTCTTTATGTTTTTCCCTGGACAACCACTCAAAACAGACACAAGTACTTTGGTTTAATGTTTCATCCATAGGATTGTACCTAGTAGTGCACTGTAGTTTTAACATTGAAAGTGTTGCTCTCCAGTAGAGGCTAGATGGGGGGGGGGAGGTGTCAATGCCCAGGCGCACCCATGGTAAGAATGCACTCGATATCTAGCACACTGCTGCTCAGTGGATCAGAATACGTTTTACCCACTCTTCAGGCCAGGTTCAATTCATTTGATAACATAGTCATTCAAATTAAGAAGGGACTCGATGTCCATTATATCTGACCCCTCTACTTCACAAGCAGGGATGAAAAAAGTATGCTGGGCAAACACATATCAATTCATAGAGATTCCCTCACACATTACTATCAAGGGTACCTGGTGATTCTCTTGGTAAACAGAAATGTGTCCAGGCTTACCTTAAAATCCTGTACTGTCTTCACGTGCACTGTTTCCACTGATACGCTGTTGCATAGGAGCCACCATCTGGGAGAGAAAGTACCTCAATGTTACCCCTAAATTTATCACTCCTGAGCTTCATGACTTGTCCCCATATCCTGCTGCAGGACACTAGATCTAACATCTCTCACCGTTCAAACATGTTGATGCCCTTGAGTATGCAACAGACTGAGATCATGTCCCCACTTAGCCTCCTTTTCTCCATGATGAACACATTAATGGCATCCAGCCTCTCCTCAGAACTTTTGTCCCACATATTGCTAGTCATTTTAGTGGCCCAGTCCCCCAGTGTTGCACCCTCTTAACTGCCTCAATGTCCTTTTTGTATTAAGGAGACCAAAACTGCACACTGTACTTCAGTTGGGTCCTGACCAGGGTCTTGCCATGTAGTTGGATTACTTCTCTTACTCTGTGATCACCTCCTTTTGATGTATCTCAACATTCTGCTGTCCATCTTGACAGTGGTCTTGCACTGTTTGTCCTGCTTTAGATCTTGCCTATTATGACCCCCAGGTTTTTTTCTTCCTCAGTTACAGCGAGAATAGCCCCACACAGTGTCTTGGTTCTATTTGAATTTCTCATTCCCAAGCATAGCACCTTGCATTTAGCTACACTGAACCTGAGGTTCTACAAATCGGACCAATCACAAAGCTTGTTCAGGTCCTCCTAAAGTTTGTTCCAAGCCTTAAGAGAGTCCACACCTTGGCTAGCTTAGTATCATCTACAAACCTAAGCAATCTGATGGAGACCCAGCTTCCAGACTGTTAATGACGATGGTGAAGAGCAGTGGACCCAGCACCAGTCCTTAAGGAATGCCACTGAGTACTCCTATCCATTCAAAGTAGTGCATGCCCACCAAGACACTCTGCATCCTGTCCTTAAGCCAGTTAGCAGTCCACATTCTGTATGTCTCATATGTACCACCCTGATTACGTGACCCAGGAGCTTATCATGTGCCAAAGTATTAAAGTCCTTGCTAAAGCCCAGATAAACTAAGTCCATGGCCCTGCCCCTGCCCAGCTCCTTGGTCATCTCCTAGAAGAAGAAGCTGATCAGCTTGTTTGGCATGATCTGCCCCTCAAAAAGCCATTCTGAGAGAAGCAGGAACCTTGGCCTCAGCTAAGTGCTTCATTGTTCAGTCCTTGATAATGGCCTCCAGGAAATTGCCCAGCACTAATTTCAGGCTGACTAGTTAACACATGTCCTATGTAGGAAGAGGAAAGTAATTAACTTATGTCTCTCAGAGTATCGTGCTATAGGTATGTGCACACCAAAACAGAAATCAGCACAGTGTGTCTCATCCAGTTTGATGCCCAAGACTATCTTCCACTATAATTTACTGTGAGAATTTGAGTCTGTGATTCTCCTAGCTAGATGGAATAAAAAGGCCATGGATTGTGTGGACTGTTGAAGCAAAAAAGTCTATGAATTCCAGATGTTCAACTTTCATCTAGTTTGCCATCCATATCTTGATAAATGTTTTTACCAGTTGTCACAACCTGTCGACACCCAGGACTCAGGCTACCACAGGTTGCCAGGTTTTTCAACCCTCAACACCTGTAAGGGTACTTCAGTAGCTGCACCCCTCAGAAGTGATTTTCTTGCCTGGGGACTTTATTGGTTTGATTCTCACCAGAGGCACTACCCACACAGTAGAGGGCTTCTTTGGCTAAAGGCAAATAGCCTTCCCCTATCACTCACTCCATAAAAATACTTTACTTCTTAGAAATAGGGTAACTGTAGCCTTCTTCTTTCTCTTTGGAGACAGATTATGGATTTGTCAGTACCAATAGTTAACTTTTCCCCCAAAAGATTCAGTCACAGAGGCATGAAGTATATAAAATAATATTTATTCCTTCACAGTATTTACAGATCTACAGTATATCACACATATAAGGCTGGGAATTACAGGGTTACTACAGAAATGAAAAAGAAATGGTTTGCAGAGTAGAAGAAACACATAGAAAAACCTACCAATAGCTTTTTTTAATTATTTATATTTTATCCTAACTTTACCCACGTTTTTCCTCCGCCCTGAGTCTTGGCCATACACATTGAGTCGTGTGCACACTGGGGTGCTGAGATGCCCTCCCTCTTCTTGCTGTCCATCTGCCTGCACTGCCCTCAGACCTTTACCCGGGGAAGTAGAACTATGGTGGTCAACAGGGTTCCTCCCTGGGATAGGAGAACTGCATTCTGGCCACTCGATCCTGTGCCCTCCCTCCTCCCTGGCTGGCTCCCGATGACCCTGGCTCATTTCAAAACCCAGGTCGCTGGCATGACACGAGGTAAGGCATCCAGCCCCTCAACGTCACCATGCTGGCCTCCCTATAGTTTTCTAAACTAGCAGAGTAGAAAGACTTACTATGCAGGATACCTTTAGTAAGTCATGGCAGACTCCAAATCTTAGATGGTGCATATGACATCCCAACACTGAGTTGCTAGGACCTAGCAAAGACCTCAAAAGCCTTCATCTGCCAGCCCACCATGCTGCATCATCAAATATGTCACTCTGGCATCATTGATTTAACACTTTCTTTGTCTCCTGGTAGTATCACACCACTGGGAAGCCGGCATATGCTGGAACCTTGGATTCTGTGGAATCACAGATCCCTGCTTTTGTTCTGATCCATGTTTGGCTCTGCAGGGGGTGGCTGCATGCCCAGAACAGTTTCCTGACCTGAAAGACCCTGAGCTTTTGGAAGCGCCTTCTTTAACTGACCATTGGATCCTGTCATCACAGGGCACAGGAATTGTAATTGCCTGTCAGGGAAAATTGCTCTGCCTCTGGCAACAATTTTAATCTCCTTTTCTGAGCCCATCTTTGTCCTCTCAGCTGATTAAATTTTACTGTTATCAATGCTGATAGAGTTGAATAAAAATGGTAAAAATGTAAAATAGCAAGTTGTTCCACTAGTAAATATATAACATGAATGTGCAGGGTGCGCCTATCTGCTTCAGTTGTTCAAGGGGAGCAGAAGACAGTGCCCTATTGTAGGCCCCCTACTCAGTGTATCCTGACAGCTTTACATAGAAACGGACAATATCTGCTGAAACAGACCACTGGGCCAGCCACTGGAGGTACTGACCTATGTAAAATTACACTTGGCATGCTGTATACGGTATCCAGCATTTGCAGCACTTGAGAAAGTTCCCAGTGAGGTTGAAAGAAGAGCAGGAGTTCAATTTTCAAATGATAAACTATAATGCAAGGTGGCTGCACCAAGGGTGTGTGACGCAAGTGGCATCTTGCATCATAGTGCATCATAAGGCTTACTGCCCTGTTCGATCACTCCGCTCGGCTGATGAGGGGTTGTTAGAGATTCCAAGGGTGAATTTGAAATCATCTGGTTCTAAAGATTTTGCTTATGCAGCTCCAACCCTTTGGAATTCTCTACCCCATCAGTTACGGGGGTGCACATCTGTGGAGGAATTTAAGAAAGGCTTAAAAACCTTTCTGTGACAAAAAGCGTTTTTGGATAACTGAAGTATTTATTTGATTGTCTATGATTTTCAGTTGTATTGTTTTGTTACTGGATTTTATATTAATTGTTCTTAAAATTGTTAGGCACCTTGGAATTGGAAATGTGCCTTCTAAATAAAATTATTATTATTAATTATTATTATAGTTTGTGGCATTCCTGATATTCAAACACTGGCTGTGGCAAAATTGGGATGCTGAGTGGCAAAAAAAACAAACCTGTGCCACCCTTGCAGCATGAGTGCATGTGCGACAGGTCACAAGGGTGAGTGTGCCATGGTGGAGCTGCACCATCCCCTTATTTGGGATTCCATAAGCCCTGCCATGGCTGTAACAGGGGGATCACATTAGATGAGCCGGGAGGTGGTCTAAGGGCCCTGCGCCACTGCTTGGCAGGGTAGCAAGTGAGCTGTGGTACCTGGAAGGTGGGAATCGGGGGCTGGAGGGGCAATGAGGGTGCCATAGGGTATGAGGGGGCATAGTGGCAATTACAGGGAGCAGAGGAGGCACCTGGCACAGGTGCCATGTGGTGTATCTGACAGCCAAGGGGACTGGGTGGGGGGTTATCATGGCGATATTCTGATATGGCTCCAGATGAAAGTAGCCCTGGCACCTGCCCCACAGAACCCACAGTCCAGTGGGCTGGGTGCCAGGGCTGCTTCCACTTGGTGCCGTGTCAGAATAGGCTGTCAGATATACGAGATGGTATCGTTGCACAGTGCCTCCTCTGCTCAGTGTAACTGCCGCTGTGCCCCCCTCATACCCTATGGTACTCTCACTGTCCCACCAGCCCCCATTTCCCACCTTCCAGCCTGAGTCCTCCTTCCAACCTCTGCTGCTTGTATAGGCTTGTACTGGGGGGGGGTTGACAGATCCCTCCGTCAAACCCTGCAGGTGTGTCCAATGTTTGACGTAGCCCTGCGGCTGTGGCAACTCCTGGGTCTGTGGCACAGGGACCCCTAATTTCACAGAATTGGGCACAGGGTCCCTGATGCACCTGGAGTTCACGATAGCCCTACATCACTGCAAATTGCGGTGATCTGCATGCTCTCTGACAATCACGCCCCAGAAGGCTAATAAATGCCTCGTTAAAGATTTTTATTAGTGAGCCTAAAATCAAGCAAAAATACTGGCAAGAGCAGCCCGGGGCTTTGGCCCCAACTGGTTTTCATTAGTGAGTGTAACCAGGACACACAGACAAGCCTCATAAATGTGCAGATCTTAAAGTGGAAGTACCCCATTACAAAAAAACAAAGTGAATAGCAAAAATCTAGGAATTAATATCATGAACCAGAAGAAGAAACTCTTTTAAATAAATATAAAATAGGTCATAGTAAAACAACAAAGTAGACTATGGGCTGAGAGAGCAAGGAGAAGCACATATGCCAGGTCTGATTTTATCAGTTATAAAACATAGCACATGTTGCATAATCTAGTATAAGAGAAATAAAAGAAAAAATGTAGTATAATACTGACTCCTGTCAAATACTGGCACCTCTTTAGCTACATTTAACATTTTTCCAGGTTATTCTAAGAATGGACTTACTTTATTGTCTGAGTTTAAGCAAACCATACATGACACAAAATAAATCTTTCTCCTGGGAGATGCCAGTATTAATTGGAATGATAAGGCAAATTGGAGACGTAGAGATCATCATGAGAGCTTGAACCTTAAGCAAATGATTTTCTCCACTACCAGACTAAATTACAAGGCTGGTACTGAGTCCTTAATAGACTGGATAGTATCTTGTAGACCAGATCACATCTATCAAGCCCATCTTTTATCCGCTAGCTTAAGTGACGATTCTCCAGTTATTTGCTATTGGAGTGCTCATTGGTCTCACTCCTCTCATCTACATGTAACCTCCAGATCCATCCATATTCTGAAAATCAGTGAATTCAGGAATGCTATTTCACAAATCGACTTGTCTTTTTTGTATGCCATCCCCTCATTAGATTTGATGTTCGATTTTATTACACAAAAATTTAACATGTTTTGTAATCACTTCACCCCTATCCATCTCTTACGTATTAAAAATGGAAGTCAGGAATGGATTACCCCTTGTCTGGGACCGATGATGTGGGAGAGAGACAGTGCTTGGGAAGCTGTTAGGAAACTACAAAAAATTCAAGATCAATTGAATATAAAAAAAATAAGCAATAAATTTAAACAAATGGTAAGAAAGGTAGCAATCGAATATTAAACTCCCAGTTTCAGTTCTCAAATGGTCAACAGGCAAATTGGAAAATATTAAACAATCTTATGGGAAAGACCAGTTCTACTGCAATATCACTTCTGATTACTAAACAAGGTAATTTAACAGATCCAATTGAAATTGCTACACAGCTCAATACCACTTTTTGTGGAGCTGCAAAAATCGCTCTGTTGGATGATGTTTCAGATCTTGAACAGCTAGGGCTAACTGTGGTGGTGCTGATGCTGGTTTTAAATTTACATCACTAACTAGATGAACATTTAAAGTACATTATGGGGAGGGGAGCATGGTGGCACCAGAGCAATATGGCTGCTTGGGAATAAAGCACTGCAGTAGTCCTCGTATTTAAGCTTTTAAAATAAACATTTTTTGAGAGTTCCATATAACATTGAGATTTTCTGGTGAATTGGAGATCTGGATCAACATAATGAGAAATCCATGGTAAGAAAAGTTGCAAGCAGAGGGAGCTAAGCCTAAAAGTGCCCACACAGTTGGCCCATAGTTGTGCTTTAGAAACTGCAGATGAGACTTCTGAGGAAACCCTGCAAACATTGGGCAAAAAACTCAATCAGTTAATTAAAGCTGATTCTGGTCTATCAGATAAATTTGATAGCTTGACTAACAGGCTGGTGGGACTTGAAACACAGATTGATGCTGTGAAAACAACCTTGACAGAAGCCACCAAGCGTTGTGATGCAGCTATGGGAGCCATTTCACTTGTGCTCAAAGAGAACTAGCACCTCTGGATTCACCTAGAAACTTTTGAGAAACAAGCCAGGGCTGCCAATATTCAGATCATTAGGATGCTGTAGGGTAGTGAAGGAGACCACCTTATTTTATTTCTTACAGAATGGCTTGCTGAGCAACTTGGAGAAGGGGTCTCTAACAGGCCATTACACATCCAGAAGGCCTATCAATTTACTCCTCACAGGAGACAAGTGAATCCAGATGCCCCGTGCACCACTGTGATGGAGCTGGCACCAGAGACTTTTTGTTAGCACTTTCCAGATAAAATGTGTCCTGCTCCAGAAAGGTCAGACAGTGAGACTGTACCCTGACCTCAGCTTTGCTACCAGACAAAAGAAGAAAAAGTTTGATGGGGTCAGGGCCATGCTTCGAGAGATGGGAGATGTCCACAGTATGGTGTTCCCGTCTAGACTGCGGATTGTACACCGGAGTAAGGTATATCTTTTCACCGATTCAGCGGACACTCTAAAAGGGGCCCAGAAACTGCACACCATCAAGAATATGTGCTACAGATCCAAAAGCAGTTTTTTCTGAGTAGGACAGACAGTTGAACTTTTTAAATTTAATCTTCTGTTTAGTTACGGTGACATCACTGACCGGGATGCAAGGGTAAGACCTAGCTCTGCTGATCCTGGGCTAAAAACAGACACTCTCACAAATAAAACGCAAAAATAATCAAAAAAGAATATCAGGGAGAGCCACAGCATTGAATGGGAGGCAAAAAAAGGACTGCACTTGTAACCCCGACCCCTGCCTTTTTGCAAAACGACAGGTGGCATGCTGTTGAAGCTGACAGCAGTACCTGGTGGGGACTGGGTTCGGGGAGGATGAGGTTAGTCGGCACAGGGGGCCTAGGTTTGGTTACTCTGCACAGGCCAACCAAGTAAATCCAAACACAGGAAGCAATAACTGTAATGTCCAGAACCAGGAATGGGATTCTACAGTGTGGCTTTTATTCACATTCAAGCTGAACAAACAAAGCATGGATGGACCCCAACGGGGCTACATTCCTGGTAATGCAGATTAGAGACAACAGAACACTTTTTCACTATTTCCAGCCCTCAGGCTCTGAACCCACCAGGCACACAGCCTGGACTTGCACGCAGCTTTGGGTACACAGCCCGACTTGTACACTACTTGGGTTTTCCCCACCGGCCTGGCTCCCCCGCCGGCCACTTGATCCGTGGTCTAGTTTGGGAAATGAACCAATTTTCCTGTTGTAGCTCCACAAACCACCCTAGAGCCTTTGACTCCTAGAGAGAATTTTCCTTCCAATCCCACGTCTGGTACTTCCCTCATCACTGGCCAAGTGCATGAGACAGAGTAGAAATCCACAGAGTAAATCTGTAGAGGTGGACCTGGTCACTAAAGATGGGGAGGTCTCCCACCTCCAGCTCCCACAATCCATACCCGGCCATTTCTCTGGAAACTAAACAACTCTTTTCTGAAAGCTTGGCAATGTAGATTACTGGGTAGATGTATGTCACATCTCCTGTACATGTCTTGACTTCCAATATGTGCTGGACTTGAACATACTTTTACTTTTGGCTAAGCCTATTACTCTAGGCCCCCCCCCACACTATTTCAGTAGTCCAATCCACACTATCACACAAGTCCCAGGGTGAAAACATGGGCCCTTTAGAAAGAGCAGAAACTCACCCTCCGGTTGCAGGTGCCCCACAGGCGATTCACAAATCTTCTTGTTTCCCAAAAACTCTTTAACAAATAAGGCAGCTTCTCCACTAGCAGAAAAACCAGGGGTTGCCCCTGGAATATGCAGGAAACCCTTTCTGCCCCATCCACTGAGGGATGGGGCACTGAGACCGGAATCAGCGGTCTCCACCACTTCAAACTGCTTCTGTGTCTCTCTTTAGGCGGAAACATACACCTTTTTTCTGAATGTAGCCCTATGTCAGGGCTGAGGCTCCACAAGCCTACACAGAGCTGCTGTGCTCCTTTCTCAGCAAGCTCCAAACTCCAACTGACTTACAGACTACTGTTCAAACCTCCCAACATTCTATTTCAACTCCCTGCTTCAGATTCCATTGTGGCTCATGCAGCTGCGACAGTTCTATGGTGAGGTCATCCCTCAGTCTCAGCTGAGACTGAGAACAGAGTGAGACAGTGTGAAATCCATTTAACTGGAGTTTCAAAAGCTGCCTTCCCCGCCTACCACTAGGTCTTACTGGGATTCTAGTAACCCCGGGTAACAAGGGGGTTACACTTGCTCTTGACCAGGAAAATGACTGTCCGCAATCATTGTTTACCCGGCTTCAGGCCATCCCACCTTATGCGTTACCTGCGGAGGGGGATGATCAGGCCCCCTCCTACCATGTGTGAGCACAGGTGGGCAACACTAAGGGCCTAGAGACCTTTAGCTGACATATCAGCCTCTACTCTATCCACTTACTATGGACACCTAGTGGTTCTGGTAGAACTGTCCAGAGCATAGCCTTAATAGCTCAGTACTGCAACCCCTACTGCAGGTCAGGGCCACAGCCTGTCTATCCCCCTAGCCCTCTAAGGAAAACCTATTTGCCTCTAAATTAATACCCCAAAAACAAAAACAACCCGGGGACCTCCCCGACCTTGGGCAACCTGCAACCACACACACAAGAATAATACCACATTATTATATCACTTTACTGCTCCTCCCTACCCCACAACCACACCTGTAGAGGAAAAGGTTAATGCAGTAATAACAACAATAATAACAACACCACAGTACTTTAAATTACTACACACTAAAGTACTAATGAGGAACTCTGATGAGCCCTCCTCCTCTTCTTGTCTTCTCTTCTATCTTCTCCAGGAACACCTGCAAGAAAAAGAAAGACAACACACACTCCTAATCTGCATACACAGTCTACCTAAACCCCTACCATCAAAACACTGAAGAATCCCAAAAAGATTTTTTTAGAAAAGGTAGAAAAACAGTATATACATTAGAAAACAACAACATTATTTACAATACACATTTGGGGGGGATGGAGTGCCCTAAAAGTCCCAACTAGTGACCACAATGCCCGAAGACTAGTCCAATAAAGAGTCTCTCCTGGGCCGGAGCCCGGTGAAGCACAGTTTTAACAGGCCAAAGTCCCGAAGGGGAGAGTCTTTGAGGACAGTTCACACATTTTGGAGTCTGCTAGTGTAGGGTGTGTACTACAATGTCATAAAGATAGAAAAGTTCAGACTTACCAGCCCCTTGTAGAATGGAAAATTCTGAACCAACCTGCACCTCTGCCGAAGACTCTCCCTGGTAGCATTTCTTCCGATACAGCTGGGCAGACATCTTCCAGGAACCACAGGAGGGCACATCTGGGAACTGCTGGACTGATGTCATCTCTGGAGATGGAACCTTAGAACAGGAACAAAAAGAAAACAGCTGGTCCGACGTCATCCGATTACCAGGCGATGAAGCAGGATACATCTGGGCTGGTGTCCTCTCTGGATCTGAAGTCATCTGGTGGTCCAGTTGATGGATTCTGGAAAGGCCAGTACACTGTAGAACTGATGAATGTGGGGCACCTGAGTCCTGGATGTCCATACTGGCGGATCAATAAAGGCACTTCACAGGCTGGTGTGGCAGTATTGACTACCACTGCTCGGCTTTCCATTTAGTAGGCACGGGCACATTTGCTGGGAGGTCCTTGCACTGAGACCAATAGTACCGGGGGTCAGGAGCTTGAATTATTACCCTGTCTGGGTGCACATAATTCACGCAGTGGGAGATTTCATGTCCCTCTCTGTCCACTATTCGCACTCTGTCCATAAACAGTGTCCTGCCTCTCTTCCACTGGGTATATTTCTCATGAAACAGTCTGTATTTTACATGCTTGTTTGCCCCAGGATGCACACCTTTCATTGCTTCAGCCCAGATCCAGGATTTCCTGCTATTCTCAATCTCCTCCCAGACTTTCCGAGGAAAGGTAGGAAAGGTCATACCATGTATCTCATTTGCCTTTTTATGAACCAGTCTCCTCTTTACTAGCTTTGGTCAACCTGAGACCACTGGCCTGGCTTGGGTGTGGCCAATCCTGGTTCTGCCAGCTTCGCATCCTTAAAGAAATTAAAAATGGATCCCTGACTTCTTCTTCTTGCATAGCCAGGGCAGTGGCATCACCACTCTCTTCCATGCATTCCTCCAAGGCAAGATCTTGAGGCTGTGTACCCGTTCCTTTTTCACAAGGCCACATAGGTTCCCCCTCATCTTCCTCTTCACTGAGGATCTGAGCCCAGGAGTGAGCAGTCGTCCTCACTCCTGAGACTATCCACTCATCACTAGGTGCGGAGGTCGACACCTCCCACTCAAAGGCCTCCCGCATCTCATCTTCTCCTATGAGACTTGAGCTAGGCCCCCACCCGGGGTCTACTGATGCTTTATCCAAACTTTTCTTCTGGTATCCAGCATCCAAAACTTCAACATCTGGTTCTGTCTCTAACTCTGCACCCTCTAGCTTTGTGCCACACTCCTCTGAGGGGCCTTCTTCCACAGGCTCCACCTGGTACTGTGTGCTGCCAACTGCAGATTCCTGAACCTTTGTCCATGTGGGAGCCAAGCGAATTTGAGGCGCTTTATACAAGCCATATTTTTCTAGGCATCCAGCACAGTGAGGAATCATGAAGATGTCCCTTCCAGCTCTCAAGCGTATTTGACACACATGCACTGGATAATTAGGAATCGCCACCTGAGGAGGCAGTTGTCCTCCATAGCACCACTTTTCAATGTCCCTCAGACTATTTACTGCTGCTGTTACTGCAACCCGGGCATGATCCGGATAGCGAGCTGGTCCTGAGGCCATAACTGCAGAAAAACAAACAAAAGCTCACTGTAACTGAAAGTCCCACTTTACTGAACACTTTCTTTACTTTTAAAATGGCTCCTCTGCTGCTGTGTTTAGTTTACTACCCCACCCTGTAATAGCGGCGGCAGCACTCCTGTGCATCAACATTCAGAAACTGGGACAAGCCACTGCGCACCCGATTTACACACACTACTGATAACTTTTGCTCAAACTGCACAAACTTGCTCTGTTCTTGTTCTAAACACATTTACATGATTTTCCACGGACTTTTCACTTGCTGGAAACATTTCTTTAACTCACAGTCCCTTAAAGCTTCAGGTTTTTAAGCACAGGATTGCCTGTAAAACTAGTGCTGCACATTTGGCTGCAACTCACAGTCTCTCTCTGGCTTTAAACTTTAAACTGAGGCTGAACTCATTACTATGCACACAGTCAATGGCTTAGAAGACTTGCATTTGCTGGCAGGACTTGACACAGTCGTTACTTGCAAAGCGACTACACTGCTGCACACATATTTGGCTGGCATAGGGCAGAAAATCACTGTCTGAGCAATTTCACTGTTAGTACTTACTGTTATCAGTAGCTGTTTGCTGCGATGGGGAAAAACGGCCTGCAGCCAGTTCTTGGAGGCCTCAGAACACAAACGGGTGGGCAGTCCGGCCGATCATCTCCTCGACCACCACACTTGCAATTCAGACAATCGATTAGCGGGTTGAGCCTGATTTTAAACAAACAAGTCTATTTTTAAACATTTTCAGTGCTTTTAAAACTCCGCGACGCTCCTCCACAAGTCAGTACACACACTCCACTCACACTCCCTCTTGAATGCTGGGGCAGTCATTGTAGAGCTGGCTGAGGGGCGGGACTGATTGCAGCCTCACCAATCACACAATGCCATGCAAATGAGCCTCTTCTTCCTTGCGAGTGCTCTTCTCCTCACGGCGATCATCGAGCTGGCAAATTTAAACTGCAGAATGCATTTTTTTTTTCAGCTGACTCCACGGCAGGAGCCCATTTCAGCCATTTAAGATAGCCATTTACACCTGCAAGTCTCTCAGTTCACTTAAAAAGCATTTCCAACATCCAGGGCATAATTTACCTGTTGCTACTCATAGTCTTCCACACTTTTCTTTACCACAGTTCATTTTAAAAGCATTTCCAACATCCAGGGCACAATTTTCCTGTTGCTACCCTTAGTCTTCCACACTTTTCTTTACCACAGTTCATTTTAAAAACAGGCAAAAACGCTGTAAACAATTGATGCAGGACAAGGGCACACTCTTTGGCTTTACTGCTCCTTGGTAAACAGTTATCATTTTAAACAGCAGCATAAGATCCACAGCACACAGCAACACACTAGTTAACATGCTTCAGCCTTTGGGCTACCCACTGCCAGATAGCCAAAACGCTAGCCCCTCTGCCCGAGCACCCTCCTTCCCAGAATGAAATACAAAGTGGTGCCTCCATTTTTGTAACCCCTGACCCCTGCCTTTTTGCAAAATGACAGGTGGCATGCTGTTGAAGCTGACAGCAGTACCTGGTGGGGACTGGGTTTGGGGAGGATGAGGTTACTCAGCACAGGGACCTAGGTTTGGCTACTCTGCACAGGGGCACCCAAGTAAATCCGAACACAGGAAGCAATAACTGTAATGTCCAGAACCAGGAATGGGATTCTACAGTGTGGCTTTTATTCACATTCAAGCTGAACAAACAAAGCATGGATGGACTCCACGGGCTACATTCCTGGTAGTGCAGATTAGAGACAACAGAACACTTTTTCACTATTTCCAGCCCTCAGGCTCTGAACCCACCAGGCACACAGCCTGGACTTGCACGCAGCTTTGGGTACATAGCCTGACTTGTATATTACTTGGGTTTTCCCCACTGGCCTGGCTCCCCCGCTGGCCACTTGATCCGTGGTCCATTTTGGGAAATGAACCAATTTTTCTGTTGTGGCTCCCCAAACCACCTTAGAGCCTTCGACTCCTAGAGGGAATTTTCCTTCCAATCCCACGTCTGAGTACTTCCCTCATCACTGGCCAAGTGCATGAGACAGAGTAGAAATCCACAGAGCAAATCTGTAGAGGTGGACCTGGTCACTAAAGATGGGGGGTCTCCCACCACCCGCTCCCACAATCCGTACCCGGCCATTTCTCTGGAAACTAAACAACTCTTTTCTGAAAGCTTGGCAATGTAGATTACTGGGTAGATGTATGTCACATCTCCTGTACATGTCTTGACTTCCCATATGTGCTCGACTTGAACATACTTTTACTTTTGGCTAAGCCAAGTACTCTAGGCCTCACACTATTTCAGTAGTCCAGTCCCCACTATCACACAAGTTCCAGGGTGAAAACATGGGCCCATTACAAAGAGCAGAAACTAACCCTCCAGTTGCAGGTGCCCCACAGGCGATTCACAAATCTTTTTGTTTCCCAAAAACTCTTGAACAAATAAGGCAGCTTCTCCACTAGCAGAAAAACCAGGGGTTGCCCCTGGAATATGCATGAAACCCTTCCTGTCCCATCCCTTGAGGGATGGGGCACTGAGACCCAAATCAGCGGTCTCCACCACTTCAAACTGCTTCTGTGTCTCTCTTTAGGTGGAAACACACACCTTTTTTCTGAATGTAGCCCTATGTCAGGGCTGAGGCTCCATGAGCCTACACAGAGCTGCTGTGCTCCTTTCTCAGCAAGCTCTAAACTCCAACTGACTTACAGACTACTGTTCAAACCTCCCAACACTCCATTTCAACTCCTTGCTGCAGATTCCATTGTGGCTCATGCAGCTGTGACAGTTCTATGGTGATGTCATCCCTCAATCTCAACTGAGACTGAAAACAGAGTGAGACAGTGTGAAATCCATTTAACTGGAGTTTCACAAGCTGCCTTCCCAGCCTACCACTAGGTCTTACTGGGATTCTAGTAACCCCGGGTAAGAAGGGGGTTACACACACACACCCCCAGAAGCAAGGATTCGGTAGGATTCTCTCACCCTTCATCAAGCTCTGCAGAGATTCAACCAGACATGGCGGCTGCAAATGGGGCCTCCTCTCAACAGCCCAGCAATGCTATCATTCTAGCAGAGCTGCAGGAATTCAGGACTGAGGTTCGTACTTTCCGGTCAGAATTAACTAGAGAAATCAGTAAACTTTCATCTCGTGTTACTGAGGTTGAAGCACAACATACTGAATTAGATGATCAGACTGACAGGCTGGAACGTATGGTAGTGCACTTGCTAGATGAACAGCATGCTTTAAAAGAGAAATGTGATTATTTGGAAAACAGATCGTGCAGGAATAATTTGAGAATACATGGGATTCCGGAGAACGAGGAAGGAAGAGATATTTTAAAATTTGTGGAGGAGCTCATCTGCAACTCTCTGCAGTTAGACCCAGCTTTTAAATTCGACATAGAGTGAGTCCATTGGGCTCTATCGCCGAAACCAACTCAGCCAGACAGACGATCTTGCTTCATTACAATGAAGTTTTTAAACTATACTACTAAACAAACTACCCTTACCAGAGCCTGGAGAATGAGGGATACTAACTATAAAGGAAAGCGCATTTATTTTGACAACGATTACTCCCGATCTATTTCAGCCAAGTGCAGGACCTATGCTCTAATACTCCATCTTTTAAAGCAACAACAACTAAAATTTGCTACTCCATACCCTGTTCAACTAGTCATCATGTTTCCAGATGGCCCCCAAACCTTTGAGACATCAGATGAAGCAACGAAAGCTTTTCAACTCAGAGGCCTGGTTCAATCCACCCAGGAAGATTCCTCACTCAGGAAAACTCAGTAAGGCCTTCGCGATGCTGTTTAGGACACTGCTAGGGATCCAAGTTCCAGAAAGAGACAGAGTCAAGCAACCCTAGAGGATGTGAAAAACCTTTTACAAAGATTTGAGCGACCTGCACCGGTGTGAGTGTCAAGAGAGGTTCTGCAGAGACTTAAAAACTGGTAACTTGATGCGGAGGTGACTCTGCATACAGGGACTACACAGTACAACTCAGGGAAGTCTGTTTAGGGTGGGGACATTGGGAAATGGAAATCCTATTTGTATTCCCAAGCTGACAGATGGGAAAAAGGTTAGTGAATCAGAAGGATGTTTCTGGATTTCCCTTAGATTATCCCCGAAGCTTGCTGATAGTCCTCCCATAGTTATTGTTTAATTATACTATAGCCCAGGAAAGGCGGCATGACTTAATGCATTTTTTGCAGTGCTATATGCCCACCTGACCATTATAGGGTCAGAAATCCATCCCTAAATGGTCGCCGTATCCGTAAGGGCTTACTGGAGATGAGGCACACAGGGACCATTTCCTGGGGGTCTCTATTCCTCATTTTTATTTCCAGTGTGGCCTGCTGCACCACTAGGTACCAGGCAAATAGTGGTGCTGGGGGCCCTTGGCATTGCCTTGACATTCCCTCTCAGGGCTCATACATCTGCCCCTTCACAGGAGAGGTATCTGTCCTCTCCCTACCTTGGGAGCCGCTTAAATTTTCTGCCAGGTTCAGAGACCTGTTACAGCAGATACAATTTGCTGGTACAAAAAAGTTGATGCCCTGTTGCCATTTGGTTATTTTGGCAGGCCTAAAAGTACTGAGCATCATGTATAATGTTAAAATGCAACAGGCCTGCACATGTTTAGTTGTTATAGGCCTAGTGCGAATTTTTTAGATCCTTGTGTAGTTTTAAACACTCGGACAGTGTTATGGTGTTTAAACAGAACAACAGGCAGACATTATAATTCACTTATATCAGTGACAGTACATAAAGCAATTAATAATACAATATTATTGAGCATGGGGTGAAAAGGCATGAGTACGGTAGGAAGGGGATATATTGTACTTTTAACACGCAGGAAATATGCATACAAGGACTGATCAGAAGTAGATAGGGCTAAGCCAACTTTGATTTTATCTTTAAATGTGAATGGGATTGGTAATCTGATAAATCGCTCTTGATTATTTCAGTTATTCAGAAAAGAGAGACCGGGGCTTATTGTGCTGCAGGAAACCCACATGTCCTCAGATGAACATAAAAAATTTCAGAGGTGTGGGTATTCTGTAGTAACTGAATCATCCTATAGGGGTGGGAAAAGGAGAGGGGTGATGATTCTACTCTCCCAGGAGGTGCCCTTTGAAAAACAATGAGATTAGTGACCCGGATCGCTGCTATGCCATAGTGACAGGCAAGCTGTACTCAAGACCCATTACCCTGGCATCTGTCTATTTCCCTCCTGGGTCAGGGAAGCCCTTAGCAGTAAAATTCTTCGCAGATTTAATGTCCCTCATGGAGGGACAATTGCTGCTGGGGGGAGATGTGAATATCACTTTAAACCCCTCTTTGGATGCTGATACCCCTCTGGCCCATAGATCTAATGCTCTCCAAAAATACACAAAACAAACCATTACTTCTCTGGGCTTGGTGGACACCTGGAGACATTTTTTTCCTAAGACAAAAGAATACACCCACTGGGCCCCACACATGAGAAGTGGGACTCGACTGGACTACTTTATAACCACGGTCGAGCATTTAGATTCCACTTGTGATGTATGGCATGGGATCGCCTTCTTATCAGATCATGCTCTCTTATATCTCAAGGTAGACATAGGGGCGCAATATAAGCAAACCAATTGGCGCCTGAACCTTGTCCATCTTAGGGACCCATAGTTCCTTGAATTGGTCCAGGAGGCTGTACCTAGAATTAAACAAGAAAACACGCTGTGCAGTTGCCGTTCCCCATAATTCTGTGGGATACTTTAAAAGTAGTATTAAGAGGAGAGATTATACGATTTTCTGTCATTAAAAAACGGCAGAGGGAAAAAACACATAAAGACCTGCAGGAGGAGCTATTATATTTACAGCATTGGCCAGATCAAAAGGACCCTACAATATGACAACGATTAAGAATTGTAAAACAAAAGCTATAAAAAATAGTAGACCAATCCGTACAACAAAAACTGTTTTATCTGAAATGAAGACATCATGAGGGGGGACCTAAGGCCTCCAGAAATTTAGCAAGAAAATTGGGAGAACAGAGAACCAGAGCAAACATAATCAGCATGGTAGATCCTAAAACAGGGAGATTAGCAAAAAGACCCCAGGAAATTAGACTTATTCTACAGCGGTTTTACCACGAGTTGTACACTAAAGAAGAAGAAATTCCCCTAGACAACATCAAATCATATTTACAGAGTTTACCAATACCACGCATCAGCCCACAACAGGCTGAAGCCTTGCTGGTGCCAATCAAAGAGGGAGAACTACTCCAAGTTCTAAAAAAAGCTCAGACCCTGAAGGCGCCAGGTCCAGATGGGTATCGCTCTGAATTTTATAACAAATTCAAAAAGCTGCTACTACCCATATTACTTCTGGCCTTACATACGGTCCAGGAGGGAGAACTCCCCCAACCCACATGGCAATATGCCACCATCAGCCATACTTAACCCCACAAAGATGTTAAACACCCCACCTCATTTCGCCCCACTTCAATGCTAAATTATGATTACAAAATGTTCATGTTAGCCATGGCCTCTAGAATAGACCATTTACTACCAGCTATTATTGACCCTGATCAAGTGGGCTTTATTAAGGGCAGGCAGGCCCACGATGCCATAAGGTGTGCACATTTCTTAGTAGATTATGCCATAGAAAGATAAATCCCTTTAGTGCTACTGGGTTTAGATGCTGAAAAGGCATTCGACTGGGTCAGCTGGTCTTTTTTATGGCAGATTCAGGAGCACTTTGGATTCCTGAAACTACCTGTAAAACAATTACAAAATATTTATGCCTCCCCTAAAGCAAATGTTAAGGTGGATGGGGCACTTTCAGATACCTTCCAACTCTCTAGGGGCACCAGCCAGGGATGCCCAATGTCCCCAATGTTGTTTGCTCTATATCTCGAACCCCTGGCCATTGCCATCAGATCTTCTTGGGACATAGAGGGCCTTCCATTGGGAGGTCACCCGCACAAGATATCACTATTTGTGGACAATATTCTGCTGGCTCTTATCGAGCCTGAACAATCCATCCCAGAGGTATGGAAATGGCTACAAACATTTGGTAAGCTAGCAGGATATAAAATTAACAAATCAAAAACGGAGGTATTGACGTACAATTACCTTCCTCCCTCCCACTTCAA
This sequence comes from Neoceratodus forsteri, assembly GCA_016271365.2. NCBI lineage: Eukaryota > Metazoa > Chordata > Ceratodontiformes > Ceratodontidae > Neoceratodus > Neoceratodus forsteri. The sequence goes on along the minus strand of CM028132.1, from coordinate 815,207,812 downwards.
AAAAGACTTCCCCTTTAAGTGGCACAGACAAGAGATGAGATACTTGGGAATAAAGCTCACAAGAAACCCCATTCATACAGAGCTCTCAAATCTCAAACCTTTAACCCTAAAATTGACAAAAGATCTATCTCATTGGTCACGTCTCCCCCTAAGCTTTTTTCAGTAGGATAAATACAATTAAGCAGAACTTATTTCGCGCATATTGTTCTTTCTTCAGATGCTGCCCTTCACCCCGGCTAAAACATATTTCTAGGCATGGGACAGAATGATATCCCGCTTTATTTGGAGCAGAAAGTGTCCCAGAATTAGATATTCTGTTCTGCAACTGGCTAGAGAGAGGTGGCCTTAACCTCCCTGATCTCAAAAAGTATGCAATGGCAGTACAGTTAAGGGTAGTCCTACACTGGCTAAATAAACAGTATGATGCACACTATAAACAATTAGAAGTAACCTGGGGAGACCTATACAACACTCAGGAGCTCCTTTTTGGGATGCCCCCCAAGTGCCAAGGGATAATGAATTATCTGAAGGTCACCAGGGAACCCTTAAAAATATGGCTTAAGGTCAGTAATGATTATTTTACATTCCCTGAAAAATCGTTCTTGGGAACACTGAAGTATAATGCAAATTTGACAGCAGGTCCCTCAGGCCCCTATGTAGTTCAATGGCAGAGATATGACATTTTATTCATTTTCCAGTTAGTGGACAGAACAGGTCTCTTTCCTCTTGTCTCCCTTCAGAAGGAATATCACTTGCCCCATAAATATTTTATTTCTTATTTACATTTTAAATCATACCTTCAGCCATACGAACGGTCACTCACGGCCCTAAGTGAAAACCCTACCCAAATAATACAACTGTTACAAGCTCATATCAGAGTAATGACCTCAGATCACCTGATTAGTAAGATATATAAGGCCTTAAATGAAAGACAGGGGAGACTCGACCAACTCAATCAGGTTTAGATGGGAACAAGAACTACAGGTATCAGTCAGTGAGCAGGACTGGAATGACTCTGCTTTACCAACTATAACAATCTTTTTCTCACCATACTGGTGTGAATACATGTGAAAACTCCGTTCTCGTTTCCTCCGCACACCAGCCTTGCTGGCTAGTATGGGAGAATTAGGGGAGGGACAATGTTGGAGAGAATGTGGGGATGATAGAGCTAATCAGAGCCATGTCCCTTGGTCATATCCTAAGCTATCCAGGTTTTGGAAGGAGATCCTCGAGGAGCTGAGTGCAATTTATGACATCACTGATTTATTCACTCCCACATTTATACTGACTTTTTATTAAACCAAAAGGTCTGCGAATTGACAAAAACTTGCTGAAACAAATTTTAAAATTTATAACAGCAGCCCACAAAATTATCACTAGACTGTGGTTTACAAATAAAATGCCCACTAAAAAAGCCTGGATTGTTTTGACCAAGGAGATATATGCCATTGAGCGATTCTTGGCCAAGATGATGGACAAAATTCAAAAATTTGATGTACAATGGCAAACGTGGATATCATACCAACTAAATCATTATGTTGATTTTGTACCTTAAGCTATGTATTGAACATGCAATTTTGCTCTTCTTTTGCACTGAAAAGATACTTGGGATATGATCTGAGATGATCCTTGAATTTTAATGGGAATAAAATCTGGGAGGGAAATGGAAGGGCTCACCGTGCTCTGCCTGATTTGATTTGAATGGATCACAGACTAAACTTAAAATGAGTAATTATGATTCTCTGGACACTGAAGTAATAAGATGTTAATTTATTTTCCCCTAATATGACTGCTACAAGTATACATGTAATGTATTGTGATGTTATCAACTGGTATTAATAAGTGATGTATTACTGCCTGTAAAATTGTTGCATTTGTAAGTTAAACAAAAAGACAAAATAAAAAAAAAACTTAAATCTTCAGTTTTAGTATGGGTGGGTAATGGCTAACCGGCAAGTATGTTCGAAACTGTTATTAAATACTTCATAAGCTTGGGACTGGTGTATGCCTGGGGTAAGCTAACCACCCTGTCAGTTCGCAGCAGTTTGTCTTATGTGGGACTTTATCTGTGCAACATGTACTTTCAGCAGTTCACTGGCTCTTTTACTTATAATTGTATATTAAGGGTTGCTATGCTATAGTATTAATGCATACCATTGGAGAGGTTCGATATTTTCAGTTTTTTATTAGTATGGTATTAGATTTTTTAGTTAATTATGCCCCTTAGAAGACTGTGGACGTATATATACGTCCAGAATCTATATACGTTCACACATATTCAGTTCTCAAAGGGTTAAGACTGTTAAATTTTCTGGAGATAGCTCAACCCATTTAAGGTTTGCACATGTGCACAACACTGAGAAATAGCATGGGGATTTTCCCCTTATTTCCTAGTGAGGCAGGGAATATTCCTCTTATTCCTATTTAGGATGTTCCTTGGAATTTCTACCATGCCGCTCATGGACTCAATATATGCATATCGTTTTGTCAAGGACTACTGATAATGTACCAGATAGCCCCTCAATGATGTATCTTTATAGCACAGTATGGATAAATTGTGGGTATTAAGAGGAGTGGAGCCCTCATTGTATACCTAAGGGTATGTTCTATACTTTGGTATGTACTATGCTTGTTTTTTTTTTTTTTTCAACTGAATGCTTGTTTATACCAGTGTCAGCGGCTCAGTAGGTAGCACACTTGCCTCTGAGGCCAGGAGATCAGAGAGCTGTGGGTTCAGTTCCCACATCTGGCACTTGGGTTATTATCCCAGTACTGGCACTGTAGTGCAGCATGAGAGGGGTGCTGTACTTCTGAGGTGCCATCTTTCGGATGAGACATTAAACCGAGGTCCCATCTGCCTGGACTGGTGGTAGTTCATGTGGATGTTAAAGATCCCATGGCACTTATCGAAAACAGTAGGGAATTTCCGGTGTCCTGGCCAAATTTCTCTCATTCACTAAAAATTCCACCAACAGCTTAATCTGGTTCAAAGTCAGTTGGCATTCATCTGTATCCCTCTCCCCCCGGGTCATGCCTGAAAATAGGCAGGATTTGTCTAATGCGCTTACCTGGTCAGCAAAAACTAAATAAACAAATAAATAAATATTGTAAACTAATAAACATAAAAAATACATTATGAATATGAACTTAATAACTAGAATGGGACTGAGCAATATTGATATAAAACTATTTTCTTTTGTTATTTATGTACTGGCTCATCCTTTGTGCATTTTGAATAACCATTCATTAGTTACTGGCAAGATCCTGAAGTTGTGGAAGCAGGCAACCTTGGTCCCTGTTTTTAAATCTGAAAAGCATGCTGTGACCAAGAACTACCTACCAATATCACTACTTGCCTCACTTTCCACGGTCCTTGAGAGGATTATTTTTGGCCACTTTAAGGAATTCCTGGATACTTGCATTTACTAGCACTTTGCTAGCATGTGTTTCATGATCAGCACAGCTCTCTCACAGCTATGCTTGAAGTCATAATTATCCTTATAGGGTCTTAGGCTATGGGGACAAGGACAGCGCACTCTTCCTGGATCTCTCCAAAGCTTTTGATGTGGTGCACCATGGTTGCCTGCCACTAGGCTTTGTGCCCGTGGTACAGTGGCATCCCCCAGGGTGAAACTCAATTCTGCAGCATTTTGCAGCACTCTGTAAAATGCTACAACAGACCTACTGAATAAAGCAATGTAATTTCAATGGTAATTAATCCCTTTTGTAATTCAGGAAAATGTAAGAGTGCCAGGATGAAGTGAATGCCACAGTTTCCTGCATGACAAACGGGGCTAATTGCCATTGAAATTACATTGCTTTATTCAGTAGGTCTGTTGCAGCATACTGCAGAGTGCTTTAAAAGTGGGTTTCATCTTGGGGGATGCCACTGCATATCTGTATCTGCTTTTTCCTGATTCCAGAATTACTTGATTGACAGATCTCAGTTAGTTTCATTGAATTCCATTTCTTTTCACCTCATCAGAATTATTACCAGAGTACACCATGGATCAGTCCTGGACCCTATTTTGTTCAGTGTTTTTTTTAATGATCTAGCAGGTATATTGCATAGCTCTGAGTCCTATATCATGTACGCAAGCAATATTGATTTGTGCAGAAGGGTATCAAATGTCAGTGACATAACCAGATATTTCCAGGCTGACTTTGATTTGGTGCAAAAAATGGTTGCTAAAAAATTGATTTCTATTGAATGTTGGAAAAACCATGTATATATACTTTGAAACAAAACAAAAATTAAAGTCTTTACCCACCTTTGGCATAATTAAAGATTTGAGTGGCACCTTTATTTATTTATTTATTTATTTGGTGCACTGAAATTACAAACCTTTGAAGTTTGAAGGAGTTCAGCATGTTTGTAGCTCATTTGCATCACCAGGTAAGGAAAAAGGTCCAGTTCCCCATATGATGCACAGGGGAAACACCAGACCTCGCCCAATAACTAACACACTGAAATCTGACCAATGGAAAATCATGTACACAAATGCTCACAGTCTGGGAAACAAGATCCCAGACCTGCAGGCAATAATGGCAGAGGCTAAACTGGACATAGTAGCCATTAACGAGACATGGTTTACCAGTAACCACACTTGGGAGACTTCAGTACCTGTCTATGTACTGTTCAGAAGAGACCGAGGTGCAAAAAGGGGGAGAGTGGGCCTTTATGTCAATGAAAATATCAAAGCTACAGAAATTCAGAATACACATAAGGAGCCAGAAGAACTGCGGGTCACCCTGGAAATGGGACAGCCATATGAACTGAGGTTGTGTACAGGCCTCCAGACCAGGGGGAGGACATAGACATGTTACTGTTAGAAGATATACAAAACATGACAGTTAAAGAGGAGGTTCTGATAATGGGAGACTTCAACATGCCAGATACAGATTGGTCAATACCAATAGGGACATCTGCCAGAATTAGACATATGGTGGATTCCCCGCAGGGGGAAGGCCTCAAACAACTGGTACAACAACCCACTAGAGCCTGGGCTATCCTAGATCTAGTACTGGCTAACAGGGAAAGGATCACAGATCTCCAGGTAGAATGTCACCTGGGGGCCAGTGACCATCACATGGTATGGTTCATTTTGGCCACTAGAACAAAATCATCCCATTCCAAGGCAAAAATATGGGACTTCAGAGGAGCTGACTTTGATAAGATGGCTAACAGAGTTAAGCTAGCCCTGGCAAAAAGAAATGCAGGTGAGGGGGTACAGGCAAAGTGGGCAAGCATTAAAGAAGCAATACTTGAAGCAACATCCCATTGTGTTAGTGAGAAAAGGAAGTGCAAATGAAGAAGGAAACCACTTTGGTTCTCGAACACAGTAGCAGAAATGGTCAGAGCCAAAAGGCTAGCCTTCAGGAAATATAAGGGAACATAGCAGGATGAAGATAGGGAGGCATACCAAACTTCCCTAAGGGAAGCAGGGAAGGCAGTAAGGCAAACAAAGGCCCAAACTGAGGAAACACTAGCACACACAGTAAAAGAAGGTGACAGAACTTTCTATAGATACATTAGTGAATGGAGAAAGTCCAGAGGGTGTATTGCTAAGATCAAAGGGGATAAGGGGCATGTGAGGAGGAGGACTATGTAAAAGCATCTATCCTAAATAGATACTTCTGTTCAGTATTTACTGAAGAGAAGGTAGGGCAGGGCCACAGCTCTGCACCATGGACACAGGGGGGAGGGAGGTGTGCACTAGTCCCTTCACAAAAGAAAGGGTCCTACAAGAGCTAGATAAGCTCAGGGTGGACAAGGCAATGGGACCTGATGGCATACATCCCAGGGTTCTAAAGGAGCTAAGGGTGGAACTAGCAGAGCCATTATCAGAACTGTTTAGTGAGTCTCTGAGCACAGGAGCGGTCCAAGAAGACTGGAGAAGGGGCTCATGTGATCCCGCTCCACAGGAGTGGTAGCAGGGAGGAGGCAGGTAACTATAGACCAGTCGGTCTTACCTCAGTATTGGGCAAGATTATGGAGATACTCCTTAAGGAAAGAATAGTGCAACACCTGGAATCTATAGAAGCACAGGATCCAAGATAGCATGGGTTTACAAAAGGAGCGTCATGTCAAACTAATCTCATAGATTTCTTTGACTGGGTAACCAGAGAGGTGGACCAAGGGGGAGCAGTTGATGTTGCCTACCTTGACTTCAGCAAAGCTTTCGATACTGTTCCACATAGAAGATTGATTAATAAGCTGGGTAGGCTCAGGGTGGGTCGGAAGTTGGTCAACTGGGTGGCAAACTGGTTGACGGGCAGAAAACAGAGTGATGGTAAATGGTATACAGTCAGAAGAGGTGCAAGTCACAAGTAGGGTACCTCAGGGATCAGTCTTGGTGCCAGTCATCTTCAATATCTTCATCAGTGACATTGAAGATGGACTGTAGGGTAAGGTTTGTCTGTTTGCAGATGACACCAAGATCTGCAGCAGAGTAGATGATCCAGATGGTGTGGGCAGAATGAGAAGAGATCTGGATAAACTAGCAAAATGGTCAGAAGAGTGACAACTGGGGTTTAACGCAAAGAAGTGCAAGATCATGCATATAGGGAAGAGAAACCCTGAAGCCGCTTATAGGCTGGGAGGGGAGTTGCTGGCAGTCGCAAAGGAAGAAAGAGGCTTGGTGTCACCATCACTGATGACCTGAAATCATCCAAGCAGACCTCTAAAGCAGTAGGTAAGGCTAGAGGGATGTTGGAGTGTATTAGTAGGGGTATCACAAGTTGGAAGAGGGAGGTAATAATCCCTCTTTACAAGACACTGGTTAGGTCCCATCTGGAGTACTGCGTGCAGTACTGGAGGCCACACCTTCACAAGGACATTAACCAAATTGAGGCAGTCCAGAAAAGGGCAACCACAATGGTGCAGGGACTGCATCAGAAAACATATGAGGACAGATTAACTGAACTCAATATGTATACCCTAGAGCAAAGGAAGGAGAGAGGTGATGTGATTGAAGCATTCAAACACGTTAAGGGCATTAACAAGGTGAAAGAGTCTAACATGTTTCAATATAAGAAAAATAGCAGGACAAGAGGACAAAGCATGAGATTAGAGGGAGGCCGATTAAGGGGTAATGTGAGGAAGTTCTTTTTCACAGAAAGGATGGTGGATGCATGGAACGGCCTACCTCAGGAAGTGGTGAATATGAATACAGTACAGGGCTGCAAACAGGCATGGGATAGGCATAAGGGAGCAATACAGATAAGTATGAATAGATAGGCCATTGACAGAGCAAAGGCCTATGGCACATTCATAAGGTAGAAAAAGAAATGGGCAGACTGGATGGGCCTTGCGGCCCTTATCTGCCATCAACTTCCATGTTTTTATGTTTGAGTCAGAGGCTCATTTCCAAAGTCTCCACGTCTAATCAACAATGACAATCATGGACAGAATAACAACCATACAGATATGAAGACATTTTGACACAATCAGCGCATTTTTACGATTACAGGCATAATGTTGAGTCCTGTACAGAGAGGTAGCTAAGATTATATTTGAATACAGAGAACAGTTGAGTGATATACAGCTAGGTTGCTAAGAGAATAATAAGTGAGAACAGTACAATAGATATGCTGGGTACAAAGGGGATAAGCAGTCTTAAGACAGAGTTTGTCAGTGCAGTCGACCTAGCGAGCTGGGCCGCAAACAAAGATGGGCAGGACAGCAGGCCGTGTGTGGCTGCCAAAGAAATACATGTGGAGGGCCTATTGCAGGCAGGTGCACTTGCGGGTGGCCAGGAGGTGGTTCTTAAGCCCATTTTGCAAAGAGAGTGGACAGTTTCAAGTAGCTTGGTTTTATTATAGACCAGTCTTTCTCTTTTAAACAGCATAATTCCATGCTGATTAAGTCTAGTGCATATTGGTCCTGGTCAGCTTTATAGGCTGAAAAATTCAGTCAATCAAATTTTTATTTATCCAGCGCTATTCCAAGAGATCAAAGCGCTTTACATCTTTATACAAATAAAATACTTACACAAATAAACATAGATAAAATCACAGTACCAAGAGTCATAATACAGTATCTTAATAAAGTTGTTCAGGAAATGCTTGCCTGAAAAGGTATGTTTTGAATTCAGCATTAAAAGTGTTAGCCAGCTCCATGGCGCTAGGCAATAGGGGATCGCCTGGCATGCTGGTGACCCGGGTTCACTCCCGAGCCCGGAGCGTCAGGAGCGGAGGCCAGCAGGGAGGGCTCATGAGCATCCTTTGGACACTGTCGTCCTGGGGGGAGGGTTGCGGAGGCATCGCACTTTGGTGGCTTCTCATGGCCAGGTTCAGCCTTGCACTTCGTGGTGTGGGTGAGCACACGCCACAATGTGCAGGGTATGAGGATACCACGGCATGCCTCCCCAAGGGGTGGGGTAACCAGAACAAGGAAAACGTTCATCTCTGCTGGCTGGGTGATGGTGGCCCACTTCCCCTAGCCAGGAAGTCCAAGAGTTAACCTGCACCACTCACCCAAGATATGATGGGGTGCCAAATTGATCTCCCCTCCCAGATGCCTCCCACAGGCAGGGGGGCCCCCTGACAAAGGGATACATCAGGACAGGTGGGCGGTGGGGCAGATGGACAACAGATTGGGGGAGCGGCAGAGGGTGAGGACTTGGCTGCCCAAAAGAGAGGGCAGCTGGGTAGGATGGAGGAGGGCATAAACAGAGCATACAAAAAAAAAGTGTTGGTGGTCCAGCCCTCCTTAATCCATTAAGGTAGAGAGTTCCACAGGGTCAGGCTGCAAACGCAAAAATGCAGCCCAGATGTCTTCAAACAGACCCTGGGAACCTCCAGCAATCCCTCATCAGCGGAGCGGAATGGGTGGAAGGGGGGTAGGGGCCTAGAAGATCTTGCAGGTAGCTGGGTCCCAGTCCATGTGGGGCTTGTAGGTCAGCAAACCAACACTGAAGGTGATCCACAAATTTACCAGCAGCCAGTGTAGATAGTGGAGCACAGGCATGATATGGCAAGATCTTGGTAAGCCTGGCCACTGCATTCTGCATTATCTGCAATCGGCGGTGATCATCCCCCGATAGCCCTAGGTATAGGGCATTGCAGTAATCAAGGCACGATGTTACAAAGGCATGAACCACAGTTGGTATGTCACCAGGCGGAATCAGGTGCTTGATCCGGGCAATGTTCCTCAGATGGTAAAATGAGGTCTTGACAATGGCTAACACTTAAGATTTTAGTGTCAAAACACTATCAAGCACAATGCCCAGATTTTGTACCCGATTAAACGTAAGCAGCTGGGCATCTTTGAGCTGAAGTCCAGAGGGCTGACCAGCTTGCACCTCGTGCCTAGGTGACCTGGTCTACTACCAACACGTTGGCTTTGTCTGGATTCAACTCATCCAGCACTTAGATCTCAGAGAGGCAGTTTTTAAAGACCGAGATCGCCCCACCTTGCTCGGGCACAAAGGACATGTAAAGCTGAGTATCATCTGCATAACTCATCCCATACTGCCTAATAATGTCCCCCAATGGCAGTATGTACACTGTGAACAACATGGGGGATAAGATCAAGCCCTGTGGGACCCCACACAACAGGGAGAAAGGTGCTGAGGAATAAATCCTTGACACTACTCTCTGCATCCTGCCAGTGAGGAGTGATCTAAACCACCTGAGGACTGTACCCGACAGTCCACAGAAAACCCGCAGTTGCTCCATCACCACCCCATGGTCCACAGTGTCAAATGCTACAGAGAGACTAAGGAGAACTAAGATGGTACGGCTCCCTAAATCTCTCGCCATCGGGAGATCATTCAAATCCCAAACAAGGGCAGTCTCGGTACTCTGCCTCTTTCTGAAGCCAGATCGGAGAGGATCGTAGACATCATGCATTGTTAAATGGTCCTCCAGTTCTGCGGCCACCACCTTCTCAATAACCTTGCCCACAAAGGGCAGGTTAGAGACATGTCTGTAGTTTGCCAGGCAGTCCAGGTCTTGAGAAATTTTTTTGAGGCGTGGTACTACTACTGCCTCCTTCAGAGGTTCTGGAAAAAACCCTGTCTCTAGCGAACATTAAACTGTCCTAGCAAGGACAGGGCCGATGACTTCAACACACCCCACTAAGAGGAGTGTTGGGCTCGGGTCCAAACTACAGTATGTTGGGTACAGTCCCTGGATCGTTTGTCCACACATTCTAAGAAAGTCTTAACACAGTTCCTACTCCTTCCATGAGTGGACTATGGACTTCCAGTCTATGCCACTGCTAATGTAAATAACTTGAAAGAGTTAACATTTTCTACAATGCCACATGCAGATTTGTTGCCTCAAGCTGCAGCTCTTCTCATCGCTGCACTTTTTACAAGCACCTGGCTAGCCTTCCTTTGATCCACACATCATCTGTTTTACCCTCATCTGTCTTAGATGTTTCTGAAAAGGACAGGTCCTCCTAGGTTTCTGTTTATGGCTGATGCCAACCCCAATGCTGAGTCCAAGATCTCTCATACTCCTTTCATAAGACCCCAACTACTCCATTCCTCCTTGGGCCAGCGTTTCTTTATTTATAAAGCATTACTTTCTGGAATAATTTGCCAAGACTTACTATACTTGGTACTGTACTTAGTAGGTAGACAGAAGAAGGCTGAGGCCCATCCAGTCTGTCTCCCTCCTTAGCGAGGACACTTTGTTGTGTCCTTATGTAGCAGATAACCATCTAAATTATTTTTTTTATATTACTGCCTGCTTTGTTACACTCTATCAATTCACAGAATAGGTTTAAACTGGTGTTAAAAAATACTGTCTGGATTTGTCAAAGTGCAAGTGTAATGTTACCTGATTACTTTGTATTCTAATATATTGCGTATTTATTCTGTATTGTTGCTCTTGCTTACATCTCCATATCCCCCTTGAAAATGGACATCTAATACTCTTGGGTGCCACCTGGTTAACACATTTCAAATAAAATAAAAAAATTATAGCTGTAGCTCGGCTTGGAATATCCTGTAAGTGTAGGATACATTAAGTAAAAAAGGAGGGCTGCTTAAAGAGCAACTTGGCACGTCTACATTTGCTTTCATAAATAAGATGTTTCAGCTTTTACACTTTACTAGAGAATACTTTTTTCATTTTCAGTTTTCCTTTCCAAGATTTACAGCACATCTTGGTAGTCCATCTAAAAAGCTGGTATAAAAAAACATTTGAAAATATGTGTATTTCATTGTTCACTTGGGAACTTAAGCTGCAGGCTGGTAGGACAGAGGTCTGGGGTTATATTCTGTTTTAACTGAAATATTTGAATAGTTTTGTAAGTGAAAATAGTTCTATGTGTTAAAAATTATTACCTTGAATTAGAACTGTTACTTGGGCTGTGATATTGTAAAATTGGAGGCTTGGGAACAGTTGTTTGGCAGGGTTAATTAGAGAGAAATTTAAATGTGTTGTTTGCCTGGTGTTTGGTAAGAACCCTCCCACCCATCCTGTTTTGTAGGCTTTCTTAAATACTGAAAAGCCACTGGGGGTTGGGATTGAAGGGCTGAGTATTTCTGTTTGGGACTGAAATTCGAAGCAACAGGAGCTGGTGGGCCTGTGACATCATACAGTACCTGATGTCTGCTTACACACACTGTTAGTGGGACCGAACACACACTGGACTGTATGTGTTTGTGAGACTTGGGAACTTTATTGGTGGGGTTGAAATTGGGTTTGTAAATAACTACAGTCAGTATAGAGAGAAACTGTATTCCAGGGGAAAGGGACTGAGAAAAGGGGGTGTGCCATTATAAACAGAGGGGGATAAACAGGGTGGCCATATTCCACCATGGCAGGCATCTTCGGAAGGGTTGTAGGCTGCACAGGCTGTGGGATGGCAATAATTCTAAATTGGGCCTGAGAGGAGGCTGCCCACTCTGTAGACAGCTATCTTGTATCAGGAGTGAGGTATATTGGTTAAGGAGTAAGCTGGGGAGCTGGGGGGTGTCCAAGGATAAGGGGTGTGGATATGGGCAGCAGAAGGGTGGGGCTGAGGGGAGGCTGGGGCAATGCTCTGAAATTACAGGACGTTATGTTACAGCAAGCAGGAGGGGGGATATTAGGGACAGAGGACCCTTAGACAGGGAAGTTGGTGCTAAGGGGAAAGTGTATGGGGTGAACATTCTGAATACAAAGAGAGTGGAGGGGGAAGAGTCAGGAGGGGCTGTTGTGTGGAAGCCTAAAACAGCAGACTGTGGGAAGGGAGCTCCTATGATGAACAGAGCAAGAGGGGAAGAAGAGGGGCAGTTTAGAGGTGCAGTCAGGGGAAACTCTGGTTATTTGATGGAGGCTGACATAGAGTGTCACAATAAATTTGAGCTACTAAGCAACCTAGAGGGGGAGGAAGGGGTTGGTGGAAATGAGGAAACTTATACAGAGGCCGGGAAGGGAGTCGGATACCCATAGGGCATCACAGACTGGCTATGGAAAGGATAGAAATAGTCCCAGAGGTAGAAGTGGAAACATATATGTTAAGCAAATGGGGGAGATGCAACATATTCCAGACATGAGGGAGGAGAGCATGATTGGAGAGAAACTGGGAGACAAGGAGGTGGGAGAGGAGCCCCCCTTCAGCAGGGGGGTCAGTACCAAGGATGGGGCCCTAGCTAAAGGGGACCCACAGAGAGCCTCTGGAGGCAGGGGTACCATTACAGGGGGAGGATGGCGGTGTGGGGGAAGGGGAAACCATCAGGGCCAGGATAAATGGTTCGGATAAGAGAGGGTTAAAGGGGACACCTATTCAGAGGGGGTTTGAGTTAAGTGGGCAAAATAGCAAGGAAGGCAGAAAGGGGAGGGTGACAAGGGGGTCTCTAATAAGGCAGGAAGACTCCCATGGAATTGAGATCATGAATAAAGGGGGGCTGAGAGGGCATAGTTGAGGTAACCATAAGGATGATGGCGGTGTTAAGGTTCTGTTATTGGGAGACTCGATGATTAGGGGTATCCAGTGGGAGGGACAGGGGGGTGGATGCCATAGCCAGGTGAAGGTAGTGAGTATCTCTGGGCTGACAGTGCACAGAGCAAAGTTCATGGTGCATGAAATGGTTAGGGATTGTGGAGGGAAACCGGATTTCCTGGTGTATTTGGGAACTAATGATCTAGAGGGAAATAGCGTTTTGGAAATCCAAGCAAGGTTCCAAGAACTTGCCAGAGTCTGTCGGGATAATGGATGCAACATTTCCTTTTCAGAGATATTGCCAGTACCAAAGGCCTCAGTGGAGAAAAAAATGAAGCTCACAGAGGTTAATGACTGGCTCAGGAAGTGGGGTGAAGAGAGTAGGTTGGGGGTGTTAGGGAACCGGAATGGAGTTTGGGAGGATAAGGGACTATATGCCAAAGACAGGTTTCATCTTACCCCATTAGGGAAGGAAGTCCTTAAACAGGGGATGGCTGACTACATACAAGAAAGGTGGGGTTTAAACTAGTGAGGGGGGAAGGGATAAGGGAGGGGCTGACCAGAAGCCCTCTCCTCCAGATGAGGGAGTAGCCTCAAGCCCAAGGGGGAGGGGAGAAACTGACTGGGGTGGAGGTTTCATGAAGAGTAGAGGGAGGATGAAGTATAAGGAATCTGGGTGGGGTTCGACAAAGAGGATCAGGGATAAGGGGTGGGGGTTGGTGTTAGTAAATGCCAGGAGCCTGGGAAACAAGTTGCCAGAGTTCCAGGCCATGCTGTTCGGGGGAGGTGGATGTGGCGGCGGTCACGGAGACGTGGGCCAACAAAAACCATGACTGGGACCTAAACGTGCGGGGGTACACTATGCTTAGGAAGGATAGAAAGGAGGGCGGAGGGGGTGGAGTGGCTATGGTCATTAGAGATGACATAGAAATTGCTAGGGTAGAAGAGGCAGAGCGAAACGTGGAGGCCTTATGGGTCACCTTACGATCCCCAACAGGAGATAAGGTCAAGCTGGGTGTAGTATATAGGCCCCCAGGATGAGTGATGTTCTAGAGGATGGTTTGCTGGACAACATCATTGCCCAGTGTGGACCAAAAGGGGAAGGAGTGGTGTTGATGGGGGACCTTAATATGCCAGGTACAAACTGGGGAACCATGTCCTCTAAGGTGGCCAAGGAGCAGAGGCTGCTGGATGGCTTCCAGGATGTGTTCTTAACACAGCATGTGATGGAGCCCACAAGGGAGGGGCATGTCCTGGATGTGGTTCTGGCAGATGGGGATCTGGTAAGGGATATGGTTGTACAGGACCCCCTGACTGGGAGCGACCACAATACTGTATGGTTTCAAATAAGCATGGGAGGAGGGGGGGTGAGATCTAGGACACTGGCAGTGGACTTCAGGGGGGCAGACTTTATGGGCATGGGAAATATTCTCAAGGATCACTTGAAAGGGATTACCTCAACGACAAGTGTGGAAAGGAGATGGGAGGTCATAAAACAGGGACTTCATGAGGCAGTCAGGATCTGCGCTAAGTCGAAACGTAAGGGAGCAAGGTCACATAAACCATGCTGGTGGTCCAGTGAGGTACAGGTAGCAGTCAGAGAAAAGAAGGCGGCCTACAAAAAATATAAAACAGCAAGAGGGGATAGAGATAAGGAAATGTACCAGCTTGCATCTAGAAAAGTCACCCGTATGGTGAGGGGAGCAAAGTCCAGTAAAGAGCAGCGGCTGGCACCAGGGATACATGGAGGGGAAAAGGGGTTCTTCCAGTACATTGGGGAGTGGAGAAAAACTAAGGGCCATCTCAGCAGATTGAGATCAGAAGGAGGGTGGGTGGAAGAGGCGAGGGACCAGGCAGAGGTATTTAATGAGTACTTTGTCTCTGTGTTCACTAGGGAGGGGGATGGGATATTTACAAAGCAAGGCACGAAGGGGATAGAAGCGGCAGTAAGTGGGATCAGGGGAGCAACAGAAATGGAACAAGAGGGAGGAGAGGTACCCCAGGGGTGTCACATCTGCGTAAGGATAAAAAGGCCAGTAAGGTGGAGGGGACGGATGATGCTATCTCCGCCAAAAGGGCGTGGTTAGCCCTCAAGGCCCTAAAGAAAGACAAATCTCCTGGGCTGGATGGCATTCATCCGAGTGTACTATGGGAATTGGCGGACATACTGGCTGCACCCCTGGCGGAGCTTTTCAACAGGTCACTTGAGACAGGGAGGGTACCTAGGGATTGGTGAGAGGCACATGTGGTGCCAATCCATAAAGGGGGTTGAGGGAAGTACCAGGTAACTATAGACCCATCAGTTTGACCTCGGTGGTAGGAAAATTAATGGAGAGTATACTAAAGGAACGATTGGGGGTGTACTTGGAGGAGGTGGGAGGTCTGGATAGTCGGCAACATGGGTTTGTGCCAGGTAGATCATGTCAAACCAACCTTGTGGAGTTCTATGAATGGGTAACATCAGAACTGGACAGGGGTAAGCCTGTGGATGTATTATTCTTGGACTTCAGCAAGGCGTTTGACTCTGTCCCCCACAATGATCTGGTGGCTAAACTGATGGGGTTAGGAGTAGGCCCTTTGATGGTCAGATGGATTGAAAACTGGCTAGCTGGACGCACCCAGAGAGTAGTGGTCTGTGGGGAGCTCTCGAACCCTAGAGAGGTTGGTAGTGGGTACCACAGGGCTCGGTCCTGGGTCCGATTCTGTTTAATGCATACATATCGGACATCAGGGAGGGTATAGGGTGTGAAATGAGTCTGTTAGCGGATGACTCCAAGATGGGAGCAGTAGTTGAGGGAGAAGAGGGGAGATTGGCCCTGCAAGGGGACCTGGACACCCTGGAAAGCTGGGCTCACACATGGAAATTAAATTTCAATATCACCAAGTGCATGATGTTGCATCTTGGTCGGGGAAACCCTAAATACAGGTACACCCTGTGAGGGGAGGCACTGGAGGCCTCAATAGGGGAAAAAGACCTAGGGGTCATGGTGGATGCATATATGAATAACTCTGAGCAGTGCAGGAGAGTGGCTAGCAAGGCAAACAGGATGTTGGGATGCATTGTTAGGGGGATCACCTCTAGGAGCAAGGAAGTGATTCTGCCACTGTACAATAGACTGGTTAGACCACACCTTGAGTACTGTGTACAGTACTGGAGACCACACTGAAGAGGGACATACAGCTCCTGGAGAGGGTACAGAGAGGGCAACAAAGATGATCACGAGGGCTAGAGGGATTTGACGATGAGGACAGACTTGAGGAGCTCTGCCTGTTTTCAATGGAGGAGAGGAGAGACAGGGGGACATGATTGAGGTCTTCAAGTACCTCAAGGGAATAAATAGGGTAAACATGGAGGGATCTTAGACTAAAGCAGGGAGGTATCACCAGAGGGCATGGTTTGAAGTTGGAAGGTGGAAGGTGAGGGGAAAAGGAGGAGGTTTTTCACTGAGAGGGTGGTGGACCCTTGGAATGCACTGCCTGGTGAGCTGGTTCAGAGATCCACAGTGGAGGGCTTCAAGAGAGGGTGGGACAGACACAGAAAGTGGATGTATCAGATGATGGCCTGTCCCAGGGGGGTGGGGATGGATGATAGGGGTTTCTGGAGCACAAGGGATGGGAGGGTCTCGGCACCCAACTAAGGATCTAAGGTTTGAGCAGACTCGATAGACCATAAGGCCTAATCTACTGGCAAATAGTATGTTAGTATGTGCCTCTCCTCTGTTAACCTCCCATTGCCTTTGTTTATGACATCATATTGCTCACCATGACAACTGACTGATGTCACAAACAGCAATTTTGTGCTTAGCAGGGGAGAGTCAGTTACTATATGAAAGATTAAATGAAATAATTGCTGTATTATCCACAATATTTAGTAGAAACACAGTAGGGGAAGTAAAAAAAACAAATCAATACAGTCAAAACATAATTGGTGAAAAACCTAGT
This sequence comes from Neoceratodus forsteri, assembly GCA_016271365.2. NCBI lineage: Eukaryota > Metazoa > Chordata > Ceratodontiformes > Ceratodontidae > Neoceratodus > Neoceratodus forsteri. The sequence continues at coordinate 815,190,987 of CM028132.1, read as the reverse complement.
GATTTTAAGCTTTTTGTTATTATAAAGAGTTGCTATTTAAGGCAAACATGGACAGTAAGGGGGGGGAGGGAAGAGAAGGGTGAAAACCTTACAAACATACGCAGATAACTGAGTTGCATGTAGGGGACATGTAAGGGGTTGAGGAGCAAAACTGTGAAAAATTTCCACTGCTGTGTACAGTGTCCAAATCCAGGTAATAAACCTTGGGACTAAAATGTATTTCCTTCTGGCCTTTAAAAACATACCTCAATTTCATCCTGCCAAAGGTCTTCTCATTGTCAAAAGAGGCTGTGAACCCTGGGTCCTCTGTCCTGGCCTCTCTGGCCTGCAGTCCATAAATCTACTAATGCAGTCCAGAAATCTACTAAGAATGTTGGCTAGGAACAAATGAATACTTATGATAGATCTCTGCATTTCAGCAGATGGGGGTGTCGTTTCCAGGGGTGGCCATCCTGGGCTTCATCAGAGGAATCAACAAAGAACCACACTCACTAGCTGCAGGGTACAAAACCTTCTTTTATTTAAATAGACAACTATAAACACTGGCTTACCCTAGTGCAGGATGCTCAGACTAACCCAGCGCTTCACTTGTGAGAGCTTTGTCAGGGGGTGGAGTCTGTTGGTGGGAGTCTGACTTAAGTGCCCACAGAAGCACACACAAACAGTACTGTAAATATTCTACAAATTGTGCGAGTTTGATATGCAATACATAACAACAGATACAACAAGCATTTGTTGATGCCGAATGTTGGCTTGCTGGCATTGGCATTGGTAGTGCAGGAGTTTTAGAGATGCATAATGGGAATGGTAGTGAAGTATTGAATTGATGCCAACCCCACCCCCACCCTGCAGAGACTGACAGGCATTGGGGGTGTGCCTTTGGGTCATCGGCCATAGTGCTTATGCCATTTCACCTCACCCTACCCTGCAGACACTGACAGGTGTCACAGTGCCTATGGGTCTTTGGGCCTTGAACTTATCCCATTCCATAAGGAAATACATTGAGATGGGTGTGGAATAGGAGAATGGGGTGAATGTTGGGGCCAAAGAACCCAAGACACACCTCGATGCCTGTCACTGGCTGCAGGGAGGGGGTGGAATGGCATGAGCATTATGGACGATGATCCCAAGTCACATTATAGAAAAACGAACTGTACTCTCAATAATATAAAGTGCCCAAAATGTAAAGTGTAGAGTAGGGACTGTCAGGTTGATGACACCAGCCAAGACTAGCAGCCACAATAGCTACTAATCCTAATTTAGTAAAGCTTCTAATAGAAAATACATGGGGTGTATAACAAGTCAGTAATTCACAATTAATCATTCACTTTTGTCACCCATCACTAGAAGGATTATATTGATTCAGAGCACCAACTATGACTTATAATAAAGTGGCTATTAGTATTTTTTAAACTAGAAAAATGGTGCTAGACACAATGATTGTTATACAACCAATATCAAAATCAAACTAAACTGTTCTGTTGGCTACACAATAAATATGGCTACTAGTTCTCTTTAATTTATTGAGAGTATAATTTCTCTTTTCCATTATGGATCCAATAAGCATTTCCATGTAGGCTACTAAAATCAACCAGAAACCTGAAACACAAACAAATAAACTAGGAATGTGGCTATTTAACTGGTATTAACAGAGTCTATACTTTACAGTCCTGTCATCATAGTCTGAAGACACTTGGCATTTAGGCATGTTACATACATGGGATGCTAGCCATTTTGGCTAGCAGTCTAATTAACTAAACCAAATGTCTTATCTCTGCCATGCTACACACATCCTTGAAATAACTTTTTTGTAAATAGTATCTGCTGCTTTTGGTGCGTATTCAAATGTGTTTTACAATGACTAGTACCAGTTGTCTGTATGTTGCTATGTATTGGAAACCAAACTTGCACAACTTGTAGAATATTTACGATACTGTATGTGTACACTTCTGTGGGTGCTTAAGCCAGGTTTCCACAAACAGACTCCGCCTCTTGATAAAGCTGTCATGAGTGACGTGCTAGGGTAGTCTGGGCATCTTGCACTAGGGCTAGCTGGTGTTTGCATTGTGCTATTTAAAGTAAAGAAGCTTTTGAATCCTGCAGCTAGTGAGTGTGGTTCTTTATTGATTCCTCTGGCTAGAAAAGAACCATTCAAGAAGCTGATCTGATCTGTAAAGATCAGTTGAGATAGGTATATATTTATCCTTCTTGGAAGCATCTTTCTACATGTAGAAGCTGAGGTCTCAAAGAAAATTAGGTAGACCAGGGTTTCTCCAGTGGGGAATGTATGGGGATAGGGGTGAGCAGATCCCCTTTTATAGAAGTAACCATTCCCAGGTGGGAATTCACAATACCACCAGTCTAGCTTTGCATATTTTCACCCACTCCCACCAGGATTAGGCACATAGGACCATGTGTAAAGGCAAAGGGTGTACTGCAACAAGCTAGGCCCAGTTCACTCAAGAACCAGTTGGAAAGGGACTGTACTTAAGCATCCAGGTAGTATCAGAAACATTCTGGACATCCTAGTCCTTATCCTTCATATGGTAGGTTGAATATTATGCTCTGTACATGGGGCCTGTTACCTACCAATAAGAAATTTGGGACCTAGGAGTGGTGAAGAAGACACCTGGAAGAAATACTAAGATTATATGAAATACTAAGAGGAGGCAGGTTAAGATACTTACCTACACTGTGTTCAAACTGCATAGCAAGGGGAGAGTCAACGGCTTCTTTTTCTCAAAATCTGTATCTATTTTTGCCAGTAAGAGAATATAGTTGTATTTGAATAAATCGATGGTATTACGGGGAATGGTGAAATCCAAGTATCTCCTATATGATAGGCACCATCAGAAGGGTAGCATACCTTTAACACCACTGAACTTATCTGAGAAAGGGGCATGACCTTGCAGTCATCCAAATTGATTTTAAAACTGGACAATTCTGAGAAAGTGCCCCAAAAGTGAAGCAAGAGAGGTGCATATTCTTCAGGTTTTGACAACACTGGAAGGATGAGCATAGGAAAATATCCTCTGCATCTCTCTTCCCCTACCTTCATTCCCACAAATTCCACACCTGTCCTTATGAATGCAGCCAATGACTCTATTTGTAGGACAAAGAGCATTAGGGAGACAGGGCAGCCCTGTCTGGTTCATCTTGAAAGGGGAAAATAGGGAAAAAAGTTACTGTCTAGTGTACAGCTGCACTTGTGGTGTTGTATACAGTGTCCAAATCCATGTAATAAATCTCCGGTCAAAACTCCTTTCCTACTGGCCTTTAAAAAGATACCCTACATTCCACCTTGTTAGAGGTCCTCTCTGCAACAAGGGAGACTGTGATCACTGGGTACTCTGTCCTGGCCACTTTGGCCTACAGTCCATAAATATACTAAGACTGTTGGCAAAGAATTAACCATTCATGAAGCTGGTCTGACCTGTGAAGACCAGTTGAGGTAGGGATATCGTAAGCCTTTTTGCAAGCATTTTTGTGGCAATTTTATTATTTGTATTGATCAAGTACTGGTCCAGTATGGGGAGCAGAGAGTGGTGCCCTTTTCTCCTCTTTGGGGAGAAGAGAAGTGAGTGCCTAGTTGTAACACAACCAGAACCACTGGCCCGGAGATCAGATCTTGGACTAGGGAGATCAAAGGAGCTTTCACAATGGGGACAAAAAGTTTAGTAAATGTCTAGAAGAAAGCCATTGGCACCAGGCACTTTAACCAACTTCATGACTGCCAAATCCAGGAGAATTTCTTGTGAACTCCATTTCCAGGTTGGTTGTGTCTGCATCTGAGATTTTGGGGATGTAACAGCTGGCTAAGAAAGTCTCCATTTTTTGTAGTAGAAGGTCAGCCTGTGCAGTGTACAGATTTTGGTAAAAAAGTAAGAAATTCATAATTAATAGCTATTTAGTCTGTCAACATCCTCTACCTGCTGTACCATGAATCTGCTTACTGGCTTTCTGTTTAAAGTAACATCATCATCATCATCATCATTATATTGCCCTGTTCAAAATATCTTTGATTGTGCATTAAAGTGAAACTCCAGATTTTGCATCAGAAGGTGGTATCTCCTCCTTTTTGGCCATAAGGGAGGTCAATACAGCTTCATGATGCATTTTTATTTTTTAACTTTATTTAGGCTCCTACCAGTCTGGGGCATCTCTTGGGCTCCCACGCTCAGTTCCACAGCTCAACTTCCCGCCTGAACTGCTCCTCCCGCATGCTGCATTGGGATCAGGACTCCAGGCTTACCTGACCCCACAGACAGGCCCCAGAATCCCCAAGGGGAGAGTCGGAAGTTGGGGCTGATATTGGATGTGTGGCTGGGGCTCCTGATGGTTGCCGTCACCTCACCTGGGCGACAGGGAATTTTTCTTGTTTTTTTATCTCTGGAGCTTGGACATGCAATGACATCTAGCTCGGTGTGCATGCTCCCGCGCACACCCGAAGGATGTCTGCCACAGCTCCAACCTCCTTCAGTTGTTGCCTAATGCTGCAGAACCCCCAGCTACCACCAGAGGCTGCCAGCGCATCGGCATGTCTGGACCCGCCCTCCCTGGGAAAGGAGAGTAGTCCCTGGGATGCTCAATCCTTTCCCAACCCCACTGACCTCTGATGACCTGTGCCTGTTCCTGAACCCGGGTCGCTGGCATGGCATGAGGTGTGGTATCCAGCGCCTCAACCCTTAGCGCCGCCGGGTCGGCCTTCATGATGCATTCTAACATGAAAGCCCTGTAAGTCTCCAATCTCATGCTCTAATTGCAAGATGAGCCCATCTCCACTGCTGACAAATGGCCGAATAGGAGATTTATATGCCACTGTAGGTATGCCTTACAGGCCACCAATAACGTTAATGGGGAGTCAACTGACTCTAGATTGTTATCAAAAAATGTCTGAATTTCAGTTCTTACAAATAGTTCGAATTCTGTGACACACAGAGAAGAGAGGCAGTAAACCACCACCCCTGTGGGCCTAGGGGAAGATGCCTCTCAATCTTTACAGAAAAAAAAGTAACCAGCACCCCATAACTGCACTCCCCTACACCCCCAAGCAGAGTCTTTTATATAAAAACACAGTTTGTCACTTTGTGTACTGTATATCGTATATACAACATAGACTGATGAGTAGAAATACAATTATTTTGCTCCAGAGTCAAGCAGCCACCATGCATCAATCAACTGCATCATAACAGTCAAGTCATGAAGAATCTGGATGGATGTGGCACTGACAGAGGGGATTGCAGTGGTTGCACTCTATCCATAGCCTTGTAACACACCAGAATTAAATCAATTCCTTTCACTAGAGGTTCAGGGACATCTGCCAGAATAAGAAACAACTGCTGACAAAAATTTGAAAGGTCCATGTTGGGACCTCAAATGTTGAGCAAAGCCAGTGGTTTGCCTAGATAAAACAAAGAGCGTGCTCTGTATCACCACCATGGGTGCATCCTGTTACCGGCCCACCGTGCAATAGTACAAAAAATTATTCTCCCTATTTTCGACTATGGGGATGTAATTTACAATGCCGTTCCCAAATCCTCCCTAACTAGACTGGTCACCCTTTACCATGCTTTCTGCCATTTTTCCCTTGACTGTCCACCCACCATTGTCTCCTCTACCAGTCCCTGTCCCTCCCAGCCCTACAGGAAAGGAGGCAAGCACACTGCGCTAGTTTCATGGCCAAATGCTGGTCTCAGTCTCTGCCCTCTTATCTCTCCTCTGCACTGTAATAATCCCTATTTACAAGACACTGGTTAGGCCACATCTGGAGTACTGTGTGCAGTACTGGAGGCCGCACCTTCACAAGGACATTAACCAAATTGAGGCAGTCCAGAGAAGGGCAACCAAAATGGTGCAGGGACTGCATCAGAAAACATATGAGGCCAGATTAATGGAGCTCAATATGTATACCCTAGAGCAAAGGAGAGAGAGAGAGAGAGGTGATATGATGAAAACATTCAAACACCTTAAGGGCTTTAACAAGGTGAAAGAGTTTAACATGTTTCAATATAAGAAAAATAGCAGGACAAGAAGACACAGCATGAGATTAGAGGGAGGCTGATTAAGGGGTAATGTGAAGAAGTTCTTTTTCACAGAAAGGGTGGTGGATGCATGGAACGGCCTACCTCAGGAAGTGGTGGATATGAATACAGTGCAGGGCTTCAAACAGGCATGGGATAGGCATAAGGGAGCAATACAGATGAGTATGAATAGATAGGCCATTGACAGAGTAAAGGCTGATGGCACATTCATAAGGTAGAAAAAGAAATGGCCAGACTGGATGGGCATTGTGGTCCTTATCTGCTATCAACTTCTATGTTTCTATGTTCACTCTCCCCCTCCCCCCCACTCCGTCTGACACTTTGACTCCCGGTCCTTTTCAGTGCCTTGCATGTCCACCTCTGCAGGCCAGGCTGCTTTCTCCTATCGATTGCTTAAATTGTGGAATTTACTCCCCCGTTACATTTGCCATGCTTCTTCCCAAGGTAATCTCAACTCTCTCCTCAAAAACCACTTCAGCACCTCCTATTCCTGCTCCTAACCTTCCGCTGCTGTACTACTGTATGTTCCAGCTCTTGCATACCTGCTTAGACGGGGCTACCAGACACTGTGTCGCCTCAGCAGCTTAATGATTAAATCCTACAGCACTATAAGTTGCTGTACTTTATCTGTAGTTAAATTGTATTATACATATTGTACTTGAATTGTACTGTATTGCTTTGTATTGTATGGTCACACGCCTCTGTACTTTATGCTGCTCATGTTTACTGCTCAATTTTTGTATACAATTGCTACTTTCCCATTGTTTCCCTCCCCCAGGACACATCTAGAAATGAGCAGTTGCCTGCTCAGTATGCCTTCCTGGTAAAACTTTTAAATAAATAAAATGGCACACACATCAAATAGCTATAAAGCTGAGCAATTTTATTTCTGTATTGCATAAAATAAGCAGGAGCAATCTCTTATACGGTGGAACAAACTCCCCTGTGAATTTTAGCACCACTGCAGCTGAGAGTGCATGGATTGTCTGAGTTTTTGTTCCAGTGGTGTCCCCAACCCACACTCACACACAAGTCCCTCTGAACCAGAACCCAGCACCCATCTTCAACTTCTCTCTAGTCAGTGACATTGAAGGGTGTACACTTTGTCACCAGTATCACAACAGCTCAGGTCTAGAGGAATAAGAAGCTGCTAGCATCTGCCCCACCCAGCCTCTTTCTAGTTCCTCTGTTTTGGTTTGTGTCAAGTGCATTTCTTGTATACTAGCCAATTTACAACAGCTTTCTGAATTTACAGATGAGAATTTTTGTATGCTTAATGGGGTGATTAATCCCCATAACATTCCATAATTTAATTTTAATGGTCCCTGTCAGGTAGTATGAGAGTAGCTCGGCCTGGGTGCAAACAACAATTGTGAGGATCAGACAAGTTAGCCTTGGAGCACCCCCCCCCCAACACACACACACACACTCTCTCACTCTTATCTATGAAGCTCCCCCAAAACTCTAGTTTTTGCCCATCTGTTTCTCAGCCAAGCCCATAATTTCCCTCCCCAGTGCCCATGATCACTACATGAAATGCTGTGGTCACCCTTACAGAACAATCTAAAGCAGTGTCAGTGGCTCAGTAGGTAGCACACTCACCTCTGAGGCTGGGAGATCAGAGGGCTGTGGGTTCAGTTCCCACATCTGGCACTTGGGTTAATATCCCAGTACTGATGCTGTAGTGCAGCATGAGAGGGGTGCTGCACTTCTGAGGAGCCGTCGTTCGGATGAGATGTTAAAACTGAGGTCCCATCTGCCTGGATTGGTGGTAGTTCAGGTGGATGTTAAAGATCCCAAGGCACTTATTGAAAAGAGTAGGGGAATTTCCCCGGTGTCCTGGCCAAATTTCCCTCATTCACTAAAAAAAAAATACCAACAGCTTAATCTGGTTCAAGGTCAGTTGGCATTCATCTGTATCCCCTTCCCCGGGTCCTGCCTGAAAATAGGCAGGATTTTTCTAGTGCACTTACCCGGTCAACTAGAAAACTAAATAAAAATAAATAAATCTTACCATGTGACACAAAGGAAGTTAACTACTTCAAAACAGCAGGCCTCCGCAACAGTACAGCCATTCTCATCTTAATTAATTACAGACTACCAGGCAAGTCCAAAAATGAAAAGCAGACTCCCATTTTAGAGTATTTACCTTAGTTGCCCTTGACCACTCCGTCCTCCCCAACATTTCACAGTGTTGAGCTGATCTGGGTCCAGTATGTCCCTGCAGTTGGATCAGCAAGCTTTCTCCAAACAGGGAGTCCCTTAGGGAATATTCACATAATATAGTGTAACCTCCTTACAAATGGGGGTTCCCAAAAAGTCTTCCTTGAGCTTGCCTAAATGCTCACTGCCAGGCTGGTGTCCTGCGTTTTAGCAGTTTAAATGTGATTGCCAGAGAGTGCCTGTATAGCCTCTGTGTACTGTCTCTTTAAGAGCTGCGTGGATTGCAGTCAAAAGTAATCTGAGAGGGAGTTTTGTTGAAAGATGTAACTATTTGCTGAAAATCATTTAGAGTGATAATGATAATGTAGTTTGTCTAACCTGCCTTCTTTGCAGCAAGGACTGTTTTGTTTATCTCCACTATCTTGGTCCCAGACTGTGAATTGGACCAATCAGTACTGGTAGGACCTAAAATGGAGCCAGACTACAGGAGCTGTCCAGAGTCAAAATCTGTAGGAATTGTAGTTTGGGGCTTTTTGCGCCTTTTTGCACCTGAAGGGGGAGCCTTTGTTGTGACTGACAGGAGGATCAGCCAACCAAACCTTTTGGATCTTGGGGAATTTCCCAGGCTGCTGTAGCTAGTTTCAGTTTTTTGAGCTGAGAAGTGAAGAAATAACAGCTCAAGAGATTTTTGAGCAGCAGTTCTGTGTAGTTTTGCATGGGAGAACTGTGAAAGGGCTGAGTTTTGGCCTGCCTGTCTGCCTGCTGTCCCTGAGAGGGAAAATAGAGTTTATTCAGACTGAATCTGAGTTATGAGGACTATTTAAGACTCTGGACTGTGACCAGGCTTTAACCTGAAGAAGATCGAAGATTTGTTGAATGTGATTGGCCTGTCAGGATTTTCAGCTGCTTTTGAATCCCCAGTTTGTGCAGAGACTTTGCGATCGTGACCAGAGAGCGGTTTGCCTGCTACAGTAGAATTTCTTTACATGTAAATGTGCTGTGTATTGAAAGTGGGTCTTGATTTGGTTCCCCACTGTGTGAACTGTGTTCTGCTTGCTGGTACCATAGAATCCTTTACATGTAAACGTGCAGTGTATTGAAGTGGGTCGTGATTTGGTTCCCCACTGTGTGAACTGTGTTCTGCTTGCTGGAAGCTTTATCCAGCGTAATCGGACTGAATCCGCATTCATCTCCATTCGGCCTGGGCCATGCCACGCTGGCCCTGCCAGACTACCCCACTGCACAGAGAAAGCCACTGATGAGAGACCTGTCTGGGGATCAGCCCCCTGCTCCATGCTTGAACAGGAATGACGACTCAGCAAATCGTGTGGACCCTGCTTCTCCTGGCACTCCAGATTAACCGCCTGCTGTCTCGATTTTCATCTAGCCTGTGTCCAGTCTTGGGTATCGTGAGTAATCATCAGGGTAGTTCCCTGCAACAACAGCCTAATCTACAAGTGTGTCATCTGGCCGGCCTGGTGGTGCAGAGGTTGAGGCTGATGCCACACCACGCCACACCGGGCGACTGGGTTCGGGAATGAGCCTGGCTCGTTGGAGGCCGGCTTGGGGGGGAGAGGACTAGAGCAGGCTGCCATCTGGCAGCCCTCAACCTCGGGGTAAGGGTAGCAGGCCACCTTGGAGCTTGGCCACCCTCTGGTGGAGGCCAGAGTAGCTGCGCCGCTCTGAGGACCTTCGGTGTATGCCATTTGGGGGAGGGCAGATGCGACCCCATCTGGAGCTGTGGTGTGCATGTGTGCCTCCATGCGCATGTGCCACCACTTCTGGTGGTCTTGGGAAGTAGGTCCATGGGAGATAATGGAGGAAAAACGTGGGGGCCCGCTGAGGACAATACCTCTGGACTGGCTCTGGGGATCTGCCAGGGCGAGCATGGTGCTACAAGCCCACGAAGGACCCCGAGTCCGGTAGGTTGATGGACAATGAGGGAGGACCTTGCCACAGGAGGATAAATAAAGTTGAAAAAAAAAGTGTGCCATCTGATTGTCTTGTTTTCCTTTTCACGAACTGAGCTCTCCGGCTCTGCTTTACAAATAGTGTGTGCTGTGCATGTTGTTTCTTCCATCACAAGGCCCCAACCAGCTGCAACGTTCCTGGCTAGCCCACCATTCTCCATCTGGGTACCCAGAGTGTGTGACTGTTTATGGACCCTGAAGTGCATGCATAACTGTTTGATTGATAGAGCATTTAAGCAAATTAACCTGATTACACCTCTCCCTTGTTCAAGCCCCTTAAATAAATCAGATCTAACTCTTTTTGCATTTACCTGACTATGGTTCCAATTTGTGCAGAGTACTGTACTGTTGTTATTTGCTGTGTATAACCTTGTTTTACAGGGGTCCCCAGGGCGGACGGAGGAAAGCCCTGGTTGTAAGTGCAAACAGTGTGGGTACTTGTGTGGTGTATCAGGGGTATTGTGAAAGTGATTATTGTGTATTGTTCCAGCCACTAGTAAGGAAAAAGGGGGGTTACAGTGTCCCGGAGGGCTGTACCCAGGTTTGCTTGACCACTACCAATCCTGACCTCCGGGTGGAAGCACCCGTTTCAGAACTCAGGCCACTTAACCTGCTACTAGCCAAGCAGGCAGGGGTAGCAGCCCTTGGGATAGCGCCACCTAGGGGTTACAATAGTTAAGAATTTCACAAGTGGGGCTGCATGGGTAGAGCAATGTGGCACAGCATCCTACTGGCCTATAGCCTATTATCTAAGGCCCAGGGGGTCCCCCCAAAAAGGATCTGGCACAGCAGTGAGGCTACAATTCCAGCCCATCTCTCTCCTCCTAGCTGGGTACTAGCTAAGGGGAGAGTGCCCAGCTGACCATATTCCCCAGAAGGTTCACATCCTGCCTGGCCTGTTGTGATAAAGTATAGTATACATAGTATACTGGAGACCCATGTCAAGAAACCTTCCAAGATCATCCAGAGGTAGCTTGGGGGAGATGTAGTTCTGCAATGCCCAAGCAGCCCATCCACTTTCTCAGCATAAGAGGCTGGTATCAGCTGTATGAATGCTATCCAACTCCCTCCCCTCCGAGCCCATCTTCCCTCTCATTCCTGCATAGTGTGTTACATCTGGCAGTCTTTGTCAAAAGAATTATATACAGGAATATTGATCTGAGAACTGAACAGAACACTGCAATGGATAACTTTAATCAGCTCTATGCCTATATAGAGCTTATCTGTGTGATTAACATTTTTCCCTTGTCAGGTGAATAAGGCCAGGGCATCAGGTACAGTCCACCACCTTCTCCCATGTATGCTCACCCTTTATACCTCCCCACTCAAACTCTATGAATAGCACAATAAGCATAGCACCTAACACTTTGTAACAGTTAACAGTAATGAGATCACCCATAAGGAAAAAGTTCTCGGATGAAAGTTCTGTAACTGAAGAAAAACATTAAGATCTTTCTTCCAGGAAGGCTCGTGCTGCAGGCCAGCACTGGTAGGACTTAGCTGTCAGATGCCAGGGCCACACGGAAACGTTCTAGCTAGCAGTCTACCATGGGGGACTGCCCACAGCCGATGTCACCCTATGACTTTGGCCTATCCTGATGTAACCCCTAGGTGGCGCTATCCCAAGGGCTACTACCCCTGCCTGCTTGGCTTTTAGCAGGTTAAGGGGCCTGGGTACTGAAACGGGTGCCTCCACCCGGAGGTCAGGGTTGTTAGTGGTCAAGCTAACCTGGGCACAGCCCTCCGAGACACTGTAACACCCCTTTTTCCCTTCTAGTGGCCTGAACAATATACAATAATCACTTTCACAATGACTCTTATTCACCAGGGAATTACCCATACTGTTTGCACTTACCACCAGGGCTGGTTCCTCTAGCCTGACCCTGGGGACCCCCAGTAAAATAAGGTTAAGCACATCAAATAGCAACAGTACAATACTTTTGGCACAGACTGAAACCACAGTCAGGTTAAATGCAAACAAAGTTAAATCTAATTTACTCAGGGGACTTGAACAAGGGATGGGCGTAATTAGGTTGATTTGCTTAAAAACTATATTAATCAGACAGTTATGCATGCAGTTCAGAGCCTCTACACAGTCACACACACTGGGTAACCAGGTAGGAAAATGGTGAGCTAGTCAGGAACGTTGCAGCTGGTTGGGGCCCCGTGATGGAAGAAAGCAACATGCACAACACACACTATTTGTAATCCAGAGCCGGAGGGCCCAGTGCGTGAAAGAAAAGGCAACATGACAATCAGATGACAACACTTTCAGATTTAGCTATTGTTGCAGGGAGCTACCCTGATGTTTACTCACGATACCCAATACTGGACACAGGCAGGACGAAATCGAGACTGCAGGCTGTTGAGCTGCAGGGCCCACACGAATCACCAAGGCATCGTTCCTGTTCAAGGCGTTTAGCAGGGGGCTGATCCCCAGGCTGGTCTCTCGTCGATGACTTTCTCTGCGTAGCAGGTACTCTGGCTGGGCCTAGTGTAGCAGGGTCCAGGCAAACAGGAATGGATATGGATTCAGTCCGTGGAGCTGGATACAGCCTCCAGCAAGCAAAACACTGTTCAGACACACAGTGGGGGACCAAATCACGACCCACTATAAGCACACAGCACATTCACATGTAAGGTAATTCCACTGTACCAGGCAAATGGCTCTCCAGTCCCAATTACAGAGTCTCTGCACAATCCGGGAGTTCAGAGGAGCTGGAAGTCCTGACAGGCCAATCGCATTCAGCAAATCTTCAGTCTTCTTCAGGTTAAAGCCTGGTCACAATCCAGTGGCTTAATTTGCTCTCCAAATTCGGATTCAGTCCAAAAAAAAAAGGGCACAAGTTCCCTCTCAGGAACAGTAGGCAGGCCAAACTCAGGCCTTTCCACAGTTCTCCCATGCGAATCCCCTATGGATTGCTGCTCGAACTATCTCGAGCTGTTACTTCTTCACTTCCCAACTCAGATCTAACTGAAACTGCAAGCAGTATGGGACTTTCCCCAAGATCCAAAAGGTTCAGTTGGCTGATCTGTCTGTCAGTCACTACAAGGGCTCCCCCTCCAGGTTATTTTTGGCACCAAAAGCCCAAAACTACAATTCCTACAAGTTTTGGCCCCACCAAGCCCCTGTAGGCAGGCTCCATTTTAGAGTCCCAAATGTACTGATTGGCCCATTCTGCAGTCCAGGACCAAGATGATGGAAACAAACAGAATTGTCAATGCTGCAAAGAAGGCAGGTTAGAACAAACTGCAATATTATTACTACTCTAACAAATGATCAGCAAACAAGTACTGTACATCTTCTAACAGACCTCCCTCTCAGATTAATTATGACTGCAATCTAGCTCTTAGAGAGACAGTACACAGAGGCTACACAGACTCTCTCTGGCAATACATTTAAACTGCTAAAACGCAGAACACCAGCCTGGCAGTGAGCATTTAGGCAAGCTCAAGGAAGACTTTTCAGAAATCCCCATTTGTAGGGGGTTACACCATAAAGGTGGGTGTTCCCTCCTACACCCTTCTCAGTTCTTTCCTGCCATTAACCCATGCATGTCAGACTTTAGAGGATGCTGCAGCTACAATCAACTGCCATTACTTGTGCTTGCCATGTTTTTTTACTTTCCTTTTTCTTTGAGTATAAAGACTGATTTTTTGGTGCTACTGCCTTTGAGTTTGTCTTCTCCACCTGCCTCGTCTTCCAACCACTTCACAAGGTGTGTCTGTGGCAAACAAATTCCTGAAATAGGTGGCTACTCTGTGTGCATCATTTGCCTAGGTTCCTGCCATGACACAGAAGCCTGCCATATTTACCAGAAATTAAACCAAGCCACTCAGAGATGTCATTTTAAAATACTGGAGAGCCATCTCATCAAGCAGAAGTTGGTTGCGATGGAAAAGGAGCTGCAGGCCAGGAGCTCTTCAGCCTCACCTGCAGAGTCTTCCGGGGCTTCCTCTTCTCAGTCCCTGGAGAATTCTGGTGGGAAAGTATAAGCACTGGGACAAACACCGGGACCAGTCTGCTTCCTGCTCATGGTCACCACATAAGCCTTCGACTGCGTCAGGGTTATCCTCCCACAGGGGGTCGGCCCCTACAGCCTCACCAGCCCTTACTTACACCAGGCTGATGGTGGCCCAGTCTCCCACCTTCATTTCCATCATGGGTGGTGGCTCTTCGGGTAAGGGGTCTTCATCTCCTGCCCCACAGCCCTTCATGCTCAGACCCATTTCCTCTATGGGTTCTCAGCCAGGAGGCATGACTTGTGTTGGTACCACTGGTGTCGGCTCTTCGGCCATTGCCCCCCGGCCAAGGCACTAAGTAGGTTCTCTCTGCGGGACCCAACAACAGCCCTTCCAGGCAGCACTTGCAGCAGGCTACAGTCACCTCCCCAAGTCCAGCATCACCTCTGCCTTCACCTGGGTGGTCTCCTTCCCCCCAGGCACCTGTTTCTCCTTGATACCTGGCACTGGTGGATTCTTCTTCCAGGTGCTCTCTGCTGACACCCACTGGGCAACCACTGGTTCTGCCACTGCCGCAGCCTTTGGGCCCGGCACCTGCATTGCCTCACCCACAGCCTGTGCTCTTGTTGATGCCTGCGGGCGCCCAGTGCTGGACCCACAGTTGATGCTGGCTGGCCCCTTGGCAGGGTACCCTGTGCAAGCTCCACTGGTCCTGCCGCCATCGTACCCCTACCGAATGCCTGCTTACCTTTATCCATCAGTTTAAAATTTCCCTGCTCCAGTGGACTACAATACCCTGTTTTCCATGTGGCGGACTTTTTACGGAAGCAGACTCCACCCCTCAGGGCCCGCCACCAGCCAGTTTGGGACGTTCCACCCCTGGAACAGGGCAGATCTGGTGCCAGTGACCCCAGGATGCTGGGGTCCTCTGGGTCCAGACTCGATGTTGGTTCCGGCTCTCACCAAGAAAGGCATCTGACTCCTGAAAGCGATCAGGAGTACCCAAGTGAGGATGACTTGGACTACTCAAAGTCCTCCTTCACCCCAGGGAAATCTTCCAAGGGTTAGCAGCCCACTAGGGTGATTCCTAAGTTCCCTCCTGATGATCCCTCTTTCATGGACGTAATGAGGCACATCCAATCTATTATGGACTGGCACACGGAGGAGTAAGACCCAGAGGGGCATCACCTAGTAATTTATTTGAGGCAGTGAGATGCCCTCCCCATGGTGCTGCCACCTCTGATTGACTCTTGTGATGATGTCACCAGGGCAGCTTGGAATCACCCCTCATCTATTCCTCCACTGCCTTAGAAGGTGGACACGCTCTACCATGCTCCAGCAGGTAAGCCTTTTCTGGGGAGTCACCCTAAGGCTGACTCAGTGGTCATCAATGCAACACATATCCATACCAAGAAGCCCAAGCATCTTCGTGCACTCCCGGAAAGGGAATTCAGACAGTTGGACTACTTGGGCTAATGTGTTTTTGTGCCCACTACCCTGGCTATCCGGGCCATTAACTACCTGGCCCATATGGTTCAATATCAAAATGTCTAGGACCAGGCCACAGACCTTGTTCAGGCTTTGCCAGAGAATCCCACCAAAGTGTAGCTCACCCAGTTACATAAATCGGGCTTTGATGTTTGCAACCATATTCTTCAGGCTGCCTGTGATGCCTTTGGATGCCTCTGGCAGGGGAGTGGGCACTGGAGTCTGCCTCCGCTGCCATCCGTAGCTCTGGGTATCCAGTTTTGCTTCGGATGTGCAGTCCAGCATTTCGTATGCCCCCTTTCTGGGCTCCAGCCTTTTTGGTGGGATATTCAGGATATAATTTCCACCCACCTGGGAGTTGGACCATACCCTCCTGTCTGTTCATTCTCTGTACCACACTCAACCTAGGGTGGGTCAGCATCCTCCCTTTCACTGCTCCTCTCGTAAGCACTCCTGCCAGCCTGCCAAAGGTCAGGGCAAGCGCAAGGCAGCATCAGCCCCCTCTGCCACTGCTGCCTGAGCCCCTCAAACACCTTTGGCCACTCTCCCAGTGCCTGCCCCTACCTCCTGACTCCTTGGCCAACCCTCCCCTGGAAATTGTTCTGGGGGAGTCTTTTGGGGGTCAGTTCTCCCTCCATCTCAATGGGATGGAGGGAGGGACATAACCACGGACAACTGGGTGCTTCAAATCATATAGCACGGCCACACTCTAGAGTGGCTCCAAGAGACTCCTCTGGTAAACTCCTCTTACCCCAACCCACCTGCCCCTCGTCTGGGAGGAAATTCAGGCTCTTCTGCAAAAAAGGGCCATAGAGCTTGTTCCTCTGGCTCAATGGGGAAGGAGGTTCTACTCCCAGTTTTTCCTCATTCCCAAGAAGACCGGGGATCTCCAGCCCATCCTGGATCTGAGACATCTGAACTTGTACACAGAGTACAAACATTTCTGGATGATCACCCTCCAGGGGTTGTTGCCCCTCCTGCAGCAGGGGGATCGGATCTGCTCTCTGGACATGCAGGATGTGCACTTGCATATCCAGATTTTTCCTGCCCATTGATGCTTCCTCCGCTTTCATTTTCAGGGAGCCCATTTTCAATTCCAGGCCCTCCCCTGTGGCCTTTCATTGGACCCCAGGGTCTTGCCTGGCAGTGGTGGCAGCTGTCCTGAGGTAGCAAGATTTCTACATATTTCCCTACCTGCATGATTGGCTCTTAGCAGCTCCCTCTAGGAACTGTCTGGTCCACACCTTGGAATAGACCTTTCGTCTATTTCAGGCCTTGGGGATCACCATTAATTAGCCCAAATCCTGCCTCTCTACTTGCCAGCACCTCCAGTACATAAGGGCAGTTCTGGATGCAACCCAGGGCATGGCCTTTTTGTTCATGGACAGGCGGAACACCTGATGGATGTGGCCTGTCTAGTTTCCTCCAGTCACCAGGTCCCTGCCAGGGTGTTCCTATGCCTTCTGGGTCACATGGCGGCAGCAATTGCCATGGTTCCTCTTACTTGCCAGCACATGCCAGTTCCTCAGTGGACATTAAGGGTCCAGTGGGATCAACACACAGATGACCGGGACCATTTGGTCATGGTCTCTGACTCATCAAGAGAGTCCTGTCATGGTCCAGTGGTGTGGAGGGCTGAGGCAATGATGCCTTACTTCCTACCATGCCGGTGACCCATGTTCGCAGTGCGAGTGGGTTGTCAGATGCCGGCCACGGTGGGAGAGGATCGAGTATCCGGAGGGCTGCTCTCCTCTCCCGGGGAGGGTGACAATCAGCGGCTGGCATTTGTCTGACACCTAGCAGAGGCTAGGTGTTGGCATACCAGGCCAGTACAGTAGGGCACAGAGGAGAAGCAGCTGGCGGGCATGCTGCATGTGGACGCACACGTGGCATGCCCATTGTTGGCATTGCATGCTCTGCTCTGAGAAAAGTGGGAAAAAAATGTCAACCATGGTCATGTGGCTTGATGGCCATCTGCCTAACGCCTCGTCTCCGAGGGCACCACCCATACTGGATCCTATCCTGGTGGGGAGTTGTGGGCTCCCCGCCACCCCGCCATGGGGGCAAGCTGTGGGGGTAGCAGAGTGGTGTCCCAAATAGGAGATAGGCATGGACGGATGGGGATGGAGGATAAAGGGGATGTCTGGACACAGTAGGTGCTGACCGGGAGCCAAGGGGAGAAAAAGCAATGTAAAAAAAGAAAAGAGAGAGTCATGTCATAGTGGCTGGAGCCAACCAACTTCCTTCGGGGGAAGTCTCCTTTAAACTCTCAGCCCTTTGTCTCGTGATGGATGCCTCAGGTCTGGGCTGGGCAGCTCATCTAGCTGATCACCAGACTCAAGGCACTTAGATGGAAGTGGAACAGGGTCTCCATATCAATGTCCTGGAGATGCGAGCGGTTCTTTATGCCCTGCAGGCCTTTCAGACTCATCTCTTCCATGGCCCACTGTTGGTGCAGATGGACAACATATGCATCGTATATTACATCAACAAGCAAGAGGGACTAACTCTTACCCACTATGTCGGTCAGCGATGAGGGTTTGGTATTGGGCAATCGAGCATGGGCTGGAGCTCTTGGCTGTCCATGTTTCAGGTGTCCAAAACATCATGGCAGACAGTCTCAACTGCTCCTGGTCATGGGCTCACAAGTGGAAGCTCCTGACCCCAGTGGTCGAAGATCTCTTCGACAGGTGGGACCATCCAGAGTTGGACCTTTTTGTGTCCCCACTCAATGCAAAACTGTTGTTTTTCTGCTCGTTCAATCCTGGGCCTGGAAGTTTCTGGTCAGATGCATTGTCCTTCTCTTGGAAGGGGAGGCTCCTGTATGCCTTCCTTCTCCTGTAGAGGACATTGCTCAGGCTCTAGTTAGAGGGGGGCAGAGATGATACTCATAGCCCCCTTCTGGCCATACCGGATTTGGTTACCCTTTCTGCAACAGCTGGCAGTGGAACCTCCATTGCCCTTTCCCTTGTGCATTGGTTTGCTCTCCCAAGACCAGGGCACTCTTGTCCATCTGGATCTAAATTCCCTGCATCTCCATGCATGGCTCCTGTGGACCTAGTGATCGTCCACTTTGGAGTGTCCCCTAGGGTCCCAGAGATCCTAATGACTGCTAGAAAACCCTTCACCAGGGTCACTTATGCCATGAAGTGGAAGTGTTTCACCCTTTGGGCTGCTTCATGCTAGCTTGACCCTTTAACCTGCCCAGTGAATCAGATGACGGAGTACCTTCTCTCCCTCTCAGACTTGGGCTTGGAGTAATCCTCACTCAAGGAACATCTTTCTGCTATCTCTGCATACCACATGCCTATCGAGGGCAAGGCTTTGGCTCAGTTTGAGGTGTCCCACACCTCTCTGCAGGGCATTTTGCATCTGAAACCTCCCATTCAGGACCCAATACCTCCATGGGACCTCAATTTTATGCTGGAGAAACTCACATTACCTCCCTTTGAACTGTCCGCAAGTTGCGAGCTGTGCTTTCTGTCGTGGGACGCACTCTTTTAAGCTGGTGTTACTTCTGCTCGAAGGATTTTCAAGCTTCAGACTCTCATGTGTACAGAGCCATATATAGTTTTTCACAAAGATAGGGTGTCTTTGCATACCAGTCCTAAGTTTCTTCCCAAGGTGGTGTCAGAATTTACTTTGAACCAATCCATCCACCTTCCGGTTTATTATCCTGAATACCGTAATCAGGTAAAGGCTTTGCTCTGTACTTTAGATGTGTGTAGAATCTTACATTGCTATACACACTGGACTAAGACTTTGAGGAAGTCTGACCAGTTGTTTGTTTCATTTGCCCCAAGCGAGATGGTGCTCCAGTTTCCCAAACAGTGTTTGTCTAAGTGGTTAGCTAATTTCTTTGCTTACTGCTACCAGAAGTACAACTAGCCCCTTCAGGGAGTGGTTAAGGGCCATTCCACCTGGGGTATGGCTGCTTCCATGGCTTGTTTCAGGAATGTGTTCACTGCGGATATCTGTGTAGTTGCCACCTGGAGTTCTGTCCACACCTTCACCAGGCATTACAGTCTGGACATCGCCTCTCGGCGCAGGGCCAGTTTTGGCCTCTCCATTCTGCGGGTCCTTCTCTCTGAAACCATTGGTTGCTGTCTAACCTCCTCCTGGTACTGTTTCCCTTTTCATTACTGGTACTGCTTGGGACTCATTCCTACCAGTGCTGGCCTGCTGCAAGAGCCTTCCTCGAAGTAAAATAGTACAATTATGTAAGAACTTACAGTTACAGTAGATCTTAGAGAGAAGCTCTTGCAGCAGGCCCTAATTTTCCTTCCCTCCTTCCCCCTTCTGTCTCTGCTGTTCTTTTTTTCCTCTCATCTTCTCTACCTTCTGTTTACCTCTTTTGGCTCTCAGGAACCTCCTTGGTTCTTTCTTCACTGCTCGTGCTGGGTCTGTGGCAGGTGAACTGAGAAGGGTGTGAGGGACCACCCACATTTATAAGATAGGCAGAAGTCAGAGGGTGAAATTGGTGGTGGGCGGTCCCCCATGGTAGACTGCTAGCCAGAAAGTTTCTGTGTGGTCCTGGCACCTGGCGGCTAAGTCCTACTGGTGTTGACCTGCTGCAAGAGCTTCTCTCGAAGATCTACTGTTACAGTAAGTTCTTACATAACTATACTTTTCCTTCATGTTCAGAATCCTCCAAAGGCTCCAGTTTATTCCCTAAGCAGGTTATTTCAAAACTGTATAAGGTATTACCAACCTGGGGTCTTTATGTCTCACATTAATCTCCCTTCCCACCAGAAACCTGTCTTTGCCACTGAGATACAGTAGGTACTAAAAAATGTTACATACTCTACCTGGGCTAACTCCAGTAGATGAAGAAATGTGGGATGTCCCAAGTCAGTAAACTGGCAAGCAGATGCTTAGGCTTTACACCATTGGGCACAAAAGCTAATTAGAGCACCCCTAATTTCTTACATATGTATCCCCATCCACATTGCCCATCCAATCATATCAATAACCCCCACTGATCAGTGCAATACTGAAATCAAAAATGTAAGCCCAAGCCCAGTAAAACAATTAGAATAATAACAGTAATGCCAAATCAATGATTGTACCAGTTCAGGAGATTTGGGCCATGAAAAGAACCCCCCCCCCAACACAGAGAATCACAGCCAAAGTGCCCAATAGTGCAATGCTGCAGTGTATATTATCAAACCAATCCAGTTGCAGGTGATGCAAACACACACAACGGGGTTCTGTGTATAAGAAAAACTGCACCTTCCTAAATACTTGCCTTGTCCACACTGGTGATGCCCCAGTAGGCCGCAGAATGAAACATACTGTAGAAATATAGAATTTGAAGGCAGAAGGAGACTGAAGGTCCATTGAGTCTGCCCTTACTATATTATCTCACTCTCACCAACCTACTGTAGTGGTGGGCTTTCAACCTCCTCCACCACTACCCCACCCCTTGAAATTGTGCTACCCCCCCGGGACTATAAGTCCCCTTGCCCTGTCCCAACCTTGTTTAGACCCATTCAGAGTATTTGCCAGGCATCATAGCAGCACAGCCTTATGCATCCCCCTTCCAGTCACTCTGGAACACTTTGCCCATCACACACCCTTGTCAAACACAAATTTCCATTGCTTGAGCCCTGTAAAAGTTTGCTCTGACAACCTTTCAAAATGGTCAAGCAGACAGAACAACAGATAAAGTCCCTTTACTTTAAGAAGGGCTGGAAAGAATGCAGCCATGTGAGTGAACTGGCAGGTGAGAGCTATCTCAGTGTGGTACTTACCTTTCTGGCTAGGCCTTTCTGTGTGTAAAGGAATCTAGTGTATTTCATGCCCCTGCCAAGGCCTGGCTCTTCATGTCCCCATAAGGCAGTAGCATGCTATAATGGGAGGCAGTATAGTGCAGTTGTGCACTGATCTGCAAACCTGGATAACTGGGTTTGAATCCCACAGCCACTGTTTGCATACTGTGTGACCACGAGCAGTCACTTAATTTTCCTGTGCTCCCAGGACACACCTGGAAACAAGCCTCAGCTTAGTTTGTCTTTCTTGGCCAAGAACTGTAAAAAGATAAAGGCAAAAAAACCCAGCACCCTCCATACTGCCAGTCAACCTGAAAGAGAAAGAAAACATTAACAAAGCATGTCAAAGCAACATGCAAACTGGAACGTGTCCCTGTCTGTTCATCATCACAATTTGCATAGACAAATACTAACGTTACAATGTTCAGGCAGGTGTCATTGGGGAAAGCTGCACTGTGTGCAGGAGAAGGTTGTAAGCTGCAAACAATTGAGTAAATTGAGATGTTGCCACAGAAGTGTTCATTTTACAAAAGTGCTGGCAGCCTGAGACCCTGGGAGAGGTGACACCATTAGAAATCCACTGCCAGCATTCTTCGATGGGTGGTGGCAGGGGGTGTTTCTTTTTATCAGCACCATTTCTGCTTGACAACCAGTAAACAGTCAGCCTCTGTTGTGGACCGAAAGGCACTGTCCTGGCCATCAACTTTGACTTGCAGTACTGCTGGAAACTGGAGCCCATATTTAACCCCTCAGTCTGCAGCACAGAGCATGCTTCGTGGTGTTGAAGGCCTTCCTCTTGTGCAGTGCAGAGGTGCTAAAATCCTGGAAAAGCAGAGCCAAATGATTTTTGTATTTCAGAGGCCCTACTTCCCAGGTGAAATGTAGCATATGCTCCTTTCCTTCTAGAAATTGAGGACCACATAATCACATTTAGGTTTTTTCCTCTTTGGCATTTGGGGACCCAAGGCCCTAAATGCTTGCTCAGGCATATGGCAAGGAAGAGCTGCAGCTGGAAAGAAGTATTGGAAAGTGTTTCCTTAAAGAAGTTGTGTTGGAGCCCTTAAGTCACTCCAGGAGACCAACTGTCTGAAGACTGTTGCATTGGCCCTGGCTCTCTTAGTCTTCCAGTCAGACTTGTAGGCTTTTGTGAGCCTCTTTTATTAATTCCAGCTCAGCAAGTGCTGCATGGAAGTAAAGTTTTAGGTTAGTGACCCTTTCATCCATGACACCTTTCCTAGTTTCTGCTTCAGTGTTCTGGGCATCATGTAACTTCAGTGTGTCCTGGAGGGATGTAACTACCAGCTACACTTAGTCCATTTTGATATATAGTTTGTCCAACCTGGCGTTAATTGTTGTTAAAAGTTCGGAAGTTATCACTGCAGGAACTGGATCACCTCTCAACATTTTTGAAAGCTTGGAGGTTGTGGGCTTTTGTTTGATTGGAGCATGGTCAAGACATGTTTGGCAACATTGTCAGTTTA
The DNA here is from genome assembly GCA_016271365.2 of Neoceratodus forsteri. Classification (NCBI taxonomy): domain Eukaryota; kingdom Metazoa; phylum Chordata; order Ceratodontiformes; family Ceratodontidae; genus Neoceratodus; species Neoceratodus forsteri. Next base: position 815,168,110 of record CM028132.1, on the reverse strand, counting down.
CCATTCCAGTGTTACATCTTTTTTTTTGTATAATTTATTTATTTGGTTTTGTAAGCAGAACTTACAAACAAACAGAGTGGTAACAGCGGTACCACTGACAGACAATACACATCTCTTACACAGGAATCTGATAGGACACCCCCTCTTGAGTTACAACATAGGGAGGTAGATCAAGTATGAATTGCATAACAAACTTCCCAAACGCATGCAGCCAAGGAAGGGTAAGGGGAATCGAACGAAGTCTAGGAATGCAACATTCCTGTTTACCCAAGTGACTAACTAGTCTAGTGATTCCCCTAGTGCATCAGAAAGAATAAAAGTGAAATTGATATATCACTAACTCCAAGGGCCTGTACCACAACTGTACATATTAAACCATAAAAAAACTGTACTAGCTTGAAAGTTGATAAGCAGTGGAACGAGTTGTAAAAAGATAGAATCATACAAGGTAACTATTTGCTAACAATGATTCCAATAAAATAACAAAGTGTAAGACAGCAAAACCTGCATTTAGCAAATAAACAGGTTATGTTCCTGCCAAGCATTAAACAGTGGGTAAGACAGAAGACTGGATGGTATGGCCCCATTAGAAAAAAGGAGACAGAACTGTGATGAGAATAGCATAGAACTGGAACCATGGTCAAATGGGAAAGGGATCACATAATGAACTGCTGCACCATCCCTATGCATGGCATCAGGAAGGGTACATGGCGTGGGGAGGAGAAGGCATGAAATCGCTGTATTGAGCAAGTAATAATTAACAGTCTACACCAGCAAACCCCCAGATCCCATCCCCATAGAATTTCAGTAAGACAAAGATCCCAAACAAACACAAGTGTTCCACCCCATTGTACAGTAGAGTATAGAACAGTGTGTGCATTCCGAATATCAATAGAAAAGCAAGATAAAAGTTCCCATGAAAGCTCACAGTTCAATGTTCATAGTCCTATAGGAGCAAACACTTACATACAAATTAAGCTATGTTGGATGAATCTTCTCCCTCCACTCCCTCCTCCAAATCCACCTCAATCCATTGAATGAGTTTATTGGCTTCCTTGGGGTCCAAGAACAAATAGTGGTGGCCATTCCAAACAAGCCTAAGCTTAACAGGTAGCAGCAATTGGTGTTGAATGTGGGACTTGTGTCACCAGCTCCTCACCCTGTCAAATGCTTTATGGTGCTGGCGACTACTGCATGAGAAATTTGGGAAAAGCTGTAAAGTGTCTTCACCATATTTTGAAGTTCCCTTATGTCGAGCCAGTATAAGCACTCTGTTCCGATCCCCAATGCCAGTGCAGACAATCAGAAAGGTACGGGGGGGGGTTAGATGTCTCAGCCGTCACCTACCAGGGAGTCACTTGGTAGGCTTTTTTGAGGGACAGTGGTGGGTCATCCTCAGAGAGCCCAAAGATAACTGACAACAGAGTTTATCCAAATGTCAAGGCATCCTCTCTCTCAGCAGATTCAGGGAGCCTCACTATTCTGATGTTCAGCTCCCAGATTTGGTTTTCCACAGTCTCCAAACACTGCTTCAACAGAGTATTTACCTGGATCTGTGTAGTCACCACATCGACCATCTTCTGGACTGTAGCCTCCGATCGTTGGACCGTCTGTTTACATGTGTCCGTACAAGTTTCCAATGCAGAGACTGGTGGTGTGAGAGTATCAAACTTTCAATCAAGGTCCTGAAATAATTTGACCAGCTGCTGAAGCATGATTTGAGTGGTAGTTAGAGTAGCTTATTCTCCCGGTGCTGATTCAGAGGAGTCTGTGGCTTCTGCCCAAAGCAGACGTCCAAATCAATAAATCACACCACACAGGTCTTGGAATGAAAAAGGCTGCAGCTCTTTTAGTTAATAAAATTGTTCAGAATTACAGGTCATACTTCATTCAAATAGAGATATATATGTACATCACAATTATATACATACAGTGTCATCCTACAGTAAGACCACTTGGGCAGCAAATTCATGTCCCTGTTGAACTCCTGCTCCCTCCTCCAGTTCCTCAAGGGATCTCTGGACAATTAGTCAGACAGACCCGTCCGGGGCCGTGCCTTTCTTCTGGAAATTTCCCTTCCCCATCTTCACCGAATTTGGTACCTCCTTGATCCTTTGATGAGGACCGCACTCCCCATCTCTGAATCTTGGCTCCCAGTGTTTCAGTGCAAGCCCCACCTGAGTGATCTCCCACTTGGGTCCCCGAAGCATACCTGTCCCAGGATCGTGCCTCTCCCGGGTGTCACCCAATCACTGTTTCTTTTAATGCCGGGAGACTTAATTACACAGGGTTGGCCATGAATTATGCGCTGATTAGCGCCCCACAACTGGCCAGTAATACCATCTACAAATTGAGGTGCAACAGCTTATTTCACTGCGGCCTGGCAGCCTGGGGTGGGAGGGTGGGTGTGTTCTTCAGGTGAGCAGTTCGAAGAGGGAGAAATCCTCTTGAACCACCCATTTTAGGCCCTACCAGGCCCCTCACTGCTGGAGCAGCCTGGACCAGCCCCTTTCCAGTGATACACCACTTATAGGGCCACTTCCCGGGAGCCTCCCCCTCTGCCCTAAGGCTTGGGTGGTACTCTTAAACCCCACCTCTTTTGGGGCCATCAGCAACTCGCCCCCCCCCGGTGAGAGGCCAGGGGAACCATTGCCCAAAGCGGACTCCCAAATCAATAAATTGCACCATGCAGGTCTTGGAATGAAAAAAGTCACAGCTCTCTTACTTAATAAAATTGTTCAGAATTACAGGTAATACTTCATTCACATTCAAATACAGATATATATGTACATCACAATTATATACATACAGTATCACCCTACATTAAGACCCCTTGGGCAGCAAATTCATGTCCCTGCTGAACCCCTGCTCCCTCCAGTTCGTCAAGGAACTCTGGCCCATTAGTCAGACAGACCCATCTGGGACCATGCCTTCCTTCCAGACAGTTCCCTTCCCCATCTTCCCTGAATTCAGGACCTCCTTGACCCTTTGACTAGGAGCATGCCCATCCAGGGCTGCACTCTCTGTCTCCGAATCTTGGCTCCCAGCATTTTGGTGCATGTCCCACCTGAGTGACCTCCCACCCAGGTCCCCGAAGCATACCTGTCCCAGGGTCATGCATCTTCTGGGTGTCACCCAATCACTGTTTCTTTTAATGCCGGAAGACTTAATTACACAGGGTCAGCCATGAATTATCGCCACTTACATGTGCCAACATGTATCCCCAACCAATGCCCAAGAGATCTTACTCTTTTCAAATAAGACAGTCTTGCAAAAATTGTTCGGAGTATTACTGAAGATATAATTTCTGATTTCAGAAAGGTGTACCCCATCATGACTATATAGGCCCTTATCCACTTTGGTGATCAGGAAATGCCTGATGACTTCAATCCCTAGCAAGGCAACAAAATGGGACCCCTCCCTATCTACTGACCTGCGCGCTTTATCGAAGGTTCCCCGCTTCTGCTTGCCTTGCCACTGCTGACGTGGAATAATCCAGGTCCATGCCAGAATGGTGTTGGGAGCAATTCTTTCAGACTGGCCAAGCCCCTGTTTATTTCCCCAATAAGCCTAAGATCCCCCAGGGTAACTAGGTCGTCCCCCTAGATGGAGTACCAATGCAACAGGTGGTTGCCACTGTAGCCCCACTCTAAATACTGTGCCAAATAATGCCCCCCCATTAAATCCCCCACTTTTCCTGCCCATTGGATGAGTGCTTGCCCTCTTGGGATGTCCAATTGCCTCATGTACGACTGTTTTTTCACCCTCAGGTAAGCTTCCCTCACATGGGAGTGGCCCACAATCCAAACCTGTGGTGTTACTGTTGACATGCCTATGCCTACAAAACAAAGCAGAAAATGTGAGTATGATGTCACAACTATTGACAGTCATCTGTTATGCAAGACCCTCCAGCCTTGCCCCCGATCCGATGTTGGCCGTCCATTGCTGCAGCCTGATGTAACCCTTATATGACCTAGAAGCCCATCTGCCCACTTCCTTGATCTGATCCTCCTTCAGCCCACACCTGGCTGCCTTGGTGGCTGCACCAATCCTGAAGAAATGTGTATCGAAACAACTCGGGTTCAGGCCTGCTGTCCACAGACCTTTGCGAAGGACAGCCATGAAATGATGCCGAATGACCAGTTTCCCATCCCCATGGATAAATAAATGACTGGGGTCCTTTGGCCGCACACCCAGGTATTCTCTCATTAATGTCCAGGGGCAGATGTTCCTCATGGGAGCCTTAAGTAGCATTACAAGGGCTGGTGGCCCACATTGATTCATCTTTGACTTGCGTAACTGTAGACATAGTCTGTCTTGCCCAATGGCTAAATCATCAACTAGGAGATTTGCAGTCTGCCCAGCTGTGTTGGACTATGGTACCAACTCAGACACCCAGAAGGCCCCAAAAAATGCACGAGCAAAAAGGGCTCTGAATAGCTGGGTTTCTTAACTCAAGCTGCATGTGACTGCCAGTACGTTCAGGAGATCGGATAGCTCGGTCAAGCCTATGGGCCCCCTTGTATCCACCTTTCGTCCTGTCACTCTCGCCAAACCTTGTAACATTTTTTTTGTAATGAAACTGCCAGTTGGGTCTGGGAAGCCTTCTGCCTTGTGGAAGAATGTGATACCTGCTAACTGCAGGCGTATCGCCGCTGGACATTTTCCCAGGCGTTCTAAGTGGAGGATGTAGCTTTGGACTTATCTCTGTGTGTCAAGCAGTGTCATGCTTACCTCGTGACCTCAAAATTCCTGGAAAGCTGCATAGCTACCTAAGTATTTCCTCCATGTTGAGGGGGCCACAGAGAGCTGTACCAGTTGCTGTAGTATTGGTTCCCCAGTTGCCAAACAGCTTCCAGTATCTGCATGGGGAGCGGGTCTGCCCCTGGAGCCAGTTGTCTGAACTGCTCAAGCTGTAAGCATGACAGAGCATCAACAATGACATTTTGTCTGCCTGGCAAATGCTGGGCCTTAAAAGAGATGTTGTACTGGAGGCAACATAACACTAAAACATGTGGAACATTCATGACCTCCTCGGAATTAGAAGTCTGTGAGTTTAATATGCCTGCTACCGCCCTGTTGTCCGTGCAGAAAAGCACCCTCTTATTTTCAAGTCTTTGCCCCTACACCCTCACCGCCACCATGATGGGGAACAACTCAAGCAGTGTAATGTTTTTTGTGGAACCCCTTGCTACCCATTCTTGGGGCCACCAATCAGCAAACCATGCCCCCTGCCAAAAGGCTCCAAAGCCAGTTTCACCTGATGCATCTGTGACCATGTGCAGACCATAAAGCTGATCCTCCGATGTCTGCCAGATGGTAATCCCATTAAAGTCCTGCAAAAACAGCTCCCAAACCCATAGGTTAGCTTCCATGCCCTGGTTCAATCTGATGTGGTGATATGGTTTTAAAGTCCCCGCTGTGGCCGCTGCCATCCATCTCAGGAATGGCCTGCCTGGACGGACTGCGTGGCATGCAAAGTTCTGGTGCCCTATGACAGATTGCAACTGCTTTAGGGTCACCTTCTTTGCTTTTCCCATCTCCCCCAACATCTTGTTCAAAAGCATCACTTTTTCTTGTGGCAGGCAGGAAACCATGGCCTTCGAAACTATTTCTATGCCCAGGTAGGAGAGGCGGGTGGTGGCACCCTCTGTTTTCTCTGGGGCTATCGGGACACCAAAATATCCCATTAGTGTATGGAAAAAAACAGCATTTCGGCACATATATGGGATCTGCCAGGACAAGCAAACAAAAAATCATCCAAATAATGTACAATGTGTAGGTTGTCAGTGTGCCTTTTCGTGGCCTACTCCAGAAATGTTGCAAATGCTTCGAAAGTCGCACAGCTTACAGAGCATCTCATGGGCATTGGTTTATCCACATACCATTGGCCTTTAAATCTGAAAACCAATAGGTTGTGGTCGCCTGGATGCACTGGGAGAAGGTGAAAGGCAGACTTGATGTCACTCTTTGCCATCAGAGCCCCTTGTCCCAGCTCCTATATCAGGTGCAGCGCCACATCGAAAGACGCATACTGCACCATGCAGTCATCAGGATCAATAAAGTAATTTATAGAGGTTTCCTTTGGGTAAGACAGGTGATTTTTATTTATTTTTATTTATTTCATAATTCGGATTTACAACTTTGAGTCAAAGACTCATTTACAAAAGCACCTCATGGCAGGAAGGGTAGACAACAATTGGTGGTGGAGTACAACAATGGAGAACATTACAGGTGAGATACAATAAAAGAACACACAAAGCAATTCCAGTAATACAAAGGTGTACAAAGACTTCAATTAGTTACAATTAGTCTAGTATATAAATAATAAGGTACCTCTAGGGGTTCTAGGGAGCGCTACCTGGGGGGGGGGAGAGGGTGGATGCTGGGGGAGAAGGCAGTCTGGAAGGATGTTGTCTGTAAATTGGGCCAGGCGGAGCTCTAGGTATGGGCTAGTCAGGGGCATTTACAGCTCCGAATGTCAGTGAGGTGGTTTCGGAGGGCGATTTTGAAGGGGCTGATTTTGGGGATGTTTGTGACCTGAGTGGTGAGGGAGTTGTACCAAGAGGGGGCTCTGTGGTGGAATGATCTTTGGGCGAGAGAGGTCCTGACTCTTGGGACCTGGAAGGTGGCTTTCATTGTGCCCGGTTGGCGGCGGTGGAAGGCCAATTTTAGGGATGCAACAGCCCCGGGGGCGAGGAGAGCAAGTGATGATTTTTGCCAGTATACAGGTGTGGAGGCGCGGGCGCTCATCAAAGGTGAGTAAGTTAAGGAGGAGTAGAGCTGGCATGTGTACTTGTTGGGGGGAACTGCCAGAGCCTGCAAGCCTTGTTGATCAACGCCTGACTTTGGTGAGGGGCGGGTGGGGTGAGCAGACACATAGTTAGGGAGTCCATAGTCGACCAGTGACAGGATGGAGGAGGTGATAGCCAGCTGGAGGGCATTCTGAGGGAGGCAGTCTTTGTGGCGGTAGAGGAGTCCATTCTGGGTGTTTACAGCAGTGGACAGGAAATTAAGATGAGAGTGGAAAGAGAGAACTGAGTCGAAGGTGATGCCCAGATATTTGTAAGCAGACACCTGTTCAAGGGGGTGTAGGGGTGCTGGGGAGGATGAGAAGGGGGACATTTCTGGAGTTACTCTGGCGGCGGGAAAAAAGCATAGATTTTGTCTTCTTGAGATTCAGAACTAGACGATGGTTGAAAAACCATTTTCAGCTTGGCTGAAGGTGAGTTGCAGAGAGTTCTGGAGGGTGATGGGGTCAGGGTGGGAGGTGACAAGAACTGCATCGTCGGTATATAGGAGCATACTGCCCGAGCAGGAGCTAGGAAGGGTGTTTAGAAAGAGACTGAACAATGTGGGGCCCAGGATGGAACCCTGGGAGACACTTGAGCGAACAGGTAGGGCAGCTGATAGGGTACAGTTTATCTTGACCCATTGGGATCTGGCATGGAGGTAACTGGAGAACCAGGCAAGGGGGGCCAGATGAGAAGCCTAGCTGATGGAGGGAGTCAAGCAACTGGGGGTGACACACAGTGTCAAAGGCCTTGGATAGGTCAATTAACACTGCCCCAGCAACGTCCCCAGAGTCAAGTGCAGAGTGTATTTGCTGTGAGAACTCTAGGAGGGCTGTGGTGGTGCTGTGTCCAGGGCGGAAGCCATGCTGTTCTGAACACAGTATGCTGTATTTGGTTAGATATTCCATGAGTTCTGCGGATACTATTTTTTCCAGGGCTTTAGAGAGTGGGGGGAGGATGGAGATCGGTCTGTAGTTATTTGGTAATGTGCGATCTTCATTCTTATGAATTGGAGTAATTTCAGCTGATTTCCAGGTGCTCGGGAATTGACCGAGGCACAGAAACTGGTTTAACAGGTTGGTGAGAGGGGCTAGCATGACATCTAGAGTTAGACGGAGAATTCTGTAGTCAGTGGGGTCACAACTGGGGTTGTGGCTAGAGAAGGCTTTTAGTAGGAGTGGTTTGGCTTAATGGGGAGATACGGGGTGGAGGAGAAATGGGGCGATTCAGGGTGGGGGTTGAGGTAGGGATAGGGTCAAAAAAGTGGACAGAAAGGACTGCTCTTAGGTCAGAGAAAGCCATGTTGATGCAGTCAGCAATATGTGGGGGGTCAGTGGTAATAGACCCGTTGACAGATATCTGAGATGGGGGGAGCGAGTTTTTCCATTGAGCTCCTTATTATTATCCCAGAATGCACATGCAGAGCCCCAGGAAGCGGCCAGGGTGGTTTGGTAGTATTTGGACTTGGCTTGCCTTATGGCCCAGGTGCATTGGTTCCGAGCGGCATTATAGGCCTGTCTGTCCACTGTCCTGCCTGACTCGACCGCGACATGCCAGAGGTTGTCTCGCTGCCTCAGTTGTTTAATAAGTGAAGGGGAAATCCAGGCGGCATTATGTCTTTTGGAGTGGGTACTGATGAAGGGGGCAAAGAGGTCGCAGGCCTTGCAGAAGGCTCTGGTGAGGTAGGCTAGCACCTTTGATGAGTCTATATCAGTCCCAAGTGAGATCGGGGACCAGTCAAGTTGGGATAATACTGCCTGGCTACTGAGTCTCTGGGTGAAAGCAGCAGCGGAGTGTGACTTCGCACGGGTTTTGGGCAGTGGGGAGGACCACAGAAACAGGAAGATAGGGAATGGCTGCTGAGGGAGTTAGCTAGGACATTAACAGTCTTGATTTTGTGGGGATGGTTGGAAAGTATTATGTCAAGGAAGGAGCTGGTGCCACTTGACTGGTTAAATCTGGTAGGAAGAGTGACTAATTGAGCCAAGTCAAGGGCAGTGAAGGAGTCCTTTATGTCTGCGGCAGTGGAGCCTAGCCAGTTGACATTGAGGTCACCTAGGATGAGCTGCTCAGCTTTGTGGGGTAGAGTAGAGAGATAGTCAGTAAGGAAGTGGATTGCTGGTCCTTGGGCCCGTGGGGGTATGTATGTAGTGGTAAGATAGAGAGGGCCCCTGCCCGGGTCAGGGGAGATTTTTAAAGTGATGGCTTGAGCACCATGACCGAGCTTGGGGGCAGGGAGAGCCTGGCTAAGGAGGGAGTCATGCAAGTAGACTGCATATCTGCCACCACACTTACCAACTCGATCCTCTCGGAACAGGGTGAAACCAGGAAGGGAGACAGCTGAGTCAGGGGTTAATGCAGAGAGCCAGGTCTCTACTATGGCAATGATGTTGGGCCTGTGTTGTGCGACCCAGCACTGGAGTGCAGCAGTTTTCTTTGGGAGACTGCTAAAGCTATCAACTTTCCGAGGCCTAAAACTTGGACGGCCCATCCTGACCATGACCCCCACCGTAGACAACGCCACACCCAATCAATTACATTTTGCTGGTTGCTCTGGCTCTGGCCATGCTGCCCCACAGTAACATCAGTACAGAAGCAAACATCCAGATTAAAACAATACATCATTCTTCTGCAGCAAGTTCCAAATCATGATGTATAAAAAGTTCATTAGAAGCAAACCTGCGTTAAATTGTGATCAGACATTTGAGCTGCATGTATTGCTCCTCTTGACAGTCCCATCCAACCCGCTTACACTTACCTCACTTACTGAGCAAACTTCACTTCAGTGACTTCCACCACCACTGCACCAGATTGTTTTCACACACTTCCCTACAGCTGAGCAGGTTCAGGTACCTTAGTTCACTGCTGCCGGTCTCTTCTCTGTCTGGAGTCCCTCTCAGCTGCTAGCAGGCAGATGTCCACATGCGCTTCTTTGCACTACTACCCAGTCTAATCTAACAGGAAGGAACATGCTTTACTGTGCTCCCACTGACGTGCTTGCAGTGCAACACAGGTACAAGGGTTGAAGTTGCAAACTGCTGTCCAGCCCGAGTAGTACCACAATGGTGCTGAAATAACTTTCACTCATGGATTAGCAGTCAGCAAAAAAAGAAAAAAAAGGGACAAAACCGGGACACATAAGCAAAAACCAGGACAAAAGTAACATTTTGCAAAACTTGTGGGGACACTGGGACATGCTGCCTAAAATCGGGACTGTCCTGGGAAAATAGGGGCTGTTGGTAGCTTTAGAGACTGCAGATGTTCATTGAAGCAATGTGGAGGCCACACCCAGTAGGGTGCGAGAGTGGGGTAGAAGACCCAGGACCAGGGTTGGGGTGGACGTTCCCGGAGAGCAGAAGAAGTAAGGTGATAAGTCTGAGGAGTGGGCCGCGGCGGTTGGGGTTGATAAATTTGAGCTGATAAAATCTGGGGAACAGAGTGTGTGATGTGCCAGATAGGATAGGAGCTCCTAGTGGCAGCTGCATATAACCTGCTAATAGAGGAGTAGACATAGAAAATGCCACTGCTACCAGAGATATAGCCCTCTAGTGGTGAGAGGATATAATCTGCTAATGGAAAAAAAAAGTATCTAATATCAACTCAGAACTTAAAATGACTGTAAGGATTAAACAAATTATTATACCCTGGCACATAAATTCAACTAGAGAGACAGAGGGAGATACGGTAGTTAGAGATGTGTTCAGCAGGAGATAGTGTGGGCCACTTGGAAATCAGCTGCTACTGGTACCAAATATAAAAGTCAGGGCTAGTACCTTGCAGTATCAGCTGAGCTGTAGCTCACGGAGTATTTCTGAACCACTGTTTAGGTTCAAGAAATTGAGGGGTCCCTGGCCTAGTCAAGGCTCGCTGGATCCCTTGCAGTATCAGCTGAGCTGTAGCTCATGGAGGATTTCTGAACCACTGTTTAGGTTCAAGAAATTGAGGAGTCCCTGACTTAGTCAAGGCTCACTGGATCCCTTGCAGTATCAGCTGAGCTGTAGCTCATGGAGGATTTTCGAACCACCATTTAGGTTCAAGAAATTGAGGGGTCCCTGGTCTAGTCAAAGTTCGCTTATGTATCAACCTGTATTCCCCCTCGGACTTTTTAGGGACTAGCCCCAAGGGTGATACCCTAAGGGTAGGAACTGGGGAATTGTCGAAGGGTCCCATCACACTGCCTGCCTCAATCTCTTTTGCACTGTTTTCCTCAATGATAATGGGGATTAGTTTTGCGGACTTAAGGTTGCAGGCTGTCATTGCCACTCTAGGTCCTTTGTATGGGATCTTAAAGCCTTTTCTTAAAACTATCATTTAAATATTGTGCTGCCTTGTGGTCGGGGTAACAAGAGAGGCAGGTATCCATCAGATCTGTGCATACCATGGAACTAGCCAGACTTCCCAGGTCCCTGTCCCCCCCCCCCGCCATTACCCTGCCATCTTCTGACTGGCAGGTGCACTCTGTGACCTGGTGTTCTCCCCCTGCAGTTCTTGCAGATGTGGCTGTATCTGCAAAAGGAACGAAAACACTTGCCCTTGTTATAATCAAAGCACGCTTTCTTACCTGCTTCTTTTCTGTTCCTTTTTATGGTCTCCCCCTGCCTGTCTGGCAATGACATGACCACTATTGGTATACATCATGACACTGGGTCTTCCATGAGTCATATATCGAACCCAAAGGTCAATATGTGTTTGTTCCCATTTGAGATTGGGCCGCCACACCATTTTTAGACAAATTTGTTCATCATACTTTAACTATGCATATCCATCGCAGGATAGGTGAGCAGATTTAATGGTATCCCCGACACTTAAGCAATGAGATCAGCTTGTCTGGGTGCTTCATTCCATATACAGACATAAATATGTCAAAAGCAATTACCCAATTCTCAAATGCGAAAGGTACTTTAGGCCTCAGAGGCCTCTCCTGTTTCCTCTTCTTTTCATCTGTCTCCTCAGGGAGCTCCCTGTGTAAAAGGGAGACCATATCTATGAACTCCCCTTTCCAAATTTTTTCCCAGACCGTGTCCGATAGATGATCCCCAAGGGGGTCCTCTATCCCAGCATAAGCCCAATGGTTCAGCCCTGAGTTTTGTTCAGTAGAGGGACTGATCCCTACCTGGGTGGGGGGGGACAGGCTGGTTTGTTCTAGTTCCGGCCACCATCATGCCGCTGTTACCCCCCTCTACCCCAGCTCCAGGATGATCTATACCCCGCTGCTGCAACTGGGATGAGGGAGCTGATGCTCCGGTCCACACTTGCACTGCAGCTCCTTGTGCCCTTCTGTCCTCCACTTGAGCTGTGCTTGGAGCCCCGGTTGAGGCTGCCACTGCCTGGGTGGGCTGATTGGGCATGACCGAATCACTTGCAATACCAAATGGTGCTGGATGGGCTGGCACTGTACCAGCCACAGGGGAAACCTGCTGGCCATTACCCAGCATTGGGTGCACTCCCATAAGCATGTCAAACCTGTCCCAAGTTGCCCCGCCCCTCAGAGGGGCCACCCCACCTCTGTGTTCCAAACATGTGACAGTCTGTAGTGTACTGGTGGGCATAGCCCTTGGAAACATGAGAGGTGCCCTCGCCTGAATCATGTAGAGGTGGGGCTTGCACTCCTTTATTCTCTGAAGTTGTCCCTCCTTGAAGGGGTGTGTGGGGAATGGGGCCATATGATCCCCATGAGTTCATGGCGGTCCAAGTGGCCCACATGCCCCCTGTGCCCGCATACATAAAGGGTCACATGAGGGAATTTTGGTGCCATGCTGGAGGCCATGGCAATGCAGCTGAGAATTGCTCTCCCTGAACCCTTGGCCACCCTCTCTGACCGTGTGACTTGTCACACCGTTGGGCTTCACTTCACCAAGGGCCATGTGCTTGGCTTGGTCTGGCTGATGGCAGAAGCCTTCCATATTGCCTCCCCTGCATAGAGCCCTTTTCTTTTCCCTTTCCCTGGCAGTGGAGGCCTTAGCCATCTTCCTCAAATAATGCCACCATCTAGCATATTTTGAGGATTTGGCTCAGGAACCTGGCGGCAGATTATCCGGGCCTTCACTCGACAGTTCATCCATGCTTTCCGTGTCTGACCAAACCATCTCTATAGATGTATCACTCTTGTGATCCCCTTCATACTCACCGATTTGTGGTTGGACAACGGGTGCCATAAGAGGCTTCTCCACCTTGTTCCTCAGTGCGAGAGGTTGTTTGACTCTGCTCCACCAATGATTGTGCCTCGTGCTTTGTCTGCCCACCTTGCCCCTTTTTCTTACCCATTTTGCTTTGTGCTACAGTCTCCAGTAAGCGAGCTGACAGCTGGCTCCACCTTGGCTGTTGTCCCTCAACCTCTGTTGTCACGGGGAGGGTGTACCTGCTCATTTCTGATGGAGGTGGCCACCTTGGGCAGCGGCTGTCCCCTTGGAGGGGTGACCAGCAGGCCTGGTTCTAATTTGGATATAGCCATTAACCAATCCGAACCCCCAATTTCTTTCAGGCATTGTAGGGCATCCTGCAATGCCTGATCCTGCCCTTGTATCTGGGTAGCCAGGGGAACAGGCAGTGTCTGACCTTCCTGCTCTACCCGGTCTTGCCTTTGAATCTGGGCTGGTGGGCAAAATGGGAGCGCCTGACTTTCCTGCGCCTGGGAAACCTGGAGATATGACATTTCCAAATATATATTGTAGGGGGCAAAGCAGTGCTAAGCGAGGTGATACCTATATAAAAATACAAAAAACATGTTTGTCAGCCCTCCCTGCAATCCTTTCATTTACTAATTGAAATGACCCATATGACCTCCCTGAGAATCAAATCTGTGATCTTTGCCTGTCGGCGAGGGTGTAACCTATGTACCAACTGTTTGTAAATAAAATTATGCATGTTTTTTGAAGAACAGCCACATGCTTGTGTGCTAATCAAGATGTTGTCTGCAAAGCTGGGACACTTCCATCCATAAAAATGTTTGGGGAGACCCGGGTTAGAACCCTGGTTTCCAACTCCGCTGCCTTAACATGATCTGCCACTGTGGCAGCCCCTTGCTTCCAACTTGTATTCAAGTCATACTAAGTCTCGATATCAGTTTCCAAATGACATTTTTTTTTTTGAAAAACCAATCCATCAAAATAGTGTCAAATGCCCTTGATTTATGGTCAAACTGCTGGCTCTTCGTTTGTAATGGCATGACTTATCCCCCCTTGCCCCATCAAGAGTCCTTTTCTCCCATGTAATACAGGCTTATTTAAAAAAGGGTTTGTAATTCTATATATTACCCTTCCACCCTACACGGAATTGCATTCAATAACCCCTAGTGTGAGATAAGACATCGTCGAGACCTTAAAAACTCCAATCCTGTCAACCTCTTATTAATTATGATGGCAGATATATAATATACGACCCATGCTTATCATGATGCATCACAGTAGAACTCTTTTTAAAAACCACTATGGGAAGGGAAAGGGAACATTGTTTAACCAGGAGTAGCACACTAAGCCGAAGCTTATTTCCAGATGTGACCTGGGAGCACAAGGAAGTTAAGTTAAGTGGTTTGCTCAGGATCACACTGAATGCACCTAGGCGGCTGTGGGACTCTGCCTGTGAATCAAAAAAATACACACTAACTAATTGCTTGTAAGGCAAGGACATATACAGCGTCCCACCTGAGGCCCACATTCAGAGTCAAGCACTCCCTAACTACCACAATTTAAATATATACACCCTATACAGCCCATAGACAAAACTGCCTTTGCAGGATTCAAACCCAGCACACTCTTGTTCAAAGCAATGCAGCTGCACAACCACATTATGCCCTTGTAACTAAAGCATCATCACAAAATCATGGCAAAAGGCCCGAATGACTAGCCATTAATAATCTATTTTTTTCCCCCACAACAATATTGCCAGCTCCTGTCCCTTTACTGGGGGTGGGGTGGCACGTGGCGTCGGGCCTAGCAAGGAGGCTTCCAGCAGGAATGGTCCCAGCTCCAAAATGTGAGTAGGTGCTGGCTGCCTACAGGGGCCTAGGTCTGCGATAGGATTCTGTGCAGGGGCTGGAGCACTGTAAGGAGGACCAGGGAGTGAGGAGAGCAGGTGAAGCAGGAGGAGAGGCCTGGCGGCGTCCAGAGCCAGAGGCTCTGGAAAATCAACTGGAGAGCAGGGAAAGCATGTGGGAGGCAGGAACAGGCCCAAGAAATAAAATCAGCAGTGGCGCTAATGCTGCGGAAAAGGAGGAGGGCAGCTGTAAAGCTTGGGGGTGCGGGAGTGGCCACGAGGCCGAGGAGGAGAGAATAGGCCCGAAGGCAGGAACATGCCCAAGAAATAAATATAGCAGTGGCACTAATGCTGTGGAAAAACAGGAGGGAGCTGAATGGCTCGGCCATGATGCCAAGAAGAGAGTAGGCCCACAGGGGCAGGGCTCTGTGTGGGAAAAGCGCAGGATTCAAGCAAAAGGAATGCAGTGGAGAAGGAGGAGTTAGGAGTCCTGAAAGGAATGGCGTGGCCACATGGCTGGAAGGAGAGAGCAGGCCCCGCGAAGGCAAGTCCAGGTATGTGGCACTGAAAAGCAGAGGGATGACAGGCAGGAAAGGGATGCTGCGAGGGCCTCTGGGGGAAGCGGGGCCAATGGCACTGTGGGTGGGCAGGAAAAGCTGTGCTGGAACATGGCCAAGGATGAGGGGGCCACAAAGGCCAAAGGCACAATGAGCTCAGGGGAAGGGGTGGAAAAAAAACACCGGAAGGTAGAGCGGAAGGCGGAGGATGGGCAGGAGAAGGCTGGGGCCTGTGCAGTCAAATGGTGGTGTGGGGGGAGGGTCAGAGAAAGGGGCCGCTGGGGAGAAACACCGGCAAAAGGAGGCCCGGAATCAGGCCAGGAGCTGGGGCCATGGAGCTGCAGGAAGAACCTGTGGGAAAAAAGAAAAGAGAAAACTTACCAGGAAGAAGGCAGGCAGGGCGAGTGTGTTCTTCAGGTGAGCAGTTCAAAGAGGGAGAAATCCTCCTGAACCGCTCATTTAATTTTTTTATTATTTTTTTTTTAGTACTTTTTTCCCTGGCCACCAGACTGCTTACCTCTTCATGCATCCAGGCATCCTCCTGAGGTATCTGGCCGCCATTCCCATGACTCCCCAGCTCCATATTCAGGCCTGCGGCATACCCCCACAGCTTGCCCCCCGTGGCGGGGGCTGGAGAGCCCCCCACTGCTTCCACCCAGACCAGATCAGTAGAGCCACCCCTCGGCGCGGCGGAGTCCCTCATGGAGATAGCCATCATGCCGCCCACGACTGGTGCCTGTTATCTCCTTGTTCTTCCCCATGATGTCTGTGGCATGCAGTGATGCCAAGGGACAGGGAGACGCATGCTACCACTCCTTCCGGGCGTCAGCCTGGCACATCCCATGTCTGCCTGTGACCTGTTGTCCCCCATTCACGCTAGGGCACTAGGACACCAAGGCATCACACCCTCCACCCGGAAGGAGAGCAGTCATGGGCGCTCAATCCTTCTCCTCACCTGCTCAACCCTCGACAGCCAGGCTCGCTCCTGAACCCGGGTTGCTGGCGTGGTGCGAGGTGTAGCATCCAGCACCTCAACCCTCAGTGCCACTGGGCTGGCTGAACTGCTCATTTCAAGCCCTGTCAGGCCCCTCCCTGCTGGAGTAGCCTGCCATTCCAGTGGTACCCCACTGATAGGGCCACTTCCTGGGAGCTGCCCCTTCTGCCCTAAGGCTTGGGTGGCGCTCCTAAACCCCACCTTTTTGGGGGCTGTCGGCAACTCATCCCCCTGGTGAGAGGCCAGGGGACCATATCCTGTACAGGCTGCATTTCATGCGTCTGCTTTCTTGGTGCAAAAAAAGTCTGATGCTGGGGTTTTGTGCACCACAAGACTTGCCAATTTTGCAGAATACACCTATGCAGGTTATTACTCCATGAATAAGTATTAAGTTCCAGTCGAATTGCTAAGTTTAAATTCAATTTAATGAGTTTTGGCTTGGGAGCTAGAGAGTAATGCTGCTTCCTCTTTGGCTGCTCAGCAGCGCCCCCGTTCCATCTTTTTGAGTTCCCTGGCCAAATGCCCTTCCCTGTACCTCTGTGCATGTGTGATTAGACATTTGTGGACATCTTCAGTTTGGC
The DNA here is from genome assembly GCA_016271365.2 of Neoceratodus forsteri. Classification (NCBI taxonomy): domain Eukaryota; kingdom Metazoa; phylum Chordata; order Ceratodontiformes; family Ceratodontidae; genus Neoceratodus; species Neoceratodus forsteri. The sequence continues at coordinate 815,151,213 of CM028132.1, read as the reverse complement.
CGTTCATTTATGCCTCCCTAACCTCTGATTTTTACTGTACAAGTGACTTACATTGTCATGTACCATATTTTACACAGGCACTCTATGTGAGATGGCGGTATCATGTAAAAACTACAAAGATGTAAAAATCAGCAGTATTCAGTGGTACACCCCGTTTTCAGTTTGGCAGTTTGTGTATATGAAGCGTTACAAGAGTTATACTATACAAATGTTTTTCATTGTCAGGTATCACATTTTCCACAGGCAGTCTATGTAAGATGGAGGTATCACAGCATCAATACCTCCTGGTCACAAAAAAGGTGACTGTGCTCTGATTAATTGTACATACAAATATGTAAAAATCAACAGTATTCAGTGGTATACCTCAATTCCAGTTTGACAGTTTATTTATGTGGAATGTTGTGAGACTTTTACAATAAACAGTAGTCTCATAAAGTATGTGCAGTTTCACTCTGATTCACTCTGATTTGACATACAGTTCCACAATTACGAACATACAAAATTTGCCAATAGATAAAGGCCCAAAGGTCTTTCAGGTCTGCTCGATGTTGCAGTTAGTCCCCCTACTCAGCAGGTGCCCCTCCTTCCCTTCCCCCACCCTTAACCCTTCCTCTTACCCTGTCCCAGCCCCTTTTGAAGCAGCTCACTGTCCTGCTGGATACTACTTCTGTCTGAAATGCGTTCCACCCAGCCACCACCCTCTCCATAAAAAAGTATCTTCTCATCTCCCTCCTGGACCTACCCCCCTCTAACCTCATAGTGTGGCCTCGAGTGTCCCTCCCTTCCCTCACCTTGAAAAGCCCCTTTTTCCCAGTCCTTTTTATGCCAGTCAAGTACTTAAAGGTTTCAATCATATCTACCCTGTCCATCCTCTCCTCCAGCGAGTACACGTTCAATTCCCTCAGTCTGCTATTGTAAGGTAACTTCCCCAGACCCTGGATCATCTTTGTTGCCCTGTGTTGCACCCTCTCCAGCATCTTAATGTCTTTCTTCAGGTACAGTTGCCAGTACTGCACACAGTGTAACACATATGCCCATTTTTGTAACATGGATATACATAGGGTATCTACAGGTTCGGGGAAGGATGAGGTTACCTGGCACAAGAGACCTAGGTTTGACTACTCTGCACAGGGGCACCCAAGTAAATCCAACTACAGGAAGCAATAACTGTAATGTCCAGAGCCAGAATTGGGTTTTTTCAGTGTGGCTTTATTTATTAACTCACTGAACATAAACAAAGCTCTGTATGGTCCCCCCAAAGGGCTACGTAACTGTAATGCAGATTAGAGGTTAAACACAGCGGTCCGTTGGAGAATGAACACTACAACAGTTGTCTGGCTTTGGACCCAGCAGGCACTCAGCCCGGACTTTGCATGCACATTGGATACACAGCCCGACTGGCCCGGCTCCCCTGCTGGCCACTCGACTGACGTTCCATTGGAGAATGAACCCAAACTCTACTTGGAAAGACATCCCATCAAACAAGGAGGCTCCCAAACTGTGGCTCCCCACACCACTTGAAGTCTGCGACTCCTAGAGAGATTTTGTTTTCGAACTTCCAATTCGAAACTCCCATCAAACAGGAGACTCCCATCAAACAAGGAGTATGTTCCCCATCCTGGGCTCCCACACCACTTAGAGTCTCTGACTCTAGAGAGATTTTCAAGTTGCGACCCACGTCTGGGTACCCACCCCATCACTGGCCAAGCGCATGAGGCAAGTAGAAAAACACAGAAGAAATCCGTAGAGGTGGACCTGGTTACTAAAGATGGGGATCTATCCACCTCCAACTCCCACAGCCCATACCCGGCCATTTCTCTGGACACACAGAACTTTAGACTTTAAAACTGTAGATTGACGGTGGATGACCTGAAGCACCCCCTCTACAATGAACTTTAACACTTTAAACAGATGACTGCTCTATTTGTTCGTCCTAGTGGACATAGTTCTCCCAAATAGCAGTCCCCAATACTTGAAATCCAACTGAATAAAAGAAGTTGTTTGCCCCTTCCAATGAGGCCAAACACTCACCCATTCATTGCAGGTGCCCCACAGGCGAAGAAATGTAACCTTTGCTGTTATACATGAACAGATTGAACTTAAATTAAAACAGGCAGCTTTCTTCCCAAGGTGGGAGAAGGGGATTGCCCCTGGAACCCACGAAGAACTTTTCCTCACCCCCCCCAAAAGGAGGGGGGTAAACAGACACTACTGGTGTCCTTCTTGTTTGCTTAAGGACAAACTGAAGACTTTTTCTCTGAGAGAGAAATCACACTGCACAATAATGCTTCCTTCTTGCTTAAGGACAAAGGGAAGACTGACTTTGAATTCCCAAGATTCTAGAACTACTCTGAGCTGAAGATTCCAACTATGGCTCATGCAGCTGTGACAATTCTATTATGATGTCATCCCTCTAGTCTCAGCTGTGACTGAGGACAGAGTGAGACAGTGTGAAACCCATTTAACTGGAGTTTCACAAGCTGCCTTCCCTGCCTACCACTAGGTCTTACTGGGATTCTAGTAACCCTGGGTAACAAAGGGGTTACACTCGCCCTTGACCAGGAAAATGACTGTCCCCAGTCATTATGCATCCGGCCTTAGGCCATCCCACCCTATGTGCTACCTGCGGAGGGGGGTGATCAGGCCCCCTCCTACCATGTGCGAGCACAGGTAGGCAACACTAAGGGCCTAGAGGCCTACAGCTGACATATCAGCCTCTACTCTATCCACTTACTATGGACACCTAGTGGCTCTGGTAGAACCGTCCAGAGCATAGCCTTGATAGATCAGCACTGCGGCCCCTACTGCAGGTCAGGGCCACAGCCTGTCCATCCCCCCTAACCCTCTAGGGGAAACCTATCTGCCTCTAACATAACATCCCAAACAAAAACAAAACCGGGGGACCTCCCCGACCTTGGGCAGCCTGCAACTACAACATTAGGAACACCAACAGTACTTTAATTTCTACACATAAGCACTGAAATGAGGAACTCCGATGAGCCCCTGTTCCTCTTCTTATCTTCTCTTCTTTCTTCCAGGAACACCTGTAGAAAAGACAAAAAACAACAAAAAACAAAACACCCTAACCTGCATTTACGATCTACCTAAACAACAGCAGTGACAAAAACAGCAACAACCCTTACCATACAGGAAAAACAGAACACTAAACAATCCCAAAAAGAAAAATTTTTTTTTTTTTTTTTTTTTTAGAAAAGTAGAAAAGACAGTATATACATTAAGTACAGAAATGACATTGATAACAATACACCTTTTGGGGGGATGGAATGCCCTAAATGTCCCATTAGTGACTACAAGGCCCGAAGGCCAGTCCATTAAAGAGTCTCTCCTGGGCCGGAGCCCCGTGAACATAGTCTTTTAAGGCCATAATCCTGAAGGGGAGAGTCTTTGCGGACAGTTCACACACTGTTTGAAGTCTGTAGTGTAAGGTGTGTATTGCAATGTCATAAAGATAAAATAAAAAGATTGTGACTCACCAGCCTCTTGAAATATTCGAACTAAGCAAACCTGGTCCCTTCCGAAGACTCTCCCTGGCAGCATTTCTTCTGATACAGCTGGGCGGACATCTTCCGGGAACCCACAGGAGTGCACATCTGGAAACAGCTGGGCTGATGTCATAACTGGAGAAGGAACCTTAGAACAGGAACAAAAAGAGAAACAGCTGGTCCGGCATCATCCGATTACCAGGCGATGAACAGGCAAACAGCTGGGCTGGTGTCCTCTCTGGATCTGAAGTCATCTGGTGGTAGCAGTAGATGGTTATCGATTAGGGCAGTACACTGTGGACTGAAGAATGTGGAGCACCTGATTTGTTGTTTATTCATATTGGCAGTTCAATAAGGTTACTTCACAGTGTAGATGTGGCAGTATTGACTACCACTGCTCGCCTCTCCATTTTGTAGGCACAGGCTTAATTACTGGGAGGTCCTTGCACTGAGGCCAATAGTAGAGGGGGTCAGGGGCTTGAATTATTGCTCCATCTGGACGCACATAATTCACACAGTGGGAGACATCGCGTCCCTCTCCGTCCGCAATTCTCACTCTGCCCATAAACAGTGTCCTGCCTCTCTTCCACTGTGTATACTTTTCGTGGAACAGTCTATTCTTTACATGCTGGTTAGCCCCAGGATGCACATGTTTCATTGCTTCATCCCAGATCCAGGATTTCCTGCAGTTCTCAATCTCCTCCCAGACTCTCCGAGGAAGGTAGGAAAGGTTATACCAAAGATTTCATTGGCCTTTCTACGAACCAGTCTCTCCTCTTTACTTGCTTTGGTCAATCTGAGACCGCTGGCCTGGCTTAGGGGTGGCCAGTCCTGGTTCTACCATCTTCGCATCCTCAACGAAATTAAAAACGGATCCCTGACTTCTTCTTCTTCTGGTGAAGCCAGGGTAGTGGCATCACCACCTTCTTGAACACATTCCTCCGAGGCAAGATCTTGCGACTGTGTACCATTCCTATCTCACAAGGCCACTTAGGTTCCTCCTCATCTTCCTCTTCACTGAGGATCTGAGCCCAGGAGTGAGCAGTAGTTCTCACCCCGAGACTATCCATTCATCACTAGGGCGGAGGTCGGCACCTCCCATTCAGGCCTCCCGCATCTCATCTTCACCTTGAGACTTGGGCTAGCCCCCACCCAGGGGTCTATTGATGCTTATCTGAACTTGCCTTCTGAGATCCAGCATCCAAAACTTCAACTTCAGATTCAGTCTCTAATTCTGCACTCTCTAACTTTGTACCACACTCCCCCGGGGGACCTTCCTCCACAGGCTCCGCCTGATGCTGTGTGCTGCCAACTGCAGATTCTTGAAGTTGTGTCCATGTGGGAGCCAAACGAATTTGAGGCGCTTTATACAAGCCATATTTTTGTAGACAACCAGCACAGTGAGGAATCATGAAGACATCCCTTCCAGCACTAAAGCACATCTGGCATACACGCACTGGATAATTAGGAATTGCCACATCAGGAGGGTAGCCCTCTATAGCACCAATTTTCAATGTCTCTCAATCTATTTACTGCTGCTGTTACTGCAACCGGGCATGATCCGAGTAACGAGCTGGTCCTGAGGCCATAACTGCAGAAAAACAAACAAAAGTTCACTGTAACTGAAAGTCCCACTTTAAATGAACACACTCTGTAGCTTTAAAATGGCTCCTCTGCTGCTGTGTTTACTTTACTACCCCACCCTGTAATGGCGGCAGCACTCCTGTGCATCAACATTCAGACTCTGGTCAAACCACTGCGCACCTGATTTACATCAGCTACTATTAACTTTTATTTAAACTGCACAACTTGCTCTGTTCTGGCTGTTCTCACATTTACAGGATTTTCCTTGGACTTTTCACATGCTGGCAACATTTATTTAATCACAGTCCCTTTTAAAACTTCAGGTTTCAGCACAGGATTGCCTGCTTTTACTAGTGTTGCAATTATTTTACAACCCACAGTCTCTCTCTGGCTGCAAACTTTAAACTGAGGCTACTTTCATTGCTATGCACACATTTAATGGCTTTACAGACTTGCACTTGCCAGCAGGTTGTCACACAATCGCTACTTGCAAAGCGACTATACAGCTGCACTCACATTTTATATGGCATTACTCTGAAAATCACTGAATTTGAGCAGTTTTAAATCGTTTACTCACTGTTATGGTAGCAGATTGCTGCGATGGAGGAAAACGGCCTGCAGCCAGATTTTTGAAGGCCTCAGATTTCAAACGGGCGGGCAGTCTCTGCGATCGTAGTATTAATCACACAGTTCACTGATCCCACGACCGATAAGTGGGTTGAGCCCGATTTTTAACTGAAAAGTCACTTTTCTACTGTTTACAGCGCTTTGAACACTTCATAAGCGCTCCTCCACTGCCAGTACCGCATTACTCTCTGTCTCCTCTCGAATGCTGAAGCAGACACTGAAGAGCTGGCTGAGGCGGGACTAATGGCAAACTGACCAACCACACGACGCCATGCAAATGAGCCTCTTCTTCCTCACGAGGACTCCTCTTCTCCGGCGATCGTCGAGCAGGCAAATTTAAACTGAAAGATGCACTTTTTTTTTTTCAACTGACTCCAGTGGGGCCATTTCAACCATGTAACATTGCCATTAACTCTGCAGTCTCTAGATTGCACAGAAAGCATTTCCAATGTCCAGGGCATAATTTCTCTGTTGCTACCTAGTTTTCCACACTTTTCTTCACAGAACTTTATTTTAAAAGCATTTCAAATGTCCAGGGCATAATTTCTCTGTTGCTACCCCTAGTTTTCCCCACTTTTCTTCACAGAACTTTATCTTAAAACTGACAAACGCTGTAAACTATGTTGATGCAGGACAAGGACACACACTTTGGCTTTACAGCTATTGGTAAACAGTTGGCATTTTTTAAACAGCAGCACAAGATTCACAGCACACAGCACACACTAGGGAAATTGCTTCACTTTTTTGGGCTACCGACTGCCAGATAGCCAAAACGCTAGCCTACTTGCCCAAGCACCTTCCTTCCCAAACAAATCCAAAGCGGTGCCTCCATTTTTGTAACACATATGCCCATTTTTGTAACATGGATATACATAGGGTATCTATGGGTTCGGGGAAGGATGAGGTTACCTGGCACAAGAGACCTAGGTTTGACTACTCTGCACAGGGGCACCCAAGTAAATCCAACTACAGGAAGCAATAACTGTAATGTCCAGAACCAGAATTGGGATTTTTCAGTGTGGCTTTATTTATTAACTCATTGAACATAAACAAAGCTCTGTATGGTCCCCCCAAAGGGCTACGTAACTGTAATGCAGATTAGAGGTTAAACACAGCGGTCCATTGGAGAATGAACACTACAACAGTTGTCTGGCTTTGGACCCATCAGGCACTCAGCCCGGACTTTGCATGCGCATTGGATACACAGCCCGACTGGCCCGGCTCCCCTGCCAGCCACTCGACTGACAGTCCATTGGAGAATGAACCCAAACTCTACTTGGAAAGACATCCCATCAAACAAGGAGGCTCCCAAACTGTGGCTCCCCACACCACTTGAAGTCTGCGACTCCTAGAGAGATTTTGTTTTCGTACTTCCAATTTGAAACTCCCATCAAACAGGGAGACTCCCATCAAACAAGGAGTATGTTCCCATCCTGTGGCTCCCCACACCACTTAAGTCTACGACTCCTAGAGAGATTTTCAAGTTGCGACCCACATCTGGGTACCCACCCCATCACTGGCCAAGCGCATGAGGCAAGTAGCAAAAACACAGAAGAAATCCGTAGAGGTGGACCTGGTTACTAAAGATGGGGATCTATCCACCTCCAGCTCCCACAGTCCATACCCGGCCATTTCTCTGGACACACAGAACTTTAGACTTTAAAACTGTAGATTGACGGTGGATGACCTGAAGCACCCCCTCTACAATGAACTTTAACACTTTAAACAGATGACTGCTCTATTTGTTCGTCCTAGTGGACATAGTTCTCCCAAATAGCAGTCCCCAATACTTGAAATCCAACTGAATAAAAGAAGTTGTTTGCCCTTCCAATGAGACCAAACTCACCCATTCATTGCAGGTGCCCCACAGGCGAAGAAATGTAACCTTTGCTGTTATACATGAACAGACTGAACTTAAATTAAAACAGGCAGCTTTCTTCCCAAGGTGGGGAGGGGATTGCCCTGGAACCCACAAGAACTTTCTCACCCCCAGAGGAGGGGTAAACAGACACTACTGGTGTCCTTCTTGTTTGCTAAGGACAAACTGAAGACTTTTTCTCTGAGAGAGAAATCACACTGCACAATAATGCTTCCTTCTTGCTTAAGGACAAACGGAAGACTGACTTTGAATTCCCAAGATTCTAGAACTACTCTGAGCTGAAGATTCCAACTGTGGCTCATGCAGCTGTGACAATTCTATTATGATGTCATCCCTCTAGTCTCAGCTGTGACTGAGGACAGAGTAAGACAGTGTGAAACCCATTTAACTGGAGTTTCACAAGCTGCCTTCCCTGCTTACCACTAGGTCTTACTGGGATTCTAGTAGTGTGGCCTCGAGTGCCCCTCCCTTCCCTCACCTTGAAAAGCCCCTTTTTCCCAGTCCTTTTTATGCCAGTCAAGTACTTAAAGGTTTCAATCATATCTACCCTGTCCATCCTCTCCTCCAGCGAGTACACGTTCAATTCCCTCAGTCTGCTATTGTAAGGTAACTTCCCCAGACCCTGGATCATCTTTGTTGCCCTGTGTTGCATCCTCTCCGGCATCTTAATGTCTTTCTTCAGGTACAGTTGCCAGTACTGCACACAGTATTCCATGTGTGGTCTTACCAGCAATGTATACAATGGCAGAATAATCTCCCCCCTTCTTGAAGTTATACCCCTGGCTGTACAACCCAGCATCTCATTGGCCTTTGTGGTCACTTTCCTATACTGTGCTGAGTTGTTCATTGAACCCATAATGGTTACCCCTGGACCCTTTTCTTCCTCAGTTACGGCAAGCTATACCCCACCCAGCTGGTAGCTCCTTTTTGGGTTCTTTGCCCCAAAATGCATCACCTTGCAATTTTTGGCATTAAACCTCAGTTGCTAGGTGTCCAACCAGGTCTCCAGTTTTTTCAGATCCTCCTGCAACTCCTGCTATCCCTCTTGGTCATCCACCACTGCTCCCATCTTGGTGTTTTCAGCAAACAGACTGATCTTGCTATTGATGCTCACCGAAATGTCAGCAATGAATATCCCATATAGCACTGGTCCTAGCACCGAGCCCTGTGGAACACTGCTGGTTACCTCCCTTGGGGATGAGAGCTCCCCACCTACCACCACACTCTGTTGCCTTCTACTCAGCCAGTTCCTTACCAATCCCACCAGCTTGGCACCCACCCCTGTGCCTTCCTGTTTACTTCCTAGCCTCCAATGTGACACTGAATCGAATGCCTTGCTGAAGTCCAGATACAGGACATCCACTGCATGGCCCCTATCCAACTGTCTAGTTACCCAATTGTAGTATTCTATCAGGTTGGTCTGACAGGATCTGCTAGCAACAAAGACATGTTGTCTGCTGTCCTGCATCCCACTAGCCTCCAGAACAGCCACCGACCTCTCCTTCAGGATTGTTTCCATCAGCTTCCCCACAATGGAGGTGAGGCTCACAGGCCTATAGTTCCCTGGTTCGTCCTTGGGGCCACTGTTATGGAGGGGCACCCCGTGAGCCATCCTTCAATTCTGAGATACACACCCCTCATCGAATGAGATGCTGACCAGGTCCGCCAAGAGGCCTACTAGGACCTCTGCCAGGGCTTTCAGTACCCTGGGATGGACACCATCTGGCCCTGGCACCTTGTCCACCCTCAGCACCCTCAATCCTTCCACCACCCTACTCTCTGTGATTACCTCATCTGTCACCAATTCTCTGTCCTCGTTTCTGCCCTACCTCCCTGGATATCTCTCCCCTTCTCCTTAGTAAATACTGAGCAGAAGTATTTGTTAAGTGCTTCTGCCTTTTCCACCCATCTGCCTTCCATCCTAATCCTCACTATCTGATCCTTGCGGCTCCTTTTCTTCCTGGTGTACTTGAAGAAGTCCTTCTCTTCCTCCTTAATGCCTTGCACCAGTCTGAGCTCCTTTACCGCCTTTGCTGCTCTTACTGCCATTGTCACCTCCCTTGCTATTTTCAGGTACTCCTTCCTATTTTCTTGTGGGGCTACTGACATACCTACTGACATCCCTGGACCCAATCATAGTCAAGGTCCTTCATCATGAAGAAAACAAGCCTAAGATGATTTCCATCATCAAGTTGGGAGAAGCCTTCAGGAGGGTAGCAGAGGTGGATGTTAAAGAGCAACTCTGCCCTTCAGCATGTGTTTTCATAAATAAGATATTTCAGCTGCTACAATTTACAAGAGAATACATTTTTTTCATGTTCAGTGTTCCTTTCCAAGATTTACAGCACATCTAGGTAGTCTGTCTAAAAAGTCTATACAAAAAATTTGAAAAATGTGCCTCTCTCCTGTTAACCCTTACAGTGCCTTTTTTTTTTGTTGGTAGACTCTTTTTCCCCCGCTGGTCACTAGCTTCCAGGAGCTCCGTTTGGTGAAACCCCACTCAATTGGCTCCTACTGCTCTGCCTGAGACCCCCCAACCAGGAAATCAGGGACAGGATCCATCTCCCACTGTGGCCCTGAGACAGAGGAAACAGGATCTGGGAGAGCCGGTCAGGTTGGGTCTGGCATTGGGCATGTGGGCCAATCCCCGGGGACTGCCATCATCCTCCTGGGCACTGGGGCATTTCTGCTTTTCTTGCCCCCCCAAGGCACGGACATGCAATGATGTCACATTCTACAAGACCTCTAGGTGTTGTGCTCCCAGTATCGACTAGGAGCCACTGACACTACAGGTCAGAATCCCCCTTCCCCTAGGAGAGGAGAGCTGTCCTCCGGACACTCAATCCTCTCCTCCCCCATCCGACCCTCGGTGCCCTGAGCTCACTCCCGAACTCGGGTCACCAGCGTGGTGCAAGGTAAGACAGATGCCTCAGACCTCAGTGCCACCAGGCCCCACATTGCCTCTGTTTATGATATCATAGTGCTCACCATGACAACAGACTGTAATGTTACAAACAGCAGCTGTGTGGTTAGCAGGGGAGACTCAGATATATTTTGAAAGACTCGGTGAGTAATTGCTGTATTATCTACAGTATTTAGTAGACCAACAGAAGGGGAAGTAAAAAAAAAAAGAAATTAATAGAAAACAGTACAGCTAAAACCCAATTGGTGTAAATCTAGTGTTTCTAAGCTTTTTGTTGTAATAGAGAGTTGCTCTTTAAGCCACCACCAGATAAGGAACAACCAGCAACAGAAAGTGCAAAGAAGCAGAAAAAAAATCATATAAAGGTTAAGAGTAACAGAGAAGAAAGGACAAATAGAAAGCCCATAATTACAGCGGAAAATACAGGGAGCTGTTGGAACAACCTCAAGGCGATCAAGCCCTGACTCATGAGTGGTTAAAAAGAGGTGAATTTAGGCCATGAGGTAAGAGACTGATAATGGCAGCCCAAGATAGTGGGCTACACACAAGATGGTTCACAAAATCCATAGAAAAAACAGGAGAAACAGACAAGTGTAGGTTCTGCAGTACAGAATTAGAAACAGTTGCACATCTTGTGGCTGGATGTGAAGTACTCATGGCAGAAGGCCTGTATACTGAAAGACACAACAATGTAGCAAGATTGATCCACTGGAAACTGTGCAAACACTATAACATACAGGTAGCAGAGAGAAACTGGAAACATGAACCACAAAGAAACACAGAGAATGAAGAAGTAATGATCACGTGGGATCACCCTATACCAACAGATAAGAAACTGGAAGCAAGAAAACCCGATATTGTAATATAAGAAAAAAGAACAAAGGTAGCATTGCTGATTGAAATAGCCACCTCTAGTGACTACAGAGACACAAAATCATGAAATACCAAGATATGCAGACAGAAAACAAACTGATGTGGAATAAGGACACACAAATTGTTCCAGTCGTGCTTGGAGCAATGGGACTAATCAAAAAGAACCTTCAGGCACATTTAAATATGCTACCAATACTTGTGACACCTTATGAACTTCAAAAGGAAGCCATTTTGGTGACGTTACGTGTGCTGAGAAGAGCGCTCTCTGCAAACGTCAAAGATTAATACAGTACTAATTTCTTGAGTTTTGAATATGCCCTGGCTAAAGAATGGGGTCCATTCTTGCCACGGTATTAGAAATCCCTAAACATTTGGAGACACTAACCCTTAGAGTAATTAATTCAGTAAATATAAAAATCTAATACAGTACTGATTTCATGACTTCTTTGAACATGCACTGGCCTAAGAGTGTGATCAATTCCTGTCATGGTATTAGAAATCCCAGAACACTGGAGGCACTACCTGAGAGAGGGACTATGTAAATGTTCAACTATCAGAATTGGGTGTGAGTCAGTGAAAAAAAAACACACATTTTATTTCTTGTTGAACCAGTTTGACTTGTTTTTTTCTTTGACACTAGCCACTAACCCAGCTCTGCTCCCTAACTACTTGTTTTTCTGTTAAACAAATTGTCAATAAACAATATTTTTGGCTTGCATTCTTTATCATGTTTGTTGACTGTATTGTAATGTGCTACATGTTTAAGCTAGCAATAATACCCAACAGGATGGGTGGTATTGGGCTATACTGGACCACCCAGGGGCATAATGAGGCCTGATGCTGCAGGCAGAGGTCCTTATAGCTCCTCAAGGATCTGGTATAGCCCATACTACCCACCCTGGAGGGTATTATTGTTCTTAGAAAATGGGTTATTTGTGACATTTTTATAAAATATAAAAATGCCACACATTTACTTAAAAGCTACTAGAAATGGCTAAAAATGTTATTTTGTTCTAAAGTAGTCCGTCTAGTGGTACAGCTGTTAGTAGAGGACACTGCTGTTTTAACTGTGCTTGTTTCTTTCTGCCCACCCCCACACCACCACCACACCTTGACTTCTGCTGGCTTTAATTTTATGAATTTTAGGCTCTAGTCCTACCTGGCTCAGTGGTTCTCTCTCTCTCTCTTTTTAAGTAAAGAGGGACTGTAGCTAGGTGTGAGCAAAGAGAGACTGTGGCTGAGTGTGAGTGCAGCTGCACGGTCAAGAGAGTGGCGCTGTCTAGCGTGTCTGGGGGAAATGTTGCATTGTTCTCCCTCTCCCATCTCATACTCGACTGTTTTTAATTTTTTATTTTTCATGAGTATTCAGGAGCCACCATAGAAAAAACACCATGCTGTTCACGGTTGGGTGGGTTTGCTGATGCGGCTGGCATGGCAGGGATTGGTTAGCAGTGGCACAGTTACCAATAGAACTAAGATGCTGTCATTAAATAAAGAGAAAGTAGTCAAGAACACCTTTTTTTAACAAAAGAATGATTATTGTGGCTACAGTTGAAAGGGGAGGGCACTGACAGTTGGGGGAAATGAACTGAGAGCTGTTAAGCAGGGAAAAAATGGTGGCAGTTTTGTTTCAAATATTCTATTTGGCATAGGGATACCATTTGTAAAAAAGCATGCTGCAGCAGCACTGATCATTTCCTGGTCTCTGTTGACAGATACATGTACCCCTTGGTGAGAGGTTTAGCCAATCAGAGGTTGTGAAATTTTCTACCAATTTTCTAAGAGTTGCTACAGCATGCTTCAGAAAGGTATGCCAGCTACCATTTGCGACACCAGGGACACAAGTTTGGGAATGAGCTTGAGTCATCAGGAGCCATGGAAGAAGGATGAAGTATCCATCCTCCAGAGGGAGCAAGACGAGAATGAGGTGCACACAAAAGAAATGACACCTGAAGTAAATATAGATAAAAATTTAACATGCATTCTGTAGCCATTCACTGTTATATTTTCTCTGCAATTTGTTCTCTTTTTCTCATTTTCTTCAGCCCCCACTCCCTAAACACACACTCTATCCCCCTTCTCCACCCTTCACCGTTTACCCTAGCAACCCCAGGTTGACTCCATTTACATTATCTGTTTATACTGTCAGTAGTTTTTTCCTGATTTCTCCCAGGCTGTATAAGTTGCTAAAATCTCTTATGCAAATTAAACCATGGAGATCTGTACTGTAACAAAGTACAGTAGTTGTCTAAATCCTTTAAAACTATCTTTAAATGTCACATATTTAAGGTAGGTTTTATTTTGGAATTACAAATTTATTGCTAGTAATGCTATCTTTTTTTTCTGTTCTCTTTGCAGATAAATGGGCCAGTCTAAAGAGCTGGCAGATCCCCACCTTCGGCAATCCTGCTTAGTAAATGGCGTGATTACAGTTCTCTTTACCACCATTTACTCTGCTAAGTTTCATTTCCTCTTTGTGTTTTTGCTGAGCCCGACTAGCCACTAATATAACTTTCTTTATACAGTTGATTTTTGTAGTATATTTGAAGTGACAGTCTTTGCAATAGTACTTCTTGTTCCTTACCTTGTATACTTTTTTATCTAAATATTTAACTCCCCTACTTTTCTGATATTATAATCTGCTTCTCATAACATGTTTTGTATTTTGAATATATATCTTCTGTGTTTGCATGAAGCTCAGCGTTTGCTAATATGGGTTATATGAGGTGTGTACCTGTACCTGCACTTATTTATAGTGAACTGTATGCACACTTACTTATTTGTTTTTCTCAGGTATAAGGTCATAGGTGCCCCAAATGTACACCTCTTTTCATTAACTTAATTTATTATATAAACATTAACTTAATTCACATTTTGACATCACAAGGTGTATAGTGCATAAGGAGCATGCTCAGCTTGTTACCCGCCCTCTGAAGAACCTCTATTGAGCGAAGTGCCAGGGCACCTGCATGATAGGTCCTAGTTGTTCTGTACCTGCACTGTGTTACATACACAATAAATTTTTGCTGCCATTTACTTCAAGTGTCAGTTCTTTTGGTGCACCGCATTCTTGCCTTGTTCTGTAGCAAAGTGAGGGTGACCGGCCACTGCGGTAGCAGTTACTCACTCTCCATATAGCGCCAGCCTTCTTGTTGTGACTTCTCCTTTGGAAAGTGGTCGGCTAGATACAACATTTGACTGCCAACTAATGAAGGATGGGTGGCAGCACATTTGATCAGCTAATATAAGGGAGGGTTGAACGTGGCCAGCACTGGCATGGCCCGTGCATGTGTGGGTGGATGCTCTGAGCATCATTTCATGGCCGCATACCAGAGGATGAAGAAATGGGGAAAAATGCACTGGCTGGGAAGATGAAGCCCTTCTTGCCCCATGGCCACTCTAGGGCTTCCCTCTCCTGGCTCCTAGTATACTCCTGGACTTCACCTCCACCGTGGGGGTGTGGATATGGTGGTGGAGCTACTGAGAAGCTAATGTGCTGGCCCCGCTCTGGGCCGGGGGCACAAGCCAAGGGGACAATGCAGTAGTGAATTGTGATTTACTCAAGGAGCCACAGCAGCTCAGGGAAGAGGGGCTTCAATGAATGGAAAGTGGCACTGTCAAGTGGCAGAAGTAGGTCATAAGCAGATGACCAGGAGGAAAAATAATACTGAAGAATAAAGTCCTCAGAAAAAAACTGGTGTTCAGACTGATCAATGACTGTTGATACCACATGTGATAATTTGACATCAGCCGTGCAGACATGAAAAACTGCACACTTTTTTTTTAAACTGTACAATTTACAGAGTTTTTGTGGATGGAAACATGACTGCCACCATGCCGAGCTCATCTGAAAGATCCTTTAGCCACAGTGGCTGATTGTGTCACCATTCCATGGTTATACCTTCCCCTCTTCTGCCTATGGGTCTCACTGTTGCCTTATTCTCTTCCACCCACATCTACACACTGTGACAGTCATTATTTCAAACACTCTGTGGGCAGATTTTTCCATTAATTCTCCACCTGTTCAATTAAGAAAAACATTCTCATGTTTCTCCTTAATACCCCCCACCAGTTTCCATCCATGTTCTCTAGTCACTGTGCCCTCATTTCTCGTGAACAAGTCCTTACACCCCACCCTAGCTAGGGGTGGAGGCTGGTCCTAGGACTGGAAAGGTGGTCCCACTATGGAGAGGCTGGTCTGAGTACTGGAGGGGTGGTCAAGCTGATGGGAGGCTGGTTGACTAGAGAGGGGAGGCTGGGCAGGGGCCTGAAATGGTGGCCAGGATGCAGGAAGGCTGTTTAGCTAGGGATGTTAGGGTGGTCCTGAGACTGGAAGGGTTGTTCACTTCTAAGAGGCTGGTAGACTGGGGAAGTGTGTCTGGTCTGGAGGTTGAAAGGGAACTGCAGCTGCTGGGAGGCTAGTCTGCTAAGGAGAGGACACTGGGAAGGGGCCTTGAAGGGTGGTTCAGGTGCAAGAAGGCTGGTCATCTGGGGAAAGGAGGCTAGTCTGGGTGCTGGAAGGTCCAGCTGCTGAGGGCAGGTCAGCTAGTAGTGGGGTGACTAGTCCAGGGGTGGAAGGGCAGTCCAACTACTGGAAAAGAAGGTGGCTGGGCAGGGAAATCTAATTAAGCTAAAAGGACTGGTTGGCTGTGGACGTAGGCTGGTTCAAGGGCTGGATAGGTGGCCCAGCTGCTGGGAGGCAGATCTGCTGGGGTGCTGTGGCTGATCTTGAGGCTGTAAGTGTGGTTCAGCTGCTAGAAGGGTGGTTAGCTAGCTTGGGGAGACTGGTCCATGGGCTAGAAGAGTGGTCCAGCTGTTGGGAGGCCAGTTGGCTAGGGATGGGAGGCAGGTTTGGAGGCTGGAAGGGTGGCCTATGTGCTGGAAGGCTGGTACACTGGATAGTGGAGGGTGGGCAGTGGCATGAAAGGGTGATCCAGGTTTAGGGAGGCTTGTCAGCTGGGGAGGGAAGAGTGGTCAGGGGGCTGGAGGTGTTGTCTAGTTATTGGGAAGATGGTCCACTGTGGAGGGCAGGCTGGTCCAGGGGCTAGAAGGGAGGCTGGTTGGCTTGGGAGGTATGACTGTTCCAGAAGCTGAAAAGGTGTTCTAGCTGCTTGAAGGGTAGTTGACTATGCAGAGGAGGCTGATCTGGAGGCTCAGAGGCTGGTACCACTGCTATGGGGCTAGTTAGATGGGGGCTAAAAGGGTTGTCTAGCTGCTGGGGGGCTGGTCCACTGGAGAGGACTGGCTGATCCAGGGGCTAGAAGGGTGGTCCCATTGCTGGGAGGCTGGTTGGCTTGGGAAGTATGGTGGTTTGGGAGCGGAAAGGGTGGTCCAGCTGCTTTGAAGGATGTTTGACTGGGCTGGGGAAGATGATATGGAAGCTGAAAGGTTGATCCCGCTGCTGGGAGGCTGTTTAGCTAGTGAGGGATGCTGGTCCAGGGAGCAGAAGAGTGGTCTAACTGGTAGGGGGTTGTTTGGCAGGGTAGAGGAGGTTGGGCAGGGCCCTGGATGGGTGGTCCATGTGCATGGAAGCTGGTCAGCTGGGGATAGTGGTTCTGGAGCTGGAAGGGTGGCCCATCTGCTGATAGGGTGGTTGGCCTGGCAGGGGAGGCTGGTCTGGGGGCTGACATTGTGGTCCAGCTGCAGGGAGGCAGGTAGGCTAGGGATGGGAGGCTAGTCCATGGGCTAGAAGGGTTGTCCAGCTGCTGGGAGACTGGTCATCGGGGAGAAGAGGTTGGTCCAGGGATTGGAAGGGTGGTTCAGCTACTAGGAGGCAAGGTAGCTAGGTATGGGAGGCAGGTCCAGGTGATGGAATTGGTTTACACCTCTCTTCAGGATCAGGCTAAACCCTCCACTAGTGGCAATACCATTAAGGCCAAGAGACCAGCACAGGAGAGAAATTGGTCTCTTTGTGACACTGGGGGTAAGAAATTACATAAGGAGAAATGGCTGAAACAAGATCCAGGGACTAAACTCCTTAGTGTACAAAATGACAGTTTGCCACATTGTGGGAGTGAATCAGTGGAGGATCCACATAGTAAACCCACTGTGAAGGATTTAGTTTGACTGGCTTGTCCCTTAATTTGGACAGAAGACCTCCCTGGAAGAATGAATGAAAATCTGGTGAATTACGCCAAGAAACTACGTCACGTGCAAAAGGGGATGGTGGAGGCAGGGACTATGGCAAGATATAAAGTAGGATGGGGACAGATGCAGTGATTTGGTGATTTGACTAGGGATGGAGAGAGTTAGGATAGATAGAACCCTGTTAGGCAGTAGGCCTATGGTTCAGTATTTAGCAACTTATTACAGACTGGATGGACTTTGATTCTTTATCTGCCATCACTATCTATGTTTATGCTTCTATGTTTCTATTCCCCATAACAATATTTCTTCAATTACTATGAAGACAAGCTATACAATAATTTTAAAAAAGAGTATGCACTGCTAGTAAATAGGTGTTGCAATGAAAAGTGGAATATGAATGTGTACCCACACCACTTCCACTAAAATGCTTACATTTATTGTTTTGAAACAGAAACTCTAAAATAATTTAAATAGTACATATTTAAATATTACAAAAATGAACAGTCTTTCTGGCATTAAAGGGTTAATATTTCATACCCTGATAACAAAGGTTGCTTGAATAATTATAACAATGTTACAGAAGAAGGTCCAGAGGAGGCCTACAAAGATGATAGCTGGTCAGCAGGGTAAGGCATACAAGGAGAGACTGAGGGCACTGAACATGTACTCCCTGGAAGATGGAGGAGACAGAGAGAGAGAGAGAGAGAGAGGATATGGTTGGAACCTTCAAGTACTTGAAAGGGATAACTATGGTTGATAAGGAGAGTCTCTTTAAGCTGAGTGGCAACCATAACATGAGGGGGCACAATCTTAAGTTGGAGGGTGGGACGTCAGGAAGCACTTCTTCACAGAGAGGGTGGTGGACACTCGGAATGCACTGCCGGAAGAGGTCATCTTGTTGAAGACAGTGGGCAGCTTTAATAGAGGCTGGGATAGGCATGGGGGAAGGTAAGGATCATGAGTAGGGAGAATGCTGGTTCTGATCCCTGTATCATATTTTTTTGTAAATATAAAAAAAATGTGTGATGGACTGTGGCAGAGTAAATACTGGCTTGCTAAAACTGACACTTCAAACCCCCCAGGGATAAGTTCAAAGGACAGGACATAGCTAAACTGCAGATATCTGGGGTGCAATCATCTTGTCAATTTGCTTTGATCCCAGGAAATAAAATTAGCCATTCATGACATCCTCTGGGAAATCCTTTGATCTACACTAGATGTCCTGAGAAAAGGGACACTGGTCAGTGTTATGAATAACTTCCCAGGAAACCAGCTCATTTCATCAAAGAGACCTTTGATGTGTAGATACCAAGGCCCAGACAGAATTAAGGAATCAAATACACTTTTGCTTTGAATATTCAGTGACTTATATCAAAGAGACTTTTGATGTCTACAGGAAAGAAGATCACTGACTGGTTTCGACTAGTTACATAGAGAGGAGATTTATTATGTCCTCTCTTATTTTTTTAAATACCTTAGTAGGCCTTCTTGGTGTCATAAAATATAGATTTTGTTACACCAAGGCAGAGTTTGGTGACCTCAGCAAGAAGGCCAACTCAGGACTATTTTTAACATACTGAGAAAACCTTGACAGACACTTTCATATTTCTGGCTGAGAGAAGAGGAACATCAATGCACTGAAGTAAGGACCTTAGACAAGATTAGTCTGAATGTTATTATTTGTAGGAATCTGCACTTTTACCTGTTTGTTTTAAGGCTGTATGTGTTGGGATACTTTGTTCTGTAATATTTTTCTGTTTTCCTATTTTAAAGTAAAGATATATATTTTAAAACGGAAACTGCTGGTGTGCCTTGACATTTCTTGTTATTTAAGTGAAGCTTTTAAAGGTTATAGTTAACACTGTATATGAACTTATTGCTATTGCAAACTGGGAAACGGATAGAGTTCTCTAAGATCTTGCATTGAGTTCTAAGGGTTCATTTTGTAGACCTGGTTAGGTGCCCATAGGCAAAGATATCTGGCCCCCCGAAGACAGAATTATCTGAGCCTGATAATTGGGTACGCTAACAAGAGGTTATCAGTTTGAATCTCTCCAGAATTTGAGACTAAAGTAACTCAAACCCACACAAACAGACAAGAGGGTTACCTTGTACTGTTAACTGTCCACAAATCCTACACTCAGAGGTTGGCACTTTGGGAGTAGAGGGTTGACCGGGTTGAGTGAATTTGTGACAATGGGCACTTGGAATGTGCTGCCGGAAGAGGTCATCTTGTTGAAGACAGTGGGCAGCTTTAAGACAGGCTGGATAGGCATAGAGGGAAGGTAAGGATCACGGTAGGGAGGATGGGAGGAGTGGGAGGAGGGCGGGACATTAATTAAACTGTGGACCCTGCAACACGAGCAGACTTGATAGATCAAATGGCCTTCTTCTGCTGGCTTCTTTGTATGTTCATATAAGGTTTACATTGCTAGAAACAAGGGAAGCATAATCAGACAGTGAGGTTGGAATGGATATGTCATCTGAATGTGTCCCTGTGATACACAAAAATACAGGGAGGCACAAACAGATGGAACACCGGCCACCTTTATAACATGCTGATTCGGGAACTCCAATGATGTCGTCTCCACAGATGGACAGCTGCACATGGAGCGCTGTCTCCTGGACTTAGAAAAACCTCCATAATTGATTAAAACACAGCTCAAATTCAACAATAACAGGAGGTCAACATACACCCTTTATGATTGGGAAATCTGATTGTCGAAATTTGGAGGTAGCTATGGAGGATGGTAGGGGTACTGCTCCTCTGATACGGAAAGCAAGTCCTCACATGCATTTAGTCAGACCTGATCTAAATGTGGTGCTCCAACCACATTACTTAAAACCCAGAAAAAAGAGAAGAAGCTGGATTATGTCAGAAATTTGGGCATTTATGTCAGAAATGGCAAATAAAATGGCTACACTTAGCTCCAAAGTGCTGACCATCGAAAATCAAGTCAATGAAATGGACCAGCAAATCACAGTGAATGACTCACGCATTACTGCCTTGGAAACTATGGTGCTGCAGTTAGCAGAATCAAATTAACAGCTGATGAACAATTTAGAAGATTTAGAGAACAGGTTCCGTCGGAATAATTCAAGACTTTATGATATTCCTAAAGGGGCAGAATGCCAGCAAATGATCCTTTTTTACAAACATTTTTAAGGGAAGCTCTAGCACTACCACCGAATTATGACCTAGACATACAGCATGCACATAGAGCCCTGGGCCGAAGCCCACAGATCCGGCTGCACATCCATGCTGTTATATTGCTCTTTCTGAAATACTCGGTAAAACAAGATATCCTCCACAGAGCATGGCAGCAAAAGCAAATAAAGTTTAACACTCATACAGTGTTTGTGGTCAGTGATTATCCTCTCAGTATAATGCACAGGCAGAGAGCGTACATAACTCTATCGAAAACATGAGAGCACACCAGCTGCGCTTCAGAACACCCTACTCAGCTCAACTAGTAATCCAATTTCCTGATGGTCAATTTATATTCGAGTCCGCAGAAGATGTGGCAGCAGAGCTTCAATGTAGGAAGCTATGATCCTTAGAGCAGCCAGTTACATTGAAGCCATTACTTCCATCCAGACAGCATAAACAGTCAGGAAAGAAGACAGTTCCTGATAAGTTAGATAGGAGGCAAAAAACTCAACCCACTCTGCAGCAGCTCATCACTCGATTGAATACAGATGCCCCACCAACTGACTCGTGGGATACCATTTTAAACAGTATGCAACCCGGCTATTCAGGGTTGAGGGTTAATAAGTGAATAACTTAGGGGGCTTGCACTGGCAGACTTGCATTGACCTCTCTCTCATTGGCTTGTTCATGTGATCTAATGTGTGGTAAGTGGGATTTTTGGAGGTCTGGGTGCTCTGGGCACTGACTGCCGGCTGGCTGGTGGTGGCTGCCCTGACACTGAATGAGTGGTTGTGGAGCTACAGAGGTTTACCTTTTCCTGATTTAACATATACTGTAGCTACAGTATATGAGGATGCTTTGCTCCCTCTAAGCGAAAAGAGGTGTGAATTTCAGGCTATTTCGTGAAGATTCAGCAGCTACAATGATAACGGTGAGGTATCCCATGAGTTCGGCGACCGCAATTAGGTGCCTACTGAAACAGCGACTCAATTGTGGTGCCTCATTGCAGTGATCAGGGAGGGAGGGTGACCGGATGGGGGGTATGCGAATGCATACATGCGGGGGAGGAGCACACACAATGAAGGGGCAGGTCAGGAGGGAGGGATTGTGAGAGGTGGTGCCTGGCGAGCTGCCAAGCTGCTCCCATGGTGTGGTTGTTGGGTACAGGGTTGTGCTGTACAGGTGCCAGGTTCGGGGCTGGGCGCAGGTACCTTTTGTTGTGCCCAGCCGGAATTTTTTTTTATTCATCTTTTGCCTCAACATGCACCCCCCTGAAGTTGAGAATCTTTCAGTAGTAAGGTGCAGATGGTGCACCCCCCACATTAACATTAGAATTGTAAGTCCCTGGTGCTCATTTGCTGTGTGCCGGGGTCTGCATCACCAAAATATTTTTACAGCGATGTGCATCCGCCTTACCGGCGATCGCTATTCTGCGATCGCCGTTATCGCATAGATTCTAATTGTGAGCTGATGTCAGTGATGAGGTGGAGTGTTCTCACATCATACACTGATGATGCCCTCCATGAAAGAGCATGGCAGCTGCAGCCCCAAAAGCAATTGGTGACCATGATCAGTTTACAATGTCTCTTGTCTTTTGAGGGGGCAGAGCGGATGCAGCAAAACTAGTAACCACTATATCCTTTGTGAGGCAAAGTATGGCTGGGAAATGCCTCTGATTAGCTTGTCTGGGCCAATAAATCCTGTACTTGTGCAAGCTGCAGTGGATGAGGGGAGCATTCCTTCAGGTGCCTCTGACTTCTTAGTGGTGGTGGTGAGGGGGGCTCGCAGTGCTTAAGACCTTCTGGGAACTAAAAGAGGCTTTATTACTTGCAGTGGAGTGATCTGCTGGTGTGAGCCCCGAATACAAAAATACAACTTTCCTCTAGAAAATAGGAGAAATTTCACCCAGACTTAAACTAACTGGTAGAACTATTCAGGGATCCAGACCCTGCTTATGGGTAACTTGTCATAAAGCGATCGTTATCAATGCGATGATTCCAGCTCACAGGCCTAAATTCATGGTATTACTGGTCAGGATTACCGGACTATAGAACTCGCTGATTGCTGGGTGTATCAGCAGATTTGAATTTAAACTTGCTGCCTGACTAAAAAGTTATATTGCCTGCTGTTTTCAGTACTGGACCTATCTTGTTTTGCTGTTGCTAATAACCTGTAATAGAATGAGAAATATAGGTGGGGGAGGATTAATCACTCCATCCCACATATGCTCTGATAGGGGAGTTTGTTATGTAAGCAATAAGACATGAGGGGGTGTACATTAGACATTTCTAATACAAGGCCAGTGACATTGTGAGGCATGAGGCTGCATGCCAAGTGCCTTCGGCCCCTGGCTGTGCACTAGAAATGTCTAATGCACACCCCTGGAGTGTCTTATTGTGCTTATGAAATGGGTCCTGTACTTTAGATATAAGAAAAAATATATACTGACAGATTTAAGTATTTAAAAACGTAAATACTTGATTGAATTTTACCTAAAACAGTTCCTCTGCCTGCTTGTACAGTAATTATTTTTTTGGGGGGGTTTAAGATGTTTGTTCTAATTAGGCTTCCATAGCTGTAGTCCCCACCCCCACAATTTGTTTAGTTCTGAGTACTGCCCTTCATTATTCATTGCTGTTTTATTAGGTACAGTTCTGCTTGCTGACTGAATTTACTTTTCTTAATCAGGATCTGAGGAAGGAAGTGGCACAAGCAAGTTGGCAGGCAGGCAACCCAGCAATGAGTACGCAGCTTGAGTGAGTGGATGGCTGTGTTGGCTGGTGGAAGGAATACGTAAGCACAGCGTTCTGACTGCTGGTAATCAATTTTTAAAATGCAAAAAAAACGGAACCAGCTTCTTATCAGCAGCAGCTGTGAAATGTGCAGTATTCTGAGCCTGTCTCCCTCTTTTCTGCTCTGTGTTAACCATGAGGTCATTTTTTTTTTAAATTGAAGTGATGTCTGGAAAACTGAAGGGATGTGTGGTCCGTGTTATATTGTGTGAGATCATTCATTTAAAGTAAAGCAATGTGCGGCAGTGGCTATGGGGAAGGACTATTGTGAAGATCATGAGTAAACTTATTTACACGCTCCAAGAGGTAAAGGGGCAGAGATCATGAGCACTGAGAAAACTGATTAAGTGCCCGATTACAGTACACTGGCTCTGTGTCTCAAGCTGTTCCTGGAGACTGAGGCTATTTGGATTTAAAAAAAAATGGTGGACATCGAAACTCGCCCAAAACTGAACATTGTAATCTGCAGCATGATTTTCTTTCTTTTTTTTTGTGCTGCATCCAGGTTGTCAGCACTTGCTTTTACCTGTGCATTAGACACATCCAATGCACAGGTAACAGCCAATCAGCTTTCAGAATTATCCCTTCCCATTTTATAATCACTAATAGTGTAGCAGCCTACTTTAATATACATTAGAGTCATAGGGCCAGTTCTTGTTTGGGCTTGATATATTAGCCCATCTGGTTAGGCAACAAAGTAGTGAACTAATATTAGGCCTGGTGAGTGGGGCTGTTTGGACATAGATGTTTGTTGGATCCTCTTTTCATGGCTGCTGAGAGGGGTGCTGCTCCCTCTGCAGAGGAAGCTAATGTCACCCTGGGAAGATAATGTCCTTAGGAGGTTAACTGTGATCTGGAGGCCTGCCTATGTCAGATGAGGCAATTTCCCTCCCTCTTGGGTGTGAACAGTATTCTATCTTACAAGTCCCCCAAGAGTATAGGGCCTGTTCTTCTACAGGCCCCATCTGTGGAAGTTACTGTTCTCTGTATGGTAGTTTACATAATATGGTGCCATGCCATGGTTGTTTGCATAGCAAAGTTGTTTCGTATTACATTGCAGTTCTGTTTTTATAGGTTACCCGATTTGTTGTTGACACTTATACATTTTAAAATGACATGGGTTGGTGTAGCACTTGGGCAGTTAATAACTGTTAATAACTGTTAACTGGATGCTCCAGGGGTAGCTTTGTAGGATCTTAGCTCAAATGGCACCCAGTAGGTATCCCAGTTGGAGTAACTGTGACACAGTGCAATTTCTGTCATTTATCTCTTTATTTCCCTGTGGCTGCTAAACAGCAGTTTAAAATAACTTCAAATAATGTTAATGGTTTAATGCATCCAAGTAAAAGGGCCAGGGTGCTGTCCCATTTCAAAAAATCAAAGCCGATGATTCTCATGCTTCAAGAATCACGTCTATCAGCAATGGAACATGAGAAACTTAAGAAGTTTGGATTTAGGGTAGCTGTACATTCCTTGTATCAATTGAGGAGACATAGAGGGGGTAGTAACCCGGATTCCAAAATGTTCTCCATTTGAGATAACTAAAACTTACACAGATCCAGCAGGCCAAATGGCTATTGTGGTTGGTATGTTGCTGGAGGATTACTATACAAAGTACAGTCATGAAAGAACTTACCGTAACAGCAGATCTTCGAGAAGAGCTCTTGCAGCAGGCAACACCGTTAGGACTGAAGCCACCAGGCACCAGAACCACACAAAAAACTTCTAGCTAGCAGTATACCACGGGGGATTGCCCCCGCTGACATCAGCACGCTGACGTCTGCCTGTTACATAAAGGGGGCATTCCCCCACACCTACCTCCGTTCTCCTACCAAAGACTCCAAACAGGTGGTGAAATGGAGAGCTGAGGTGGATCCTCAGAGCTGAGGAGAAATCAGAAGAAGAGCGGAAGGAGAAGAAACTATCAGGGGGAAGGAGGGAAAGCAGTGCCTGTTGCAAGAGTTCCTATCAAAGATCTATTGTTACAGTAAGTTCTTACGTAACTGCAGTATATTACTTCAAAGGAGCTCCTTCAGCAGGCAACACTGGTAGGACTGAATACCAAGCAGTACCAGAACTGACCAAAAAGGCTGAAGGCAACAGCAGAAGGGTCAGGGCAGAAGGCCCTGAAGAACAGCGAGTCCGAAATTGGCCCTGCACCAAGAAGCAATGTTCAGATTGTAGTGCCAAATTAAAATATCGAAAGAACTCCAGATGGCAGCCGCACAAATGTCCCCAGCAGACACATTTTTGAAGCAAGTGTTAGAGGCAGCCATACATCTAGTAGAGTGGTGTTTTTACCACCCCAGGCAAGGGCTTGTTGTGCATAGGGTAGCAGATTAACGTAGCTCAATATATATACCCTAGAGCAAAGGAGGGAGAGAGGTGATAGGATCGAAATATTCAAACACCTTAAGGGCATTAACAAGGTGAAAGGGTCTAACATGTTTCAATATAAGAAAAATAGCAGGACAAGAGGACACAGCATGAGATTAGAGGGAGGCCAATTAAGGGGTAATGTGAGGAAGTTCTTTTTAACAGAAAGGGCGATGGATGCATGGAACGGCCTATCTCAGGAAGTGGTGGATATGAATAAAGTGCAGGGCTTCAAACAGGAATGGGATAGGCATAAGGGAGCAATACAGATGAGGATGAATAGATAGGCCATTGACAGAGCAAAGGTTGATGGCACATTTATAAGGTAGAAAAATAAATGGACAGACTGTATGGGCCTTGCGGTCCTTATCTGCCATCAGCTTCTACGTTTCTTTTACTGTTTGTGCTAGTGTTTCCTTGGTTTGGGCCTTTGCCTGCCTTACTGCCTTCCCAGCTTCCCTTAGGGAAGTTTGGTGTGCCTCCCTATATTCGGCCCACTGCATTCCCTTACATTTCCTGAAGGCCAATCTTTTGGCTCTGACCTTTTCTGCTACTATTTCTGAGAACCAAAGTGGTTTCCTTCTTCCTTTGCACTTCCTTTTCTCTCTAACACAATGGGTTGTTGCTTCAAGTATTGCATCCTTAATGCTTGCCCACTTTGCCTGTACCTCCTCAACTGTATTTCTTCTTGCCAGGGCTAGCTTTACTCTGTTGGCCATCTTATCAAAGGCAGCAACTCTGAAGTCCTACATTTTTGAGTTGGAATGGGATGATTTAGTTCTAGTGGTCAAACTGAACCTGAGGCAGGCTCTTTTAGCTGGAGTGACGGGCTCTATGGGCCTTTTGCACAGGAGAGCCTGAATCTCTTCCCAGATGAAGAAGGGGTGGGCTGGAGGCTAATGGGAGAGCAAGGGAGGGTTTTCTGGAGGTGGTTCCAGAAATTCTAGGGTGTGACCATGCTCGACAAGCTGTAACACCCATTGGTCTGAGGTTACTGCTCGCCACCCATCGAGGTAAAAGGAGAACCGACTCTCCCCCCCAAAATTTTTGCTGGAAGGGAGGGTCAGGCAAAAAGTCAGGTGATTGACCTGGGGAGGGACAGAGTGGCTGTGGGCACTCCTGGGGCCTAGGAGCAGCCGCTGCGGCTGGAGGGGTTTGAGCCTTGTGCTTGAAGGGGCCCTTTGCCTACTGGCTCTTGGTGGACTGGTGAAAGGACTGATGAAAGGACTGATGCTGGGCAGTCTGAGCCTGAGATCAATAGAGGGAATGAACTGATCTAAGTGCCTTGCCAGACTCCTGGAGGCAGGAGATGATGTCTTGATCATCTCACCCAAAAGGACAGAACCTCTGAAAGGGGCATCCAAGATGCTAGATTGAACATCAGGGACAAAGTCAGGCATCCTAAGCTGTGACTGGTGATGAAGACAGATCCCTGTCACCGCCCCATGCCCAGAGGCATTAACAGTGTCATATGCTACTCGCTGGATATGGGTGCCCACATCCAACCCTGACTTCAGGAGTTAGGCCAGCTGTGTTTTGGTAGAATCCTCAGGAAGAGTTTGAACCAGATCCTTCGACTGATCCCAGAGGGTATTCTGGTACTGCTTCATATGGGCCAGATAATTCACCGCTCAAATGGCCAGGGTGGCAGAGGCATACATTTGCTTGCCCCACTGGTCCAGCTGTCTAGACTCCTTGTCAGGAGGGAGGGAGGGCACTAAGGTGTTTGGGCCTCTTAGTGCAATCATGGGCCACGTTCATGACCATAGAGTTTGCTGTGCAGTGCTCCTCTAAGAAAGGCTTTCCCACTGGCACATGGTAGAGGCAGTTAGCCTTCTGGGGCAAGGCCAGGGTGGAAGATGGGCGGTTCAATGCTGCCTTGGTAATGTCCTCATAAGAATCGATTAAAGGAGGTACCACCAAAGGAAGGGTCTCCTTTTTCCATAAGTATATTGCTAGGCGATTACGCTTCGGGTCCAGCTCCTCTGTTTTCTATTCCATGAGGGATTGGATATAATGCATGACATCAAGCAAGGTATGGTCATCAGGAGGGGATTTGAGAGCCTCCCTAGCCTGGTCCTGCCCCTTGGAGGAGCCCCCGGAGCACTCAGAAGGAGAAGAAGAGGAGTCATCCCCCGATGGATCACTGTCAGGGAACAGCATCTGGGGGCAATGGTCATCCACACATTGGCTGGAGCCATTGCCTGCATGCCCTCCAGAAGACCCCATGGTACAAGGGGTGCCAGGTCCTGCCCAGTCTGGGTCCTGAGGTGGGGGATCCCGAGGAGGATGAGGGAGAGGAGGTTTCCTGGGTGTGTCCTTATTCTGCATGAAGGACCACCAAGCAGTGAACAAAGTGTTATAATCTACCGGTGGGGTGGATTATAGACCGGAGGATATGGGTACTGAGGAGGGTGGGGGTACGGGTACAATGGTGTAGGTGCACTGTTGCTGGCTGTGAATCCTTAGGAGGACTAGCAGGCATTGTTTATGGCACTGGCTGAGGCAACGATGGTTGAGGAGTCCTCAGGTGAGGCGTCGGTGGGGCCGGCATCGGCCTGAGTGGTGAAGACTGGGGATGGTCCAGGGAAGTAGTCAACATTGGCCCAGTGGGAAGGGTGGCACCTGCAGGGAATATCAGCCCTGAGACAAGGGCAGAGGTGTTGCCTGCATAGAAGAAGAGGTGAGTACTTGCTCTGGGCGATGCCTAGAAGGATTAGCGCCAGCCCCAGAGTCGGGGACTGATGAAGGCAATGCCTTGGCCGGGTGGGGGGCGATGGGTGAAGACCCACTGCCAGAAGTTCCAAACCCAGTCAAGCTGCCTGGCTGAGAGCCCATGGGTTCAAAGGGCCTGAGCTTCAGGGGCTGAGAGGCAGGGGACGAGGTTAGGGACAGTTGAGAGGTATGGTCACAAATAACACAGCATTAGTAATCCTTCTGCTTTCTCCACTCCATGGAGATAACTTTACACAGCATTTAAATTCTGTGTCTACTGTGTCTCAAATTTGAAAAAAAAGTAGTATTATAGAGATGGGCAAAATAAACAGCATGAAAAAGTTGGAGTCTCAGTAACTTTAAATTTATGCTGGCCCTATCAGTACATCTCTATGTTAAAGTCACATGTAATAATCCATGGTGTCCATCATTTACTCAGGCTAGTGGTTATTTCTGGCGTGGTTCAGATTATCCAGATTACTTTATCGGATATCTGGTTTACACTCAAGTCAAATTATTGATTATCTGGGATTGTCTTTCCTAATGCAGATAACTAAGTAAAGTGATCCATGTCTCTGGTTTATTATTACATGTTATTTACCTAGGATAGCCCAGCTGATATGCAATAACTTCACTTCAGTGAGACCTTTACTTTGCCCATTTTCTGCAGTTTAGTGGATTAAAGCAAAGGCGATTACATGATTTGCTTGCGGCCACACAGCATGCAGCTAACCGATGAGTATTTAAACTTAGGTATCCTGATTCCCATGACTGCTCTAGTCACCAGACTACACTGCCGTGCCTAATCACTTCTACTAATTGTATTAGCATGTTTAAAACATTTCTATTTACTTAAGGTAAATCTTTTTTTTTTTCTATTTCATTTAGGGGTGTTAAAATCAAAACTTATTACTTGCCCAGCCATGACTGTAGCTGAATTTTCACGTGCCCATACTAATTACAAAGAAATTAGCTTTGTTTTGGTACTTGCCCTTCAATGAAATTTACTTGCCCTGGACAGGGGACAATGGGATTTGTATATCCTGCTTTCTGGTTGCCCATCCATCTGTTCTGTGGCCAGATTTTTCCACCAGCTACAAACTTCTCGACATTTCGCTTACTATTTAACAAAATAATTGAACATCAGACGGGGTAGCTGGTGGAGGAAGATATAAATATAGCCATAGATCCCAACATGGGCACTACTTCAGCTGAAAGGGTGAAACTGACCTTGACTCATAGATATTTTAGGAAACTAATATTGGAATATGGCCTTGCAGATACAGTATATGGTGAACACAACATCCTCATCAAAAGCAGCACACTTTTTATTCTCGTGTACCCAGTATGTATTCCCGATTGGATTATTTGTTATGTCTCTGCAGCATGTGAATATGGTGTTTCAGTGTACTGTTGGACAGATTTTTTTGTCAGATCATGCTGCAGTGATTTTAGCATTGGAATTACAATTAAGTAGACTTCTTGGAGACTAAGTATGGGTCTCCTTAACAATGTAATTCAAAGAACTGCTTAATGAAAAATACCCCCTCATAATCCAACAGAATCAATCCCTGGATATAACTCTGGCTATACTATGGGATACATTAAAGGCAGTATTCAGGGGTGAAATCATCACCTATGCTGCCAGAACCAATAAAAACAGGGAGGAACGGCTTAGTGCTCTTCCAGACAAACTGAACTTTTTACAACAGCACATCAGGACAACTCCTCCCTACTTCCATTAATAAAGCAAACACAGACTAAAATGTAAGAAATACTAAATTTTAAAACTGAATTGCATTACAATGTCTTAAACAAAATATTATGATGGGTGCCCCAAAGCATCTAAATTGCTAGTCTTCCATTTATGCCAGCAAAGGAAGGGGGCTACTGTTGTGAAGATGAAAGATTCAAAAACAAATGCATTTTTAATACCTCACGAATTCTAGAGGTTCAAACAAACTATTACTCCTCATTATACTTTCAGAAGGCAGAACCTGCTCTCCCTGAATATAGTCAATATTTCAATCCCCTACAGCTCCCAACAGTTACAGAAAATCAGAACCAGTTGTTAATTGCCCCAGTTACCCATTTGGAGTTGGAAGCAGCCATAGCCCAACCACAATTAGGGACATGCCCTGGCCTGGGTGGATATCCACTAGAAATTTGCAAACTTATAAGGAACATTTACTACCGCCTCTGTTGTGGGTATACACAGCAGTGCAGAATGGGGAAGATCCTCACCCATCCTGGTGCCTGGTGATGATCCTGCCAATCTTGGAGCCTAACAAAAACTCTACCTAGCCAGAACCCTATTGACCTATATCAATCCTAAATGTAGATTGCAAGCTACTGTATATACTTCAATCCTGACAAAAGGACTTGAGCAGATTCTACCAGATCTTATTCATCAAGACCAAACAGGCTTTATCACTAAACGTCAAATGCAAAATAATATTAAGAGAATGTTTTCTTTGCTGCATATTGCATCCAGGGCTCAGCAACCTACTCTACTGCTGAGCATGGATGTGGAAAAAAGCATTTGATAGAGTATCATGGAAATTCCTATATTATGCATTATTCAGGTCTGGTTTTCAACCTGATTTCATCACTGTCATATAGTTGTTATATCGGGATCTGCAGGCTATGGTCAGAGCGAATGGTGCTTTCTCTCATAGATTTCCTTTACTGTATGTTGAGGGACTAGACACAGATGCCTCATGCCCCCCTTATTATTTGCTGTGTCAGTAGAGCCCTTGACTCAGGCCATCAGGAAGAACCCAGCAATTACAGATATAGGACTTAATGGGGAAGAGCACAAGTTGGCATTCTATGCTGATGACCTGCTTCTATATTTGACTGACCCTACACACGCATTGCCTCTCCTGTGGTCCACATTGGGGGGGTAACAGTAGGCTGTCTGGAAAGAAACTTTAGGACAAAAAGACAGCAGCATTAGAAATACATTTTCAGGCCAGCCTGCCAGTGCAGTGGTAGCACTACCGCTCGTGACACCAGCGACCAGGGTTCTGGAACGGCCCGGAGCTGAGGCCGCCAGGGGAGGAGGCTTGAGTGTCCCAGGGACTGCTCACCTTTTCTGGGGAGGGGATCCAGGGCTCAGTGCTTGACTGACCCCGGGCGGAGGCCTGAGGAACATCAAGCTCAGCCATCAGAGAGGGACCTGCATGATGGACGTCGGCACTCTGTACCTTGACATCAGGTGCACATCATGCATGAGCAGGGAAAACCACCCGTGGCACTCCCAGATAGATGGAGTACCAGGCCTCAATCCCCAATGCCCCTACCTGCCCCGGAGACCGGTGTCCTGACAAAAGTTAGGAATTTGGGGTATAAGCCCCTCTACCTCATCCCTGCCTGGGGGCCAAGCCACAGCTACATGGAGGACGGACCTCCCCGGGCTACAGGCAGAAGGCGGGGACTAGAGAGGCCATAGGCGACTACTGAAGGGAGTGGAGTGCTGTGGAAGAGAGGAGTAAAAATAGAAAGTAAAAAAAAGAAGAAATACATTTTCACTCTTCAGAAGTTCTGCACTTGGAATATTCTTTTCAGTGGGATCAGTCCTAGATTAAGTATCTGGTAATAAATATACCAAAAACCTTGTCAGCTCCATATCAGCAAACTTATCCTGCTCTAATTAGTAACACTGATGTGGATTTAGATACTGTAGTTGGGTGGTGCATCTGTTTACCTTGCATAATAGGATAGATATAATCCTTATGAATATACCACCGAGATTGTTATACTTTTTTCAGTCTCTTTCAGTTGCCACAAAGAAGAAAGTTTTAAGGGAATGAGATAAGCACATTTCCTAGTTCATGTGGGTAGGGAGACAGCCCAGGATCACATGTTGTAAATTGCAGCTGCCCAAAAAGCAGGGAGCCCTAGCCCTCCTCATCTATAACACTATTGCTGGGCTGCACAAATATGACATATGCGGCCTGGCTTGATACACAGTATAAGGCTAGATAGAAACAAATAGAATAAGGAGAAATAAACTTTTCTCTTGTTAAAACTCTTTTTGCGAGCCCTTATACCCCCCCACCCCCAACCAAGCATCAGATAGTGAATTTAACGGGAATATTGTGCAGGCTTTGAATACCATATGAATAAATAAATGACTCCATGATGCACTCCTTCCACTGACTGTTTTCTGTTATGATACCACTTCTGTACCCATTTGGGTTGATCCATGGTTTAAGCATTGGGGGATACAAGACCTTACTCATTTTTATGTTTGCTTACACGCATGTGCAAGAAACATAGTGCCATCATCCGAGTTTTCCAGAGGTGTGTCAGTCTCTTCCAATTCAGTCAGTGTGTTTGCAGGTGCAGTCGCAGTGCTCCAATCACTGCTCCCGCTGTCTATGACAGCAGTTGAAAATGCAGTGGCATACAGTTGAAAGGTAGAGCTCCGCTTCAGTGAGCAGAGCTCCCCCCCAACATGCACGCACGCATAATGCATGCTCACATGCCCCTCACGCACATACTGTATAGCTGATGGGGGTGCCCAATCCCCCGTCAGCTCCAGACCCCTCAAACAGCCTTCTAGCTGCCACACTGGGAGCCCACCCCAGCATGGCAAACGCCTCCGCCATCTTTCTTAAAAATAAAAAAAACTAAAAAGAAACGTTCCCTGGCATTCTCCCAGCCCACCCGCTCCCACCCACTGTGCAACCTGCCTTCCGACACCCCCCTCACCCCATACTTACCTCCGGAATCTTGCGCGATGATCTTTGGTGGACCAGGAACACATCTGCACTCTTCAAAGCCAACCGCGAACTGAGGAAATGCTGGTAAGCTGTATAATATAATAGATAGGGTTTTTTCAACTTTGCTGCATATCTCAGGCATTTTTTGGAATTTTTCCACCAAATTTTCAACATGGGGTTTTAGGGACCCCCTTCTCATGAATGCTTTCACTGTCATGGCATTAGTCGGGCCCGAAGGGTGATTTCGCAGTCACTGCATGAAATCACCTTTTAGAACTGATTAATGAAACAACACTGCCAGTGTTTATAAGGTGGGCTCTCAAAGAGCCGATTTTGAAAATTTGGTGGAAAAATTCCTAAAAATGACTGTTTTATGAGCGTGCATTGCGCAGTTCCTACGCACACTCGTAAGTTTGCAAATTTTCAATATTTTTACTCCAGATTTTCAACATTGCCATTTTACCACACCTCCTTATGAGCAGTACAGTTGTCATTTTTCACATCTCGCCCACAACATGTTTCCGCCCATGTAGTGCACAATGGCGCAGTTGGTGTGTGAAATCAATGTATGGGACAAATTAAGAAAATCACAGTGACACTGGTCATGAGCAGAGGTGTTAAAATGGCTATGTTGAAAATTTGGTGAAAAAATTCCCAAAAATGACTGTTTTAGGAGCGTATGTTGCGCAGTTCCTACGCACGCTGGCAAGTTTGCGAATTTGTAATATTTGCACACCAGATTTTCAACAGTGCCATTTTACCGCACTTCCTTATGAGCAGTACAGCTACCATTTTTCACATCTCACTCAAAATGTGTTTCCGCTCATGTAGCGCACAATGGTACAGTCGGTGTGCGAAAACAATGTTTGGGACAGATTAAGAAAATCACAGTGACACTGGTCATGAGCAGAGGTCTTAAATTGGCTATGTTGAAAATTGGGTGACAAAACTCCATAAAATGACTGTGTTACGAGTGAGCATTAGGCAGTTTCCACGCACCCTCGTAAGTTCATGAATTTGTAATATTTTCAGTCCAGATTTTCACCAGTGGCATTTTTCCACACCTCCTTATGAACAGTATAGCTGTCATTTTCCACAACATGGCTGAAATGTATTTTCACACTTTCAGTGCAGAAATGCGTGGTTGCTTAGGGAAATCATTGTTCGGGACAGATAAAGAAAATCACACTGACACTGTTCATGATAGGAGGTCCCAAAATGCCTGTGTTACAATCTGCTGTAAAAATATCCCAAAACTAGTTACATTACGGGTGTGCGTTGCACAGTTTCTACGCACACTTGTGACTTCACCAGTTTTTTTAATATTTTCACAGCAGATTTTCAACATTGCCATTTTTTACACCTCTCCATGAACAGTACCGCTGTCATTTTTCACATCCTGTTCAGAATGTGTTTTTGCACCTGTGGTGCCAAATGCCGTAGTCACTGTGCAAAAGCAGTTTTTGGCTAACAAACTGATCATGCCACTGTTCATGAGGTGAGGGTCACAAAAAAAATATGTTGAAAATTTGGAGTGAAAATACCAACGAATGCCTGAGGCGTTAGTGTTTCCGACCATAACGCCCCACCCTGTAGATAATGGCAGGCATCGGGGTATGACTTGGGATTCTTGCCTGTCATGCTCATACCATTCCACCCCCACCCACACTCTGCAGCCAGTGAGAGGCATCAAGGTGTGCCTCGGACCCTTCGGCCCCAAACTTCACCCCATTCTCCTATACCGCACCCATCTCACCGTATTTCCTGATGGAATGAGGTGTGCATAAGGGCCAAAGACCCCAAGGCACACTGTGACATTTGTCAGTGTTTGCAGGGTAGGGTGTGGTGAAATGGCATGGTCGTTATGCCTGATGACTCAAAGGCACACCCCAATGCCTGTCACTCTCTGCAGGGTGGTGGTGGGGTTGGCTTCAGTTCAATACTTTGCTGCCATTCCTATTATGCAGCTCTGTAACTTCTACACTACCAATGCCAATGCCAGCAAGCAAACATTTGGCATTGACAAATGCTTGTTATTAGTTGTTTGAGGGAGGAGTCCCACACTTCTTTGCCGATTTTTAACAAAATGATACATTGACATGGGCAAATCATTTTAGATTTCTACTAGTTAGGCGTTACCTTGCTACAAAGTTAGAAAACTTGACTGAATACATGGAACAGCATCGGCTCATAACATTATTGATAGCTTCCCAATATCAAGGCATACCTCAGCATTTTACCTCTAGAGCAGATAAAACATTTAACACCCCTCCAGAGGTGACTTTTGCCACTGTAGGAAATAAATGGGCTCGGGAATTAGCTACACAAATCTCAGCTAATGCATGGACGAAGATATATGCCAGGCAACATAAGATGACCTCCTCCAATTATTGGAAGAACTTTGCATGGAAGTCACTGGTTAGGCTCTTTTGAATCCCCCAAATTACATCAAAACTGACACTGGGAGGGGGAGCCGCTTGCTGGAGACCATCTTGCCCATCATGCCTATATTTTCTGGCTATGTCTGTGACAGCGCCAGT
Source organism: Neoceratodus forsteri (assembly GCA_016271365.2). Lineage (NCBI taxonomy): Eukaryota > Metazoa > Chordata > Ceratodontiformes > Ceratodontidae > Neoceratodus > Neoceratodus forsteri. The sequence goes on along the minus strand of CM028132.1, from coordinate 815,115,433 downwards.
TCTAGGCAGAAATAGATTTGAAACTTCAGGAACTTTTTTCTGGGACAATCAGCACTCACCCCTACGATGGCACTATTTTACGATTAGCCAGATGGGCTTCTGAATAAGCATCAAAAATATTTAAAAAACAAAGTCATAACATTAGCTTAAAAAACAATCACAAAGAAGTGGATGCAACCACAATCTCCAACTCAGGAATAATAGAGAGATTCAATTATAGAAGTTTATTAAATGGAAAAACTTACAGACAAGGTATGGAATCAAATGGACTTATGTAATAATTGCTGGCAGGGTGGGTTAGTATATATAATGGATAAGCATCCACACTTTGTACTGTAACTTATTTATTTATTTTGCATTTTATTTACTTTGTACCGGGTAAGTACACTGAGCCAAAGGCCCTTTTTCAGGAATGACCCAGAGTCGCATTTACAAGGCAGCTGCAAGGTGCTACATTGAATACAGCTACTAGTACAATAATGCAGCAACTTATAGAAGGATAGGAGGAACCTGAGAGATGGTGGTCCTCACTGTGGGGAAATTGAAACTGGAAACTAAAGGTGATGTTCCAGTTGCTATAAAAAGACACTATATGGTACAAAGGATATGTTTTTTCATTATTCTAACAATTCTGTGATCCATATTTGGGTATAATTTTAACAAAAAACTGTGGAATAACTTGACATATTTGTTGTTATGCGATATACAAATGTCTACTGTGTGAATGTATCTTTGGATTGATGCTGTTACCCCTTATTACTTAAAAGTAATGTATGCTGCCCCAACTTGCTGAATAAAGATTAAAATAAAAAAAAATGTTGTCTCATGTATTGCTAAAGAGCATGGGACTTGAGCATATTTGAGTGCATATGAAGAAAATAATATATTTTTAAAGTACTGTCAGACAGAGACAGAGCTCCCATTCTAGATGCCCTAGCAAGACAATATTGTCACAATCCCTGTAGTTTTTCCTTTGATTAAACTGGACCTGTTTCAAAATACTGCAGGAACTATCTGAGCCTTCTTTCAATTAGTATGGACAATAGCCATATGAACTGACTAATAACACCATGTGGTGAGAGGGTGGTGAATTGCCGGGGGCTGCATTTAATAGCTTGAGACTAATGACATCTGCTCCCCCAGATTTCTTAGAATTTACAGTAAGTCTAATGATTCCTTCAATATGTCTGAGTCCAAGTGTTCCCAGATCGATTTAACATTTTCCTTGCAATGTCAGGGCGATTTTCCTGTGTTTCCTTTCAGATTCCATTATTTCCTATGGAAGCTGAACTGCTCTGTTTTCCTGTATAACAAATGAAAATCTATGGGAAGAATTTCCCTGTAGGTGGCTCTAAATCCCTGTAAAATACAGGAATCCCTGTAGATCTCAGAGCTCTGAAGTCCATGAGACGTCAGTCTGATGTATTCAGCAGTACTACAGTGTAATGAAGTGTAAGGACACTACTTCAGCAGGATAATGAACATTTCAAAATCATATAAGACATCCTTGCTGGGGAATGAGTAATACTTTCCCTTGGGATATGCACACACCCTTCAATAACGTCAATGGCTGACCATGTATGAGTCTTAGCAAGTACAGTAAAATTGACAGTCTGCCCACTGCAGCTTTTCTGAGAAGCATTTAGGAACACTGTAGTATTGCAAAAATCACTTTTGAAATCCCTTAACTATGCCTTGGATTCTGACAGTAAGACTGGGTTCTCCAGTTCTGCCTATGGAAAAAATCTTCAGAAAATAGGACCCATTGTATTCACCTCTACAAGGAAGCATACTGTATTATGGTAGAAGATTCTTCTTGCACAAGGTAACACTGCCTCAGGCAAAAGAGAACAAAGGAGTCCAATGTTTTCCTTTCTGTTCAGAACCTGAAGTCGGTCAGTGGCAGTTAAAAAAAAAAGATTAAGTACAATTTCAAACTGATATCCTTGCATGTTAGCTTTCCCGTATATAAACTACTCCTCTGACTTAGAATCACCAAACTCATTATGAAAGGGTACAATTTTGTAAACAAACATGTCTAGACAGAGTAAAGATAGAAATTACATGCTAGTGTAGTCATAAATTACTCCAAGCTGGTAATTTATAATATTTTTATTCCCATGTTAATTTCAGAATCAGATAAATCAGACCAAGTGTAACTTTGTAGACTTCCATTTCTTATTTTTATATGTGGATTCATGAATACATTGTTGTTCAGTGGGCTCTTATCAACACATTTGCCCTAACATACACCTGCTCAGTATACCACCAGTATTGAGCTGCTTTCTTTCTTGTCACAATTACTACAGTATATACAGTGTTTTTTGAATAATACTTATTAGACTAACTAAAGATTTTTATACACAAGCTTTTGAGACCTCTACATTCCCTTCTTCGGGTGTTATGGAAACGTAATCATGTGACTACATAATGAGAGAACACTGCTATGCAGAAATAACTCACTTGTCTGTAATCCATTATTATCAGTTGCTATCACAAAAATATAATCTTGTCCATCTTAAGAAATAAGGGGAAGATGTAGACCGCAGTTAAGAAAAAAAAGCATTTCAGTATGGCTATTGAACAATGAAATGCTGCAGAAAGAAGAAACCAATATGGAACTGGGGAAGACATGCAAAACATTTACATGTGACATTTCATTGCTCCAGTAACATCTAAAAGAAGTTCTAGGTGGGCCCTTCTGTGCCAAACAAGATGTTTTACCATCTGCAGGATCAGCCACCCTTACAGTCCAGTGGTAATGTGTCTGGCTACCATGCAGAATCCTGGGGGCAGGAGTTGGCTTCCATCACAGCTGCTCAGCTGCTCATGAGCTGGGGATGTTGCTAATGGTAACAGTGTCTGGCTCGGGAGAGAGAGTTGCTACCTTTCTACTCATTCAGTACCCGATATGGCTGGGCATGCATCCTTTCTTCCTCCACAGGGTCACTGTGTAGGCAGAGCTTGCCCTGACATTAGAGGGAGAGAGAGAGAGAGAGAGAGAGAGAGAGACAGAGAGACAGAGTAAAAGACAGAAGACCCCCCCCCCGCTGCGTGATGATGACCCCAGTACCATGACCTTGCTGCTCTGGATTGTGCTGGGGGGTGTAATGCCCTGTCACAGGGGTAAGCTATGGGGGAGATGCCAACAGAGAGAACTGGTTGTGAGTGTTGGTAGGGCACTGGACATGGGCTCTATAGAGGGGTAGCTGTGATAGCAGGTGCATAAAAATCTGTATAAAACAATTGCAGGAGTAACCAGATTACCCACGCAAATGTTTTACATAACTGGTCCCTGTAGACCCTCGTGCCAGCTGCATCTCCCAAAATCACTCCAACCCCCCAACACAAGCCCGAAATAAGTCATGTTGAATCCCCGGTAAACAGTAGTGTACAAACTGCTGCTTTGTAGCTGTGGAGATACCACAACTATATAATTCCAATACAGTGCATTTAAAACTTCATTTTTTTAGGTTCGCTCCCCTGACGGACCATTGAACCCACCTTCCTCTCTACGGTCCCCTCCTGCTTGCAATTTGTCTTTGCTCTGCTCCCTCTTTCTGTCTTGGGAGCGGCCCCACTCACTCTCTCTCTCTCTCTCTCTCCATTCCCCATACTACAGTCTGCAGTTCTTCTTTGAACACACCTCCGACCATCCCCGCTCACAGAAAACCATATTTTAAAAATGTAACAAACACTGAACAGAGGAAAGTGTTTTAAATTACAAGTGAGGGCTAACACATTTAGACATCAGTGTCGAAAAGCCGAACCATCATATTGGGCATGCACATATGCATGTGCGCATGCCAAGTGTAACAGTTCAGCTTTTCTACGCTGATGTCTGAAACTTTACCCTCTCGCTTTCTAATTTAAAACACTTTCCTAACTTCAGCATTTCTTCCTCGTTATAAACACACCTTCAGCTGAATGATGATACTTCCAGCACTGCTTTGCGTGGGGTGTGTGCACTGACGAAAAGTGAAACAGCATCCTGACCAGCTAAGTCTCTGTTTCCCACCCCACTCTGGGTTCCACATGGGTATGAGCTGCTGCACCACTTTGCATATGGTGGCTGAGTTGACAAAAATTCAAACGACATCCCGTTCACCTCAATCTCCATTTCTCAGCCCCCTGAAAGACACTCTGTACATAACACAGATACAGCTAAAAAAAAAAAGTCAGATACTACACACGGCAGCCTTCCATGTACAACCTATCAACCCAGGGCTATTTTTTTTATCTGCGGAAGTATATCTCCTCTATTTTATTAATAAAAAAATAAATAAAAGCTTGACACCTGGAATTTTAATCTTTTCTTTATTTTATATATTGTATAATCGCAATATGCCACTCCAGGGTGTGACCAAACCTCACCAAGCATGGATAAATCCAGCATTACCCCACACCCTGTCATGGTATATTGCTTAATTGGAGGATGTCTACCAATGACACAGTACTAATAAAAGACTATTTTAATTTTTGTTCCAACTTACCATTGGATGGTGCCAGGGTGCATTCCTCATTGCTACCACATTCCTGATCTCTCAGGACCTCAACATTACCTTGATGTCTGTTTAGTCATTGGTCTTAAATTACGTTCACTCTCAGTAACTTACGAAAATATGTCTTTTAAATATACCATGGTATACACCAGTAGTGACAGAAATATTTTTTCTTTATACTGAGCAGTTCATATTGTGTCTGTTTTGCAGGAGAAAGAGTATGACCAGTAAAAATCATCATGTGGCTTACATAGACACATAGACAATAATGTCGGGAAAAAAAACAATGTTCCATCCAATCTGCGCATATTACTGTCTCATACCCCAGGATCTATTGTCTCTGTGGGCTCTTTGCTTACACTAGCCCCCCATTTGTTATCTGTGTTTCTGCCCCCACTTCCCGCTGAATAGCTAATATCTCCTTGGCTGTATCCCAGCGGTGTTTGAAGCCATTTATGGTTTTGGCACCCTCCATCTCTGTCAGCAGACCATTCCGTGGCTCAGCCACTCTTTCTGTAAAATAGCACTTCCTTACATTCTTTTTAAACCTTCCCTCTTAACTTCCGCTCATTGATCTCTTGTGCTGTCTTCTCTTCCTAGTAAATATCTCCTCACAGTCCACCTTGTTAAAGAGCTAGTGGAACCAAAACAGGCAGACAGGAAGATTATACAAATTTTAAAAAGTCAGTTGTAACTTTTTATTTCTGAAGTATTTTGGTTTTTCTTTTTGCTCATTTGAGAATCTTCTATGGCAGGTGACATGTTTATATTCCCCCACTGCGTCATCAGCATTGTGATCTCACTGACAGTGTCATCACAGGTGATGGACCTGGCAGCTACTGAGTGGTAGTTTCAAAGCAGCAATGATGTCACAATCAGTGCGGTCACAATGCTGATGATATAATGGATGAACACAGCTAGACATGTCAGCTGCCAGGCAGAGTGCTGTTCCACACATCACACTTACTAAAATCAGGTAAACAGTCTTCTAGTTAACCAAAGCAAAAGGAAAAAAATACCTCAGATGTAAAAGGTAATGATTAACTGCTTTTAAAAATTAATATCAGTTTTAGGCCGTACACTAACTCTTTAAAGTCATTTCAGGAACTTGAAGGTATTTATCATATTTCCCCTTGTTCTTCTGGCTATAAGTGAATACATGTTCAGTGCCTTTAGCCAGTCCTCATAGGATCTGCCTTCCTGGCCCTGAATCATCTTGGTCATCCTACGTTGTACTGTGTCTAGCCTGTCCCTGTTCTTTTTTAGGTGCGGACTCCAGAACTGGGCACGGTACTCTGGGTGTGGTCTCACCAATGACCTATACAGTGGTAACAGTACCTCTGGCTTCTACTGTCGAACCCTTTCTCGATGCACCCCAGCATCCTGCTAGCCTTGCTGAAGGCCTTGTTACACTGGCTGATTTGTTTACGGGAATCACTGTTGATGACTTCTAGGTCCCTTTTCTGTCTGTCCTTCTCTATTAGCATGCCTCCCCCCATTAGCCTGACAATTCCCCCTCCCATCTTTTTTCCTCTTACATATCTAAAGAACTGTTTTTTCCCACCCTTGACTCCCTGTGCAGTCTGCAGCTCTGTATCTGCCTTTGCAATTCTGACTGCCCGTTTGGCATCTCTAGTTTTCTTCTGGTACTCATCCCATTCTTTGTCCCCCTGCTTTTCTATGTACATTAAAGGGGAACTGTCATCAACAGGGTTTCTTAATGTCTGAAAGACCATATACAGCTAATTTGAGTGAGCCATTGTGATTATCTGTGAGTCTTTGCAGTCCAGAGTTATTCATATATAAATCAGCCTGTAATTAAGGGCTGGGGGTGGCCATATGTTTTAGGCTCCTGACAGGAAATTATGTCACTGAGGATCTTGTTCCTCCATTGACTGTAGGTTAAATAGGAAATTGTCTGCTTTATTAAGTGTGTTTTAATGTGTTATTACAACACTTTCTACATTTATAATACTTGTGTTGTATGTGCTTTGAAACTAGTGAGTTATTACCTTTATATTTCAAACTGTTAATCATCAAAAACTACACTTCTCAAGGCTGGGTCTGTGGTGCCAACAGGTACTTGGTCCCCATATCAGGATTTCTAAACCCTGTCTGTGTTCATGTCAGTACAGATTTGGGGCTGCTACAGTACCAACTTCTGTCTTTTTCCATTCCCTCTCTTACAGTCTTTTTTCTTACAGTTTCAGGTGTGAACTCAGGTTTACAAGATGCAAATGTGGCTACGAACCTACTGTCCTGGCATCATGGGGCCAGCCTTGAAATGTGAAGTTTTTGATTATCAGTTGGCAGTACAGCCTAGAGGTTAAAGCAAAGAGCTGTGAACAAGCTTTGTTCAGCCAGCAGAATGGATTTTGATTCCATCATGCTCTGCTTGTATATTGTGTGGCCAGAGTAAGTCACTTAACCTCCCTATGCTCCCAAAACACATCCAGGAACAAGCTGTAGTGGAGCTGAAATACAGCCTTTGTGAAATGAATCTTTTGGCTACATACTGGGCAGTGAGATACTTTATGTACATCATTGGAGATGCACCCATTGTGCTGCATTCCAGTCATTTGCCAACTATCTTTCTGTTGTCAGACAGAATAAAAGTTGACTCTGTATCCAATGCTAGACTCACACACTGGTCTGTCATTTTACAGGATCATGACATCACTGTCCTTCCTATCAAAACTCCATCCTTGTTGGCCCATGGCCTACAATTTACAGGACAGACTCATGATTGTTCACTGCAACCCACTGACCTACCTGTCCCAGGGCCCTTTCTGACAGAACCTCAGAAAGTGTTAAAAGACACCACTGTGTGTCATGTTTTGACTAATGATTCAGCCACACATATCAATGAGGGTCAGGTAGCAAGGTTTGGAATTATTTTACATTCTGGTGATGACAGAGTGTGCATGGCTAGTAATTGCATCATAATATACGTATGATTCACAGGCATTGTTAAAACATGCCTGGCAAAGAAAAAAATGTAAAGCAGGGAGGCGAGGAGTCTCCTTATTACCACAAATGTTTGTGGATGGTTTAGAGAGCTGGTATGTCCTTGAGTGAAACAGGTTGTGATAATAATGAGGAATAAAAAGATTTTTCCTTACTTAACATGATACCAGCACTCCATGAGAGGGTTAAGTTCTGCACGCTTTAAGAAATGGCCTTGATCTATTTACAAAAGCACTGCAGAAACTGTTTTTTGTTTTATTACAGTTTCTAATTGGATCTGTTTCTCTCTAACCGAATTTATTTGGGAAGAAAACAAACTTCTATTCCAATACTCTGAATATTACCTTTGTGAAACACATACTTGTTTGTGTACATCACAACACTAACCTAATCAGTTTAAATACAAATTGTACAGTCATAAGGTTCGAGCATATTCTAAAATGTGAACCTTGTGCTCAATAAGAAGGACCCTTATTTGAGGGCAATATATAGGTTCCTTTATAAAGGAACTGAGGAATAACTTCCAGAAATAAATTATGTAGACCACTATATTAGTAACTGTTTGATCTGTGCACAGAACAACCCTATACCAGCTAGGAAAATACATTGTTACCCCAGAGGCAATCAGGCCCCTGGAACACCATCCAGACTGACTACAGTGGCCCTATGCCAACCATTAAGGACATTATGTTTGCACTAGTGATCACAAACCTAATGGAGCAACACAGCCAAAGTGACTACAAATGTCTTGGTAAACCAGCTACTTACCAGGTAGGGGTTACCCCTAAAGGTAAATTCTGATTACAGGGATCCAGCTTTATAGCCAAAGTAATGTAAGAAACTCTGGATTTGTTATGGGTAAAACAAAAGTTTCATATCCCATACAACCCACAGTCATCAGGACGGGTGGAATTGGCTAACAGGCAGATCAAAGTTATGTTATAATAAACTCGTTCAGAAAAACCCCAAAGGACTGGGATTCATTATTGCCTTTACTCCTTATGGCAATAAGAGGGATACCCTCTGCAGGTACACAACATACCCCATTTTTGAAATCAAGACTGGATGGTCCACGAGACTCCCAGAACATTTGCTTCTGGACCTGTGTACTGTCACTGCTGATGGAGCATCAGTAGACAAATACAACAATAACTCAAACAAGACATCCAAAAGGCACACTTGTTTGCTTCACAATGTATGGGCAAGGCCTAACAACAGGCCCTATCTCATTGTAAACAAACTTAGTCCAGCAGTCTACCAAGTTAGACTGCCTCACAATAACAGTCATTGGTAAATGGCTACATGCCAATCAAATGAACCTGTTTAAAGGAGATTAAATTACTTTTTCATACCCCAATGGGCGGAATAGTACTAACCTACATTGTTCTTTTCTTTTCTCTTTCCTTTTAGGTTCCAGAGAGAGAGAGAGAGATGCTTGCTTTTATGGTTAGTATTCTTTTTAGAAGTATGGGTCTTCTTACAAGCCCAAACTTCACATTGTATTGCAGATAAGAACCAGTGACCTAAACCTAAACAGATTGTTGAGGCAGAGTAACTCACAAGCCCACATGATTTAATTGCATCCTGTGGAATTCACACTAAAGTCCTAAAAGACATGTTCATCGTCTAGAAGGGTAGTGAGGTCCTACTGAATATTATGATCATTGCTTCGGATCAATCCTAGCAGCTAGACTTGATCTGGACCCCTGTTTACATTTTATTGATAATGAGGAATTTTGCATCCACAATTTATTTGGCAATAAAAGTTGTTAGACCTTAAGGTATTACCGTATGATACCTCATAATTTGTGACAATACTGAATGCCCAAAACAGAACCCTGGCCAACCCAGTGGTCTAATAGCCACTTCCAAACCAGGTACCCTAATTAATAATGTGCAGCTCATGCACATCCCAGTGATTTTAAATCTCATCTTTTTTTTTTTTTGTTATTACTTTTTACCTGTGGTTCTCGATCTGCCTCTTTCACGTCCCGGCATCCGCCCATCTCCGGCCACTGTCTGGCTCTGCCCCAGCCCCATTGAAGCCCCCTCCACATCTACCCCCACAGCTTGCCCCCCATGGCGTGGCAGCAAGGAGTCCCCCTTACTTCCCACCGATACAGAATCCAGTATCTGGGTGGTGGTGCCCCCAAGGCCAGCCAGCTTCTCAGACAGCCATCAAGTCACCACGACCGAGTGCCATACTTTTCCCTTTTCTTCGACGTGGGCTGGGGTGTGCAATGACACCAATGGAAGGGGGTGCGCATGTGTCCGCACGCGCTCCTTCCCAGCATCATGCCCCAAGCTCACCCCTGCCTTACAGTGCCAGCGCACTGCTCCCCAGCCTCTGCCAGAGCTCACTGGAGCAACGACTACTGGGAGCCCCCCTCCCACAGAGAGGGAGAGCAGTCTATGGATGCTCAATCCCTCTCCGTCCCAGCCGACCCCTGGTGACTCAAGTCTGTTCCCGAACCAGGGTCGCCAGTGTGGAGCGAGGTGTGGCATCCAGTGCCTCAAGCCTCAGCACCACCAGACCCCTAAATCTCATCTTTTAAACTTGAAATGATTTGTTTTATGTTTCACAACAAACATTTCTCACTTTTTTTTTCCTTTTCATAATGATGTGATTGGATACCCTGGCACCATGCCAGGTACTTAATGATGGCCCCCTATACATGGACTGATGACACCACACACACACAGGATTTTCACATCCTGACTGCTAGTTGTACATCTTGCGATTGTAAACCTACCCAAATGCACTAGACATTTTGGTTTTGTTTTTCTCTATCTCATTTGTTTTGTTTTTTTATAAAAAGGAAAACACAGGTTTAAACTAAGCCCTGTTTTGCTCTGACATATCTATTTGAAATAAGGCTGATATAGCCGTTATTCAAGTACATATGATAAAGGTTCATGATAGTATGAAATATAATATCATACCCCCCCCATTGCATGGTATACATGGTTTTGCTCATAAAGAGTGATTTACATTTACAGTATTAGGGGTATTGTGAAGGGGTTTGACCTGACAAATGTTAATGTTAATCAATTAATTTCTGCTTACATTAAGGAAGCAGATGAGCATCACATAGCTAGGAAAGTCCTTTGCACTGCCTACAGCTATTCTGTTCTTACAACCATTTGGTTATCTCTTCTGGGATCTGGAATTAGGACATATCCTTGATCTCACACATGACAGACGTAGGGATCTGTGGCATTGCCACATTTTGCATTTCTATTGCATGTGTTAAATGTTTATTTGAATCTAGCACAATTTCCTTGTCAATGGCAAGGAACCTTGGATATGTCACCACACACACCAGTATTGCTGCATGTTTCAAAACTTATTCTTGCACAATCCAGAAAGCCATGTTTGGGACTCTCACAGTGTCATTGCCACATTTTTATCCGGCAACATCCATCTCTGATCGTCTGGCAACTGTCCATTCTATTGATCATCTTGATGAGAACTTTTATCGTGAAAAGGTTGAAACTACCTCCTTTGCTTGTTTCCATGAGGTCTTGGAATCGTGACTGACTCTGAACTTTGATTGTCATACCTGAAAGGGACACCACTTTTTATGCAGATGTGACATCTTCCAACTTATCTTACCAACTTGTGAATACTGCCTAATAACTGAAATTAGGCTTCCACTTGTAAACTCTCTAACAAACTGTATTCAGTCCAGCCAATTAAGATTCTACAATCAAGCTCATTGTTATGTATACTATGAAGCAAGTCTGGTGCCGGGGCAATCCCCTAACTTCAGCAAGAAGGCTCATCTTCATTTGAGCTACAATCAAGAAATCCATTTTCTTCACTGCTTGTTTACTAAGCCTGGCTGGCACCTCATACAAACTGAGTACTGTCATTAACTGTTACACTTCGTACAACCGTATGGTCATCTTCAACTCAACACTGTTGCTATTCCACTGTAAAACTTAATATGCAATCTAATGTACCCCCCTGCTGAGGCCTCTGAAAATACTGCTACCTCCTGATAATTTTGATCTTCCTTTAGAAATTCTGAATGCATCGAATTTGAGCTATGAATCTTCATCTAACATTTGAAGAAGCCCTGGATTTTTCCCCGGAACTGTTCATAGTTTATGCTTTTTGGACATTGACATTTCGTGTCCTGTTCAAATTACCAACTGAAAAATGCCGTCCTTCAAGATGGTATATTCCTCTGATGTGGAACATTGCGTGGTGACCAACTATACATTCTTCTGATATGGACTAAAAGTTATGCAAAGTGAACTTTTCTAACTTCTATTTTTACTTCCTAAACAGGTAATAGGTTATACTGTAACACACCTGTTCCCATCCCGGGAACCGGATATCATTAAGTCTATTCCTAACTATCTTGATGCTCTATTTCAATTTTTACTTAGTTTTAATATCCATACAGGCAACTTAAATTTGTCTCTTCAATTTCTTCCCAACAGGACAGATACACACCTGATACATATGAGTATTTTCCGTTTGTTTTGATATTAGAAAACCCCCATTGTGAAGTATTATTCCAAATGTTTATGGTAATACAAGGTTTACTAACATTTTCCCTTATAATTACATTTTGTTGTTTAAGGAAAACCCTGAAACTCCACCATGACCAGTTAAAATTCCTCTATCAGGTTCATGCCTCAGGCCTGAAGACAAATGGTGCCTAAGCGCCGTCTTTTTGTTGTGTTGCCACTTTTGCAATTAGGGCAACAAAGAGGGGGACTGTTGCACCTGGGTTATGCCCCCTATAATCCCACATACATCTGACATACACCTTACACTGTATTCCTGGTCTATTATACTGTGATACTGCTATTTTGCATGAACACGTAGATTTTAGGCACCCATCATATAAGCATAAGTGCCAGGAATGTGTTTTGCTGCTAATATTTGCTAATGTTTACATCCTTTCATAGGATTAGATCATGCAGGACTATTATACCTCACTGTAATGCATTGTGTTTGTCTTTTTACATATATTCCATATATAATCTACCTAATTACTGATATGATGACTCTGAGGAATCACCAGTGATTATTGTATACCTATATTCTCATATAATAGAAACATAGAATTTGACAACAAATAAGGACCACTTGGCCCACCTAGTCTGCCCATTTTCCTACCTAGCAAATAAGCTGCAGATCCTAGTTAACCAACAGCTTACTTCCTCCTACCCCCCACTAAGACTGCCTTATGTCTGTCCCATGCATTCTTGAATTCCCTCACTGTTCTTGACTCCACAACCTCCTCAGGGAAGCTGTTCCATGCATCCACAACCCTATCTGTGAAAAATACTTCCTCACATTACCTCTGAGCCGTCCCCCTCTATCTTCAAATTGTGCCCTTGTTCTTGTACATCTCTTTTCTGAAAGATGCTAACCTCTTGGACTTTGTTGATTCCTTGAGGTACTTGAAAGTTTCTATCATGTCCCTCTCTCCTTCTTTCCTCAAGGGTATACATATTAAGCTCCTTTAGTCTTTCTTCATGTATGTCTTCTGGTGTAGACCCTGCACCATTTTGTTGCCCTCCTCTGGACAGCCTCCACTCTGTCTATGTCTTTGCAGAGATGGGGTCTCCAGAACTGCACACACTACTCCAGATGGGGTCTCAGCAACTGTCTGTACAGAGGGATAACAACTTTGTTTTCTACTATTGATGCCTCTCCCTATGCATCCCAGTATCCCCCCAGCTCTCTTCCTTATGTCATCTGATATAATTACTTCCGCAGGTCCCTTTCCAATTTTACTGTTGTCAGTATCTCATCCCCATTGTGTACTCTTCCCCTGGGTTTTTGTTTCCCAGGTGCATTACCTTGTACTTCTTTGCATTGAATCTGAGCTGCCATATATTTGACCATTCCTCCAACCTTGCCAAGTCCCTTCTCATCCTTTTCACTCCATCTTGTGTATTAACCCTGTTGCAGATCTTTGTGTCGTCTGCAAAGAGACATACTTTTCCTTCTAGTTCCTCTGCAATATCACTTATAAAGACATTAGAAAGGAGTGGTCCCAGTACTGAACCCTGCGGTACCTCACTAGTAACCCTCCTTTCTTCACTGTGGACTCTGTTTACTACTACCCTTTGCGTCCTGTTGTCTAGCCAATTTTTTATCCAGGCTACCACCTTGGGACCCACTCCAAGGCTGGCTAACTTGTGTAATAATCTTTTGTGTGGGACTGTATTAAATACATTGCTAAAATCTAGGTGGGCCATGTTCACATAATTATATGTAGTGTGTGTTTTACACTCAAGCAGATATGCCACGTGTAATAGAGCCCTTTCAGCACTTCTCTTTGTCTCATTAGAGAGAAAACCTTTGTTATGTCTTATATTATATATAAGCAAGAAATGCCACATGTAATAGTCAGCATTTCTTTTGTCCATGGTATAATGCTAACCGAAACATATTATTTGTCTCATATGATACTCAGTAGTAATTCTGTCTCCTAAGTCATCATCCATTGGAGAATGACTTAGGACCAATACTCATTGTTTCTCATATCTGTAACTATGAGGTAATCTCTGTTGCTAGGCTGTTATCTGTAGTATATAAGTCTGCATATCCTAGTTCCACATGGAGAGAGAGAATGAGATCTTGGAGAACCTGAGATCCTACAATTCTGGAGATTATGTACATTCTTCAGGAGAGTGGTGAGAAACCCATCTCCCTTGTGATTTTCTTTTTCACATGCTTGGCGTAAGTAGTATAATAAACATTTATTAGTACTCTTGCTTGTTTATGAATGTTTCTTCGCAGACTCCGAAGACCTAAGAATCTGTATTGTTAGTATTATTATTATTTACCCTACACACTAAGGGTCAGATATTCAAATCATTGCACTTGGCGCAAAGCTGTAGCACTGGAATACTGCTGGATATGTGCCAGACTGCAATATTCAGAAGCTCTAATAGTGCTGGCACTGTGTAATAGCGCCGACGCTAAAAGTAAATGTATGCAGGGGCGGGAGTTAGGGGAGTGGCCAGGAATGCCAGCTGCATGGCATATTCAAAAGTATAGTGCTGCACTACAGGCATTAGAGCAACCTGTAGCACAGCTCTAAATACTGCTAACCAAAAGCTGGCAGTAATGCAGCAGTGCCCCCCAGCACAATCCATGACCCCGGTAGCCCCGATAAGCACAGTAATCCCTGGTGTGCTAGTGGTCCCCCAACCCCCCAGCATGATCTCTGACCCCCATAGCCACGGTATTTAAATATTTTCCCTGGTAGTCTAGTGGTCCCCCAACCCCAAGCATGATCCCCAACTCCCGTAGCCTTGGTATTTAAATATTTTCCCTGGTAGTCTAGTGGTCCGCCCACCCCCAGCATGATCCCCAACCCCGTAGCCTTGGTATTTAAATATTTTCCCTGGTAGTCTAGTGGTTCCCTCCACCAACCAGCATGATCCCTGACCCCTGTAGCCACAGTATGTAAATATTTTCCCTGGTAGTCTTGTGGTCCCCCCCAGCATGATCCCTGACCCCTGTAGCAACTGTATTTAAATATTTTCCCTGGTATTCTAGTGGTCCTCCCAACCCCCCCAGCATGATCCCCGATTCCCGTAGCCATGGTATGTAAATATTTTCCCTGGTAGTCTAGTGGTTCCCCTCCACCCCAGCAGGATCCTAACCCCGGTAGCCCTGAAAGGAACAATACCTGGTGTTCTAGTGGTCCTCCCACCCAGAAGTGTGCTGCCCATTATCCTGAACACAGAATATGTATGGTGCCGGTGACTGGCTCAGCCCTCCTCAGTGGCCAGCCGTGGTGGTGAGAGGAGAGCTGAGCCAGTTGCCAGCACTGTACATATTCTGTGTATGGGATAATGGGCAGTCCACTTCTGGGTGAGGGGGGCCACCAGACCACCAGGTATTTCTGTCCTATTGGGGTTACCAGGGGTTGGGGATTGTGCTGGGGGTGGGGGAACCACTAGACTATCAGGGACAATATTTAAATACTGCAGCTACGGGGGTCAGGGATCATTCTGGGGGTTGGGGGGACCACTAGACTACTAGGGAAAGTATTTACATACCGTGGCTACAGGGGTTAGGGATCATGCTTGGGGGGGACCACTAGACTACCAGGGAAAAGTTCTGAATCTATTTGGCTGCCTGCCTGGTTGTTCGGAGTCCTCAGTCAGTGAATGTGTATATATTTTAACTTCTTTTTTCTCTCACAATCACCATATTTTTTAATTATATGCCAAAAGAACACATTATTAGTTTCCTGATGTTGATCATGTGTGCCCAACTGACTCACTACTCAGACTGTCATCATCGGTCTCCCGACTAGCCTAACCTTCCCACCTCCTCCCTTCTTCGTTTCAGTCTCCAGTTTTTGTCACACAGCACAGTGTGGCTATGGGTGTCAGGGATCGTGCTTGGTGGGGGGAAGACACTAGCCTACCTGGGTAGGGTGTGTAACAGGCACACATAGGAACAGGGACCATGATGGCGGAGAAGGACTGCCTGGCCCAGCCAGTCTGCCCTGTTCCCTATCTAATGGATATGCTGCATATCCTAGTGAATCTACAGCCTATGGGCCCACCAGGTTTGCCTTATGCCTGTCCCATTCATTGAGTCCCCCTACTGTGTTTCACCCACTACTGCAGTGGGGTACCTATGTTGTTGGGGGGGGGCGTCCTCCAGGGAATGCATGGCCACAGGCAGGATGTCTGTGTATGTATATATGTGTGTGTGTATATATATATATATATATATATATATATACACACATACATACACGCACACACACACACACACACACACACGTATATACAGGTCCTGCTTGCACAGATGCAGGGGTGCATTGTATGCACTAACTGTGCCTACCAGCATACAGTTCCTGCTGCTTCCAGCCCGTACTTCTATTCTGACCAACAGTGGATGCTGTGGTTATGCCTTGGTCTGCAGTGTCTAGACTGTACTGCCATTTTGACCAAAAGGTGGCGGTGTGTGCACCATGCAGTAGCACTGGGCAAACTGCATGGTAATGTATGCTAAACAGCACATAATGAGTTGCAAATGTGCCTGTTTGCCCACGGATTACCTAAGTAGACTCATTTGCATGGGAGCTTTGAATATAGCTCCTGTTTGCCCGGGGCTAACCAGTTTGCACCAGGTTGATGTGTTAGCACTGTGCAATCAGGTTATCCCAAGGCAAACATCACTTCAGTATAGCACAGTTCTGCAGTGTGTGGCTTACATTGTTGTTTGTAGTAGAAGTGACACATCTCTGTGCAATCACACACAATGTTCTCCACCTGCAACACTGGCTTGCTCCAGAATCTAATGAGTTGCAGTTGCAGTGTGCACATCCCTGTTGCTATATTCAGTGCTGTCTTATTTCCAGGCAATTTTTGCCCTGCACTCCTGGCCCTGTTTGCCTGACTTCCTTTGCTTGCTATATTCAGCTGGTTTTGCACTGGGCTATTCCTTTTGAATATAGCTTGCTTTTTGCTCCAGGTGCAGTCTGCCTGCCGGGCAGTGCTAATTTAGCCCCGGGACAAAGCTTTGAATATCTGACCCCAAGAGTGTTTAGGCAACAATACAACAGGCAAAGGAGGACAAAAACCCTGGCAAAATAAGTAGAGTTAGTTTAGTACAAAAAGAAAAACTCTAATACAGCAGCATAAAATAAAACACTGCCTTCCAGGGTCAGTTCAGCTCCAATAATCCCAAAGTTAAGAGAGTACAATACAGAATATAGGATTACCCCATTGCAGGCAAATTGAAAAAGGAACAATTTACACTGTAGGACAGCATTGAAATCATTGTACAAAGGAGGCATCTACATTCATAATGATATATATTATATATATCATATATAACTTTTTATTTATTGACTTTTCATATAAAACAAATACACCTGACATTCCGTCTTGGCAACAGCAACAGGCACTTTAACCAGACAGGAAATACAACACATTTCTATGGAATACAGGACTATAGTAGCTCCAATTTTTTTGCTAAAACTGGGGGGAATCCCATAGTATTTAGGCCCAAATACTAACAGTCCAAAGTTCTGTGTAACTGTAGCCCAAGAGCAGGTGGAGTTAAGTACTAGAAAACATCTCTAAAGTTTATAACAATTGCCTTGATCTATGAGCATGGAATCCACCTTTATATCTAAAGATACAACCTGAATGGAGAAGAATAACTAACCCCTCTAAAGATATAGGAACACAGGAAAAACAGTATACATCTTCAGTATCTAACAGTGGATTCTAAAACATGGGGAGAACACAGTTACATTCTCCAAAGCTCCCTAAGACAAACTCTACCAATTATGGACATACATTTAAAATAATATAGTAAAATTTAGCTAAATCTATGATATAACTCTAATAACCTCCCAAAATAAAAAGGAGATTAATTCACACAACAATACAGAAAGCCATAAGTTCACCAGATAAGATGATAATTCAGTGTTTTGGTGAATAGTGTATGAAGTCAGTAGTGCTAGTGTAACGTAGTTTACTTTGGCTTTATTCCCAACTTTGGTAGGGAAACTGAGTAGTGAGTAGGGAATAGAAAGCCCAGTACCAAGGATGAGCAGAGTGCTGGAGAAGGAGGAGGCAGGGTTGGATAGTGGGTGTTTTACAACGCACTAAGCAGGAGACTGCTGAAGGAGGCTGGCCTTTAAGGGGAATGTGGGAGGAGCTATTCCCCCTCATTGAACCTTGTGCTTTAGCCCTCCCATTCAATGTTTTGGTGAATAGCATATGAAGTCAGTAGTGCTTGTGTAATGTAGTCTACCTTTGGGTTTACTCTATTCCCACTCTTGGTAGGGAAACTGGGTAGTGAGTAGGGAACAGGAAGCCCAAAAGAATTTGATTACCTCCTCCAACTCATGGAGAGTATGACCAGTAGCACGCAGGACAGGAAAACCCCCTAGCTGGAGAAAACCTCTGAGAACCCATGGCTACTGACCAGCCTGTCTTCCTAGCAAATTAAGAGGAGATGAACTTAGGTTCTGACAACCATATTCTAATTTTTGAGGAAGATGAACTGCTTGGAGGGATGATGGTCCATCTTCAGAGTCCATTGGAAGATGAGTTCTGGAAGGATGATTCTGATGTCGAAGAGATAGGTCCATTCTGAAGGAGTATCCAGATCCTGAAAGTGGAGTAGGTCCAGTTGAAAAGGAGCAAATGCAGTCCAGGTTTCCAAGGTGATGATGGATGATATCCAATGAGATATGCAGAGACAAGTGAGCATAAGGGCATGATTTGATAAAATTTTCTGCCAGACTTTGAATGGTGGGATGTATGATGAGTTAGTAAGTTATAAGGTAAACAATCTGATTTTGTAGTAGGTTTGACATGCAAGTTAGAGTCTGAAGGTTTGGAGTTAAGCGGTGAACGATAAGTTGCAATGTAGGCATCCATGAAGAAGATGAAGGAGTTGGACAGAATCTTTAGGTACCTAGAGAAGGGGTGACATGGAAGATTTTAGATCAATGAAGGAAGGTTGGTATATGCAGTAGAGATGGTAACTGAATGTATATAGAATAATTGGAAGTTCAGTACAATAAATTCAAGTGTTGTTTTGGGTAATGATGCCATAATGATACTTGTATAGGCTACTGCTGGTGGGAAAAGTAGATATGGGTATTGCTGTGGCGTAATTGCCCATGACATGAGCTGAGATGGCCAAGACTGCTTTGCCTTACAGGTTGATCCATTGACTGAATAATGTAGGAAGCTCGGGAAATGGGTCTTTGAAGGAGTCTATAGACTGGTGTTGCAATAGGAAGTTGAGAGTGGTGTAGAATGTGAGAGGTGCCTGGCAGTTTAGTTGGATATAAGCCTATCAAGAGGCATGACTGGGATAGTGAGACAGCCAGGTCGGTTGCGGACATGTAGATTGAGGAATCGATGGAAGCCTGTTTTCTGAGAAAGTATTCGCTGGAGGGAGTATGGGAGGTGAAACATGAGGGATGAACTAGAAGGACTTCTGGATGGGCTGCTGACCTGATTGATGATAATATGATGAAGAAATGTAGATGATTGTATGAAGTATGGTGACATCCAGGGGTTGGAGAACAGTGGCTCAGGTAGAATAACTTTAGTAAGGCAGCTAGGCACCAGATATCCAATGATGGGAATCCTGGGGAAGGTAGCTGGGAAGATCTTCAGTCATCCACTGACTATTGAGGAAATAGGAGTTGAGGAACATGATCAAACAGAGTCAGTGCTCATAGGAGAAAGCTACAGAAAGGTAAAATGAATGATGCCAGTACTGCTATGAGGTATCTTGCGGTTCCCGTTATCTGTAACAGCTATTATGATTATGGAGTTGGTGCATCATGGAAGGAATGTTGTCTCTTTTCCATGTAAAAAGATAGGAGTAGAGAAGGCTCCACTAAATCTTAGATCCTATGAGACATGGGAGATAGGGATGCCATACCGTTTGAATTGACAGGATGCATAGGGAGCATCCAGCAGAGTTGGATGAAGAATGAGATCTTTCTATAGTTCAGTCAAATGGGATTTCAGAACTGATCCTGGGGAGATGATTGTAAAGAACTGATAACTCTATGGTGATGTAACAATCTGTAAGGCATATTGTTCAAGGAATGCTGCTAGAAGAAGTTGTCCTCAGGTGAAATGAACAAGTGCTCTGTCAAGTAGTGGATGGGAGCTGATGGGATGGCCAGGTAGGAGTATGCAATAGATAAATGGGGGAGTAGTTGACTGGGTAGGAATACTGGCTGGTGATAGGTGTAAAATGCCTCAAAAGAGGCACATGAAACGGGAGGAAGTCCCGAGTCGCTAGGGCAGCAAGGAGAAAGCAGCTGTCCATGGATGAAGGGGAAAGTCTGGAGTGGATGTCTGTGGACTGGAGGACAGAGTCTGAGAAGAAGACAGCATAGGCCAAGTGTACTGACATTGGTAGGTGCAGGCAGGAACAGAACTGGGGTCCGCAGCACAGCAAACTGAATCAGAGTGCAGAAAGGCTGCTGCAGGCTACTAAAGGTGGATCCATGGAAGACCAAGAAGCAAAGCTAGGTACCAAGTGCTACGAATTTGAGTTACAAGAGTCCCATGTCTGAAGAAGATGGCAAACAATAAGTGCAGAGAACAGAAGACACTGCAGCGATGAAGCACGAGGTTCCCACTTCCAAAGGAGAACTTGCAGAGGTATCAGGAAAGGGTGACCAGCAGCAAGGAAGTCCAGAAGGTGGATGAACTGAATGGAGGTAGAGACTGAACAAGCTGGTGGAGGCCAAATCCAGAACGCGAGGAGGCCCAGGTGGGGACAAGTATGATGAGTCCATGGAAGTGTAGGATGTAGACTGGTGAGGAAAGATGTGGAAGACAAATGGTTACAGGGATCCCATTCCTGAAGGGAAGTGGCAACCAGGTATCAGGTAGAGAATGCATAATGTTGAAACAGTAGATTGCAGACACAGGCTCCCATCCCTGGTATTCGAGGCGAGATGACTCACTCGATGCTGACAGGCAAAGGTAGGATGGTGAAGGCAAATGGGGTAAAGTGATCCCATTCCCAAAGGGAAGTGGCAACCGGGTAGTCAGGTAGAGAATGCATAAGGTTGAAACAGTGGATTGCAGACACAGACTTCCATCCCTGGTAAGTGGTGCGAGATGAACTTCATTTGATGCCGCCAGGCAGAGGTAGGATGTTGAAGGCAAATGGGGTATAGTGGTCCCATTCCTGAGAGAAAGTGGCAACCGGGTATCAGGTAGAGAATGCATAAGGTTGAAACAGTCGAATGTAGACTCAGGCTTCCATCCCTGATAGCAGAGGCGAGACAACCTTGACTCGAGGCCGCCAGGCATAGGTAGGATGTCAAAGGCACATGGGGTAAAGAGGTCCCGTTCCTGAAGGGAAGTGGCAACCAGTATCAGGTAGAGAATGCTTAAGTATGACACAGTAGAGTACAGACATGGCTCCCATCCTTGGTGATCGGGGTGAGTTAACCTTCACTTGATGCTGCCAGGCTGAGCTAGGGACAGAGGATGTCAGGTTTGTAAGTAGTAGGTAACAGTGAGTGTAACGGAATCCCATCCCCGATAGACAGGGCAAACCTACCTTTGCTCAGTACCTCAGAAGGTATGCTTTAGGGATGGAGTCTGGACAAACTGCTGGTATGGGCTGAGCAAGGAAAAAAGCAGCTGGCTGCATAGTCTTTGGTAGGTAAACTCTGAGGCAGTAGTAATGGGAAGGAAGCAAGTCAGAGTAGGAGAACATGAGGAGGAGTCATCAGGAATGCCAGTAAGAGGGGGTTAGAGTAATCCAGGATAGAGCATACTGGTAGTGATGGAATGCAATGAATGACTGAGGCTGAGCAGGCTCTAAGAGTAATGATCCATGCGAGGGTAGCAGAAGCCAAGTAGGCATCAGGACAGGAGAAGGGGCATAAATGGGGATGGAATGCTGTTATGAGTGATTGTCAGTGTCAGTGGCTCAGTAGGTCGCACACTCACCTCTGAGGCCGGGAGATCAGAGGGCTGTGGGTTCAGTTCCCACATCTGGCACTTGGGTTAATATCCCAGTACTGACACTGTAGTGCAGCATGAGAGGGGTGCTGCACTTCTGAGGTGCCGTCTTTTGGATGGGACGTTAAACTGAGGTCCCATCTGCCTGGGTTGGTGGTAGTTCAGGTGGATGTTAAAGATTCCATGGCACTTGTCAAAAAGAGTAGGGGTAGTTTTATTGAAAAGAACATTTAAAAAAGAATATTGTGAAAACATCATTTGTGAAAAGAACTTACACAATAAAAATACATAAGAAAATACAAATACCAAAAAACTCCATACAGGGAAAAAAAAGAAAAACATAACTCGTTTAAACATTTCTAATGATTATAACAAAATCCCTTTTCCCCTCTCCCTTTCACCTCTCATGTTTACCTTACCCTATTCCCCATATGAAAAATTAGATAAATAAATAAACTCATTGCTTAAATTTAATGAAAAATGAAAAACCTTTCCACCATTTTTGAACTTGCTGAGGAGTTGAATATGTTACATCCTTCTCATAAACATGCCACATAGCTTCACTTATCAGAGTCTTAACAGTCTCATAGGACATTTTTTTTGACATAATACCCAACTGCATCTTGTCTGCCATAAATAAAATTTTAAACAACACAAAAATATGGCAAGAGTATCTGGATGAAACCTAGAGCCCAAAAAGGCACATTGGCCTAATACACAGATTTCATAAGACATTGTTTTGAGCCAGGGCATATTCCATGCAGTTGAAAAATAACCCCATAGAGCCTTTGAAGAAGAACAGGAAAATAAATAATGTTCCATGGTTTCTTCTAAATTAATACAGTCTGGGTAGGGACAGTTCCTTTCTTCCATGGCCTTATGCTTAGCATTCCCCCTCACCTGTGTTCTACCATAAACGGAAAGCCAGAGATGTTCCCACATCTGGGGGGGGGGGATTCTGGGGTTAACCAATTGAGCTAAAACATATTTATTGTTTTCTGGAGTGCAAAGTTTGAAGCTAGATTCATTAGGATATATTTTGTCAAGTACTATCTGATAAAGCTTTCGGCCAGACTGAGACAAAATATCAAATTTTGTGAGATTCCATTTATATAATTTTGTAGCAGCTGATTTGAAAAAATCTGGCACGTGCAAAAAGGTCCCTAAATGTGGGGCCACAATCCCCCATGCCCTAAAATACTTATCCAAAATTATCCTACACCATACCCTAATGTGTTGTGGTCATGGGACCTAGCACACATTTAACTGTCTGTGAAATAAACAAGGTGTGAAAAAAAACTATAGGATCGAACATACCTAAACCACCTTTATTAATTGGGAGACATGTAAAACACCTTTAAATTGGGTGTAAACGGTTTCCCCATAACATTTGAAAGAAAACACTATTCAATCTAGTCTCTATCAACTTTGGTGGTGGATGCAACATTGCCACATAAAGCAAAACTGGAACTAAGAATTGTTTTATCATTTGGATGCATTTCAGTTTAGACATACTCCATGATTTCCATTTTAGTGCTTTAAATTCTACCTTTTTCAAGGATTGATCCCAATTAAACAAAGCCATATTTCAGGGTACAAAAGTAATACCCAGAATTTTCAGAGGTTCCGAGGATAGATGATGACCTTCTAAACTCTGAGCATCCAGGTATCCCACTCCTATATATAGACCATGAATTTCTGTTACGTTCATTTTTGAATTGGACACTATAGCAAAATCAGACATGATTTTTAAAAAATTTGGGAATTGAGAGACATCTGAAAAAAACAGGCATAAATCATCTGCAAAAGCTTGACCGTTAATAGCTGACTGTATGCCAGTGCCTTGAATGCCTCTCCATTTAGGGTTATCAGTTATTAATCTCAAAAAAGGGTCTAAGGAAAACACATAAAGCAGAGGACTCATGGGACAACCCTGTCGTACACCTAGCAGGGTCTTAAATCCTAAATTCACTGATCTTCGTATAATTGGATATACATTTGTCGAAGTATAAATTAATTTGATAAACTTAATTAAATAATCCGGAATCCCATAATACTGTAAAACAGAAAATAAATATGCATGACATACCCTGTCAAATGCTTTTTCTTGATCTATCATTATAATTGTGCCATGTTGACCTGAGAGTGAGAGATGTTCAATTACATCTCTTACTGCCATTAGTGCTGATTGTATTTTCCGGGAAGGTAAACTGCAATATTGAACAGGGGAAATAACATGTTCAGCAAACTGTTTTAACCTATTATTTAGAATATGTGTTAACGTTTTGTAGTCTGAATTAAGTATAGTTATGCGTCTCCAGTTATAAATTCTCTGTCTGTCTCCTGATTCGTAAAGATCCATTAGTAGCCCATATAAAAAAGGAGAGGGGATTTTATTTATTTGAAAAAAATAACCAAATACAACCTCTAAACTTTCAGATAGTTCATCCATAAAAACTTTATAGAATTCAATGGACAATCCATCCAACCCTGGAGATTTTCCTGGTATCATTTTTTGAATGGCCAATTTAATTTCTTGAGAAGTAATGCTAAATTCTTTTTTTAATAATTCAGAAGGAATAGGAGGAGCTTGAACTTGATGTAACTAAGCCTCGATGTCCTGAACTGTAGGACTTCCATTAGGCAACAGTGTTGCCTGATGGTTTTTAACAATGAGAAATAAATCCTTTTCTGAACTCCGCAATGCCCCCTGAGGGTCATATAGTGAATCCATCTCTGTATTATCCCTAATGGCTCTACACACTTGATAAGAATCCTCTGCTGGGGATTTTTGTATCCCATTTTGAAACAGCACTTTCAAAGTGTTTGCATGATCATATTGATAGGATAACACTTTTAATTTTATCTGTTTTATTTGATCTGAGTAATTGAATCTGGAAGTATTTGACCAAGTAAATAACTTATATAACTGTTGGTGCAAAGAGAGATATTTTAAAAACTTAATATTCTCTTTGTAGTTCCTGTATTTTTTAAACCAATTTTGAAAATCTTGTTTTGTATCCAACCACCACTGTCCGATATCTGCATATAAAAACACACGGAACATCTAGCACTAATAATGGCTCGTATTCCTTGTTGGACCCAAGGCTCATCCAAAGCTTTTACATTCAATTTCCATCTGGTAAAAAAGGATTTATTCACAGGAACATCGTAAAGATTTACTATTAATAATACGTGATCTGTGAATTCAACTGGACTTGTTTCCATTTCAGCTGTAGGTAATTTCTTGGAAACAAAAACATAATCAATGGTAGAACTACAATTATCCTTTTTAAAAGTAAAATTAGGTCCTTTCTTCCTAAATTGGCTACAATCAATCAGATCTGCTGATGATATTACTTCTAATAGTGCATTGGTGTCACAGTAAATTTTAGCATTTGGTTTCTTGTTTTTAGTATATCAGGGTATCTCACAATTAAAATCACCACAAAAAATTATATTATGAGTGGTCATAAGATATAGTTTTAAAGCATTAAACAGTGCCACTCTCCCTGCTTTCAGCTGTGAGCCATATATATTAATCAACCTATATGTCTTACTTTTCCAAATACCATCTATTAACAAAGCCCTTCCGGGTAAAATATCTACCAATTTTATTAAATGAAATGAAAATGAGTTAAATAATGCCCCAACCCCATCTGCAACATCTTGTCCAAAGGACCAATAAGAAGGTCCCTAAACCCATTCTCCCTGGTTCTGATATTATTGTTGGAGAAAGCCCAAGTTTCCTGCAAAAGACAGATTTCAAATTGTAACCTATGGACGCACTCAAACACAATCTGTCATTTCCCCGTATTCAATAGACTGTGCACATTTAGTGATCCAATTTTTAAGTTAGCCAGAAATAATAATTTTAAGCCTGCTTACTATAATCAACTTTTTTTCCTTCTTTTTTTCTTTTTCCCTTTATACCCTGCAACTCCGGTTTTTTGTGTTTCCATATCTTGATATCTAGAATTACTATCTCCTTCTTCCTGATCAATGTCTGAATCCCCCCATTCTGGTGCCAAAACTGCAAAGGGATTATTCAAGTTGACACTTTCGGAAGGGGAAATAGGGGAAGGGGGAATGCTGACTGACTTTAAATTCCTAGAAGACCTATGTCTCTGAAGTGGAGATGCTGCTAAGGGTACACTTTCCTGGTCACTGTAACAAACTGGGGTTAGGATCTCCTGTTGTAAGGCCTCTGGATGATCCAACACTTGAGGGGGGGAGGGAGGTGAGTCCTTAACTTTAGCTTGTATACCTTTTCTATCCTTACCTTCCTGATAGTCACATAAATTGATAACTTCAGTAGAGGGGAAGGATTCAATATCAGTTTTATCTTGATGAGGTTTTTCTGGTACATCTGCTGTATCTTGTGTCTGCTGAATGAGAAGGTCAGGGCTAACATTACAAGCAGCATTTTTCACAGCCCATGGGCAGTCCTTAAAGGCATGCCCCACATCATCACAAAGATCACATTTTGTGTGAGGTGCACATTGAAAAGAAATGTGTCCTACCTCCCCACAATTTTCTCATCTTAGCTTGTCACAAGTACTAGAGATGTGGGTACGTGAACCGCACTTGTAACAAGCTCGGGGCTGCCCAGCGTAAAAGCACACCCCTCTGTCCCTACCCAACATAAAAGAGTTAGGTATATGCGTAATGCCAGAATCTGTACTTTGTAATTTCACCTTATATCTCCACCTCCCCCAATCCAAAATAACTCGGTATCTAAAATTGCCTCTGAGTCTCCCAACAGTTCACATCTTTGTGACAACCAATATGAAATATCAGCCACATGAACTCCTTCATTTCGAAACATCACTGTAGTGAATTTAACCAGAGGTTTGGAAAGTGGTATGACTACAGAAGGGTTCCAAATGGGAGAATATTTGACCTGGGTATAACGTTCCCAAAAAAGATCTAAAAAATGGTCTGAACGAAAATTTATATCAAAGTTATTCTCTCCCGAGATGTTGATAAAAGCAAACGCCTCTCAAGAAGAAAACCTTAAAGAATCCTTAAGTAAGACTTTTCCAACAAAATGTCTGTTTGGCCTGTCCTCCATTCCGCCTTTGTAGCGGATTTGTACCGCGTTTCCCCTGGGAGCAGCTTCTTTCTTTATGTTTGCAAACAGTTCTGATAATAAAGGTTGTTTATGCATGGGTTGAACTTGATTATGATCATTTTCAGTTTCAGGATCAATACTAGAACCCCTAATGTTTAGTCCAGTGGGGTTCATGGGTTTAGCTCCCACCACCTGGAGAGGAATTTCATTTCCACACTTTTGAGGAATTGGTAAATCTGCAGGTATTGGGCAAGGTACTTCATTATTATGAGAGGCTTTTGTCATTTGTTTCAGGTCCTGCCCTGGAACCCATGTAGAAGAAGAGGGAGTAAATGGCAATTTATCGTCTCACTCCTGATCCGGGACCCAAGTCCCAGCAGGGTTTTGCTTCCAACCTGATTGAGACAGTGCTTTACCCGGAGTCCATGTTGAATCTAGCTGCTCAGCTGATTTTTTTGTCATTACCAGTTCGTCTTTTAAAGAATCAAGATTCAAATGTCTTTTAGCTAGAGTTTGAGCAAGTCTTTTATCCTTTTTTATGTCCTTTTGACCTATTTTATTCAGATTTGTAAAAGAAAACTGCGTGGCCATTGCTTGGGATTCCAAATTATTTGTCTGAAACCTGACAGCCGTCGAGACGTCTGGAATGGCCACAAAGCCCGAAGTTTTTGACAGAGGTTTATTTATTTGGATCTGGTGAGTGTCAGCAAGGCCATTAGTTGTGTGCTCATTTTTTACTGATATAGATATCAGAGCATTCACACTGTTTATATTATTCACATTTACTTTGTCACTTGCTGCTAAGGGACTCTGCTGTAGGCACACGCTTAGATTTTCAGCGTTTAAACTGCCAGCTGGCTGACTCTCCCCTTTTTCTCTTGAAGAAATAGTATAAACTTTGACAGGTTCACCTGGCCCCAGCTGGGCCTTTGATCTTACTGTGTCAGAGGTTTCACTGACAGGCGTCTCCACTGAGCTGACATTTAAAGCTGAACGCTGCAACTCCGCGAGTTTAGCTTGCAATTTACTTTTTTCCCAAGCATGTCTCTGTTCTTCTTTTTGCACTATCAGGCGTAATTCTTGCTCAATGTCTTCCGTTGAACCACCATTGATTTTAATTATTTCCTCATTATTTACAGTGACAGTGAGATCCTTCATAGAAAAAAAATTTAACTGGGGTATTACCTCCATCGTCTACATTTATTAAATTCTCAACCAAATGCTCCTGTTCCATTCCACGGTCTATCTGAGAGATTCCAATCTCCTGTAATGCATGCACCTCCATCCTCTCCGACTGCAAGTCTGGACTGGCCATTGCTGCGGCAATAGGTTCCCCCTACTGACAGCAATGCAGTAGGGGAATTTCCCTGGTGCCCTGGCCAAATTTCCCTCATTCACTAAAAATACCACTAACAACTTAATCTGGTTCAAGGTCAGTTGGCATTCATCTGTATCCCCCTCCCCCGGTCATGCCTGAAAATAGGCAGGATTTGTCTAGTGCTCTTACCTGGTCAACATAAACTAAATAAATAAAATGAATAAAATAAATGATGTGCAAAAGGCCCAAAAGGAAAACCAAGGGAGCATGGGACAGGAACAGGGGATGGGATAGCAGAGCGGGGGGGGGGCAGGAAGAGATAACAGGGGCAGGCGAGGAGCCAGGGAATAAGGGAAGAGGGGGGCAGGACTGGGAAAGGGAAGAGGTCTATGTCCAGTGTGGAATCAGGCAGATTGTCATTGCACTGTAGTGACCATGGGAAATTAGGTAGCAAAACAGAGAGGAGAAACCAGTTGTAAAGCTAAGCAAGAGGAAAGCAATGGGAACTGCTGTATCTGCAGACCAGTGGGGCCTAGCTATAAGAAGGGAATAGGCAGCAGCATTGCACAGCAGCAATACGACTGTCCTGCTAGGAAACAGTGGACTAGGCATTAAGACCTCCAAAGAACAGATAGATCAGAGTACACTGAAATTGATGGAAACAGGCAATAAAAAATGCAGTGGTAGTAATGCAAAGGTAAGGGCAGCATGGTAACAGGGCAGAGGAGCACAGGCAGTCCTCAGAGAATGAATGCCGGCTATGCCATGAGTAGGTATGCAGGCAGGGAAGCAAGATAATCAAGTAGGGCCTTAGGACAAAGGGGAAGGAGCAGGAGCTGCAGTCCACCTGGACAGGCCAGTTGCTAAGGCAATGCAGGGCAACACAAACAGAAAAATAATGCAGACATCGGTACTCACGAAGGTGTCCATGGAGAAAGGACAGGGATGGCTCCAGTACATGCCAACCACCAAGAGGGCAGGATGTGGAGAAAGAACCAGAGGTGGCCTGCAGGTGATGTTCTAGGTAGTGAGCAAAGAAGAAGTTGGAGCAGCAGTCCTGAGTAGGGCTGCCAAGCTGGTGCAGGGGGATGATACCGCACCTGGGAGGGCAGTAAAAAGAGCGGCAGCCCCAGATGGAGAATCACCAAATGGAGAAGTCATCCAAGGAGCCACCGAAGGGAGGGAGAGGAGTGTCAGTGAGGTACAGGGAAGGGGGAGGCAAACAGGAGACAAAAAGGACAGCAGACATGAGGATGGAGAAAAACGGGGGAATGGAGTGCAAGACACAGAGGACAGCACAAAGTGGAAGAATGCAGGAGGCTTGCAGTAAGCTGTACAGCTGCAACTATGGGGAGCACAGGGAAAGAAGAAGGAGCAGAGATCGGAGAAGTCTCAGCCCACGAGCCACACAGGAGTCTAGGTGCCAATGTAGTGTGTGTTTCACAACACACTAAGCACAAGACTGCTGAAGGAGGCTGGCCTTAAAGGGGAATGTGGGAGGAGCTAGTCCTCTACATTGAACCTCAGGCTTTAGCTCTCCCATTCAAATGGTACAAAACAGAACAACATGCTAAAGCTTGAAATGCGCTCAAAGAACCTGTAACAGTAATAACTGTCAAGAGGGCTAGAAGCTTAAGTCACAATAAACCTTGATTCAGATTTCATCTGCCGAGTCGTCTTGAGGTGTCTGCGCTCGATTGCCAGACTGCTGTGCCACCAAACGTGAGACCCACTTCCCAGCATCATTTGGATCAGTGAAAATGAATCTTGATGAACAAGTTGGAGCTTCTTTGGGGATAAAATGGCATGCAGCACTTCGAGTTCATGAAGTTTCATCCTGACTCCATTTATCTTCTTCCGCCGCTGGCAAGTGGCCTAGGATATATCGGGGAACAAGTGTACAGTATGTCCCTGCATGCTGAAGGGGCCCAGTTGTTTTGCTAAGTTCAGAATACGGTTTCTGGTGGCCATGCTATCCACGACCACCATTAGCACTCGAGGAACGTTCTCCGAGACTCGCCCATGAGGGCAAACTCAGTATGCCTTCACAAATTGCCATTCCGAAAAGTCTCCCTGGCCCTCAAACTGCTCCAATAGCCAGTCCTTAAAGAAAGACTAGGGATGATCCCCCTCCAGTCCGACTGGGAGGCCACTCAGGCAAATATTGGAGCTCTGCACTTGATTTTCCAGCAGTTCCAGTCAGTTGTTAACATGCTGAGACTCTCTTGCCTGCCCCACCATCATAGCATTGCATTTATTGGCATGTTGTTTAAGATCATTGATTTTGGTGTGCAATTGTTCCACCGAGGGTTCCACCAAAGTAATCCATCCAGTAAGGCCATCAGTTTAGTATTCATAGCAGTCACTGATAAAACTGAAGCTTTAAGTTGATGGCCTAATGACTGCAGTGTTTCTTCTGCCTTGGTGCCAGTCGCTGCAGTTTGCCAAGTTGACCTGGTGGCTGGTCCTCCAGTAGCCATCCGACCTTGATCTCTATTTTTCGTGTTGCCCATCTCACCCCGAAGTAATCTGCTGCACATTGGTACCCTTTTTATCAACTTTCAGAGGCTTTAAAATACTAGCTTAGCTCTTAAAATAAAAAGATGTAGAGCAGTGTTTCCTGCGTCCGTATGGTTCAGGCTCCACAGCGCCCCCCCACATTCATAATATATAATACTCAGTCCTGCCATGTGGCCTCGAATTAAGGTGACTGCCCACGTAAATGGGCTGTGATAGGTTCCATGGCATAAATGTCATTGATAATTTGACACCACATTGTCATTATAGGGAGTTTTTGTTGAATCCAAAGGCAAACAAAGGCCTTTTTAGCTGCAAGAAGGTATAAACAGACCACGGATCAAGAAGGTACACAGACCCCATGAGGAGGGATCGACAGAAGGACCAAAGAGGGTGATACAATCCCGGGGGGCCATAGTATAGCTTAGAGGTTAGAGTAACAAGCTGTAAATGAGTTGGTACATCAGCAGGCCTGGGTTTGATTCCCACAACCTCCACTTGCATACTGCGTGACTCTGAGCAGTCTGCAGTGCTCCCAGGTCCCGCCTGAAACAGGCACTTGTGCCTAGTGGGCCTTATCTGGTTACTCATCCGCCCCCTCCCAAAAAAAAAGTTGAGTGTCAGTATCTTTCTAGAAATCTGTAAGAATGGGACATAACCAAAAGGTGTGGGCTTGGTCTACAAGAGAGTGACCACATCTGCGCCAGCAGTTTCTGTATTCTGGAGCCATGAATTTAACCAAGACAGCTAGAGTGCAGAAAAATCTGTAATAACATTTCCATGCAAATTCCCTTCACTGCATGGAGGATGTTACTTTGATGGATGGGAGACCATAGTTTAGCCATATAAGATAGGAAATTGTGGAATCAAGTTTTATATTCCATCTATCCAATAGAGACTCTGTCCAGTCCCCAAGAGTTCCTGGAGACCTCTATACATGTTCCATATGTGGTGAGCCCATGTCTTCCCTTGATTCGCTTCATTGAGCAGACGGAGGAGAATGGGGTCTTGTTTAGGGACATGAGAACAGTCCTTCCATTTATGTAATAGGTAGGTATGCACCTGAAGACATCGAAAATGCACCTGGACCGTAAGCCCATACTTGCGTTGTAACTGCTCAAAGGGTAAAACCCCTTATATATCCAAAAGCTGAAAAATGTGAGTAAGACCCTGTTGTCTTCATCTGTGGCAGGTGTGATCAGTTTGGGTGAGTAGAAAATCAGAGTCTGCAGCCAAAATTCTGCAAAACTAAAAAACTGGGGAAAGGGAAGGGGGAAGGTGAATCTTAAACCAAGTGTTCAAGGTCTGAGCAGTATAACCTGTGTAGTCTGCCAGGTGAGGAAACTGAAGGCTTACAAATGTCGTACAAGTCATTTAACACAAACTATAGTTTTCGGTAGTGTTTCAATCTGAGAGTATAACCAGCAATAAATGGTGCATAAATGAGCTGCCCTCATGTAATTAATCAGATTAGGAAGGTTAACCCTCCCCCTTAGCCAGGGGCAGTTGCAGCAAAGAGTATCTCAGGCGTGGGCGGTGGTCTCCCCATGCGAAATGTGAAAGCAGCCTATTTCATGAGGCAAAATAACAGGGGGAGGGGAAAAGAGGGAACGTCTGTAAGAAATATAGAATACAAGGAACAATATTTGTACAAACTGATTCTAACCTGGAGAAAAACATCAAAAACTATTTCATGTGCTAAAGTGTGTTTTGTCACATGTATTGTTTACATGTTAAAAAAAAACCAGAATGCCTGGTATGTTGCCAAAAATCTGTACAAAACTGAGAGAGTCATCAAACATTTTTTGGTGTATATTCCTGTTATGAAGGGTTCTGCCAAGAACAACAATACTGCATGAGCTCATGCCAGAAAATAAGAAAAACAAGATTAACAGACAGTGCTGGAGTTAAACTGCTATCTCTGTCTTAAAAACTAATATCACTTGTGACGTAAAAGAACAGACAGTGCTGCCGAGGTTACATGGTTTCATGAAGTCAGTATTCTTTGCACTGTTCCATTGTCACAATATTATTATAGAAACATAGAAAAACTTTCAGGCAGAAAAAGACCTATGTCTATCAAGTCTGCTTGGTTCTCGTCTAACTCTATGCTCATCATCATCCTAATACTGTGCATATGTTACTGCATCTAATAGCACTGCAGACCCCCTTCCCTGGGTGTCCTTTCATTTTACTCAGACCTTTACTCAGACCCTCTTGAAGCCCTCCACAGTTCACATCTCTTCTAGCTCCCCGGTAAGCTGTTCCACCTCCTCACCACCCTTTCTGTGAAGAAATGTTTCCTCACATCTCTCCCCCCCCCCCAGCTTGTACCCATGCCCCTTATTGTTGATCCCTAGCAGCACTTAAAGAGCTGCTGGCTGTCAACACCATTGATATCCTTCAGGATTTTGAAGGTTTCAGTTATGCCCCCTCTTTTCCTCCTAGCCTCAGTGAGTATGTTTCAGCTACTCAGCCACTCCTCATACATCTTTCCTTGCTGTCCCTGTATCATCTTTGCTCCCCTGTTTCGAGTCTGTCTCTATCATTTTGTAGGTGAGGGCTCCAGAACTGCACACAGTAATCTACTTATGGTCACACCAAGGACTGGTACAAGATCAGGATCAGGATCACCCTCTCATTCCTACTAGGGAACCCTCTCCTGGTACAGCTCAGTGTTCTGCTTGCCTTCCCATATGTCTTGTTATAGTGTGCTTGCCATTTTAGGTTACCTGCAGTGATCATGTTCAGGTCCCTTTCCTCAGTCATTTTCATTAGTCGTACTCCTCCCAGCGAAAATTTGGTCTTAGGGTTGATTTTGCCTATATGCATGATTGATCTTTCATTTTTTTGGCATTGAATTTAAGTTGCCAGACCCACAATCAACTCTCCAGCCTCTCCAGGTCCCGTTTCATGTCCCTAATGCCTTTTATACTATGGACTCCTCTCTGCAGCTTGGTGTCACCTGCAAACAGGCTGATCTTACCTTTTATTCTTCCCCCTGTGTCACAGATCAACAAGTTGAAATGGACTGGGCCCAAGACAGACCCCTGTTATACTCAGTTGTCAGTTGCTATTATTGTCAACATGATCACTGTAACATTTTACTTTTGCTGCTATATTATTGCCACTGTATTTTGTGCTTCCCTCAGAAGACACCTCTGGAAACAAGCCATCTGCAGTTCAGTAGGCCGTTCCAGGTAAAACTCTTTAAATAAATAAATAATAATAAATTGACTCATTGAATGAATAAATAATTAATAACTGCAGTGCTAGCTAGAGAAGGATTCACATTTCTTGCTAAATGACAGCATTAGAAACAACTACTGTAGGGGTTGTGGAGGTTGAACACAAAAGTTCAACTTCTAATAAAGTTGAATAACATTCAGTATGATACAGTATTTTTTTTCTATATTCTGTTTCTACTTCTGCATCTGGGGTGGCTTATCAGCCCAGTCCCAGCTGCCTCTACTCGGCTCCCATCACCCCTGATGCCCACCTTGGTCAGGGTCCTCCTATGAATTACCCATTGTGGCAGGGCTGTAGGAGGGAGGGCCATCCTCCCCCCCAAGTGAATTATCCAAGGTGGACCAGTGGTAGCAGTCAGGTGGTGGTGCAGGCTCAGGGACCAGTGGGCTGTATTTCACTAAGCCACTGACGATTCCTGTTGTCCTGCTTTTTGCCCGCCCTATGCTGCGGGACATCAGCCTCATGCATGGAGATGCACCCAACTGACATTCCCTACAGTGTCCCTCCCTTACTTTTGTTGCCCACTCTGCACTACCACCAGGTCTCCACCTGGTGGCAGTCTATGGCCAGGCTCACCAGCTTCCCCACCCCAAGGAAAGAGCTGTCCCTGGGGTGCTCAATCCTCTCCCACCCCAGCTGACCCCTGACAACCTGAGTCCATTCCCGAACTCGGGTTGCCGGCATAGCTGGAGGTAAGGAGCAAGCACCTTAAGCTCTCCACCCATGGGGCTGGCTATTCAGTATCATTTTTAGAAGGAAAATCTGAGCTAATTGGATTGATAACAATTCTGCTTATAGAGTGCTCATACTAATATTGCCCAGTGATAGGTTGAGTGGCAGTAGTAGAACCAGAGCAGACTGGATAGACCTATGGTCTTTTTCTGATTGAATTGTCTTTGTTTCTCTATTTCTCGTGGTGGGGGGCTCAAAAGTAGGCATGGGCAGATTGGTCCAGCAAAAATCAGAGACTCCCTGGATCTTGTAATGTCCATCGGACTCAGGTAGATCCAAACTCTGGCTGACGGTGTACAAGGTTCACCTCACAGTGCTTTGCTTCACAAAAAAATCATTCTAGCAGGCTGAGTGGTACTGAGGGATGAGGCCATAGATGCACATGTCACTCTGTGTTGGAGACCTGTGTTGAGAGAGAAGCATGGGTTCCTGGGGGTTGGCCATTGTGGGAAAACTGAAAGTCCAATTGACTGCTCTCTTCTTTTTGGGGGGGGGGAGGATTGAGCGCTCTTCTGAATTACTGCCACGAGGTGGAGGCCTGGTGGTAGTGTGGGACAGGAGCAGCAGGAGTAGGGAGGTGCTGCAGGACTTTGCAGTGTACGTATGCCTCCACATGTGCATGTTGATAAGCATGCCCCAGTGTGGGGAAGGGAGGAAAAACAGAAAAAGGAGTGGCAGAACAGGCATATGAAGTCTCTTCCCTCAACCTCCACCGCATCACCTAGACCCAGGGTCTGGAAGCTTGATTTGTGTTTTGGCGAGGAGGATGACCTTCCCCCCCGACCCTGCCAAGGGGGGGTGCTCTGTTGCCCAGGTAAGTCCTGGGGAGGTGCGGCCTGGTTGGAGTCAATGGGGAAGAGCTGAAGGGAGCCCAGCCTGTCCTGGCCACAAAGGAGAATAAGCACCTTTATAGTAAAAAAAAAAAAAAAACACAGTCCACTCCTCATCTGCCAGATACCTCCCTGTATCCCACAATGACAACAAAAATGTTGTTTTTATTTTGCATTTCTTTTCTTCCTTCCTGTTGCTCAATAGCAACTGCATGCTCTCTCACACAGGGAGTCAAGTGTGCACGCACATGCTTGTAGCGTGAGAGAGTAAGCATGGGAGCAGTTGACCTCAGAACTAGGAGGGAGGCAGCAGCACACAAAGAATGTCCTCTTTAATGAACTATGCTGGCTGGTATTTTGATTAGTGCATGCCGAGGTACTGCGGTAGTAGCGGCAGAAAGGACGGCAACAGCACAGTGGGCAACATCCACTGTGTGTGGCAGGGTGGGTATCCACAGATGGGGGTATTTGTTTATTTCTCAGACTGTGTTGGTGGGTATCAGCAGATGGGAAGGGGTCAGGGGAAGGGGTATTCATTTTATTCTTCTGGGATATGGTGGGTAGGAAACATCAGGTGTGAAGGGGTATTCATTTTATTCTGGGATAGTGTGGGTGGGAACCAGTAGATGGGAGGAGAGAATAGGGTGGTCATTCTGGGAGAAGATGGGCATCGCCATCAACAGATGGGAGGTGGGAGTAGGGGTATTCATTCTGGAAGAGGGTGGGTGCCACAGATAGGAGAAGGGGCAGTGGTAATACTATTGGTACAGGGTGGGTATCACCAGATGGAGGGGGAAGGTCCAGGATATTGATAATGGGGGGGGGGTGCAGATGTACCCATTTTGAAGGTTAGGTGGGTAGCAGCAGAGGAAGGGACAAGGGTTTGCATAGTGGGGCAGGGTGGTTGATAACAGATGAGGGGGCAGGATGTACATACAGGGGATGTGCGGGTGTCAGCGGATTGGTGGGGGAATTAAGGGTGTAGTGCATATTGGGGGGAGGGTGTCATCAGATGGGACAAGGTTGGGGACATGCATAATTACTGGGTCAGACTGAGGGAGTGGTACCATGCCATGGCCCACACAGAGGGTAAGAAACACAAGTAGGTAACCTATAGCTAGCAGAT
This sequence comes from Neoceratodus forsteri, assembly GCA_016271365.2. NCBI lineage: Eukaryota > Metazoa > Chordata > Ceratodontiformes > Ceratodontidae > Neoceratodus > Neoceratodus forsteri. The sequence goes on along the minus strand of CM028132.1, from coordinate 815,078,643 downwards.
GAGTGCACAGAATGGAGTGAAAAACATGTCAGCACACTCAGATATGAAAGACTACTTTATTTTCTATTTTTTGTGCCTTTGTGATTGTTGTCAAATATTACTATTAATTTTGTTAAGATTCTGATTTGAATCAAGATCAATCAGAATTTATCAGGACTCTGACATAGATCCTGGTCCTGTTAATAAGGGTCAGGACCTTTTTCGGATCCATCTGTCCCTACTTAAAAAGGGAAAGTTTGTACTCCACAGAGCTCTCTATCTCTTCCAAAACATACCCTTGTCTCTCCCAGTGAGCTGCTGGAGATCATGGAACAAACAAATCTCGAGATTCATTTGGGCAGGCCGCAGGCCACATATCAAACTGCTGTAACTCTTTTTACTTAAAGTGAGAGTGGTCTTGCCCTCCCTAGACTCCAAAGGTACTGCTGGGCAGTGCGAATGTGCTTGCTTCTGCACCATCACCTGGGGGAGAGGGGGCACCATTCCATATGGCTCAATATGGAGAGAGCTCTATTCCCCAGTCACCAATTTGTGATATACATGTACCACCATTAGGCACCCCCAGAGGTGGCACAGGGCCTGAACTCCTGGCTGCGGCAACAAGTGAAGATCTGGTGTTCCATCAGCAAGGCCCTACACCTTACCCCATATCTCCCATTGCTGTGTCCCATAACATAACTTGAGGGATTTATCCGCTGGCAGCTTGACCACAGATTCAGCAATTTGGAGAAATATTCCCTCCAATATATCCATCAGTTCTTCCAGGAACTAGATATCCAGTCATTTCAAGGCATTCAGGCACAGTACCAGCTCCGATGAATGAAGTTCTATAGATATGGAAATGGCTTACCAAGTAGGGTGCAGGAGCTGAGAAGTGGGAGCTCAAGGGGGAGAAAGAAGAGGAGGGAAAAGGGGTGGAGAGTGGTCCTGATAAATGCCAGGAGCTTAGGAAAAAAATGCCTGAGCTCCAGGCGATGCTAGTTGAGGGGGAGGTAGATGTAAGCAGCAGTCACTGAGACCTGCGCCACTCGAGGGCACAAGTGGAACCTAAATCTGGAGGGCTACACTATGTTCAGAAAAGGTAGGAGGGAAGGAAGGGGTGGTGGTGTAGCACTGTTAGTCAGAAATGGCATAGGTATTGGAGGGGTAGAGGAGGCAGAGGGGAATGTGGAGGCTATTTGAGTCACCTTGCTGATGCAAGGGGGTAACCGAGTAAAGGTGGGAGTGGTATACAGGCCACCAGCACTGGCGGAGGTCCTAGAAGAAAGTTTGGTGGCAAATCTCAAGAGACACTGTAGATTAGGAAAGGGAAGGGTAATAGTATTGGGGGACCTCAACATGCCAGGAACAGACTGGGGGGACTATGACATCACCAGTGGCCAGAGAGCAGAGGCTGCCGGATGTCTTCCAGGATGCATTTCTGACACAACAGGTGGGTGAGCCAACTAGGGAGGCCCAGACACTGGATGTGGTCCTGGCGGACAGTGATCAGCTTAGGGGCCTAGAGGTGAGGGACCCGTTGGCTGGGAGTGATCACACCACAGTCTGGTTCTTTCTGGACCTGGGGTAGGGGGAAGCCAAACAAGTACAGTAGTAACCGACTTCAGGGGGGCAGACTTCAGGGAGATGGGAAGGATCCTTAAAGATTGTCTGGACAGGATAAGGCTGGATATGGATGCTGACAGCAGGTGGGGGATCATTAGGAGGGGAATACAGGAGGTTACCAGATCCTGCGCAAGGGAAAGGTACAAGTTCAGTAAGGCCAGAAAACCCTGCTGGTGGACCCGGGAGGTACAGGAGGTGGTGGGGGAAAAGAAGGCAGCCTATAGGTGCTTCAAGTGGTCAAGGGGTGAAAGGGATCAGGAGGAATATGAGCTGACAGCCAAGAGAGTCACCAGGGTGGTGAGAGCAGCTAAGGCAAAAAGGAGCAGTCCTTAGCCAGTAGGATCCAGAGGGGGGAACAAGGGGTTCTTTAGCTACATAGGGGAAAAAAGGAAAGTCAGGGGGCAGATCAACAAGATTAGGATAGGGATGGTTGGAGGCTGAGAGGCGGGGAACAGGGAAGTCTAAATGAGTACTTTGCCTCAGTTTTTACGGGGGATGGAGGGCCTATGTCTTGCGAGGGGAGCGGGGGCAAACCAGAGCAAGGGGTGGGACCGGTAGAGACCAAAGGCCCTGATGGGTCTGGGAAAAGGGAGTGGCCACCACAGATGGGTGGGGGCCCAGCAGTGAATGGTGAAAAGGGGGAGGACATGGAGGCTGAAATCCAAGTAGAGAGAATAAGGGAAGCCCTCAAGTCCCTTCGGACAGAGAAAACACCTGGGCCAGATGAGATACATCCCAGGGTGCTGAGGGAACTGGCGGATGTCCTGGCAGTCCCTCTAGTGGAGCTTTTCAACATCTCTGTGAGGACTGGGTGGGTGCCCCAAGACTGGAGGGTGGCCCATGTCGTGCCGATCCACAAGGGGGAATCAAGAGAGGAGGTGTGAAATTACAGGCCCGTTAGCCTGACATTGGTGGTCGGCAAGATGATGGAGGGTATTGTCAAGGAAAGGCTAGGGGTTTTACTAGAGCAAACTGGGTACTTGGACGATAAGCAACATGGCTTTGTCACTGGAAGATCATGCCAGACAAACTTGTTGAGTTCTATGACTGGATGACGAGGGCCCTGGACTAGGGTAGGCCAGTGGATGTCCTCTTTCTGGATTTTAGCAAGGCATTTGATTCGGTACCCCACAGTGGCCTGCTGGCTAAGCCGAAGTGAATGGGGGTAGGGAGACAGTTGCTAAGATGGATAGGAAATTGGCTCTCTGAGCGTACTCAGAAGGTGGTGGTTGGAGGGATAGCCTCATCCCTAAGGTGGGTTCCTAGTGGGGTTCCCCAGGGGTCAGTGCTGGGACCACGCCTGTTCAATGCCTACTTCTCAGACATCAGGAGGGGATCAGGAGTGAGATGAATCTCTTTGCAGATGACTCAAAACTGGGTGCAGTGGTGGATGGGGAGGAGGGGGGGGTGGCCTTGCAGGAGGACCTGTAAGCTCTGGAAAGGTGGTCGGGAAAATGGAAACTAAAATTCAATGCAGGGAAGTGCAAGGTTCTGCACCTAGGGGTCAGAAATCCAGGCCAGGGGTATACCCTGGGAGGAGACATGATTCAAGTCACGGAGGGTGAGAGGGACCTGGGGGTAGTGGTACATGTCAAAATGAACAACTTGGAGACCTGTAGGAGGGCAGCGGCAAGGGCAAATATGATACTGGGATGCATTGCCAGGGGATTACCTCCAGAAAGGTGGAAGTGATCCTTCCACTGTACAACTGCTTGTTTAGGCCACACCTCAAGTATTGTGTACAATTTTGGAGACCACATTTAAAGAGGGACATTATACTCCTAGAGAGGGTCCAAAGGAGGGCAACCAAAATGATCTGGGTCCTGGGGGAGAGGACTTATGAGGAAAGGCTCAAGAAGCTCGACAAGTATACCCTGGAGGAGAGGAGGGACAGGGGGGATATGATAGAGGTCTTTAAGTACATGAAAGGGATCAATAAAGGAGGCCCAGTCAGGGTGTTGCAAAGGAAGGAGGGTGGGGCAACAAGAGGTCATGGGTGTAAGCTTGTAGGGGGCAGGCTCAGAGGGGAGAGGAGGAGATGTTATTTCACTGAAAGGGTGGTGGAGCTATGGAATGCACTGCCCAGGGAAATGGTGGAGGTGGAGGCTGTAGACAGGTTTAAGAGGGGATGGGACAGGTAGAGGGGGAGGGTAAATCTGACCAGGTCCAATACAGGTGGAACATCTGGGACTGGGGACAGTATAACCCAAGGGGGAGGAGGGACACCAAAATCATCCCTCAGTGTGGGTGCTGAAAATCGAGCAGACTCGAGAGACCATTAGGCCTATTCTGCTGGCATTTTAGTATGTTAGATATCTGCAGTTGTGCCACTTTACTGAAACACTCCCACTGGAGCATGCATGCTAGACAAGCACCTCCCAATTATCACTTACTGTATTAACTTCTTTAAAACAGGAGTCAGCCCGCATATGATATTCTAAATTTATCTAGCACTGCAGACCTCTACAGAGGAACACTCCATGGATATTACAATGAAATGGGCAGAGGAACTTCAGCTCCCCATAAAGAAACCTCCTTGAAGATGTAAGAGAGGTGAACTGGTCTGTCCTCTACCTCATCACTAATGTGTCATCTGCAGTTAGTTTCTTCACAGATGCCCTCAACAGGATGCAGCACCTCCACTTCCCTCTCACTACTTGGAGGGTGAGAGGGGGCTGCTCCCTCTGGATGTCCAAGGAACTACTGTCACTGATGAAAGAGAGGGACAGTAAGTGGAAAGCTTATAAAGTGTCCCCTTCCCCCAACTCTGGAATGCTTACAGATGCTTACGAAACACCTGCAAGCAAACTGCCAGATTCCTAAAGCATAATTTCTTCCTAAACTTACAAAAGAACAACCTCAGTGACTCCCATCACTTCTGGGTCTCTGTTGGGTCCTTGCTCAACCCCAAGACTCATAGCCAAGTCACTCAGCTCGCCTCCCCATTGGGCCCCCTGACCGATCCCTTGGAGGTTGCGCTGATTTTTAACAAAAAATTCTCTGACCTCTCTGTCTATCTCAATAGAATTCCCTCCCAGCCACCCCCTAGCCCAGGTAGTTAGGCAAGCTGATCCTCTTCCGTCTCCACCCCCCCGCCCCCCTTCTACTTTAGAGCCATCAACCCAAGTGTTACTACCAAACACCTGAACACCCTCTCCACCAGTGGTAGCCCTGGCAGTGATGGGCTTTTTCCCTCATTCCTGAGACTCATCTCTCCTGCAGTCATTGAGCCCCTAACCTTCTTATTTAACCTTGCCCTCTCCACAGCCACCATGCTAGACTCCTGGAAGCATGCTAATGAGCCTATTTTCAAAGCTGGCGATCCCTTCCCCCCTGATAACTATAGATTCATCTCCTTCCTCCCTCATCTGAGTAAGCTGCTGGAGAAAATTGTACATTTCCAGTTCTCCAAGCATCTTGGAAAATGCAGTCTATTGTGCCCCTAACAGCACGGTTTCTGTAAGCACTACAGCACCACATCAGCCTTAGCCCACTTCACAAACCATGTCCTCCAAAACATGGACTTGGACAATGCCACAGGTGCTGTATTCATGGATCTGACCAAGGCCTTTGACCTCGTCGACCACCACCTCCTCCACTCCACTCTCCGTCACCTTGGTTGCTCCTCCAAGATGACCGCATGGTTTAGAAGCTATCTTAAGGGCAGGTCCCAGTCAATTTTAATTGGTGCAGCCTTCTGTCCTGCCCTGCCTTTCTCCACGGGGTGTCCCCCAAAGCTCCATCCTTGGCTCCCTACTATTTTCTGTTTTCATAAATGCTGTCCCGGCTGACAGTCTATCCAGTGAGGCACTCCTCTATGTTGATGACCTTGTTCTTTACCACAGTGACAAGTCACTTGTGAACATCTCCTCCACTCTTACACTTAACTATGGTGCTGCCTACAATTGGCTTCTCTCCAACCAGCTGTTTGTAAATAAAAAGAAAACTAAATCCATGCTACTCAGCTCCAAACCATTCCTTATCAAGGTCACCAACGCTAACTCCAATCTCCTTGTACTCACACCTCTAGGCCCCCTCACTTTGAAAATGTCCCCAGTTTCAAATACTTAGGCATTACACTAGAACCCTCCCTTACATTCCCTGAACGTGTCACCAACTCAGTATGCAGAGTTAACCAGAAGCTAGGGGCTGCCTACCATCAAAAACAATTCCTGTCCACTGAGGTGCACCTAGCAATTGCGCAAGGCAACCTTCTCCCCCTTATTGATTACTGCTCTCCCGTCTGTTCCACCATATCATCAGCTCTGCACTCAAGACTGAACTCAGTCTACAATAGTATCCGTCGCTTCATCCTCAGTGCTTCCTATTCAACACATCATTGTGTGTTGTACCAGTCTCTTGGTTGGCTCCCACTGTAAGGTTGGTTTGATTATGGCCTTGACTGCTTAGTTGACAATAACCTGAGAGGCAGCCAGCTGTCCCCATACTCATCTCTCCTCATGGGCAGAGTGGCATCTAGGAGCCTCCATGAGCCATCAGTCCCCCCACCCCGGTAGTCCTTAGAATATCCTCTACTATGGGCAGCAAAGCTTTTTCTGTCTCTTCCCTCTCCCTCTGGAACAGACTCCCTACATTGCTCTGCTCATCCACCTCCCATTTCTCTTTCAAAAACAATTTCGAAGACTGGTTACAGTCTGAAGCCAAATGCCACTGTGCACCTGGGTAATCCTGGACATCCCTGCCTTTTCTCCCCCCCCCCCAGCCATGGCTGGGTCACACCCTCTCCAGAGACACCCCTCCATCTCTTGCCCTCCACCTTCCCCAGCGTGGCTGCGGCTATTGCCTCCCTACTGTTCTTCGCCACTGCACTTATTTTAGGCAGATTGTTGTGCTGTATTATGAGTACCTATCTGCCTGCTGACCTGTTTACTAACAGCGTATCTGAATGCAATTGCACTTTATTCTTATTATATCCAGTAATTTGACACCACATGTAAGATCTCTGTGCTTTGTGACTCTGTATTTTACCTGTTTGATGGCCTTAATTGGCACCATGTATCCTATATAACTTCTTTATATAATGACCCCTTCTACTGAAATTCCTACACCTCAAGTTTGAAGCCTGTACTACTGTGTGTTTACCTGTATTTGCATTGCTTAGTGTGCCATGTTTGTGGCTTGTGTCGTGTCTAAAAATGGTCCTCTGGATCTGTGCACCTACTGGTTACCAAATAAATAAATAAAAATCAATAAGGAGACTTGTATAAAGGCATGTCAGGCAGCTGCTAAGGTTACGAGCTCACACCAATGGAGGGAATATGCATGGAAGCAACTCTCCAGGTTCTTCCAAGCCCCAGTTATAATGGCCCATTACCTGCCTGCTCACGATGCTGGGTGCTAGAGGAATTGTGGCAAACTGAAGGCCACACATACACATGTGATGTGGTTGTGTCCTCCCTACAACATTTTAGTCACTCCCTAGAGACAGAACTCCAAGAGGTATTTGGCAGGCACTTCCCTCTCACTTATATATCCTCCTACAATTCCCCAGAGGCCTCAGGGATGCCAACTCTCACTGTTGGCTGGGAATCCTACTAGCTGTGGCCAAAAAGTCAGCAACAAAATGCTGGCTGACATCCACCATACTGGACTTAATGGGGTGAAGGAACTTGATCGACCAAGTATACTGCATGGAAAAGATAACACATTCTCTCAATGACTGAACAGAAATATGCAACTCACTTTGGAACAGCTGGCTGATTCAAGCCATGAGCAAGGACCCTACACAGATTCCATGAATATCAACTAGTATTTTCCTGCCTGGTTGGTCTCCATATTACGGAAACAGGGCACTCTGGCTCTATGGGAACTTACTCTACTACATTAGTAGGGAGCAACTCAGTAGGCCTTGTGGTGCCCTTCCCTCTTTGCCCCCCTCTGCTTTTGGGGGGTGGCCTTCCCCAGTAGCCACACACATGGGTAAACACTAAGTAGTCATATTGGGAAGCACAGTAGTACTGACTCTGCACAGTGAGAAATTGCGAATTTGAAATCCAACCTGCACCCTCCGTAGCTATACCTTGGGGAGAACGGTGGCCCAGTAGGGGTATATGGGCAGTACTGCAGTGCGGTTGCTAATGAAATAATGAGACCAAACATAGCCTGTACTTCAGCCTTTATTTGCTATTACAGTGTACTGTAATGACCTTTGAAAATGTAATTAAAAAGTATATTAACAAAAAAGGGCAAGTTTCTATTTATTTATTTTGTTTTTGTTTACTCAGTAAGTGCACTAGACAATAAAATGCCTATTTTCAGGCATGACCCGGGAGAATACAGTCAAAGACATAACAGAGGTCAAATAAAAATGCATTGAATATGTTGCAAGAAAAAGAAGCGGCAACAATACACAGCACGTTAAATATGTGCTGCAGGCAAAGGAGGAAGCAAACCAAGCAGACAAATTAACATTATATAGAGAAATGCACACAAATAAAGACTTACACAACCCAGAGGTTGCTAGTTGGAAGGGATGCGCTTATAAAAGAGGCATAAAAATAAATACCATGTATAATAATTATGGGTCTTGTGTAGGTGCAGGGACTTTAAAAGGCTACTGATGCCACAAAGAAAACTTTGAAAGACATAATAATTAGATAAAATTCTGCTTGTATTCCATATCTAGTCTAGATTTCTTCTCCCCATTATTTATTACTGAGAAAATGTGCATGAATACATGATTTTTATCCCTTGAGGTTATTTTAAAGTTAATCTGCCTCTATAGCTTACTCCCTACTTCAAGTCAAAATGCTCTGTTGTGACATCACAATCTGTTGCCATGAGAGTAACTGTGATGTCACAAGCAGTGCATTATGACCTCGGGTAGGGAGACAGCAACAGAAATAGATGAACTCTTCAGGAGCAAAAATCCTGTTTTCATGCAAATTACCTCAGCAATAAATAATGGGGAGGAGGAATAAAGAACTGATGTGAAATACAAGCTGAACTTCATCTAAATATTATGTTTTGTTAAAGTTCTCTTGAAAGTGTCTGCTGCTCTTTAAGTTTAGCTATAGCTCCCTTTTGAATGGGAAATGAGATTGGGAGTGTTGGAGGGTACTAGAAGGGAGTTTCAACATTTTGGAGCAAAACAGAAGGTCTGTTTCCCCATCATGGCTGTGCCCCTTGTAACAGCCAGCAAAAATAGTTCACCAACCAGATGGGAAAAGATAGATCAGGGGGTTATATCAAGGCAACTAAGGAGGAGGAGGGCACTGTGGTCCTGTGAATTTTGTCTGTGAGGAAATCACTAGCAAAGTAACGATTAGTAACAGGGGATAACCAGTTTAACTCGGAGTAGAGCAGACAGTGATGGGTAAGTTGGGTAGAGGCGAAAGCAAATTGACATATGTTATGGTAAGTAGTATCCCATTTGCTCAGGTTTCCTTTAGAGGAGGGGGAGGAGGTGACGAAGTCATAAGTAAGACTGGGAAGCATACCCTGCACTGTGGTGAGCCAGGCCATGAAGGGGCATACCCACCTAACCTTGTAGGCGAGGCCTATTTTGGTATTTACAGTTATTCAAGTGTTAGAAATGTGTAGTGTGAATTCCATTGAGTGGTCAAGGCTAAGACCAAGGTATTTAAATGAATTCACAGGTACGAGAAGGGTACCATCCACAATGGAGACAGCCAGACTGCCTGAACACTTTGCCAGCTTCGGAGCAGAACCAAATAACATGGAGTGAGATTCACTAAAGCTGAGAAGCAGTTTGTTTTGGGGACCCAGGAGTGCACCAGATGGAAGTCAGAGTTCAGGACTGAGTTATGTAAGTTGTTTTTTTAACTGGTATACAGTACCATATCATTTGTGGAAAGCAAGGAGGAGGAGCAAGATACGGAGATAAGCCAGAGGTAATTTATGAAGATAATAAAAACCAGAGGGTCTAGTATAGCTCAGTGAGCATACCTTTATCCATGGAAACTTTTGCATCATTTGTGAATTATGGAGTGCTGTGGTGGTACTATGAATGTATCTTACGCTATGCTGGGCCTTAGCAAGCAGCTCATGTTCACAGAAGATATTCAGTGATCTGGGCACTTTTTCTAATATCTTGTTAAGGACATATACAGTAGTATGGCAATAGGACAGTCATTTTCCACCAAGTTAGGGTCACCTGTCTTGAAAACAGGGACACTTGTAGCTCCATTCCAAACCTCCAGCACTAGCCCAGAGCACAGGGATGGACTGTAGATTCTAGTCAGCTGGGGGCGGGGCGATCTAAGAAGTGTCAATCTTGAGCAACCTAGGCTCAAGCTCATCATGTCAGGCACTACCACACGATGAAAGGGAATTCAGCAGTTATACTTCCCCGGTTGAAACAGCACTTAAAGAGGAATGAAGGGGAGGGGTAATGAGAGGAGGGGATAGGAGCAGGAGCAGCAAGGGAGTTGGGAGAAGAGTGAGAGTCACTTGCAGACAGGTCTGGTGCAAGACAAGTGTATAAATGCAAGTCACAGAAATTATGACTGAGGGCATTAGCAATAGTCAGAGTTATTACAGATAACACCATCAAGCTCCTTGTCATTTGTGGAGTGAGTGCTACCCTTATAAAACCCTTAATATGGTTACAGAACCTCCAAGAGTAACAGGTAGCATCCTACAGTAGCTCCTTGCAATAGGAGCTCTTGGCAAGATGTGTTGCTTTTTTGCAGGCATTTCTCTGAGTCCTACAGGCAACCCAATCATATAAGAGGACCAAGGATTTAAATTTAGTTCCGCATTTGTCCCTGTCTTTTAAAGTGGAAAGGAGGTCCTTGTGCAACCATCTAGTAGGCGTACCTCTAGCTCTGCATTTCACTAGGGATATACAGATCTTGGAGGGCATTAAAATAGAGATAAAATAATTAGGGCCGTGACAAGATCAGTAGTATGGCATAAATGTGTGCAGTCAATCTGATTCAAGTCAGAGAAAAAGAAAAAATGTCAAGTCTAGAGAACTCTTGTAGGAACATCTGTTTTGGAGAGCATGAGGGTGAGCAAGCCTTCCAGATACAGAACACAAAGGAGTGGTGAAAACAGCATCAGCGAAGATGTCATGCTCAATAATTCTATCCTTTCTGCTTGCCAGGATCCAGTCTATCAAAGTGTGATATTCTGGAGAGGGAGAGGGAGAGTGTCTGGTCAGATCAGTGATATGTTGGGTTAAGGTGATGTGTATTCACTATAGACTCTAGAGTTTTAATTGTTTTCTCACACCAGTCAAAATTTAAATCACCATGTAGGATATACTCACTTTTCTATTTTTGCTACTGCACTTGTATGAAGCAAACATAATGGTATGACAGTGGATTTTGAGAGGTCTGTCATTATCAATCCAATGCAGGGCAGTCTACAAAGGGCTCGACACTTTCAGTCCAATCATCAGCCAGGCTGATCATAAACCCTTCTGGTCATGCTGGGTAGAAACTTGATGTACTTCAAAGAAAAGTGTCACCTGAATCATAGGACATCTCTTTCCTTTGTTCTGCATGACCCCGCCCAGCAAGCAGAGCTAATCAACGTCATGATCAGCCTGTTGTGGTCCTCCTCCTCCTAATGAAAAAACAATCCCTTCCACCCTCTGCTAACTCTCCCTCCCACCTCCCATTGCTTCCCATTCCTTCTTAATTTTCTGGCACCAGGGTGCCCATTCCCCAGTGCCAGCTAGTACTCCCCTGCCACCACCTGTCTGTTTTCACTGTGCGGCAGCTGGGAGCCCACCCTGGTGTCACCAAACGTAACACCGACACTGGGGTACCCAGTCACCAGTGTTGGTACCTGAAATAAAACAAAACTGTCCCTTGTAGTCTTTTTTTTATTATTTTTTTTAACTTTCTGTAATCCCACCCTCTGCCGAGTATCCCTCCCACCTTCTTGTCACTTTCCGTGCCCTAACAGGTTAAATCAACACTGGGGTGGCCAACCTCTGTGTTGCTACCTGAAATAAAGAAGACTGTTCCTCATAGCCTTTTTCATACACCCTGTAAATAAAAAAAAAAAACTGTCCATCAATGTCTGTTGCCACTGCCAGCCGACTGCCACTGTTACCCTCCCCCCACCCGATCCTGCCACTCAGCACCCACCAACCGTGTACGGTCGATTGGTCCCCGGACAAAATGTTGCGGTCAAAATAATGTGGACATTTAGTCGCGGGGACAAATAAATGCCATTCATTTGGTCGATGGCATAGCTTGTTGATAGGTAGTTAGGTCACCGTAAAAAAAGGGTACTAGGACAAATAGTCGCAGCATCACTTTCACTTTCCAACAGTTACCACGGAAACCTAGTATATGAATTTAATAAAACTTGTTGCTCTACCGATGAACCCGGAGGGACCTCTCACTCAAAGGAGTGTCACACCAACTATTTCTCTTGACTTACATTGATCCCAGGAAGAGATTCCCAAAGAAGAATCCGAACCGATGCTCTGAGCTACCAACAATGCCCTTCCAGGCGTAACCTCGGCTGACTCCTCTTGGGTAGAACTTGTAGCAAGAACCCCTGTCAAACCATTTGACACCCCCTAAAAAGAAATGCAAGGGGAAACTCAGGAGCAACTTAACTTTCTATTTTAGAGCCAGTGTGAGCTGAAACCCTGAAACCAGTTGCTAACCCTGTATTACCTAATGGAGCTAATAATAATAAGTCAAAATTTGCCTCTTATTCCCCCTTTTTTAACTGTGATTGCAACCTGCATCCTTTTCAGCCTGATTACTGTCGGTCCCAGCTGGTAGCGAGTGATAAGGCTGTACATCACGGCGTCAATTGCATTACCAAGCTCAATGTATATTGTGGCCCGGTTGTCGGAGGGTCAGGACGACAGGCAACACTTCTTCTCCTTCTCTTGCAGCACACAGAAATGAGGTAGGTGAACTGCGGGTGGCTAACTTGAAAACAAAAAAGCCAAATCCTGAGCTGTCTCACTCCCCAGTTCTGCCCTGCCCATACTAGATAACACTCTCTAAACCCTAACTAAAAATAAGACTGCTAAAAGTAAAAATGTTTAAGATCTCTAGTCGAATCAAGTAAAGGCCAAGAGATCAAGAAAATCCAAATTTCCAGTTTAGCTCTCCTAATAGAAAGCTGGGTTTGTTGCTTCTGCTGACAAAGTTAGTGACAGAGCTATTTTCAAAATCTAATTAGGTATTGTCGCCGTACATCAGCGGACAGAATGTCGCGGGTATCTGGTTGCGGTCACTACATTGTAACCGCTACCTGTTGTACCGGCAACAGTATTACATTTCGACGAGATTGACGCTACAATTTAACCGTGACTAATTAGACGTCGACAAATCGACCGTATGCCCCCACCAACCTATATACCTCTGCTGGTTGGTTAGGCAGGAGTCAGGTCACAGTAAAAGTGAGCAGTGGATGGGGGACAAATCTCTCTAAGAATACAGCAGAGGCAGTACATAAAATTACATGTTAAAAATGGCATTTTGGGCTGTATTTATTTTTTGTACAGTGTTCTAGCATACAGGGAATAATGTAACTTATATGTGTTAGGGAGTTACGCTATGCCATACCCTCGCTATGTGGGAGAAAAAAATGGTGGCTATTAATTTTTTTTTATACTATGCGTTTTGTGGCCGCCTGATCTCCCTTGGTCTGCTGAACTCCAGGGCTCAACCTTGCCACCAACAATCGAGACACATCTCCACCCCCCAAGCACCCTAGCCCCCCCTCAGGGTGGGGCTGCCGGTGCCCTGATGGAATGAAATGTGGAACCAGTGAGGGCGAGGGGTCACAAACTGTGGTACGAGATCCAGTTCATGGAGGCTGATGTCATCTCGTCGGCTGACATATTTTTTTCCAATTCTCCCCAGGAGGCAGAACGTGCAATGGCGTCCATGACGTGAACGCTGACATCAGTCCTGCCTCCCACTAGTCCAGACGCCAGTCACTACTGATTCCTTGACCTCCTCCAGAGGACCATCATGTGCTGGACACTTAACTCCCTTCCCCCTGGAGAGGCGGAGCAGTTTCTGGGATGCTCAATCCTTCTCCCCCCCAGCCAGCCCTCTGAATCCCGAGTCCGTTCCCGGACCTGTGTCATCGGCATCACAGGTAGAAGCCTTTTGATTTTTTTAATTCTAAATTAGTTGCTGGCTCGAAGATTTTTCACATTTCCTGTGTCCAGGTTGGCAGCCCTTGATTTTAGCTGTGCATTAGACACTTCTAATGCACGGCTAATGATCAATCAGGATGCAGGATTTTCCCTTCCCACTTTATAAAAGATGATAATTAGATAAGGATTAGGCTGAGTCAGGTATAGTAGGCGTGAGCCAGGATTGAAAAATTCCAAGGATGTCAAGTACGTATTGGAACACTCAAGTCTCTAGCTCAGGATGGTTAGGTAACAGACACTGAATATTCAGGGAGCTTCTGGCTGCAGACCACTGAGACATATAACTACTGAGTGGGATGGGAGGACCAGGATTTAACTCAACATCACTTGATAAATTAATATAGAGCAACAGGTGATGCCAAATATAGCATAATCTACAACCATGGGGCAGACTAAATGGGGATTGTAGGAAAACCTAGTTACGTGCCTCATAAACAGATACAGATACTTAGACTTTAGGAGCCAGGTCAGGTCAGGGGTAACTCCAAAACTACCACTGTGTTAGCGTATGTGAAGTCATTATTATGAATTGTGGCTGTGTCTGGTGGCAGCTGGTGGGGTGAGAAATACTGTCAGTCAATAGGAGTAGTATCAACAGTATGAAACACATTCCTACTGTAACCCCCGTGCTGATTTTGGGGGGGTTACCAGTTTGATGCCCTGTTGGTATCTAGAGTCCCCATGCATGTGCTGCCAGGCCAGCCAGAGGACGGGGCCTGGGCAGCATGAGGTTTTTTAAAAGCACCAACTGCCACATGGGGAATCCATTAGAGAGAGTCATGATGAAGTGTTCAAGGAGGCAGAAGCGGTTGGAGGCAGCTCCTAGGCCCTGAATTGCATGCCACCAGTTGGGGCCGGGTAGGCCCGGAGCTGAGGTGGGGAGATTGCCCCCTGGTCCTGCATCAGCAGCAGATCTCCACAGCCAATTCAGTGGGGAGAGCGGACCATGTCCACAACAGTGAAGAAAGAAAAGAAAAGCCTTTTTGGAGCCCCCTTGACTCCGAGAAGTAAACGTTCAAGAGGGGTTGCTGCCACGGAGGGACTGGAGTATCGAGGTGGCAGTGAAGTGTCTGGAGAGGTCTGCGGTGGCAGTAAAGACCCCCTGCCTGTCCATGTCCACTCTGGTTAAGAGGAGCTGCTGTGGTGGGTAAGGAGAGTGCTGCGCCCAGAAAGGAAGGTGGCTGCCGCTCTGCGCGAACCCTGCCTGTGGATTGGCAGGAATGGTCAGCTTACAGATGTTGGACTGTGCCCATCAGAGCCCCGAGAAGAGAAAAGAAGGGTCTGAGGTGTTTTGCCCTGCTCCCGCTGGTGGGGAAGGTGTAGGAGAGATTGTAATGCAGGGAGCCCTGTAAAGTGCTGAAGTAAAGAGAACAGAGCTCTGTATGGCTCACAAAGCAAGTGTGTTGTGTGAGAGGATCCATATTTGGGACCCAGGTCCAACAAGAAGTTGTGCCATGGCCTATTGCCATAGTCTGTATGGAAAATGTAATGGACTGTAAATAACCCCCCTCCTTCTCCATGAAGCCGTTGTGTGGCTTGGGCCTTTTGACTGTTAAAAATAAATTGGTGCCTGATTGCATCGGAGATCCTGTCTGGGGCAAATCATTGCTGTCCTGCTTAAAGACTGTTGTTGTGTTTCCTAATCAAGTTTTCTCTAGATCTCTGAACCAACTCTAGATCCCACCAGTCATGAGGGGAGGAAGAGATACTAACTGCCTGCACTTCGACGGATTCCACGCCATGGTATGAATCCCTCAAATCTACGCATCAAAGGTACTGTGAATGTTTATTGCCCTACTTCAGTTGCTGCACTGCTAAGTCAGAATGCTGGTGCCCCCCCCCCTTTCTCCACAACTCTGTAACATCATAAAACCCCTAGACAGGGAGGGGAGGAGGGTAGCCATCTGGTGTGTCTCCTTGGGGACTGGGAGTGCATTGCTGCCTGCCCGTTCAGTGGACCGTGTGAAATACTCTAAAGCAAAATGCATGGCAGAGCTAGGAAAAGACTGAGATATTTAAAAGTAATTGCATTACAACAAAGCAGGAGGAAGGGTGTGTGACAGTACTATGTAGGAGAGAGATGCCCTTTGATGTTGTCAGATTTAAAACAGTATCAGAGAATTACTAAGATTCAGCTAGCTATGGGGATATGTAAGTGGTTCAGTAGGTAGCACACTCACCTCTGGGGCCAGAAAATTGGATGGTTGTGGCTTCTAGCCACACACCAGGCAGTTGGGGTAATGCCCTTCACTGACACCGTAGTGTGGTATGGGGGTGCTGCACTGATGAAGTGCTGTCCTTTGCATGAGACATTAAACTGAGGTCCCTTCTGCTCATCTTTGGCCACTGTGCAGGTGGAAGTAAAAGATCTTATGGCACTTATCAATGAAGAGCAGGGGAAGTTTTTATTAAATGAAAAACAACCAACCAACCAGGGAAGAGAAAGAGGGAGAAAAATAAACAAGAAACAGGCTAAAGTAAAAAGCAAAAACAGATAGACAGCGCAATTCAAAGGATATAATCAAAAAATCCAAAAAAGAAAAACAAAAAGCAATAACAGGCAAATCATTGCATACATAAATGAAGAAAGGCAAACTACAGATGAGCCAAGCTGCATCACAAAATAATGAACAACAAGGGAGCAAAATAATGCCACTTGGCCGCCAACTCAAGGGGGGAAAGCTTCCTGGTGTCACCCCAATAAATGGTGGAAAGTTCCGTGACTATAAGCTTGGCCCACACGCCCACCCTGCCTGTCTCTACTGGGGTCCCCCAAGGCTCTATCCTGGGACTCCTCCTTTTCTCCTTATTCATTAACTCCCTTCCAGCGGATAGTTACAACTGTCACTCAATCCTTTACACCGATAACCTCATGCTTTTCTCCAGCAGAAAGTCTCCTACCCTCATCTCTGCAGCCCTCTCACAAAACTACACTGCAGCCCACAACTGGTTCTCTGACAGCCTCCTTCTGGTCAATGCCAAAAAACCAAAAACAATGTTGTTCAGATCTAAGCCCTTCCTAATTAAATGCAAATCTAACCCACCCCTAATCATCACGTCCCCTGATGGCCATGCCCTAGAGGATGTCAAAAATTTCAAATATCTAGGAGTTGTGCTTGACCCTTCCCTTTCCTTTACAGCACATAAACTCCCTGGTTCTAAGATTTCACCAAAAACTAGGGTCTGCCTACAGATACCAGCAATACCTCACTCCTGAGGCCCACCATACTATCATCCAGGGAAACCTGCTACCTATCCTGGACTACTCTCCCATCTACTACAGGATCTCTGAATCTACCATGGTAAAACTATCAGTAGCATACAACAGTGCCTGATGCTTCTTCCTGCTGGCCCCTTTCTCCACACACCACTGTACACTCTACACTACAATGGGGTGGCTCCCACTACAAACCCGCTTTGGCCTTGCACTGTACAATTTTATTGATTCTGACATCCTTATTGGCCAGAAATCCCCTCTTGTTCTCCTTCTCACCATCCAAACCTCACACCGCTGCTTACGCTCCTCCAGTATCCCCTCCCTGAAAATCCCCAGGGTAGCCACGAACATGGGTGCTAGAACCCTCTCTGTAGCAGCCCCCACACTATGGAACAAGCTGCCCACTGAACTACGCACCATAAACACTCACCGCCAGTTCCAAGACTCACATCAAAAACTGGCTCCTTTTGGCATCCACCTGCCACTGCTTTAAGGACTAGCCCCCCCCCCAAAGGTTCCAGGGGTAGGGCCAAATAGGTTCTCTTATTTACTGAAACTGAACCACCATGAGCCTTACTTTGCTTTGTTATTTGTTGTCACTCAACTACTGCCACCATGTATTGCCAAATGTAACAACTGTAACCTCTCACTATTTATCACCTGCTCTTGTTATGTTCTTGTTATTTTGATGTTTCTACTCTGTGCCACCTTACGTGGTTGTGCCTGAAACTGGTTCCTGGGATCAGTGCACCTACCCGGTTAACAAAGTCATAAATAAAATAAATAAAGGATGGAGAGGTACCAACTTGATGTTGCTATAGGAGAGGGTGGACAATGTTGGATCCCCCCACTGTAGAGCCAGTGTGGAACAGAAGGCGCGTACATAGGAGCAAGTCAGGAGAAAATTTGACATGGATTCCAAGTGTTAGGCACAGACAATTTGAGGACAAAAGCGTTCTTCCACCTTCTTATATTTAGTATTGACCTTGACACTAAGGTGCCCATGGCAATTCATAGAAACATAGAATTTGTTAGCAGAAAAGGGCCTCAAGGCCCACCGAGTCTGCCCCAGTGTACTATCTACATGCTAGACAGTCAGTTAGAATTTTATCTCAGCCAATGGATGTCCCACATCTTAGCAGGGGTGAATTTGCCCAGCTGGGAAGAGTGGGCAACAGGAAATGCTGAAGGAAGAATGTCAGGATACTGAGGTGCAACAGCAAAATGTGAGGCCCTAATGGAAGTGTAGAAACAATGGGGCATTGGGTTCCCCAAAAGGGTAAAGTCAACTGTCCAGGGCCTGAGTTTGTCAACCAGAGTGTGAACAAAAGTAGGTGCCTGGAGAGCAGTGGAAGGAGAGAGTATCCCCACCCTCCAGTCAAGCAGAACAGCATCCATCTAGGGAGTGACCCAAGGACCCCAGGCCTTCGGGGTCCCAGTCAGGTATGGTTTCACCGTCCAGGTAAGAAAGTGGCAGAATGTGAAAATTAGGGTGTTAACCATGTTAAGGCCACCCTTAGCAAGAGGGAGGTACACCACTGTCCACTTCAAGGAGTTCAGCCTACTACCGCAAATCACCTGAAAAAAGAGACTGAGAAAATGGACCTCCAGGGATTTGGAGAGCGGGTAGACCATACTCAAGTAAACAACGAGAGTAAAAACTTTTTCAAAACAACAACCTTTTTCTTCTTGGTCTGCTTCCAAGATTTCCAGATCTGTACCTGAGGGGCACAAAAGGCAAGCTGGGCATCCCAGTTATGGTAGACCATATCACCAGCCCCAAAGGTGGTGCCTAAAATCCAGAGCATTCCGTTGTCACAAGAATACCACCTATGCCAGTAATGGAACTATCTGTGGCTCCAAGCTTTAGGCAATGACATTTATGGACGTTAAGGGGTGCACCCAAAATTGGAGTGAATGAATTAAATAAATCAAGGCCATACATCCAGATGGCATATCCCAGACAAAAAGTGTAATATCATCCACATAAGTGGTGACCTTAACAGAATCCAAGCAATTTGGGGCTAAAATACCATGTATTTGAGGATGGGACTATATTTTATGACTAATAGGATCAATGCAATATGTGTAGAAGAGGGGGTTGAGGGGACAGCCCTGATGGACGCCGACCTTAACTGAGAAAGCTTGGCCCAGGTGCCCATTTATGAGTGGAAGCATAGAGGCTGCTTCATACAACTTACGAATCCAATCACAGAAAACAACCAGAACACGATAATGCTTCAGCAATGCAAAAAGGTAAGAATGGGACATGCGATCGAATGCTTTCTCTTGGTCAAGCATAAGCAATAACCTGAGTCCCGGCCAGACTCCCCTTAAGCTATCACCTCACAAAGTAAAGGGAGATTGTCAGCAATATGGTGGCTAGGGACCGAGCAAAATTGGGTGGGGGGAAATAAACTATGAAATAGATGCCAAGGGTTTAATCAGTATGTTCATCAATAACTGCAAGTACATATTCAACATACTTAGAGGCCTCCAGTTATTTAAATCTGAAGCATCCCCCTTCTTAAAAAGCAAGATCCGGATGGCCTCAGCAAAGGGGCGGGACACAGTGCCTTCTAAAAGGAGCCAGTTAAAGACTTCTGCAGAGAAAAGTGCTTATAGAAAGCTGAGGTGAGACCATCAGGTCCAAGTGTAACCGAAGTGCAGAGAAGGGCAATTGCCTGCTTGACTTTGGCAGCCAAAATGGACGAAGTCAGGTGAAGTAGTTTACCAGGGGGAATAGGGGGGATGGAAACTGCACCCAGAAAAGTGGCTGCAGGCCCTGGTGGGGACTGGGTGCCAAACAACGAAAACAAGTGAGAGTGCACAAGGGACATGGTCCCAAGCCCATCTGTGACAACCATGGCTTGCGGTGTGGTGAGCTTAGTCAGGTGTCTGCAATGCACCCTTTCCTTACATGCAGAAAAAAGATCCCCCAGTCCCTTAGTACCCTGGGTGCTAGCCATGTGCTCCATGAAAAGGGAGTGGCTCCTGTCATACTGGAGGCATGTCATGCGGTTCTTAAGGGTCTCAATTAGTGGGCCATAGTTCTTCTTACCCAAATGGGGCAGAGTCAGTGCCCATGTAAGCTTCATGCAGAGGGAAAGATATTCAACATAAGCCATCTTACATTTGGTATGGGAAAGACATTTAACCATCTTCATAACAGCAAGTTTTGTATTAATCCACCAGTCAAGCAAGCTATCCTCCATGCTCGTCAGAGTTTGGCGAGCAATGAGGAGGTCAGTCAACTTAGCATGGACAATGGTGTCTTGTAATAAGGTGTCACTCAGGTGCCAGTACTCCCTACTGGGGGAAAGGCAGGGGAATCAGAGATAGTACTACCAAGCAGGAGATGATCCGAGGATTCAACCGGGATCAAATCTACGTGGTGAGTATGGAGGTGAGCCAAAATAAACAAATAATCTTTTCGTGTTCGAGGAGGCAGGAGCGGTTGGAGCCAGCTCCTAGGCCCTGAATTGCAGGCCACCAGTTGGGGCTGGGTAGGCCCGGGGCTGGGATGGGGAGATTGCCCCCCGGTCCCACATCAGCAGCAGATCCCCACAGCCCATTCAGTGGGGAGAGCGGACCATGTCTTCGGCAGCGAAGAAAGTCAGAACGAAAGTACATGAAACCATCAGTCGAGTGTTGTGTCCTATATGTATCCACCATATTGGCCTTGCGGAGGAGGAATTGTAAAAAATGAGTATCGCTAAACAGCTTATCGGTCTGGGCACCCTTATCAGAACATGCAAGGTAACAATTAAAGTCACCCCCAGAGATGATCTGATGGAAAGTGTGTAAATAAGGCTGGACCTTGGTCAAAAGACCGATCTGGGCTTTTTTCATCTGCAGGGCGTGTATAGAAACATAGAAACATAGAATTTGATGGCAGATAAGGACCTCTTGGCCCACCTAGTCTGCCCATTTCCCTACCTAATGGATAAGCTGCAGATCCTAGTTAACCAACAGCCTACTTCCTTCTATCCCCCACTAGAATTGCCTTATGTCTGTCCCATGCATTCTTGAATTCCCCCACTGTTTTTAACTTCACAACCTCCTCAGGAAGGCCGTTTTATGCATCCACAACCCTCTCCATGAAAAAAATACTTCCTCACATTACCTCTGAGCCATTATCCTCATCTTCAAATTGTGCCCCCTTGTTCTTGCACATCTCTTTTTCAGAAAGATACTACCCACTTGGACTTTGTTGATTCCCTGAGTTACTTGAAAGTTTCTATCATGTCCCCCCCCCTCCCTCCTTTCCTCAAGGGTATACATATTAAGCTCCGTTAGTCTCTCTTTGTATGGCTTCTGGTGCAGACCCTGCACTATTTTAATTGCTGTCCTCTGGACAGCCTCCATCCTGTCTATGTCCCAGAGGAGATGGGGTCTCCAGAACTGTGCACAGTACTCCAGAAGGGGCCTCACCAACTGTCTGTACAGAGGGACAACAACTTCCTGTTTTCTACTGGTGATGCCTCCCCCTATGCATCCCAGTATCCCCCCAGCCCTCCTTACTGCCTTCTCACACTGCTTGCCCACCTTTAGGTCATCTGATATGACTACCCCAAGTCCCTTTCCATTTTTGTTGTTAGTATCTCACCCCCCATTGTGTACTCTTGCCCTGGGTTTTGTTTCCCGGGTGCATTACTTTGCACTTCTTTGCATTAAATCTAAGCTGCCATACATTTCATCATTCTTCCAACCTTGCTAAGTCCCTTCTTATCCTTTCCACCCCACCTTGTGTATCAACCCTGTTGCAGATCTTTGTGTCATCTGCAAAGAGACATACTTTTCCTTCCAGTCCCTCCGCAATGTCACTTATAAAGACATTAAAGAGGACCAGTCCCTGCGGTACCCAACTAGTAACCTCCCTTTCTTCAGAGTGGACTCTGTTTACTATTACCCTCTGTGTCCTGTTGAGCCAACTTTTTACCCAGGCTGCCACCTTGGGACCCACTCCAAGGCTGGCTAGCTTGTATATTAATCTTTTGTGTGGGAATGTGTCAAATGCCTTGCTAAAGTCTAGGTAGGCCATGTCCACAGCCCTTCCCTGGTCTACTACTTTGGTCACCCAGTCAAAGAAATATATTACATTCATCTGACATGACCTTCCTGCTATGAATCCATCCTGCCTTGGGTTCTGTGCTCCGCTGGCCTCTAGGTATTCAACAATTCTTTCCTTCAGAAGTGATTCCATAATTTTCCCTACCACTGAGGTCAAACTAACAGGTCTGTAGTTTCCTGCCTCTGCCTTGCTCCCACTTTTGTGAAGTAGAATCACATCTGCCCTCCTCCAGTCCTCAGGTACCACCCCCATCCTCCCATGGTTTGTTAAAGAGGGTAGTTGGTGGTGTCACTAGTTCTCCCCTTAGTTCTTTTAGAATTCTTGGGTGAATCCCATCAGGCACTATCGCTTTGTCCACCTTCAGTTTTAAGAGTTCTTTCAGAACCCTTTCTTCTGTGAATGGACTGGTATCAACCCCCCTATCCAGAGTGTTTCTATTGTTTGGTTTAGGTACCTCCCCCTCCTCTTGTTTTGTGAATACTGAGCAGAAGTATTCATTCAGTATACCTGCTTTTTCACTGTCACCCTTTGCCCACATTCCTTCCCCTTCATTAAGCCTCAGTATCCCTCACTTGGTCTTGCTTCATTCCCTAATGTATCTATAAAAGGTTTCACCACCCCTTCTTAACAGAGTTGGCTATCTTTTCCTCAGTTTGTGCCTTTGCTATTCTGATTGCCTTCCCTGCTTCCTTCTGCTTTAACTGATATAGTTCTTTGTCCTGTTCCTTCTGTGTTTCTTTGTATTTCCTGAATGCTAACCTTTTCTCCTTAACCTTCCATGCCACCTCTTTTAAGAACCATAGTGGCTTTTTCCTTCACTTTGTTTTGTTGATTTGCTTAACAAAAAGGCTTGTTGCCTCTGTGATGGCAGTTTTGATTTTTTCCCCATTGTTCTTCCACCCTTCCTTCATGCCTGTTTGCTAGTGCTTTTCTGAGGCACTCTCCCATTTTGCCAAAGTCAGCCTTCCTAAAGTCCAACACCCTTGCTTTTGTATGGCTTGACTCTACAGCTGTGTTTATTGTGAACCACACTGTTTGGTGGTCACTTGTTCCCAGATGGCTACCCACTTCTAAATCTGAGATCCTTTCTCCATCCCCATTTGAGAGTACCAGGTCTAAGATTGCTCCCTCCCGAGTGGGCTCCAACACTAGCTCTCTGAGGCATTCCCCCTGTAGGACACCGAGAATGACCCTGCTCTTGGATGTGGCTGCAGTAAAGGTGCTCCAGTTAACATCTGGCATATTCAGGTCCCCCATCAATAATATATCTCCTTTTTCTGCCATTCTAAGGATTCCTTCTATCATTTCCTTGTCCATTGCCTCCCCCTGAGATGGGGATCTGCAAACAATCCCTGTGCAGATTGTGGTGCTATTTCCTGTCTCCAGGGTGACCCACAGTGCCTCCTCCCCTTCCTGTTTATCCCTTAGTTCTGTTGCTTTGATTCCTCCCCTTATGTAGAGAGCTACTCCTTCTCCTCTTTTACTTTCCCTGTCCCTCCTGTAGATTGTGTACCCTGGTATGTTGACATCCTAGTCATGGTTCTCTGTGTACTATGTTTCTGTGACTGCCATGATATCTAGGCATTCCTCTTCCATCAAGGCCACTAGTTCAGGGAGCTTGTTACCCAGACTATGGGGATTGGTTCTCATCATCCTCAATTTTTTGATGACCTTACCCCTTTTGGGCCCATCCCTGTCCTTACTGCCTTTGTCTTTTTCTGGATTTACCCCTGTCCTGCTACCTATCAACTTATCTACCTTTGTGTCTATTTTGCTAACTACCCTGTTTTGTGGTGGTGGGGGATTTCCCTGCTTCTCTACAGTGCCTCCCACCTTGGCTAGTTTAAATGCTTGCCAGTGAAGCATTTAAAGTTATCACCTAGGATCCTGGTTCTTCTCCTGGACAGATGTAGACCATCATGCCAGAATAGGCTTGTATCCCTCCAGGTGGACCCCCACTCCCCAATGAAGCCAAATCCCTGAGCTCCACACCAGTTGTTCAACCAGTCATTGAATCCCATGGTGTGGAGTGCTGTAGCCTAACCCATGCCATTGACAGGCACACTTTCGAGAAAGTTACCATGTGTGCTACTTGTCTAAGGTCCTTCCCCAACTCCACAAACTCCTGCTACATTGCTCAGATCCCATTCCCAGCCAGGCCATTTATCCCTAGGTGGACAATGACATCCAGATCTCTCCCCCGTGCAGCTGCTTCTATGATCCTGAGGATTCGCTTCCTGTCCCTCCAAGCCATGGTGCCAGGCAGGCACTTTACCTCCCTCTCCCCTCTCTTCCCCAGTTCTACCCCCTTAATGACTTAGTCCCCCACCAGGAGTTGTTTCCTTCCCCTGTGGGATCCTGTGTCACTCTCCTGTGGGTCTCCTTTCTGGAGGTTCCTAGCATCCTCCTTGGTCTCCACCATGGGTGCCTCAATAGTGGAACCATGCTCCACCAGAATGGTAAATGAATTGTGGAGAGGCACAACTGGAGGGATGTACCTCTGTTCAACCACCCTCACCCTCCCTGAGCCCACCATGGTCTAGCCGCTCCTCTTTCTTGACAACCTTTGAGGCAGGCTGCTGTTTTTGACAGAGGAGAACTTTGCTTTCAGAGCAAGAAACAGCAGTCTAGAACTACAGATTTTTTACTGATAAATCACTTCTCTCAGCAGGAGTCAGTGCCTGTTTGGATTAAGCAAACAGATACTTTATTAGAAGAAGGGGGTCTCATTTAAGTAAAAAAAAAAGAAAGTCACTGTGTGTTTCTCTGAGGAAGGGGGCTGTATCAGCTTAATTTACTGAGTAAGGAGCAGAGGGTGAATCTAATTAGGGGTGTGGCTTAGGAGCTTAGGAATAAAAAAAAAACAGGTGTTTCCGATTACAGCATCCTGCTGTTTTTGACAGAGGAGAACTTTGCTTTCAGAGCAAAAAACAGAAGTCTAGAACTACAGATTTTTACTAATAAATCACTTCTATCTCAGCAGGAGTCAGTGCCTGTTTGGATTAAGCAAACAGATACTTTATTAGAAGAAGGGGGTCTCATTTAAGTAAAAAAAGGTCAGTGTGTGTTTTTCTGAGGAAAAGGGGCTGTATCAGCTTAATTTACTGAGTCAGGAGCAGAGGGTGAATCTAATTGGGGGTGTGGCTTAGGAGCTTAGGAGAACAAAGGCAGGTGTCTCCAATTACAGCTTCCTGCTGTTTTTGACAGAGGAGAACTTTGCTTTCAGAGCAAGAAACAGCAGTCTAGAACTACATATTTTTTACTAATTGCCCTCCTTCCCACCCTAAGCCAGTTCTACTTTTATAGCCACTGGATTTGACTAACAACAGGAACTTCCTGTTTGGCAGTAGGAAGGGAAGGATCACTGAGACACATTAGTTTCATCAACCTTGAAGGAATCTAAAAAATAATTCTACCCCCCACCCGACTTCTGGAGGTCTGAATCCAAGCACAGAAGAAGGAGACTACTGAAGACTACAGGAAGTTCCTGTCCCAGAACAGAAAGGGCAAGAGTTGTAAGGGCACATAGGCAGTAGGAAAGCAAGTGCGAAAATATATAGAGGGAGGAGACAGTAAGTATACAAAGCAACAGGAGAGGGGAGACAAAATAAGTCAAGATGGGAGTGGCTCAGTGCAATGGCTGTGGGGCAGCAGTGTTCCGGGAGACATTCTGGAGGCTGCGATGCTGTCCTCTTTGCAGGCACCTCTCTGGTCTGAGGGAGGAGGTTGCCCGTCTCCAGGCTGACTTGGCTAGGATTTGTGAAACTCTTCCCTCACCCAGGACCTGGGACCCTGCCGTTACCTCCAGAGGTTGCCAAAGAGAGGTGGGTTGAACCAAGGTGGGCTCAGGAGGAAGGGGTGGTGGAACAGAGGTGCATCCCTCAGTTGTACCTCTCCACAATTCATATGCTGTTCTGTGAAGTGGTTCCTCTAAGGAGGCACCTGCAGTGGAGACCAAGGAGGATGCTGGGAACCTCCACAAAGGAGACTCACAGGAGGGTGGCACGAGATCCCACAGGGGAAGGAAACAACTCCCTGGTGGAGGACTCAATCATTAGGGGGGTAGAAGTGGGGAAGGAAGGGGATAGGGAGGTAAGGTGACTGCCTAGCACCATGGCTTCGAGGAACAGAAAGCAAATCCTCAGGATCACGGGAGCAGCTGCATGAGGGAGGGAGATGAATGTCATTGTCCACCTAGGGACAAATGACCTGGCTGAGAATGGGATCAAAGCAGTGCAAGAGGAGTTTGTGGAGTTGGGGAGGGGCCTTAGACAAGTAGTATGTACAGTAACCTTCTCAGAGGTGCTGCCTGTCTATGGCAAGGATGATGCTAGGTTATTCCGCATCGTGGGATTCAATGAATGGTTGAAAACCTGGTGTGGAGCTCAGGCACTTGGCTTCACTGGGACTGTGGAGCCACTTGAGGATGCAGGCTTATCACTGGCATGATGGTCTGCATCTTTCCGGGGGACCAGGATCTGGGTGACAAGTTTAAATGCTTCACTGGCAAGCATTTAAACTAGCAAGGGGGAGGCACTGAAAAGGAGCAGGGAAATCCCAGCCTTCCCCCACAAAACATAGTAGTTAGAGAGGTAAACACCAAGGTAGAGAAGTCAGTAGGGAGCAGGACAGGGGTAAATGCAGAAAAAGACATTAAGGACAGGGATGGGGCTAAAAGAGGTAAGGCCTTAAAAAATAAGTGGAAGGTGATGAGTACCAATGCCCACAGTCTGTGCAACAAGCTCCCTGAACTAGTGGCTTTGATGGAAGAGGGATGCCTGGATATTGTGGCAGTCACTGAAACATGGTACACAGAGAACCATGACTGTGATGTCAACATACCAGGATACACAGTCTACAGGAGGGACAGGGTGGGTAAAAGAGGAGGAGGAGGAATAGTTCTCTATATAAGAGAAGGGATTAAAGCAACAGAACTAAAGAGCAAACAGGAAGTTGATGAGTCACTATGGGTCACCCTGGAGACAGGAATGGCACTGCTAATCCGCATGGGGGGTTGTGTACAGACCCACATCTCAGGGAGGAAATGGACAAGGAAATGATAGAAGGCATCCTTAAAATGGCAGAAAAAGGGGACATATTGATGATGGGGGACCTGAATATGCCAGATGTTAACTGGAGTACCATTGCTGCAGGCACATCCAAGAGCAGGGTCATTCTTGATGCCCTACAGGGGGCATGCCTCAGACAGCTAGTGTTGGAACCCACTTGGGGGGAGCAATCTTAGACCTGGTACTCTCAAATGGGGAAGGAGAAAGGATCTCAGATTTAGAAGTGGGTAGCCATCTGGGAACAAGTGACCACCAAACAGTGTGGTTCACAATAAACACAGCTGTAGAGTCTGAGTCATACAAAACAAGAGTACTGGACTTTAGAAGGCTGACTTTTGGGAAAATGAGAGAGTGCCTCAGAAAAGCACTAGCAAACGGGCAAGAAGGAGGGTGGAGGAACAATGGGGAATAATCAAAACAGCCATCGCGAGAGGCAACAAGCCTTTGTGTAAAGCAAATCAACAAAACAAAATGAAGAAAAAAACACTATGGTTCTCAAAGAGGTGGCAGGGACCGTTAAGGAGAAATGGATAGCATTCAGGAAATATAAGGAAACACAGACGGAGCAGGACAGAGAACTTTATTAGTTAAAGCAGAAGGAGGCAGGGAAGGCAGTCAGAATAGCAATGGCACAAACTGAGGAAAAGATAGCCAACTCTGTTAAGAAGGTGGCTAAAACCTTTTATAGGTACATTAGGGAACAAAGAAAGACCAAGGGAGGCATACAGAGACTTAATAAAGGGGAGGGAATGTGGGCAGAGGGTGACAGTGAAAAAGCAGGGATACTGAATGAATATTTCTGCTCAGTATTCACAATGGAAGAGGAGGGGGAGGTACCTAAACCAAACAAGAGAGAAACTCTGAATAGGGAGGTCAATACCAGTCCATTCACAGAAGAAAGGGTCTTGAAAGAACTCTTGAAACTGAAGGTGGACAAAGCAATGGGGCCTGATGGGATTCACCCAAGAATTCTAAAAGAACTAAGGGTAGAACTAGTAACACCACTGACTACTCTCTTTAACAAATCATGGGAGGATGGTGTTGTACCTGAGGACTGGAGGAGGGCAAATGTGATTCTACTTCATGAAAGTGGGAGCAAGGCAGAGGCAGGAAACTACTGACCAGTTAGTTTGACTTCAGTGGTAGGGAAAATGATGGAATCACTTCTGAAGGAAAGAATTGCTGAGTACCTAGAGGCCATTGGGGCACAGGACCCAAGGTAGCATGGTTTCACAGTAGGAAGGTCATGTCAGACAAACCTAATAGATTTCTTTGACTGGGTGACGAAAGTAGTAGACCAGGAAGGGGCTGTGGATATGGCCTACCTAGATTTTAGCAAGGCATTGACACAGTCTCACACAAAGATTAATATACAAGTTAGCCAGCCTTGGAGTGGGTCCCAAGGTGGTAGCCTGGATAAAAAACTGGCTGGACAACAGGACGCAAAGGGTAATAGTAAACGTAGTCCACAGTGAAGAAAGGAGGGTAACTAGCAGGGTACCGCAGGGTTCGGTACTGGGACCGGTCCTCTTTAATGTCTTTATAAGTGACATTGGACAGCACTTGAAAGGAAAGGTACTATATGTCTCCTTGCAGATGACACAAAGATCTGCAACAGGGTTGCTACACAAGGTGGGGTGAAAAGGATAAAAAGGGACATGGCAAGGTTGGAGGAATGGTCAGATATGTGGCAGCTCAGATTCAATGCAAAGAAGTGCAAGGTAATGCATCTGGGAAACAAAAACCCAGGGGAAGAGTACACAATGGGGGGTGAGTTAATAACAACAAAAATCGAAAGAGGCATAGGAATAATTATATCAGATGACCTAAAGGTGGGCAAGCAATGTGATAAGGCAGTAAGGAGGGCTGGGGGGATACTGGGATGCATAGGGAGAGGCATCAACAGTAGAAAACAGGAAGTTGTTATCCCTCTGTACAGACAATTAGTGAGACCCCATCTGGAGTACTGCGTGCAATTCTGGAGACCCCATCTCTGCAAGACATAGACAGAGTGGAGGCTGTTCAGAGGAGGCAACCAAAATGGTGCAGGGTCTGCACCAGAAGACATACGAGGAGAGACTAAAGCAGCTTAATATGTATACCCTTGAGGAAAGGAGGGAGAGGGGGACATGATAGAAACATTCAAGTATCTCAAGGGAATTAACAAAGTACAAGAGGGTAGCATCTTTCAGAAGAAGAGATGTGCAAGAACAAGGGGGCACAATTTGAAGATGGGGGGGATGGCTCAGAGGTAATGTTAGAAAGTATTTTTTCACAGAGAGGGTTGTGGATGCATGGAACAGCTTTCCTGAGGTTGTGGAGTCAAGAACAGTGGGACTATTCAAGAATGCATGGGACAGGCATAAGGCAATTCTAGTGGGGGGTAGAAACATAGAAACATAGAAGTTGACGGCAGATAAGGACCGCAAGACCCAGTCAGTCTGCCCATTTATTTTTCTACCTTATAAATGTGCCATCAGACTTTGCTCTATATGTGGCCTATCTATTCATACTCATCTGTATTGCTCCCTCATGCCTATCCCAAGCCTGTTTGAAGCCCTGCACTGTATTCATAGCCACCACTTCCTGAGGTAGACTGTTCCATGCATCCACCACCCTTTCTGTGAAAAATAATTTCCTCACATTCCCCATTAATTGGCCTCCCTCTAATCTCATGCTGTGTCCTCTTGTCCTGCTATTTTTCTTATATTTAAACATGTTAGACTCTTTCACCTTGTTAATGCCCTTAAGGTGTTTGAATGTTTCGATCATAACACCTCTCCTCCTTTGCTCAAAGGTATACATATTGAGCTCCGTTAATCTGTCCTCATATGTCTTCTGATGCAGCCCCTGCACCATTTTGTTTGCCCTTCTCTGGACTGCCTCAATTTGGCTAATGTCCTTGTGAAGGTGTGGCCTCCAGTACTGCATGCAGTACTCCAGATGGGGCCTAACCAGTGTCTTGTAAAGAGGGATTACTACCTCCCTCTCATGACTTGTAATACCCCTATTAATACACCCTAACATCCCCCTAGCCTTACCTACTGCTTTAGAGGTCTGCTTGGATGATTTCAGGTCATCGGTGATGATGACGCCCAAGTCTCTTTCTTCCTTTGTGACTGCCAGCAACTCCCCTCCCAGCTTATACAGGTAGGTGGCTCCAAGGTTTCTCTTCCCTATGTGCATGATCTTGCACTTCTTTGCATTAAATCCCAGTTGCCACTCCTCTGACCATTTTGCTAGTTTATCCAGATCTCTTCTCATACTGCCCACCCCATCTGGATCATCTACTCTGTTGCAGATCTTGGTGTCATCTGCAAACAGACAAGCCTTACCCTCTAGTCCATCTGCAATATCACTAATGAAGATATTGAAGAGGACTGGCCCCAGGACTGATCCCTGAGGTACCCCACTTATGACTTGTGTCTCTTCTGACTGTATACCATTTACCACCACTCTCTGTTTTCTGCCAGTCAACCAGCTTGCCACCCAGTTGACCAACTTCTGACCCACCCCGAGCCTACCCAGCTTATTTATTGATCTTCTATGTGGAACAGTGTCGAAAGCTTTGCTGAAGTTAAGGTAGGCGACATCAACTGCTCCCCCTTGGTCCACCACTCTGGTTACCCAGTCAAAGAAATCTATGAGATTAGTTTGACAGGGCCTTCCTTTTGTAAACCCATGTTGTCTTGGATCCTGTGCCCCTATGGATTCCAGGGGTCGCACTATCCTTTCCTTAAGGAGTGCCTCCATAATCTTGCCCACTACTGAGGTAAGACTGACTGGTCTGTAGTTCCCTGCCTCCTCCCTGCTACCATTCTTGTGGAGCGGGATCACATGATCCCTTCTCTAGTCTTCTGGGACCTCTCCTGTGCTCAGAGACTCACTAAACAGTTCTGCTAATGGCTCTGCTAGTTCCTTAAGTACCCTGGGATGCATGCCATCAAGGTCCCATTGCCTTGTCCACCCTGAGCTTAGTGAGCTCTTGTAGGACCCTTTCTTTTGTGAAGGATGTAGGGCTCACCTCCCTCCCCCCTGTGTCCATGGTGCTGAGCTGTGGGCCCTGCCCTACCTTCTCTTCAGTAAATATTGAGCAAAAGTATCTATTTAGGATAGATGCTTTTACAGGGTCCTCCTCCTCACACGCCCCCTTTTCGCCTTTGAGCTTAGCGATACCCCCTCTGGACTTCCTCCTTTCACTAATGTATCTATAGAAAGTCTTGTCACCTTCTTTTACTGTTTGTGCTAGTGTTTCCTCAGTTTGGGACTTTGCCTGCCTTACTGCCTTCCCTGCTTCCCTTAGGGCAGTTTGGTATGCCTCCCTATCTTCATCCTGCTGTGTTCCTTTATATTTCCTGAAGGCCAGCCTTTTGGCTCTGACCTTTTCTGCTGCTGTATGTGAGAACCAAAGTGGTTTCTTCTTCTTTGCACTTCCTTTTCTGTCTAACACAATGGGATGTTGCTTCAAGTATTGCATCCTTAATGCTTGCCCACTTTGCCTGTACCCCTCACCTGTGTTTCTTTTTGCCAGGGCTAGCTTAACCTGTTGGCCATCTTATCAAATTCAGCTCTCTGAAGTCCCATATTTTGCCTTGGAATGGGATGATTTAGATGTAGTGGCCAAATTGAACCATACCATGTGATGGTCACTGGCCCCCAGGTGACCTTCTACCTGGAGATCTGTGATCCCTTCCCTGTTAGTCAGTGCTAGATCTAGGATAGCCCTGTCTCTTGTGGGTTGTTGTACCAGTTGTTTGATGCCCTCCTCCTGCAGGGAATCCACCATGTGTCTAGTTCTGGCAGATGTTCCTGCTGGTATTGACCAATCTGTATCCGGCATGTTGAAGTCTCCCATTATCAGAACCTCCCCTTTAACTGTCATGTTTTGTGTATCTTCTAACAGTAATGTGTCTATGTCCTCCCCCTGGTCTGGGGGCCTGTAGACAACCCCAGTTCTTATGGCTGTCCCATTTCCTGTTTCCAGGGTGACCCACCGTTCTTCTGGCTCCTTATGTGTATTCTGAATTTCTGTAGCTTTGATATTTTCATTGACATACAGGGCCTCTTCACCCCCCTTTTGCACCTCAGTCTCTTCTGAACAGTACATAGCCAGGTACTGAAGTCTCCCAAGTGTGGTTACTGGTAAACCATGTCTCACTAATTGCTACTATGTCCTGTTTAGCCTCTGACATTATTGTCTGCAGGTCTGGGATCTTATTTCCCAGGCTGTGAGCATCTGGGAAACAAAAACCCAGGTAGGAGGAAGTAAGCTGTTGATTAACTAGAATCTGCAGCTTATCCATCAGGTAGGGAAATGGTCAGACTAGGTGGGCCAAGCGGTCCTTATCTGCCGTCAAATTCTATGTTTCTATGTTTCAGTGATGGTGGTCTGGGTGATCCCTGGGTGGGGTGGAGGTTTCCCGAATCCTTTCCAACTCAGCATGGAGATGGGCAACCTCCTCCCTCAGACCAGAGAGGTGCTTGCAAATAGGACAGCAACACAGCCTCCAGAACATCTCCTGGAAGACTGCCGCTCCACAGCAAGTGCATTGCACCACTCCCCACATGTCTGTCTCCCTTCCTGTTTAAGATGTTTTCTTTTTTTTTTAGTGTTTGCAAGCGTGTGAGAGTGTTAATCCACCTATTCAGTGTGCTGTGCTGTTAAGGATATGAACAGGTGTATGTCTTTTGCACTTTTGGGGAAGTGATGTCAGAACCTCTGATATAAAGGAAATGATGTGCTTGGGGTGGGTGGGACTAAGCCAATGCTCTCCAGAAACAATCAACTACAACTTTGACCTACCACGCCGGTGAGTGCCTTCCTTCCTTTCAGACACCTATTTCACAGAATTTAAGTAACAGGTCTAGTCGCAAATGACTGCAGATATTCTCCCAGCTAGATTTTCTCCCTGGCAATTAACAGTTATACTAAGAAAAGTCAACCCCAAAAACAGAGAACCAAAACACTGACTTCTACTTACTTACACAGGCCCCAAAATTAAAAATTCAATTCAGTGTAGTCTATCAAATCACCTCCTTGCTTTAAGGAAGCTGGTGGCTGCTGTCTGTCTCAGCTCTCTGTCTCAGCTACAGTATATGTTAATAAATCGATAAGGGGAGTCATGGAATTGGACATCAAGCAAAAGGGCCCTACCAGGTTCAATGTCCACCAAATGTGTGTGTGATAGGCCAGGGGACAGGAAAAAGATGATCACCCCATCACAGGTTTCAGAGCCGATTGACCAAAAGAACAGGCCATAGTACCAATGGTGTTGTGCCTGGGCCATGACACTGGAGGAGGTCAGTCGTGTTTCTTGGACAAATACTACATCAAAGGCCAAATCTTTAATTAAGGTAAAAAGCATAGTGCACCTGGCTACATTCTTTTTTTTGCAATCTCTTTTTCTGCTCTCTTACGTGGTCTGCTCCCATGCAGGCAACCTCTGGGACTCTGGCCGGTGTCTGACTGTCCTGCACTCCTGGGGACATTGCCAGTATCCCCTGTGGCTTACCCCCTGCAGTGGGGTGGTGGGGAGCCCCCAACTCACCCACCTGTGCGGATCCAGATTGGCAACTCCCCCGAGCTGGTGCATCGTTGGACAGCCATCAAGCCACCCGACCAGGAAGACATTTCTCTGTTTTCATTCCGCTGAGCTAAGGGCGTGCAATAATGCCAGCAGAGGGGAGCGCGCATGCATCCACATGTGCTCCCTCCCGGCATCTTCCCCAACTTTCCCCCAGATCACAGCATGCATCTTGTCCCCCAGCCTCCGCCAGGGGGCAATCAGGCGCTGACTGTCATGGACCCCCCAAGCCGGAGAGGGAGAGCAGTCCATCGGACACTCAATCCCTCTCCTCTCCTGCCAACCTCCGACGACCAATGCTCATTCCCGAACACTGGTCGCCGACATGTGCGAGGTGCGGCGACCAGCGCCTCAGCCCTCAGAGCCACTGGGCCTAGCTACATTCTTAATGCTATTCATATTAATAGTGGTAATATGGAATGAGGAAGCCATAAAAGAAAAGGATGAGGGAAGGAAGCCAATACATTAAGATTCACAATACATCCATAGCTTCAGCTGGAGCTCTCTTGGGGATCATCTTGAGCTTTTTCTGGTGTTTCACTTTAGTCCGTGCCAGAGGAGGGGTATCCTCAGCATTAGAAGAGTGCTGCACAGCCATGGTATGGTTGGAGGAAGTCTCAGATTGGGAACCTGGATCAGAATCTGTACTTTCCCTGGCCAAGGCCGCAAATATATTCTCCAGCAGGCTGAAAGATGCAGGAGAAACTACAGTCAAAGGCTGGAGACTAACCTTTTAGGAATGTAAGGAATGTTTGTAGCTCACAAAAATCATATCAGGAGGTGGCATGAGAACTACATCCGGACTCTGCGGGGGAGCCAGGTCTGGAGTGGAGGTCTCTATCAGAGAAGGAGGCTTAGACTCAGAAGGTCGAGAAAGATGTTGAGATGGTGTCACAGCTGTGGAAGGAGGATGCAGCAAAAAAGGAGCAGGATCTGGGAGAGGTTGGTCACTGACTGAAGGAACAGTCTGGTGGAAATCTTCCTGATGGGCCAGTGTGGCAGCCACTTCCTTTTGGTGTTTCTGGTGCATGGTCAAGTAAGCCTTCATCAGCAGAGCGTCCTGAGTATCAACATCATCCTTATTATGCATGGCCCAATGACAGTTCCTGTAAGAATGATCAGACTCCTCACATAGATTGCAGCAGGGAGCATTAGTACAGTGAGCACTGACATGCCCTAAAGTCAAACATAAATTGCGTTGGACTTTGTTGCATGCATTGCTGAGATGACTATCAAAGCCACAGTGAAAACATGTCTTGGGCTGCCCAGGATAGAAACATTGGTCTCTAATCTTTCCCAAGAAAAAGGTGCTGGGCATATATTGCAATCCATAATGAGTGTAGCAGAGTTTTATCCTAAAGTGCTAATGACCTGTACAAAACATCTCAGCATCCAGTATTGGTTCAGGGGCACCCAGCACCTCACACCTCTAGGATAACCAATAATGGACATCCTGAACATTAACCACCTCATTTTTCAGCATGATCATGATGGTCCGAACTACAGGTTTGGTATGTAGAATAGACTTGAAAGGAAGCCAAAGTGGAGAATCTTTCACCAAATTGTAGGACGTCCAAAACCTATCAAGGTAAACCGAGGTCTGAAAACTGAGGTAAAAAAATCCATCAGAAGGAGACCACAAAAGAACATGTAGTTCATTGGGGGTGATGTGTAGGGACTCCTTCAGTAAGAGCTTCCTAACATATTCCCTGTGGGGTGGAAGTTCAAGGCCCCCAGCGTACAGGAGACATACTGCATTCTGTCGCTGTGCTGCAGCAGGAGACTGAGAAAAGGCAGGCTTTTGCTGAAATTGAGACCACACTTGTGCTGCAGGAGGGAGTCACGGGGGGGGGGGAGTCGAACCAGAGTCACAGAGGGCACCCTCAGCCAATTCCAGCTGATCAGCCCACGTAAGTGGGTCAGCCATGGCTGTATTCCCAACCAACAAAGTGGAATCTGACTCAGCAATTGAGCCACCCAGAGGGACAGGTAACTCCTGCAGAGATGCAGAGAAGGCAGATGAAGCAGGGGTAATAGACAAAGCATCCAGGGGGGTGGGCACAGTAGGGGAATCGTCTGTCTGAGAGGAGGCAGGCAAAGTCAACTGGGGTAGTACAGGCATCAGTGAAGTGGACAGGCCACTAGCTACAGGAGGAGCCACGTCAGTTGGAGGAGTAGAGATGGAATGCATTGGAGTGAGGCCCAAGGGATGGGCGGCAGTCAGGAGGTGGCCCACAGCAGGCAAAATAGTGTCCAAGAGGGGGGAGCAGAGGAGTAACCTCTAGTAAGCAGGAAGGCGCCAATGGTTTCTGCAGTGTCCTGGAATGCCATTGTCCAATGGCATCCCGAGTAAGTCCAGCCTGCCTCAGCAAGTGCCTGAACCAGGGGCCAATTCCTAGGAGGGTAAAAGGCAATGCTCGAAGGGCAGGGGATCATAGGAGCCACAGGAGAACCATCGCAGCATTCTGTGTCCACTACAAGGGAAACATTCAAGGCAGCAAGAACGTCAGGCTGATGGAGCGAATCCCCGGCCACTGGAACCAAAGTGTCCAGGCTCTGAGGAATAGTCGGCTGGATTACAGGAACTGCCGGAAGTGGCTGTACCAACTGAGCAGCATCCACCATTGTGGAACTCACAGGCAGACAGCCAGCAGCATCAAAACAGAGTTTAGGGGCAGCAAGAAGAGAAGCCCGAGTCCCGGGCTTCACTACATCAGCAGGTGGGAAGGCAGAAATACCAACAGCAGCAGGTGGTCCTGTGAACTCCACCCGAACGTGTCACCCAGACCTGGTGGCCATCTGAAGGATCCATGCCGAAACAATGGAGCAGAACCTTGAAGGCCAAACAACTGCTCCTTCTGTTGGAGGTAAGCTGCATCTTCATCAGCCAGCAAACCTAGGAGAAAGTTCCATTTCTGCTGGAGGGCATCCTGAAGGTGCAGGTCCTTGGCCTGCAAAGTTGTATCCATAGTCCCGGTAGGCAGTGGTAGTCCAGTTGGGGGCTTGGCAACCCCACGAGGATCCTCAGAAATGAAATCCTTCGTTAACAAACCAGAACGATCTTCAGACCCAGAATCAATAGGAGCGGGGAGCAGGGCCAGGTCTCCCACATCCACAGCTTGTCCATTACCAACTGACTGCAAAGCAGCCATTGTGTGTGACAGCAGTGCCCCCTACCAAAGAGCAGGGGAGTTTTCCCGGTGTCATGGCCAACATTCCCCCTGTCGATAAAACCGGCCCATGCAACCAACCTCCTAGGATGTACCTGGAAACAAGATATATCAGCTTAGTGTGCTTTTTCTTGTCATAAATGACAAATAAGTAAATAAATCATTAATTAATAAGTAGGAGAACCCCAAATAAGAAGCTACACAAAATCAGCACAACTTGAACTGTATCATGAAAATTAGGAAGGGTGTATCCAGATCCTTTCTAAGCATAAAACAGATTCATATCAAGGAATAGTCAGCTCCTATCTTTGCCATCAAAAAGTCCTAAAACACTTAGGGCCTGATTCTCAAAGGGGCATCTGGAGTGGCGCAAGATGCACCCAACAGCAGCTTGCACCAATGCCCCTGTGCCAGGGACCCGCCTCCATTCTCCATTGGGCAGGGTCCTGGCGGCTAAGTCCCGTGGCTTACGGCAACCCTGGTGGTGTGCCAAACAGATGGTGCACCAGCAGTGTGTGCTGCAAACTGTGGGGCAGTTGTGCACCACTTTAATCCCTGTTGGGATATACAGCCCCCCTCCCCGATGGTGCCGAAATAAATATTATAACCCCATTCCCCACTCCCCGAACCCTGCTGGTGTCCAATATATTAATGTTTCTACATACACCCCTCATGCTCCCTGATCCCTGATGGTGTTTGAAATAATAATGTGCTACCCCCCCCCGATGGAGTCAAAAGAAATAATATTGTCTCCTTCCCCTCTCCCTGAACCCTGTCATTGACCAAAAGTGCAATATGGCTACACACACACACACACCTCTCCCCGAACCCTGATGGTTCCGAGACAATTAATATTATCTCATTCCCCACTCCCTGATCCCTGATGTAGTCACCAATACAAGTAAGGGCTACCCATGCCCCCCTCACTGACCCCAATGGTGCCAGCACAAATAGTAATGGGCGGAGCCGGTGACCAGCGTAGCCCACCTCACACCTCTGCGACTGGCCACCGACCGAACTGTTAAACAGCCAATGACAGTTCTGCCGGTGGCCAGCTGCGGAGGTGTGAGGCGGGCTGTCCTGGTCACGGGCTCTGCCCATTACTACCTGTGCTGGCACTGTTGGGGTCCAGGAGGGGGGGCATGGGTAGTTCTTACTTTTACTGGGGACAACATCAGAGATCGGGGAGCGGGGAATGGAGTAATATTAATTATTTTGGTACCATCGGGGAGTGGTGTGTGTAGCAATATTGCACATTTGGACGACAACAGCAGGGATTGGGAGTTGGGAAGGAGAAAACATTATTTTTTTCTACACCATCGGAGGGTAGAACATTACTATTTTGAACAACATCAGGGATCAGAGAACGTGAGGGGGTATGTAGACACAGTAATATATTGGACAACATCAGGGATCGGGGAGCGGGGAATGGGGTAATATTATTTATTTCAGCACCATAGGGGATCGGAGAGGGGGTATGGGATGTATGTGTCTGATTCATGGCACCATTGGGAATCGGGGGGGACCATGGCACACTGATGGCCTACTCTCCCTGGGAGACTGTTCTTGTACCCGTAGACCAGCCCTAGCTGGTCTAATGGTACTTAGAATTTCTCCCACATGGATTGTTTTGAGAATCACGAAAATGGGGATGTGGCATCTTGCATCAGCCACATGCCACATTCCCCCTTACCCCATGTCACAGCCCATTTGTTGGCGCACAGCCGGCACAAGCCCTGTTTGGGGCAGGCAGCCTGTGGTTGACACAGGCTGCCTTTGAGAATAGCTCCAAGGTGTCACTTGCGCCATTCCTGTTTGGTACAGGCACTTTGCGTCACACATGGGGCTTTGAGAATTGGGCCCATAGGAAATTGTGGCCCCTCACCCAAAGAATAATACTCAAGCATCCATTTATTTTTAAATATACAGTTACCAATATCACCCTAAGCCCACCAATATTTCGGAGCATAAAAAACACTTTCTCAGGATGGGAGGTGCACCTTATTTTTGTTCAGTTGATAAATACATATCCAGAGTTCAGTTTAATTTATTGTGCTGCTTTTTTTATTTAGCAAATGTCATGGCTCCTCTGCTAACACTGCTTCCAGAGTGAGACTGGGAAATTACCCAAACTCAGCTAGCTAAAGTAATATAATTTGTAAGAGGACCCCAGAAGAGAAGTTATAGCAAAACAGTAACACCTAAACAGCAGTTAGGAAAGCATTGCAGTAAGTGGAGCTTGTTAGGCTGACAGTGTAACCAAGATGCAGTACATTAGGCTGGCTAGCAACGGAGCACAGCTAAAACAAGAGAATACTTGAGCCTACTAAAATAGGCAGATTAGTTAGCTGTTGTATTTACTGTATGCTAACCAGGTTACTACATTATCAGTACATACCAGACACTTTCAGACTATAGGAAGGAAGCTGAGCTGAGTATCCTGGCATCTTCCTCTAGTGACTCCTCTCAAGGACACTCCTGCTGTGCCACTCACACTAGGACTGCTCACATGGGGTCTGCTGGGACCACTAGGCAATAAGAGAGTGCAAGTCCCATCCTTAGCACTAGCACTCTGATCCTCGATAGGGCTTCTGGAATCCAACAGCTCCTGCTGCTAAGGAATTCTACACTGTTCGAAAGGCAACATGATGACTGGAAGGCATCCAGAACAAGGGCTCACAACCCCTCCGGAAGACAGCAGGCTTGTCCATATGTGTGTATGTGTGTGTGTGGGGGGTCTACGATGAATACAGCAGTTGCATTAAGTTAACCATTCTCCTGCAATGACATGCACAGACTGTCATATCAGGTTACTCGTAGCCATTTATACAACACAGAGGTCTCTGACTACTAATAAAGCATATATTGAGTCTTTCTTCATGTAGCATTGGAATTAAGTGTTTGTCAATAGCATTCAACTTACCTCATGGCTGCCTGAGTCTGGGTGGCTGAGAGGAGTCCACAGTTGCAGACAAAGCCACATTGCCTAAACCGACAGACTGTTATACTTCTAAAAGCCACTCACATAATATACAGATATTGAAAGAGAGAGACCACTGCGTAAAAAGTCAAGTAAAACAACTGAACTGGAGGGTCTAGCTGTGCAGAGGTTTCTCAGCTGTCAACCTTCTCCCAACAGGAGCGGATTGCTAGTAGTCTTGATTCTTTGCCTGGCACCTGTTATATACTCACACACAAACTGGATTGTCTGGACAAAGTAGAATTTAACAGCTGTGCTGCTTTACCGGGACACCAGTACCACTGAAAAAGACTGCACAGTTTGAATCTGCCCCTTTTTTACTGTTGGAATTATTTTTGCTGCTGCCTTTCTGCCACATTTCACACTGCTCCTCTGCTAGCTGTGTCCTGATGTGGCACAACTATAGAAGAGTCCTTTTATGGCTGGGTTTTACTGCAGTAGCCAGTACAAGAACTACTCTCGGGCTGACACCCACTTTGTCAGGCACTTTCAATCAAAGACCCGTCAGACACCAAGGGACATGGGAGTGGAGAGACTGAAGCAGCGGGCCATATTTCTGAGGTTCCTGCCAGGCTTGTGGAGACTGAAGCAGCATGGCTGCACCAAAGAGGTCTCCAGCTGGCCAGGGGCAGCTTGCACTGAGCTGAGGAGAGAAAGGAGGGAGTCGCTACACACTAGGGACTCCACAGAACAAAAGAGTTGGAAACGGAGCAGCTGTTATGTAGCAGTATAGAGCCCTATGCAAGCTATATCACTTCATTACACATGCAGTCCAGTTGGGATCCCACTGAGTTACATTCCGCGGACTTAAAAAAATAGGCTTATTCACTTTCCTAATCATTGCCACACCCACCATTACCCCATTAGTACTAGTAAAAAGTCTGCTTTTGGGTACGCCAAAACAACCTTAAAAATTTACCAGTCTGCAGCTTGATAGTGAGAAAACAGACACTGTCAGGTGTTTCAGCATTAGTGTGGGCTAAGGGATAACACTTCCCCTTTACAAACTGCCTTTTCCTTAACAACAGACATTCTAATTTCTAACAGTATAGGTAGACTCAGAAACTAAAATAAAACATACTTTGGTGTTACAGTCAGACTCTACCATTGCTCCCTGCTGGCTCCCACATTAGCAGCCAGGCTTCAGTATCAGTCTTTGGCAGGTTTAGGCTGATTTCAAATACTTTAGACACACTCTGTAATTTAACAACTGGCTGGCTCCAGTGTCTGTATGTCTGTCTGGAGAGCTGCTGACAGTAGGCAAGCGACAGACAGTAAAGTAAAAGGAGTACACTGTGTATCCCCCCCCCCCAACACACACTTGCCAACACTACAGTGTGCAAAGAGCAGACAGGACAGCAGCCAGGGTAATCAAGAGATCTTAGGTTTGACTCCCCCTACGGCCACTGACTCATTCTGTGACCCTGAGTATTTCACTTGATCTCCTTGTTCATCTGTCCACCCATTATTCAAACTGGATAGGAGCAGAGGCCATCAGAAAATGAGGTGCTGCATCTTGTTTGGACTCTTTGAATTCACTGAAAACAAAACCATACTTGACTGATGCCTCGGTCCCAATCCTCGTTCTTTATGGGGAAGAGGTGCATGAATCATAAAGTGTTGCTGGGCAGGTGCAGAAAGAATCTTACAAATATATTGTACAACCAGCCAACAAATCTGTCATTAGATTTACATTACATGTAGGTTAGTGCTAGTCATTTCATGAGTGGAGCCTGAAGGATACTGTGCGACTGTGATTTTGGTTACAAAACATTCAGCTAATTTTCTGTATGCTGTATGAAGGACAAGCATTATGCTAACATGGCTACTAGTAACAGAGTGTCTATTTTAGCCTAAATGTAAAGTACATTTTTATTATAATTGGAAGCTTTTGTCTATTGCAGCTCCATCTGTTTTGTCAGTTGTTTCTGTAACCTGCCAAGGCTCAGGGAAAGCTCTCAGTAGGGCAGGATACGTGGCTGTCCTTTGAAGTCTTGTTAGGATGTGATATAGGGCTGTCATTGAGATCATTTATGGATTCTTCTCCCATAAACCTGCAAGTCAAGTTGAATGTGCTGTTGGTTCAGCAATATATGATGTCCAGTCCCTGGTCACCATCTCTTCTTCCAAGAAATCTTGACAAAAGGTAAGCCTACAGGTTATTACTTGGTAGCGGGAATATATAGAGAACTGGCTCTCCCCTCCTGCTCCCAGTCCTAACACTCCAAACCCTGCTGTCCAGTGGCACTCCCCGCTGCCTGAACCCTCCACCCCCCAACCCGGTCCTGAGATGGTGGCCAGCGTTTACCCTCTGCTCACATTGCCTTGATCTGACACACAGAAGCACTGTAGTGATGTACAAGTCAGTACATTATTACAGTATCTGAGGGACATTTATGAAAAATTACAGTTTCTTATAGATGTCCTGCAAGGAGTAAAATATGTACCTTCCTGGACATCACTACAGGGCTGGCATGTGTGAGATGGCAGCTGACCATGAAGGTGAGCGGAGAGTAAGTGCCAGCCATAGTCCTGGGACTGGGATGGAGAGTTTGGGGTGTGAGGCTTGTTACTGGACACCAGGAAGTGGAGTTATGTGACTGGGAGTGGGAGGAGGGACCACTGAACATCATTGAAACATTTCAATAAATAAATAAAGACAGCTTTAATGAGGATTAGGAGCTGGAAGGGGATCACCAGGCAACAGGGATAGCTTTAGAAAATATTGAGTGCGTATGCGCGTGTGTGTGTGTAGGGGGCATAGGGGGGCACCTGACACCAGGGATACCTTTAATGGGATGTGTGCTGGTGACAACTAGACACCTGGGATAGCTTTAATGGGGATCAGGAGTGGGAAGGTGAACCACTGGAGACCAGGGATATATTTAACAGCTTTTTTTTTTAATTTCTGATTATTAAAAACAGGTAACAAGGCATAGGCAAGCTGTTACATCTTCTCATAGGCAAATACTGTACATTAGTATCTGTCAGGCAGTGTACAACAGGATACATGCTATTGACACTTCAGGTGTGTAAATTATACGTCTCACATCACGGAACTCTCCCTTAACATAGTTGATACTGTATTGTGGTGTAAAATAGAGAAGTACACATTTTATGAAATTTTATTGGGCTTTCGAGGAACAAACTCGTCTTCTAAAGCCAACATATAGTTAACCCAAATTTGCCAGCACCTCTGAAACCGATGCATATGGTCCTGGAAGCAAGCTGATATCTTTCCGTTTCATAGATATCAAGTAAGACAGACCGCCATGCTACAACTGAGGGGATGCTTGGTTGAATCCAAATTCTAGTAATGGCCTTTTTGACTGCAAGGATATGTGTAAATATGCTATGGAATGAGAAGGGATTCGAAGTCTTTGGGGGGGGGGTTGACATTAACACCACTGTATCACAAATCAGTTATGTGGGCATAGACAACAGGTCAAACTGTCGGGTGACCACCCCAAATGGGGTTATTAGGGGGCATGACCAAAATATATGTGCATGGTCAGCTGAGGGGTGTTCACAATGGCATATACAATGACCATGACTCAGGGACATAAATTTACCAAGGACTGCTGGAGTTCAAAAATAAGGGGAATGACACTTCCAAGCAAATTCTGCCATCTGGATAGGGAGGTGTTCTTCATTACTAGTAAGGTGTGTTTTTACCAGATGTCTATGGATAGCATTGTTCCTATGTCCTGGTTCCACCTGTCTAGTGTCATGTGGGTGGAGGCTCCAAG
This sequence comes from Neoceratodus forsteri, assembly GCA_016271365.2. NCBI lineage: Eukaryota > Metazoa > Chordata > Ceratodontiformes > Ceratodontidae > Neoceratodus > Neoceratodus forsteri. The sequence goes on along the minus strand of CM028132.1, from coordinate 815,035,062 downwards.
TTGATCCTGGAGGCCACAATAGAAATTGCCAGTGAGGTGATCCCAATGCATGCCCCCAGTCTGTCCATCAGCATTTTAAGCTAGTGCTGTTGGTTTTATGGGATTAAAACCCGACCCCCACTCTTATGAAGTAAGGATGTCCACACCTGTAAGTAACAGTAGTGTTCATGCCCTGTGAGTCCAAACTGACGTTCTAACTGTTCAAAGGGTACCACCCGTGCATATCTAAAAACTGGAATGTGTAGATAAGTCCTAGCTGTCTCCACCTGGCGAACAACGCATCTAGCTAAGCAGGGAGAAAGTCGAGATCCACCAAGAGTACTCAGAGAAAGTAAAAAAATCTGTTCCAATTTTGGATGTCATTGCAATGAAAACCACATTTTCAGCGGGCGATAGGGAAGGAGCCACGCTAAAGCGCTCCTTACGGTCAGTTATTTTTAAAAGCCTTCTGCTGACACTGTCATGAAAAAAAAATGGTGCTGGCATGAATATCTAGACAAATGAAAGAATACTTCTGTTCAGAGTAACAGAAGAGGAACAAAGATTATTCACCTTCTAACTTTGAAATGCTGACCCGCAAAGGACCGCTGGATCATTGTCTTTTGAGGGCATATGCCTTATTCACCTGAACAGAATGACACAACAACGAGCTTTGGAAAAATGGTCACAGCTATGTGTTTATTAATAAAACCAATTATCCATATATACATTCACTTCAGTGTGATGTGCGCAGCTAGGTAGCCTTGGAAGGAATCTAGCTCACCATGGAGCACTAGATCGTTGATGGTCGACCCTCCCTCCCAGGGGAGGGCCGCCTTACCATCAACCAGGACCCTGCAAGGGCAACAACCTCTGGGGCATGAGGTATGGCTCTTTGACTGGCTGTGGCTAGCTCCTTCCCTGTCAGAGGATCCACCATGCCACAGGATGCTGCCCGAAGAGGGTGCCCTCCAAACTCCATCCATCACGCCTGCCCTCCTGTCAGCCTGAGGGAGATCTGGCTGGTCAAGACACATGATCCCCTGTTACCCCTCCCACAGTGTTCCAAGACTACCAAGCCACCACTTACAAAGGTTCATGACTGTGACACCTACCTATCTAATCCCTAGCCTACTCTAACTGGAATTACTCCCACCTTGCTGGAGAAGGCAAAAACCCGGAAAACCCAGTGGGAAAAAAACATGAAATTCTTTCTCGACCCGTAAGGCAATCCCCCTTAGTGGGACAGCAAGTTCCCTATACCCCCCATGTTCCCCCGCCTTTACGAGGGTGAGGTTTGGGTGGGATGCAACCTGGGACAAGGAGGAATGAGGAGAAATTCCTCCTCAGCAGACCCTCTTAAGGGCTTAGCTCCTCCCTGTCCCTGGCCACAAACTCCTTCCCCCTGGGAACCCTATCCCCCCAGCCCCTTCTGGATGGTCCTACCTGGGTCTCTATTGTTTTTCCAGGTGTCCCAGGCCATGCACCCAGACAAAGCTCCACCTGCTGCGATGCCTTGTGGGCTCCTCCATTGTCTTTTGAGGGCATATGCCTTATTCACCTGAACAAATTGACATAACAATGAGCTTTGGAGAAATGGCCACAGCCATGTGTTTATTAATAAAATCAATTATCCATATATACATTCACTTCAGCGTGATGTGCGCAGCTAGGTAGCCTTGGAAGGAATCTAGCTCACCATGGAGCACTAGATCGTTGATGGTCGACCCTCCCTTCCAGGGGAGGACTGCCTTACCATCAACTAGGACCCCGTGAGGGCAACAACCTCCGGGGCATGAGGGATGGGTCTATGACTGGCTGTGGCTAGCTCCTCCCTGTCAGAGGATCCACCATTTGGCGGGATGCTGCCCAAAGAGGGTGCCTTCTGGACTTCATCTGTTAGGCCTGCCTTCCTGTCAGCCTCAGGAAGATCTGGCTGGTCAAGATACATGATCCCCTGTTACCCCCTCCCACAGTGTTCCAAGACTACTAAGCCGTCATAAGGTGAGTTCTCACGAACTCACCCCCCACAAGCACCTCACACTAATACTCTCACCACTGCCCATTGTATGTCATTCAAAAACAGGTCTATTCCTTCCTCCGATAGATGTACACCATCCCTTCTATACAGATCAGGCTTTTTTACAGACACTCCCAGGTGCGTTGCTATGGACCCCCCCCAACGGAGTCCATAATCGGTCTCATGGCTGCGTCCTGCAGCCGGCGTACCTCCTCTATTGCCCTAATGTTCCAGGCATGCTGCCACTGCTGCCGCTGCACCATATCGGACCAAATTATATGTGCCTGGGGCCACCATTGCTTCACTCTTGCCAGGTTCTGCCTGATCCTCTCTTTAAGTGTTCTCGCATGTATAACCCCTAGCTCATTTCCCCCCAAATGAATGACTAAAACATTAGGTTGCAACCGCTCATGAGCTTTTGCTTGCAGTGTTGCCATTAACTCATTCCATCACATCCCAACCAATGCATCTCTGCTCTCTCGGGTGCCAGGAACAGGTTTTCTCCTCCAGGATACTGCCTCGCCCTGAGGACCACCCAATGGATGTACGAGTGGCCACAAATCCAGATCTGCTCTACTCGGGCCACAACACCTGTCCAAACAAAGCAAGAGTGAGTTATAACATGTGTGGTCTTACGTACCTTTCAAAAGCCTGCAACTTCCATCTACCCAAAGTCTGTATTGTCCTATCTGATAAGCCCTCCGCCCTGGCATGCGATGCTGCGCCAATCCTAAAGGAGTGCGTGTTGTAGTGTTCTGCAGGGATGCTCAGCTGTCACAAGGTCTTCTGCAACACATGCCTAAACTGGTACACTGTTAGAGGGCCACCACCCCCATGACAGAAGAAATCCCTTCCCCCATTGCTGGGCGCTGAGTTATATAATCCTGTACCCATGCTCCCACATCCCAGTGGAGCCCATGGGGTGTCGCTAATCGGCACCACCACCTGTGGGCAAGCTGGTCCATCTTGCTATTTTGGATGTGAATGAAGACTCCTGACATTGTGACCTCCATGTAAGCCTCTGCCAGCATTAATGGTCTCCCAGTAGCCTTGCTGGGCTGCACGAACTCTGACACCCAGAATGCCCCACAAAATGCTACCAAGTACACTGCCCAGAACAGCCTTACCTCATCAGGGGATGAGCATATCTTAGGCAGCTCATCCCAGATCAGCTTGAATATGGTAGGGCTGATAGGGTGTCTGTTGTCCATACCCCTCGGGGTTGCCCATGCCCAACCTCTCAGCATCTTCCAGAGGGCAAAATGCCCTAATGGAGTAGGGGAAGCCCCTGACTTTCTAAAACCAGGCAATGCCAGCCATGTGCTGCTCGACTGTTGCCCGGTGGCCTCCTCACGTTTCTTGATCAGTGCATATTCACAAAGCTGTGCCACTGGGATCGGCCATGTCACTGCCCAGCCTCATGCATATTGCACTTCCAGAAAACAGTTGACCCCCCCTCTGGTACGCTATTCATGTCCTAGGTGCCAGGGCATTCTTAATCAACTCCCAGGCCTCTGGGTTATCAATTCCCATAGAAATGGTGGGACTTCCCTGGGCAGTAGGTCTGCCGCTGGTGCCAATTCTCAGAACCTCTGCCACTGTAAACGAGAAAGAGTGTTAGCGGTGCCATTTTCAATACCTGGTACGTGCACTGCCTTGAAGGTAATATTCAACATCTGACACTTGAGGACAAACACCCGCATGAGGTTGCCCATCGGGCCCTTGCCCCTCAACTGTTTGTTTATTGCATACACCACTCCAGTGTTGTCAGACCTGAATGTGATGTGCTTGTCCCTCAGCACATTCCCCCAGATCACCAATGCCATGACAATGGAGAACAATTCCTCACTATTATCTGCCTCATAATGCCTTGTCTGGTCCACTCTGGAGGCCATTGCCCTGTACACCATTTATCTTGCAAGTAAGCCCCAAAGCCCAGGCCCCCCTGAGGCATCTGTGAAGAGTTTCAATTCCTTGCTCGACACTGGAACCGGCCACATCGATACCCCATTGGAGCATTGCAGAAATGTCTGCCAAATGCTTAGGTCTTCCAGCATTGCCACTGTGATGTAGATTCTATGGTATGGTTTTGTACAGCCCGCCCCAACGCCAGCCAGGCGTCTCATGAATGTCCTGCCCATGGGCATTACCTGGCAGGTGAAGTCGAGGTGGCCCACCAGTTGCTGGAGCTCCCGTAACATGGCTTTACGTGCCCTCATTACAGAGTCCAGCTGGGTGCCCAAGGCCGCCAGCTTGTCTTGGGGGAGCCAGAACACTTGCTTGCTCATGTCCATTTCAATCCTCAGGAAGGAAAGCCTTGTTCATGGCCCCTCCATCTTATCCTGGGACAGTGGTACACCCAGCTCGGCGCACACCTTGTGGAATGCTGCCATGATATGTGCGCATTGCCCCGAGATGGCCCTCCCCACAAACAGAAAGTCATCCAAATAGTGTACCATTTGGTCGACTTTGGCTTTCTGTGCTGTGGCTCAGTGCAGAAATGTGCTGAACTGCTCAAAAACCGCATACGCCACCGCACACCCTATGGGCATGCAGTTGTCCATGTAGTAGTACCTGTCAAATTTCATGCCCAGTAGCTCCCTATCTACAGGGTACACCGGCAACAGGTGGAATGCTGATTCTATATCAGTCTTCCCCAGCAGTGCCCCTCGGCCCACCTGTTGCATCACTTCCACTACCCTGTCGAATGACGTGTAATACACCGCAGTGTTGACTAGGTCAATGTAGGTGTTGACTGAATCCCCTTCTGAGTGCAACAGGTGGTTTATCATTCAGAACTCGCCCGGCACCTTTTCGGGGACTAAGCCATTGGGAGACACCCTGAAGGATGGCAAGGGGGGGAGGTGAAGGGGCCACTGATCCAACCTGCGGCCAGCTCCTTCCATAGTTTGCCCCGCATGACCTCTGGTCACTCCTTGGCAGAATGCAGGTTGTTGGCCTCATATGCCCTCCTTGGGCCTTGGTAAGGTATACAAAACCCCTCCCTGAATCGTGCTGCCAAAGAGCGAGCAGCCGCCCTGTCTGGGTAGTCGACTAACCACACCTCAGTATTTCTGGCCTTGACTGGTGTTGGCAGCCTTTGTCCCTCACTTCCGAAATGGATGAAAATTGTTGACCTTCCCTGCCCTGTCTCTGTCACTTTCCCACACTGTTGAAACTAGTATGGTTTCCCGCACACCATGCACTTGTGCTTGTATCTACAATGCTCGGTCTTGCATGAACCCTGGTTGTAGTTGAAACAACACCCTTTTCTGCCTCCCCTTTTCCCCCATTACCCCTTTGATAGCCTTTCTTCGGTGATGGGGGCGCCTCACTGGAAAACTGCTGTCTGTATCATTGAACCCCTCCCCCCAAGTTGATCATCCACAGCAGTGGGAGGTCCAAGACCGCCCAAGACTGTGCAGTGTCCATCTGCTTTCTCCTCCGATACTCCTCATCATATTCTAACTACCCCCCACATGGCTTACTAGCGTGCATGGTCATTATCCTATTAAAGTAGACCCACAGCCCATCAGCTTTCCCCAGGCTGCCCTGGGTGAGGATCCCTGCATAAATTGTGAAGCCTGCATCCCAGTTCTCCCACATCCACCGCACAGTTGCTTTGCGCTTCTGTTTGACCCCGTCATCCCCATCTTTGTGCTTTTTGTCCTTCTCCGGCTCTTTAGGCCGATTCAGAAGGGCAAAGACATCAACGTATTCTCCATTGATTATTTGCTGCCTCACCTTGTCTGGCAAGTGTGACCCAATGGGTTCTGCCAGGGATAGGAAGCTCACTACCCCTTGCTGCCCCGGTATTGGTGGTGGCAGCAATGGTACTCCTGCTCCAGCGTCCCTGATCCCTGTTGCAGCCAGGGCCACCTGGACTACTCCTGGCCAAGCCCTATTCTGTTCTGTCAGTAATTCCAACAGCCAGTCAAGCTTCTGCTCCACCCCTGATTGGCCCAGGTTGCCCACCGGAGGCCACGTGCCAGGCTCTCCCAACCCTTGGGGTATTGCCGAGGCCACGCCTCTGAGCCCTGTCACTGGCTGGCTGATCCAACCACTGAGGGCTATCTGCTGTGGGGCCCATGACTCGTTACTCCCAGGTGGGTAGCTCTCTTGTGGCAGGATGGGCTGACCATGACCCAATTGCTCAAGGCTCAACCAGCTCACCTCCGGTGGTGCCGGATGGCCCTATAGAATGCCCCCTGGCATGCCCAAGCTTATGGGAGCTGATACCACCATTTCTGTCCCTTGCCCCAGTAGCACCTTTTCCATGGCATCCCACTCTGTGCCCCGTTTCTGCTGATGCCACCTGTTCCTTTTGGGGGCACCCCCCGCTCCTAAGCATAGCCCTCAGCTCATCAGCTGACAGGTGGTCTAACTCAGGCATGTCCGCTACTTGGTCCACTGCCGCTGCTCCCTGATTGACCTTCTTCCTTCATGGCTTTTTCTGAGGAGGAGGAGGGTGCACCAGCGTTTCATCTGGAATGGGCATCGGCTTCTCTGGCTCTTGCCCTGATGTGACTGGCGCCCCTGCCAGAGTCACAGGTTCAGCCGGCAGGGTCAGCGATGCCAGGGTTACCAGCTGCTTCCCCAGGTTGGCCTCTTCCAGGTTCTTGGGTTCCGCCGGGGGCAGCAGCCCCAAAAGGCCTGCACCCCCCCTTCGCCCTGAACAGTGCCTTCCACCATGCCTTGCCCTTGCCCCAGATGAGGGCAGCCAGCTGCTGTTCCAGGTCTCTGCTCATCTTTGCAATATGCTGCTCGTACTCTGCAATCAAAACAAAATCACGGCCACTCTCCCCTTGCTGGTGCTTAAACTTCTGCTGTTACACCCAACATGGGTCATTGACCATGGAACATTTTAGCACCTTCGTTTATTCATTTAGTTATTTTTTTTTTTTTTTTAGGAGAGACCCGCTATGTCTGTTTACCTGGCAACCTAAGAGCACCATGAATTGAAGTTACTTGCTCAGGCCCATGCTGTATGCAAGAAGGGGCTGTGGGATTCAAACACAGGTCTCACAAGTTTTGCAGTTTAGCACCTTAGAAACATAGAAACATAGATTTTGACGGCAGATAAGGACCGCTTGGCCCACCCAGTCTGCCCATTTCCCTACCTAATGGATTAGCTGCAGATCCTAGTTAACCAGCAGCCTACTTCTTCCTACCCCCACCCCCTAGAATTGCCTTATGACTGTCCCATGCATGCTTGAATTCCACCACTGTTTTTGACTCCACAACCTCCTCCGGAAGGCCGTTCCATGCATCCACAACCCTCTCTGTGAAAAAATACTTCCTTAAAGTGCCTCACAGGCAGCCTCCCCTCTATCTTCAAATTGTGCCCCTTGTTCTTGCACACCTTTTTGAAAGATGCTGCCCTCTTGGACTTTGTTGATTCCTTGAGGTACTTGAAAGTTTCTCATGTCTCCCCCTCTCTCCTTTCCTCGAGGCTATACATATTAACTCTCCTAAGTCTCTTCATATGTCTTCCGTGCAGACCCTGCACCATTTTAGTTGCCTCCTCTGGACAGCTTCCATCCTGTCTATGTCTTTTGCGAGACTGGGTCTCCAGAACTGCAAGCAGTACTCCAGGTGGGGTCTCACCAGCTGTCTGTACAGAGGCATAATAACTTTCTGTTTTCTACTGGTGATGCCTCTCCCTATGCATCCCAGTATCCCCCCAACCCTCCTTGCTGCCCTCTCACATTGCTTGCCCACCTTCAGGTCATCTGATATGACTACCCCCAGGTCCCTTTCCATTTTTGTTGTTGTTAGTATCTCACCCCCCATTGTGTACTCTTCCCTTGGGTTTTTGTTTCCCAGGTGCATTACCTTGCACTTCTTAGCATTGAATCTAAGCTGCCATACATTTGACCATCCTCTAACCTTGCCAAGTCCCTTCTCATCCTTTCCACCCCATCGTTGTGCATCAACTCTGTTGCAGATCTTTGTGTCATCTGCAAAGAGACATACTTTTCTTCCAGTCCCTCTGCAATGTTGCTTATAAAGACATTGAAGAGGACCAGTCCTAATACTGAAGCCTGCGGTGCACCACTAGTAACCCCTTTCTTCAGAGTGGACTCATTTACTTTTTACCTCTGTGTCCTATTCTCCAGCCAATTCTTTACCCAGGCTGTCATCTTGGGACCCACTCCCAGGCTGGCAAACTTGTATATTAATCTTTTGTGTGGGACTGTGTCAAATGCCTTGCTAAAGTCTAGGTAGGACACGCCCACAGCCCCTCCTGATCTACTACTTTGGTCACCCAGTCAATGAAATCTATCAGATTTGTCTGGCATGACCTTCCCGCTGTGAATCCATGCTGCCTTGGGTCCTGTGCCCCTCTGGCCTCTAGATACTCAACAATTCTTTCCTTCAGAAGTGATTCCCTCATTTTCGCTACCACTGAGGTTAAACTAACAGGTCTGTAGTTTCCTGCTTCTGCCTTGCTCCCACTTTTGTGAAGGGGAATCACATCTGCCCTCCTCCAGTCCTCGGGTACCACCCCATCTTCCCATGATTTGTTAAAGAGGGTAGTCAGTGGTGTCACTAGTTCTACCCTTAGTTCTTTTAGAATTCTGGGATGAAACCCATCAGGCCCCATTGCTTTGTCCACCTTCAGTTTTAAGAGTTCTTTCAGAACCCTTTCTTCTGTAAATGGGCTGGTATTAACTTAAATCACTCTCTTCTACTGCCTCCGACACCCCCTACCTTGCTTCAAAGGAAATGACCCCTGATTGCACTACCCAGTGGATGTGGGCTGTATTAGTCTCATATACATCCAGCATCCACGTGTCTCCATAAGAACACCCAGAAAGCAATTCTTCCAGCTCATCACCTTTACTGGGATACCACTGTCTGTAACTAATGTACCACATGAGGCATCCTATTGCCCCTCACTGATACTCCTTACTTATTCCCATTGTAGTGGTCCCTTCAAACTATTTATTTATTTATTTTGTAATTTTTTTTAACATGCCTCCTTTCCTTCATTTTTTTTTTTTTTTTTAATTAGTGCATGCACGCTTCTGTTCCTCCACTCAGTGGCCCCCTGAGCCATCCTTAGTATGGCAGCCACCAATGCATTGCACATGCGCAAGGCCCTAATGCCCCTGTGCATGTGAGCCTGCAATCTCTGCACCGCTAGGCCCAACATGAGTGGAGTACCAGTGGAATTTCTGGATTTGCTGGGTATTTGCAGCCTAGCCATCATGCTCCAGGGGCTAGATTCACTGCACGTTTTCTGGTATGCCTCCCCATAAAGGCCCAAGTATCCTCACCCCCACCAGAGGCCCTACTCATTGCTGTGTGGGAGGAACAAAATGGCAACTGACCAGCCTGGCCTGACCAAAGATGCCTGCCATGAGCATCTCAGCTGCAAGCCAGTGCCGCCGCACCCGATCATGCTCTTCAGGTAAGCCCCCCTTGCCTAGTCAGGGGGACGTTCACTTCAGGGGGAGCTCTCTTCTTGCCAGGTGAGATGCTGTCCTCCCTGCACCAGCCACACAAAACCTGGAGCAAATGCAACCCCTCACCGCCACCGGGCATGCCAACGTTCGGGATGTTTTCTGTGCCGGGTCCGGGTTTCGCATGGCCCCACAACAGTGGGGCCTCCATGCCCCCCAGCCCTACTTGCACCTGGTGGGCTCCTCAGTGGCATGGGCCTATGCCTCCCCCAGCTGCCGGACCCAGCAAATTGCCAGAGGCACACCACCACCCCCAACTCTGCATTGGGGGAGCAGGATCGGGAACATGGGATTTGCATGGCCCATGTACAAGCTCCAATGCCTATTGGCACAGGTGCAGGGACACCAGCCCGACCACCCCGACCTTGCATTTTAGCCAGGTAATCCCCACTAAGGGCCTGCTTCATCCTTGTGTCTTTTTTTTTTTTCAATATACAGGGTGACACAAGCTTACAGGCTTGAGACTATCTATCCAAGCCACCAGCTCTGGTCCCGCCTGATAGTGGTAGTTGTGGGATACAAACCCAGCTCTCCCAGGTCTGCAACTCGGAGTCTACCACTTCATCTTCTGCCTTCTGGGCCATGTGGCCCTCGGAGCAAGCAAGCAAGAGATTACCCACACCAAGCTCCCTTAAACTCTGGTACAGATGAATGTAGCACACAGCCTTAATCTGTACTCCTTCTGACCATGCATCCTGGGGCCCTGGTCAGGCCTTACCTCTGGTAGTGTGTCCTGATGATCCTGCTACTTCACAACCTGGGACAAGGAGGAATGAGGAGGAGTTCCTCCTGTGCAGCCCCTCTTAAGGGCTTAGCTTCTCCCTGTCCCTGGCTGCAAACTCCCTCCCCCCGGGAGCCCTATCCTCCCACCCAGCCCCTTCTGGGTGGTCCTACCTGGGTCCATATTGTTTGTCCAGGTGTCCCAGGTCATGCCCCCAGACAAAGCCCTGCGTGCTGTGATACCGTGCAGGTTCCTCCATTTTCTTACCTCTTCATCTGATTCCAGAGAAACGCTGCTGACCGGTGGTGAGGGCTCAGCTGAAGCTCCAAAAAGCACCAACCCAGAGATAAGGCAAGAATCTACCTTTGCATTTGCTGGTTTACAAGATAGCACACCGGACTTCTCGTGTTTGAAGCTCCTGTCTCAGCTATTAGTTTCAGTAACGACACCTGTGAAGTTGCCAGAATGCTTAAAAATCCACAGAAATTACCCTTGTAGCTACTGTAACACTGCTACTATGATGGATGGTGCAAATAAAGGAGAGGCAGTTAAAGACTTCCAGCACACCTAAAGCAAATCACGATCTGAACTCTGGAAACTCTGATGGCATGAGTACTTTACATAAAATCCACCAACATCCTACTCCTGTTTCAGTGTGACAAACTCCCCCAAAGTACTGATACCATCTTTGCTTGCAAAAGTGGATTTTTAAAAATTCAAAGGAGGCAACTGCTTCTTTCTCTGGACTTTTCACTTTTTTAACCACGTTTGATAAGAAATTGGATTTGCTGATTTACTCGATCTGATGGACTGGATAAGGAGCTTAAAATGATAAAGACTGAAAAGACAAAGGTGCAAGAAACTCAAAAGTCTTTACAAAAAGAAATGAAGACCGTGCAGTAAAAAATATTAACTACTGAAGCTTTATCAACTACCAATTTGAAAGCAATATTAGCTTTACAAAAAAAAACAAAGACAATGGAAAATGCCATGCGGTACAAAAAATTAAGATTAGTGGGTCCTTATGACAAAGCATTTGACTCAATAAGAGATTTCTTGAAAGATCTTTTTGCTCTGCTCTGAAGCTACCTGAAGCTAATCTACCCTTTGTCACTAAGGCTTTTCAATTCCTATGAGGAGACCCTTTATTAGGGGCCCACAGCAAACCCCTATACAAGTCGTTAGTTTTGATCTTCTTTTCCCAGACTCTGCTGCTTTGTTTCAACAAGCCCAATCTGATGGGGATCCTTTTAAATATTATTTCAGGACCCAAGAATACAGTTGTTTTTTCACTAGCCTTTGACACAGATTGGGACCTTGTCCTTAACCAGGAAAATGGGTGCATTGCACTACGAAAAGATTGTCACATCTTTCCAGATATAGCTCCAGCAACACTTCAGAGAAGGAAACAATATCTGCACTATAAAGGAGAGTTGAAGGAAGCTGGAGCCAATTTTAAAGTCCTATATACAGCTAACTGTTCTCTCACATGTGGAGAAGATACAGGGCTCTTTTTTGATCCTGAACAATTGAAGCAGTATATAATGGAGAGACAAATGCGTAAATGTGAAGAGAAAAAACTACTAGAGAATAATATGGAGGAAGAAATGGAAGAAGAAATGCATCCTTTAGAAGATAAGAACAAGGAATAATTTATTTGAAATATGGTTTAATGGTCAGAGTAATTAGACTACAGCCATACTTTAAAGTTTTTTGTAACCAGGGATGTAGAAAAATGAAGCTTCTAACTGATTGTTATGTCCTATAAGCTTATGGCTAACCCAGAATTGTTTGTTATCAACTAGGTTACACTCTTTCAGACTTTAATATGCTTTAAAGTTTTACTTAGTCTACTAAGCCGACCTAGCTCAGTTTTCTAAAAAAGTACTTCTTGGATCCATCATTCCATGGAGGACTTTATCTTTATTTATGGCTGTGTTTACAATATTGATTGTGCTGAACTGATCTGACAGACTTGTTTGACTGGGTGATCAGGGAAATAGATCGGGGAGGGCAGTGGACATGGACTATGTGGACTTTAGCAAAGTCTTCGACGCTATGCCACACACGAGGCTGATACAGAAGCTGAGCAGCCTAGGAGTGGGATCCAAAGTGGTGAATTGGGTTAGAAGCTGGTTAACAGATAGGAGACAGAGGGTGGTGGTTAATAGCACTAACTCTAATGATGAGAGAGTGACCAGCGGGGTGCCACAGGGCTCTGTACTAGGACTGGTCCTGCCTTTTTGAAGATGATATCAAAATCTGCAATAGAGAGGACACTCAGGAGAGGATAGAGAGAATGCACAGAGATCTTGGGAAACAGGAGGATGGTCAGGAGCATGAAAGTTGGGGTTCAATGCCAGAAGGTGTAAAATCATGCACCTAGGGCAAAGGAGCCCAGAAACTGAGTATAGGATGGGGGAGATGCTGACAGTCACTAAACAGGAAAGGGACCTTGAAGTTATTATATCGGACAATTTCAAAGTGACAGGGTAGTGTGGGTAGGGCTAGTGGGATGCTGGGATACCTAGGGAGGAGTATCTCCAGCAGGAGGAGGGAGGTGGTCCTGCCACTGTTTCATTTGCTGGTGAGACCCCACCTGGAATACTGTGCATCCCTAATAGGAGAGACTGAGGGATCTCAATATGTAAACCCTGAAAGAGAGGAGAGCAAGAGGTGACATGATAGAGACCTACAAGTACTTCACAAGAGTGAACAGGGTGCAGGAGTGGAGTCTTTTCCAAGTAAATAAATAAGAGAACTAGGACCAGGAGGTATAAGATGTGAGGAAATACTTCTTCACTGAAAGGGTGGTAGACAACTGTCAGTGGAAGTGGTGGAATCAAAAACAGTGGGGGACTTCAAACATGTGTGAGATAAACATAGGGGCATATTAGAATATAGGCAGAAAGGAGGGAGAGTCATGGAAGACCATTTAGGATCTTCAGAGACAGATTGGGCAAGGAACATCTGGGCAGACAGAATGATCCAAGCTGCCCTTTTCTGTCCACAAATTCCATGTTTCTTAGCAGGGATTGGGCAAGGGAGGGGATGCCACTGGATGACAGATATTACTTTATCAGGATCAGGTAAGGGAGCTTTCCACTTGATGCTAGGCAGATAATGACAGGGAACGAGGAGAGGAGGGGTTACACTTTGATATAACAGGCTGGATTTTCAAAGGGCGACTCAAGGCTTGCACCAAGCCCTGCATCAAATCCATATTTGGCACAACTACTCCCAATACCTTTGCCGCAACTATACCTGATTTTAGTAGGTCGGGTGAAGTTGCAACACTTTGCCTGATTTATGGCATCTTGCGCCAAATATTTGGCATATGCCCCGTAAAAAGGGTACCTAGGAATGATGCAAGCCAGACCAGAAAAAGTTGGTCTAACTTACGGCAATCAGTACACAGGATGGAAAATCCCAGTTGCCAGCCAGGTGAATGTCGCAAGCCCCGTGCACAATTTGTTCAGCACACCCAAGGCTTGCACTGTCTGGGTCACTTTGAAATTCCAGCCCAACATGTTTAATTATTGTTAGACCTGAGCATAAAAAAAATACAACCCTAAACCCCTATTTGCAATGCCATTGCTAAGCAACACATCTCAGAACCCCCAAATGACAAAAAACACACAAATCAGAAAAAAATAGTTTGCCCCACACTTTTAGCAAAAATGAGAGATAAAATCTATACCTCTATTGTTTGCCAAAGGTTCTACAAATGGGGCAACAAGTCAAGTCCTACTAGCCAGGTAAGCTTATAGGGTTACCACCTGTCCTGATTTTCGCAGGACAGTCCTGATTTGGGCAGCTGTGCCCTGCAAAAAAACATGAAAAATACTAAATGTCCTGATTTCATGGTAGAAAAAATATTTTCTAACTTTCCACTAAATATTGCAGAAAAGTACAATACCTTAACTAAAACACCTTAAAATGATGAGAAACAATAGAAGCCACTAGGAAACTACTGCACTTAGCCTTAATTCTGATTATATAGAGAAAACAAGTCTGTTGTATCAGTCGAGGTTACGTACTGTTCTACGAAAAATCATGTTTCAGTTAAAAATGTCCCACTTTGGGCTTCTTAAAAGGTGGTAACCCTAGTTAGCTAAGGGCAGAAATTTGTCACCATGACTACCACATCAAAAACGAGTCTGTCTGGTCAAACAACCTGACCACATTAGGAAGGTGTTTGCACAATTTTATGACAGCTGCATAAGACTGAATGTGCACTGCAAGTGCACCAGCCACTTCCCTTTCTTTTTCCTTCTTTATTTTTATTTTAAACCAGGAAGTGAACTGGGCACAGCCCTTTTCAGTCACGCCTGACATTAAAATACAACACAGGACATTACAAGCAGTAAACAAATTTTATACTAAGTCAGTGAACATTACAGGAACAAAAGTTGAGTTGAGTCTGGATCAGCTACCACTTTCCTGAACTACAGATGAACATATAGCTGATTGAATACCCCTCTGGGTGAGCACTAGGGAAAAAAGGTTTGGCCACATCCTGTAAACTGCTGTATTTGTGATACAAAATGCAGTAAATTACAGTATGTTTTTATTAGACACAATATATTTTTTTATCAGTCACATTTTATTCTGACTGGCCATCAACTTCCGTGACTATTTTAGTGCTCACTCAGCCCCTATTACGAACAATGAGATTCAGCAGCTATTATTTATTTATTAATTTATTGAAATGTTTCACCAGGAAGGCACTCTGAGCAACAAGTCACTCATCTCCTGGTGCAACCTGGGGGGAAGGGGTACAATTGAAATGAGACATTAAACATTCAAGTTACAAGATCAACATTAACATACAGTTGTAAGACAGGTGTTACAAACAGTGTTACAACACTGTTGCGCATAACATGTAGGAAGAGTGGACAATAATAAGTGCCGGGTTAATAAGTAAACAAGTGCTTACATGAAAGAAAAGAGGGAAAGGGGAGGGAGGGGTGAGGTGGGGAAGGGGCAAGAGTCACATCCCTGCAGACCCCTTCAGGATGCGAGGAACCCTGAAAGGGGCCTGGGGGGGGAAGAGAGAAGGGGATAAGGCAGTGTCCCAGAGAGACCCCTTTAGGATGGTGGGGGAAGGGAGTAGATAAGATACAAACCCCTTGGGGGGTAGGAGAGGGACCCATGGAGAGTATTTGGGGTCCTTTACATTCTGTGAGAGATCAAGGGAGGCCAGTAAGGGGGAGCAATTTAAGGGAAGGGGCGGAGGGCTAGAGATTTGGAGGTGGGTGGGTGTGTACAGGGTAAAATGAAAGTGAGGGTAGAGGGGTAGGGTTTGTCCAGGGCTTAGAGGAGGGAATTAGGCAGGGACATGGCAGGAGCACCTAGGTGCCAGGTAATTACTGAGGGCAGAGCTAATGGAGTAGGTGGAGGATTAGTGCTGGATTTGAGGGGGGAGGAAATGCCAAATTTTTGGGAGGCGGTGAGAATAATTGGATTGGCTGATTTGGGTTGATCTGCAGGGGACAACCAGTGTATGGGAGTTGGTTGATGTAAGGGAATGGGAGGGTAGGGGTGTTATAAAGGAGGAGGTGAGGTAGGAAGGGAGCTCTCCCAACCAGTGCTTGATGGCTATTACTAGGTTAAAAAGGCAAGGCAGCAGACACTGATGATCTCTCTGTTGAGTTTTGTAAGCTGTTACATGGCCTGGTGGGAGAGTGCCTAAAACAGATGTACACAGAGGTGCTGGGAGACGGGGTGCTGCCACAGTCCAGCTACCTGGCATCTGTAAGATCCCTAAGAAAAGGAAACATGCTACCTATGTTTATCATACTGTCCCATACCCACTGAATTAGGGTATTATGACCCTGGCATATCTGGACCAGAATGCTTTGTGCAGGGCAGATATTCCTTTCACAATATTAGGCATCTATTGAATGTGGCACAGTGGGGTTCTTGGCATCCAGGAATGGCACTCATGCTCTTCATATATGCTGCGAACATCTATGATTGGGTAGAATGGGGGTACCTATTTCAGGTGCTGAAGCTGTATGGTCTGGGCGCCACATATCATGTTTGTCCAGTTGCTGTATTGCTCCTCAAAGGCAAAGGTGGTGGTCAATGAGGGTTTATCCAGAGAATTTTCCTCACATGGGGTGTCCCTATTAGGGACACACAGAAAGGCTGCCTCCCTCTGCCGGCTTTTGTCCACTGTGGCAACTGAACCACTGGCAGTGAGATTTCAAGTATCCATGTGTCACTAGGCCCACAGCATGACATCACACTGTATGTGGACAATGGCATACTCTGCAAGGTTTTCATCCTGACAGTTATGAGGGCTGTTAACAGTTCTCAAAGTTCTCAGCATATAAAATGAATGTAGCAAAATCTGAGTTCATGTGAATAGATGAGTGTGGAGGGCCAGGTGAAATTTGCACAGCCCCATACAGTGTAGTGCAAAATTAAATCACTTACTTCAGATTCAAGGTTGGCCCAGCCCTGTCCATGCTACAGTTTTATAAACATGTCCTCACCAAAATACAGGGTATGTGTAGACTTGGAGAGGTAGAGGTCACTGCCAGTTTCCTGGCTTGGTAGGGTCAATCTAGTGAAAATGAATGTTTTCTTCTGGGTCATGTATCCACTGAAAATGCTCCCTATGGATCTTACATGTACAGAGCTGCATAAACAGACTGGGCATGCCCTGGGTTTATTTATATTATTGTTTACTTTTGGCATTTGCCTACCACCACCCTTCTCCTTCGGGCCTTAAAATGGCTTCTTCTACCAGCCAGAATCTCCTCTCCCTGCCACTGAGGGAACCTTTCATACCTTCAGTACCTTGATATCATCACTGAGTCAACTTATACCTGCTAGGGACCTCTTGTGGCCTAGTAGAGGGGTGAGTCTGTCCTTACTTTCCACCTAGTTGACTGACTTGCCACTGCTGGGGGCCTCCTTTGTCCTAGAGGAGGAAATGCTGATAAACCATGCTGATGCTGGCTTAATGGGCTCTCAGTGAGGGGTGCTTTTGGCATTGGAAACCATTTTGAACATCATTCAGTGCATCAGTCCAGCATTTCTACTGCTTTTCTACCCTTCCCCCTCCCATTAACTCATTCATGCTTATGGCTGGCCTGAAAGGGGTGCTTAATACAATTTGGTCACCCACACCACCAATGGTGCCTCCACCAGCTTTATCCCCAGAGGTTTTCTATAGGATATGAGAATTGCTGCACTAATGCCACTGATCCCTAGCCATCCCTAAAAAAAACACGGTTTTAGAAAAAATGAACATCAGATGGTGTATTCTGACATCAGATTTTGGTAGCACTATGTCAGGATCAAACCACAAGTTCACACAACCATTTTTATGACAAACACGGCCAGTTTTTGGACAGAGTGCTAAGCAGCAATGAGACAGCCATGACTTGCTCTCTGTTTCATAAATGTATAGTGACTAATATGGTCTATTGACCCATTTGCCTTATTAACACTGTAAAAAATTGCACAGCAGTAAATTGTAACTTTAAAATGATTTAAAACATTATTTTTTTGAAAGAGATGGTTCAGACGAGATTGCCCACTACAATCGCATGGGGATCTTGGAAAGGTAAAAAAGCCATGCCTTGCCATATGTTTCTTTCAAAATCTTGATACAGATTGAGCAGACAATATCTCCTGAACTATTTACTTCACATATTAACACTGTACATCATTGTAAAGCTGGGAACTCTGACAACAGTGCACAGCATTAGTTTGGGAGACAAATGGTTGTGGAGAATTCACCCATTATGTGTCCCTCATCTCCCTATTAAGATCAGCTAGAGGGAGTGTTTTCAGAAAGCATATCATGATTCTAATACACCATATTATCCCTGAAATGCTAAATGCCACCAGGGAGAACCCTGCTCCACCATGCCGCCACCAGAAGCCACTGGGAGAGTAAAGCTAGAAGCACCCTTCCCAGGGAGGAAAGCATCCAGTGGCTGCTCTGATCCCTGCCTGCCAGCCTCTGTTTCTGACATCTCAGGCTCAGAGTGCAAATCCAGGTCATCAGCAAGCCAGAGCAATCCCTCATTGCCATAGAGCCTGCCCATAGAGGTTTATGCAGTTAGGTAAGGAACACAGCATGAGCTTGATAGGATTAAAGGAGCAGACGGGAATAGGGACTTAAGTTCTCTGACTTTAAAACATTGTTTAGTAGCCCACATATGTGCAGCAGTGGGGAAGGGAGACAAAGAATCTGGCTGAGTTGCCTAAGAGAAGGAGGGATTATAACTCCTGTTGCAATTCTGCTAAGGTCTGACAAGCTTGAGGGCCTATAAAGCTATACCAGATGGAAACCTGTTGGTTATTTACACACTGCAGACATGGGAAATGATAAAAAATGATAAAGAATGCAGGATGTGGTGATTCTACTCCCCATTGATGCCAGCCCTGGATTTCCCCTTGACTGTAGGAAAATGGCTTTCAGGCCTGGGAAATTTCAGGGGTACAGTGCATTGGGAACTCATTCTTTTCACAGAGAATGAAATTTTATTTGAAGAACTGATGCATGATCTGGCAATTCCACCCTTTGCACCACTATAGAACTATAGAAACAGAAAATGATGGCAGAAGCGGACCTGTGGTCCATTGAGTCTGCCCAGACATGATTTCCCGGAACCTACTGTAACAGTGGAGTCCTGTCCCTCGAGATGTCCAGCCTAGTCTTTTTTAGCACTGTGTTATTGTGCCCAAGCCTTGTCCCACATGTGCTTAAAACGTGACACCGGCTTTGCAGCCACCACTTCGGGTGGCAGTCTATTCCACTGCTCCACCACCCTCTTCGAGAAGTAAACTTTCTGATGTCCTTCCTAAAATTCCGGCCTTTTAATTTCCACTCATGGCTCCGTGTTATAGAACTGGTGTTCCTGGTGAAAAGCACAGTGTGTGGCACTTTGTTTATGCCTCTAAGGAACTTGAAGGTTTCAATCATATCTCCCCTTTCCCTGCTAGTTTCCAATGAATACATGTTCATGAGTATGTAAGTATAAGCAAGGGTTCAATTAATTTATTTTCAGTGGAAGTCTAAAACCTCCAGGAGTCAAAATCTGGGAGTCATTCCAATGTTTTGGAAGTCAAAATACTTCCTGGATCCCATTTTTGGAAGTCAATATTCTAGGACAAATTTATGGATGTTATGTAAGCAATAACCCACAACAGGTTATGAGGTTACCGGGGCTTAATCAACACTCTGGGTGTATTGCAAGGCATGAGGCCATAGGCCAAGTGTCTTCACAGCACCTGGGGTGTTGATTAATCTCTAATAACCCCATACCCTGGAGTGGGTTATTGTGATTAAAACATGGGTTATGTGCAAAACAAGGTTGAAAACAACATAAAGGGGCTTACTCCCTGTTTAAATGCCTAAAAAGGGACTGTATCCTGCCACCTGGAAAATAGTCCTCAACACATACTCTATATGTCACTGCTTTTAAGCACGTACAAATGTCACATATACAATACTGACAGGATTTGTTACATTTATTGTGCATAAAATACTGCCTGACTCTTGGAACACCCTGCACTGTGCACCCCCCTCCCCCCTGAAAATGCCCGTGAAACAATGACTTGCATGCTGATCCGGGAGGGGGCTGTACTTCTGATTACAGTACATGGAGGGAGCTCACACACACAGCAAGTAGGCAGCAGCTCAGCACAAGCGCAACAGTAGCGACAGTGGTGCAGGATCATGGCTGCTTCAAAACAGAATAACTTGCTCTCAGTACTGTACTGTATGTGGTTGCTCCGTACCTGCTCCTTCTTCATCATATTGAAACCAGACTGCACAGAGAGATGAAGGGCACTTACAAGCAGCACAGCACATGGCAACAGCTTTCGTGTCACACAGCACGCTCCATGGTGTGGGACATTAACCCACTCCTTCCGCAGGGGCAACAGATTGCTGCCTGCACTACTGCACTTTTACATATGCTGTAATGAGGCGGGGGCCACTGCGGAACACAAGCAGCCAGAAAGAGAGAGAGAGAGAGAGAGAGAGAGGGGACACTGCAGGACTTTGTTTAGCACTCTCCCTGTTACTGTTTCTCTCACTATCTCTGTCGGAACTAAGTGTTGGCAGAAGACAGAATGGGGAGACCTTTGCCATGATCACATCGGTGCCCAAATTGCACAACCGACAGATCGAGCACTGCAATGCACTCCTCCTTAGATGGCTGCCTGAACCCCCTTCCTCCCCACCCCCTGTCCTTTGGCTCTCACACTGGGCACCCTGGCTTGAGTTTTAGGAGGGAGGCAGGGGTGTTCTGTTGCTTTGCTGATGGGGAGTGTGGGGGACCAGGAATGGATGACAGCCTCCAGGGGGTTTGCATTATCTCTCCCAGTCCCTTCCATCTACATTCACACCATACATCCCAACAGACAGGTTCTCCAGCATGGCAAGGTATGGAGGGAGGGGTGTTCTATTGCTTTGTTGACAGGGATTGGAAGGTGGGCTGGGAACAGACGACAGCCTCTGAGGGCTTTGCACTCTCTCGCTCCCTGTCTGTAACATGTACATTCAGACCACTCATCCCCTACGCTGACTCCTTCACTGCCGGTCACTGAAGCAACAGGTTCTCCAGCACAACGAGGTATGCAGACTGCTACTTTTTTTCTCATGCCCGCAAACACACAGAATTAGTGTTAATAGGCATGTCCTGGTGGTGTGCATATACCTGCTTTGACAGCAATGTCTAAACTACACAGAAGACAAGCAATGTGCTCACATTCACATATGTGGGTAACAAAACCTGCTGATGGCCACAGAGAATATGATTAACAGAGGCAGAAGGTGCAGGAGAAATGCCACCATCCTGATCACTTACTCAGGATTGCAAATGGCTGTCAGCACACTTTTCTTTTCACTGTGCAGAAGAAGAACCAGCAGCGGATCTCCAGAGTTGCTCTGTGGCACCTTGGATTAACGCTAACTTAATCCACGGCCCCACAAAGTGATTCACCCAATCAGGTTGCATATATCTGTCAACCCATATTATAATATATCAGTTTTACAATACAATTTATTTCAGAACAATCCATCATTTCTGACTTCCATGCCTGCAATTTTGGAAGTCATCTAATATTTGGTTTTGCATCTGGAAGTCAATGACTTCCTCCCTCTTTATTTTGCAAGTTTTTGCCTTATTTTTGGAAGTCAGATACTCCCAAAATGGAGTTAACTGAAGCCCTGAGTACAAGTATAAATACTTGCAAGCCAGGGATTATGTATGGAAGTCAAGAAGGCTGACCCTTACAGACTCTTTTCTAGTCTCTCTTGAGAATCTCATAATGAAGGCTAGAGTACACACATAAGGGTTGATATCAAGAACATATTTGGCCCTCCGTAGCTCTGAGGCTGATTACTCGACTAAGGTGAAATGAATTTGGGAGTGAGATTTAGGGTTGTAGATACCTGATTAAGGGTAGTTCACAATATATTTATTTGTAATGAATTTGGAAGTCCAATATCATTTTGTTAACATATTGTACTTCCTGCCAGCTATAATGCATACATTTAACTAGGGGATCTCCCCAGTGCGTTGATGGTGTAAGTACGAGAGAGGGACATATCAGCACCACTTCTGGTGCATCAGACTCCCTGCCCATATTGTTCCAATATTGTTAGAGTGGCCTTCAGAATTTTCAACATCCCCTGTAGCTAATGCCCCACTCTCACTATTATTTGGGATAGAAGACAGAGGATAAACAGTGTGCAGCCACTACCTCACCAGCAGGGTACAAACTGGATACCTATGCATGGCATCTAACATGGCTGAGCAGCCTGAGTCCCTAATGTTGGTGGTACATAATGATGTAAGACACTTGGTGCAGTTTCTCCCCCATGGTGGTTTATTTCATGGCGGCTGCCCTTCAGAAAATTAACAGCAGGAGTTTTGAAATACCTTATTATTATTTATCTGTAGATTTCTGTAATGAGAGGTGAGAACAAGCTGTTCTACCCTGTTTGGTGTGCCAAGGGAGGAGGTAGTCAGGAGCTTGTCTCCAGGGTACTTGCACCCTTGATCAGGTGAGCGCCCGCTGGGGTGTGGTGGGTAGCTCATAGGTCTCGGCCCTTCTAAACTTGCAGTGCTGCCATGTGCTGATCGAGAGGAAAGGGAACTGCGATGCTGTGATTGAGTCTAGCCTGTGCCTACAACTACCATCTGCCTATTGCTGTGACGTCATCCACCTCGAAGCATCCGAGACTGCTTTTAATTGGTACAGGACACATGTATACTGGGTTACCACCCAGAAATTGATGCTGCTGAATTTTCCCTTGTTTAACTTACAATATGTGTTGGATGCCCTTTTGGATTACAGTTATTCTGCTGTAAAAAAGTGCTAGCCAAATGTCAGTCACTTGGGCTGAAAGCAAGCTTGCATATCTGTAAGTGCACCAATGCAAGATCCTGGGCACCACAACCAGGGCTCTTGAGAGGGTGGGAGAGCAGGGGTTAATTCCTGGGACCCAGTGCCAAGAGGGGCCGAGGACTCCCAGCATTCTGTATGCGGTGAAGGGACTATGAGCTGGTAGAGGCCCCAGAGTCTGAACTTTCCCCGGTGCATGGAATTCCTCTCAAGGGGCCTGACTGCAACAGCAAGCCTGCAACAGTGTTTCATTTACCTGGTTACCCAGTAGTTAGAACCAGACTACAGTTAAAAAACAAAAGTGATTCTTGTGAAAGTTAATTGTAACTGTGGGGATATGCTACTGAGGGTAGTGGGTGACCCTACAGTACAGTGGGTGGTGTCTGGAAGTCTTTTGTGAGGGTGTGGGGAGGCCCAGAACTATCTTTGTGGAGAGTCCTGGTCATTTGAAATTGCAGAGCTTGGGGTGACACACTTGAAAATAGTGAAAGTGGTAATTGTGTTGCTATTGCTAAAATCATTGCTAGACTAGTTTTGCCTAACTCCAATTCTCATCTCAGGACCTGTATTGCTGATTAATAAAGTACTGTTGTAAGTTTCTAAATTTTGGTGTGTGAGCATATTATTAGTGATCTACCCTAATTGGCGCAATAGTGTTTGAAACTGCAATTGAAATGTAGATAGTGGTACAGATTGGTTCTCGGGTGAGGTCTGACAGTTATTGGGAAGGTGGGTTGGTACTGCATCCCAGGGGGCAGTAGTCAACTTTTTATTAAGCCCACTATTTCCTTCTCGGGGTGGAGGAATCATGCTATTTCCCTTGTTTCCATACCAAACCAAACCGCCCATGTAAGGTATTTTAATGCGCCCAGGCCCCTCAACCTTGCTTGGCCTCCATGAGTGAAAGGCAGGGGTAATAACTGAAAAAGTAACACATGTAACGTCTACACGGCGACCCAGTTACATATGATGAACTGATGATGCTATTTGCTCAATTACACAGACACAACATTTGCTAAGATGTCAAAATGATTTTATTACACTATTATGAATTTACTGCACTGTTTATTATTGACAGTACATTGGAACTTTTACATTGGCTGTATGTGATTATATGAAAAATAAATTCCAATAATTAAAGAAACTGTGAGACAAACAATTTGTCTCATGTCTGCTCTTTGATTTCTAATCCAAAGGATATATCGGCTTTTCCAGTTCCACTCTATCCCTTTAACAGACAGTTAAATGGTTGTTGCGTATCAACGGTATGCAACCATAAAAAGAAGCTTCAGGTGGGATTTAACAGAGACATTTAGAATAATTAGAGGTAAGGGGCCCAAACAGCAGCAGGATGTTTTTTCAAACAGCCAACAACACAAAAGCAGTAGCACTCGGGAGCTACAAAAATGTGAATGCATAAATAGGCATTGCCTTAGTAAAGCAAAGTTTAATGTGCAGCAAATCACATTATGTCAAGCCTGGTGTTTTTTTTTCCATCTGCTAGTTGCTAGGGAACAGTAAAGCAAGTGCAGTTCAAAATCAAGCGAGCCAAGATTAAGAGAACGAGGAGAAAACGCCACATCACCAAGAGGGGGTAAAGTTATGAAACAGCCTGTCACAGAAGATAGTGGAAACAGAAAGCACGACACCATGACCAGACTGGATAAACACCTAGAAGGAAATGACACTAAGAAATGATCATTGAACAAAGTTATGATCACTGGGTAGCAATACAGCTACAGTCTAGATCTCTGACAAGATGGGTGATAATCCAGCATGAGGCATATCCTTGGAGAGTGCTACTTCACTTCTAAAACAGATAAAAATTTGAAAAAAAAACCTCAAAGGAGAAAAGCAATTTAACCGACCCATGCAGTGATGCTGGTATGGTCATGTGTTTGTAGTCCACCAATCACAGAACAGGAAGTTATCACATGCTTGGGGTAGGGGTAGTGAAAAGGGGGAAGACAGAGAGAGAGAGAGAGAGGAGTTTAAGCAAAGTACTTACAGAAAGTACTCTGATTAAAAAGTACAACCCTTTTTCTAACCCCGATTTCACTGCCTGTTAAAACACTGGTTTCAGTGCGGAACTGCTGATGTTATGTGATGTCAGCAAGGTCACTCAGAGCCCAGCCTTGCTGCCAGCAACTCTGTATGACCACTGGCACATATAGAATTTCCATCACAAATAAAAAAAATTGCACTTTTTATCACTTCCGAACCACTGTGCACTGTGCCTCTCCAGAAATATACAGCCTGCTCTCCTCCCAAAATCTATATACCACTCCTCCAAAAAATTTGAACTTTGCAGTACCGCCACAATTTGCACCCACAACCCTTTCGAATTTGGCACCTCACATCCCTCCCAAAATGTGTGCCACACTGTCATCCATACATTCCGGCCCCTTAAGCTTCCTGAAATTTGTGCCCCATTCCTCTCCTGAATTGTACACCCTGTATTCCTCCAGAAACTTTTAGCCCACACCACTCTGAAAAAAATTAGACCCCACACCCCTCCTACAATGTGTGCCTGAATCCCTTCACAATTCTGCATACTGCACTTCTCTTAGAATTTGACATACTATACCCCACTCCTCCCAAAATTGATGCCTGCACCCTCTGAAATTTGTACCATGCACCCCTATCAGAATTAGTGAGCACTATCATGCTGAATTTTCTGCCCCACCTCTTCCAAGTTTGCCTTTACACCACCCCTAAAAAAAGTATCCCATGCAATTCCTAAAACTGACAGCCAAACACCTCCTGAAATGTGTGCCCCACCCTCCTTCCAAAATGTGTACCTACCCCCTCGCAAAATATGTGCCCCCAAAAGATTTAGCCCATGCCCATCCAGAAATTGCTCTCCTGCTTCCCTCCTTAATTGTTCACCCCTCAGTCTTCCTGAAATTTACCCCACACACCCCTTATGAAAATTATTATTATTACTGTTATTATGTTTAATATTAACAAGGAAGATGAACCATTGAGCCAAACCTCTTGTCAATGGTGCCTTGAGAATTAGTTGCATAAAAATTCTATATAAAAGTTTTCAGCATAAAACATGTCCACATAATATAATTATAAAAAATGCCATCCATACAATTCATAGAAAATATTTATGTTACAAAAACCAGTACAATTTTTGCATTTCATCCTAGAAAGTTCCATAAGTGTTTTACATGGTTATACTTGGTAGTTCACCACACAGGTCACCACAGAGAGGAAATGGAATTCAAATCTGATGGCTCAGTAAAAGAGAAAGCCTGCTGACCAGTTAAAGGAGTACTACACCCTCATATCTTGCAAATATCATTTGTTTCCTTGTCAACAGACAACTCTTATTGTGTGGCTGTTGGGGACTTTGCCTTACTTTATTTTCACTGTTCATACTAGTCGCCGTAACTATCCTGTGGGTCTCTATTTTCTGGTTGTTGAAATTTCATTGTGCCTGAAAGCTACACATTAGCATATGAGAACATGATGTGTCTGCACCTTTTACACTCCACGGTATGTCTGTCTGCTTACTCAGAATCCAACAAAGTTGCAGCAGGCATGAAATACCACATTTACTTTCAATTAGCTTTGCAAACAGTCTTAGATGTAATGCAGGGTTTTTTCTTTAAATTGCATTCAGTCTGTATGTTTCTAGAGAGTTTTTCGGGTTATATGTACTTTCAGCATAGACATATATGATGTAAATGGCTGCTGTGGCATCATGTTCTCATGTGCTCATGCAGCTCTCAGGGACAATGAGATTTCAGCAACCAGAAAATGGAGACCCCCAGGTTAGTTACAGGGGCTGTTATGAAAAGTGAAAACAAACTAAAGCAAAAACATATATCCCCAACAGCTACATGAAAAGAGTTATAATAACTGGTCAGCAATTTCTCTCAATGTACTGACCAGGTTGATATTTTCCATAACAACCGGATGGTTGTTATGACATTCATGAGCCATGGCAGTCAAACTATGCTGCTGCCTCATTGGCCAGCAGTCTGTATGTGGGCGGGGCCAAACAGTCCCACAAACTGCTGGAGAAAAATTGCTGGACTGTTATTATAAAAAATAAAAGATAGGGAGGGTGTTTCATATGAGAATTTAATGCAAATCCCTCGTTGTGGGATGCTTTGATAAACCTCTCGGGCTTTGCCTCAGGGTTTATGTAGCATCCCACAACTCGGGTGTGCATTAAATTCTCATATCAAACCCTTCCCCATCCATTATTCTCTATATCTATTATAATAGCTGACTTTCTCTCTAATGCCAGACTAGTGTTCTCTGGAGTGCCACAAGGGTCAATCCTTGTGTCTCTTCTCTTCAGCATCTTCCTAAATAGTCTTCCACAATCCTGTCTGGAGCAACTCCTCCTATACACTGACGACGCTGTCATCCACTCCACCCACAAGGACCCCCACCTTCTGCAAAGCAAACTACAGCATGGCTTCTCCTCAGTTGAAAACTGGTTCAGTAAACACAAACTTGTCCTCAACTATAAAAAAAACAAAGTCCATGCTCTTCTGCAACTCGCAAAACAAGAACTGGAACCACCCCCTCACTATTGCAAACTGCCTAGGTGCAATCCTAGAACAAGTGCAAACCTTCAAATACCTTGGAATCACTCTTGACAGTTGTCTATCCTATGGGGCTGACATTGACAATGTTGCCTAAGTGACTAACACATGTATTGGCCTGCGTTACAGGCATAGGCAATGCCTAACTTCGGAAGCCTTAAGGATCGCAGTTCAGAGCTCGGGTGATCTCAACTATCGACTATGGCCTCATCATCTATGGTTCCACTTCCACCACTGCACTCAGGCGCATATCTATGGCATTGAACAAAGCTTGCCGACTCATCACTGGATCCCATCATCTCACCCATACTTGTGACCTATATGCCCATACTGGTTGGCTTCAACTCTCGAGCTGCATCAAGTATCTAACATGCATAATGGCTAAAAAAACTTTGATGGACTTTGCCCCCCCCACCCCCCGAGTTCAAGCTCTGCTACAACCTGCACATAATTCTCACCTCACCAGGGGCTCTGAATCTCAATGACTGCTTATTCCAAGATGCCAGACCTCACAGGGACAAAGATCCTTTGCCTACAGAGCTCCCAGCTGGCTACATGGTCTCACCAGGGACATCTCCTCCCTACCTAAGCTAGGCCTGTTCAAATCTAACCTCCGCCTATTTCTGTCTGCCTCTAGCACATGTGACTGTCTTCTCTAACCTGCTGTTCCCTTTTTGGCAGTTGTCCCTTCTCATCCACCCCTACTCTCCCCCTCTACCTTCCCCCCTCCTCCTCCTTTTACTTGCACTTTCCACTTGCACTTTCTTCGTGTTTTGACAATTGCCTCTGGCAGCATCTTCTTCTCAAGTCTCACCAAGTTCTTGTTATCAATGTTATCCCTGTCCTGTGCATGCCCCAGTACTGCCTAATCTGTATGTACTCATTAATGATAAACAACTGTAACCTGTTATCCTGTAATAATTAATGTCCTGCTTGTTTGTTCTCATCCTGACGTGGAACCTTTGTAAAAGAGCATTGGCTCAAAGGTAATTGTAATCCTAGACTCTAATAAATAAAAAAAAATAAATGAAATAAAAAATATTGCCAAGGAAACCGATAACATTTACAAAATATGAGGGTGTAGTGCTCCTTTAAATGGGATGTACTGGCACAGTTAATGCAGCGATTGCTGCAGAATTTGGGGCATCAGTACCCCGATGTCCCCTATATTCACACTATGCAGACCAGCATTTTCCTACCTGAACACTCGCAAATTTTGTAACTCAGAGGGGTGCAGCTGGCATTTTCAATCAGTCGGACGTGGAGCATCCATTGTGCTGCAAACAATGTGATATGCTGATGCTCCACTGCCCTTCTTGTATTGTGCCCTTATGTACGGAGATTTAATAATCTCCCTATTTCCCATGTCCAGTGCTGTTTTTACACAATTTGCCTAAATACCATGTGCATGCCTGGCGCACACATGGTATTTAGGCAAACTGTGTAAACTAGGGCTGGGCATGGGAAATAGGGAGATTATTAAATCTCTGTACATAAGGGTACACTGCAGGAAGAGGCAGTGCAGCATCAGTATTTTACTTTATTTGCAGCGTGATCTTGGATGTTCCATGCCTACCTGATTGAAAATGCCAGCTGCACCCCTCTGAGTTACCAAATTTGCAAGAGTCCAGGTAGAAAAATGCTAGTCTGCATAGTGGGAATACAGGGATCATTGGGGTACTGACACCCCAAACTTTGCAGCAATCACTGCATTAGCTGTGCCAGTACTTATACTTTAAGGAGTTTGATGTAGGACGCTCAAATTCAAGCTCACATGAAGCTTTAAACCAGAGAAAATTATTCAATTCTGTAATATACTGTATGTAAGAATGTTCTGGGCAACATACTTGTACATAAATTTAAGTAAATCATATTTGTACCTGTCTGCTAGAGACAGCCAGCCTAAGCCATTTAGTAAAGTGCAGCAGTGCATTTATTAAATCTTCCTCCAAACCCTTTCCAAAATCTCCGCTTCATACTCCATGCAAAATTTGCATGCCACAATCACACCAAAATCTGCACATCCCTCCTCTCTTAAAATTATTACCTTGCACTCTTCCCAAAATGTTGGCCCACACTCCTCCTGAAACCTCTGACCTGCTCTCCTACCAAAAATATGTGCCCTTTTCCCTGCCAGAATTTGTACATCATACCACCAAAATTTATGTACCATACCTCTTCAAAAATGTGTGTTCCCACACCTGTCCCAAAATTTGCAATCCACACCACTCTTGAAATCTGTGCCCAACTCCCCTCTTGAAATGTGTACCCATATCCTTAATTTAAGCCTCCCTCCCAAAATTTGCATCCCACACCCATCTAGAAATGTGTACCCCTGATGTGTCCTGAAACTTGTGTTGTTCCATATCTTTCTTGAAATGTGCACCCCATTCCACTTTCGAAATCTGTACCCTGCACCCCTCCCATAATTTGTACACGTGACACCTCCCAAAATGTGCACCCCACATGCATCCCAGTGTGTGACTTGCTTCCATTCAGAAATTTGCAGCCCACTACCTCTCAAAATGTAAACCCCATACCCTACAAAACCTACACCCCATATCACTCTAAAAATGTGTTCCGATGCATTCTGAAATTTTCACTCTACATCTCCTCTAAAATTTGTGTTCTGTACCCCTCACAAAAATTGCACCCCACTCCTCTTCCAAAATTTGTGCTCCACAACCTTCTTGAACTTTACACCCCACATCCCTCCTGGAATTTGTGCCCCACTCCTTTATGTAGTAAAGGGTATGGGTCACCAATTTCAAGAGCTGTGGAGTTCAGTATGGTAAATTACTGACTGGTGCAGTGTGTAAAATGTGGAATAGAGGTGAGCACAAATCTTGAGAGGGGTGTGAGGTTCAGTTTTGTGGAGAGGGCTGCCTCACTGTTCAGGAGGGATGCAGAGTGTACTATTTAGGAAGGGTAATGATGGCAAATTTCATAAAGTTTATGTTGCTCAAATTTTAGGAGGGCTATGGGTTACAAGGAAGGAATGGGAGGTGCCAAATTCAGGAGAGGTACGGAGTGCACAGTATGGCAGGACCACAAGACACACATGTTGCTAGGGGTGGATGTATAGATTTTGTTAAGGGTCCACAGTCCACATTTCTGGAGATCCTACATTTTTTATTTATGTATTTTTTTATTTATATAATTTCTGCAGATCACGCCTCAAGCTGATTTTATTTGCACTATTGCACCAAGTTATCACCTAATCTGACATTTTCTTTTTCTTTTTTATCTTCTCAGTCCTAAACTTCAAGTGCTAGAATTATTTTATATAGTTTCTAACACTCTGTAATACTATGAAAATTGCCTGATTCAAACAAACTGTATTTTAACCTGCCATCTCTACCTCTGATCTTGAACCTCCCTCCTATCGCATTCCTTTCACCACCCTGTTACAGCCCAACTCTCATTTTCTCCGGCTGCCCTGTATTTCTCCTCTAACCCTAACCAAGACTTCCCCATCTCCCCTCCATATCTCTCCTTTTTCCTTCACTCTTTATCTGCATATCTCTCCTTCTGTGTCTTTGTGCCCTGCTATCATTTGGCACTCCCACCCCCACCCTAAAATTATCCCTCATCTCCTAAATTGTCATTCCTCACCCTTTTGTCTTGCAAGAGGGGCCTCCTGTATGCCCCACCCACCAATTACCTAAAGCGCTGACCCATGGAGCAGTCCTTATGTGGTGCTAACCTCTGTCCTTTCTTCCCTATTTCAGGACCGAGCTCCCAAAGTCATCCACCGCTGCAAGCAGCTGCGGTGCGGAGCTCCATCGGCCACCCGCTCTACTCGCACCGGCCGCTGAATTCTCGGCTATCAGGTACGGCACCTCAAGGATTGAAAGTGCGCATCAGGATTGGTCCCTGCTGCCTCTGCCTCCTCTGCCATTGGCTCCTGTGTTCCAGACCTGGCCCACAATTGGCTGTGGCAGCCTGGACTAAGCATGACTATTTTTTAAACTGTGTTCATCTGTAGTTTTCTCTGTGCTACGTGATTGCATATTTGTGATTTTTAACTACAGAACTAATAATTTAGTTATAAGGATTTTGCTGTGGTCCTACTTTTATCTTTGCAATGTTTAAACCCTCCGGTTTATAGAATATATTTAGTGAAGCCATCTATTGTTACTTACTACAAAAAAAAATGTTACATGTTACAAAAAAAAAGTAAAGGGACCCGCGTTTGCAAAATAAGGGACCCGTGTTTGCCTCGTTGGAACCGTGCAGCAGGTATAGTGGGGAACACTGCAATGCCAAGTGCTCTCTGCAGTCATTCGAGCCCCACTGATGCTGCGCGTCAGCTGCCCCCACCACCACCCTTGGTCGTGTTCTCCTTATATACACATGGAGATCTCTTTTGATTGGTGAAGCGCAAAAACCAATCAGGCAACTTCTCCATTAGCAGGTTATCGGGACCTGCTGCTAGAGGCTGCCATTGCTTCCACAGCTGATCTTTCACTGTCGGCTCCTTAACTACTGCATGGTTTATTTTTCGGTGTCAGTCCAAAAAAAAAAAAAATAGCAATGGGAAAATCACTAAGTTAAACTTAAATTCCCTCCCAAGCATGTCTAAAATAAACACCATAGCTCCCTTTTCTGTCCACATAGTGGTGCCATGGCTTACCCTCCTTGTTTTAACCCTCTTCCAAAACCCACTACCCTCTTGCCTTCTTCATACTTGTCCTAGCGCTACCCCTCCCTTGCCCCAAATTTACCTCCTACGTTAAGCTGACCAATAAAAACTCCCTCATCAGTTACCATGTCCTATATCCCCTACCCTCCTCTTTTACCATGTCACCCCCCCTCTGAAACCATGACTACCCCATTACTTTATGGACAGGAAATACTTCGCCTTACGTGCACCCATATTTCCAATAAACCGCTCCATCATGCGGTCACATCTCGACGCACCTCCAAAAAGATCCACAAAACTACCCTAACCAGGACAGCAGTCATCCTCCTGCTACTTGTGGGCAACATTCACCCAAATTCTGGACCCACTCTCCATACCCCACGGCAACCAGCTAAACAAAAGGGACTGCGGCTGGCCACCATTAATGTTTGTAGTCTCCAAAAGAAGCTTGCCTCATTTCAAGCCTGGGTCTGCCTCCACTGCCCTGACGTAATAGCCATTACTGAAACATGGCTGTCACAGCATATCCCTGACTCAGCTGTAAGCATACCTGGTTACACACTGTTCAGGTTGGATAGACTAAATTGACGGGGTGGGGGTAGTGCTCTGTATCTTCGAGAGCACCTACAAGGAATAAACACTACTGCCATAAGCCCTTCAGAAGGTGTACAGTCCCTCACTGTCAGGGTTGAAATTGGAAACTCGAGTAAATCCCTTTACATAATGTCCGTATACATACCCCCTCATAACCAAAGGGATGTCTTCACATCCATCCTAAACATAATCGACCAGCTCTCAACAAATTTGGAAGTCATAACCCTAGGTGATTTTAACTTAAACTGGCTTGCCCCCCAGACATCCCCCCTCAGGGATGCAGCTGCTGCCCAAAATCTGTCCCAAATGGTCCTCACCCCCACTAGAGTGAACAAAAATATGGGCCACAGCTCCCTCCTTGACCTCATACTCACAAACCATCCTGAGCACATACTGGATGTCCAGGTCCTATCGGACTCCATCAGTTATCACTCCCTGGTAACTTGCCTCTGGACAAATAGCTGGAAACCACCCCCACCTAGGATCTCCATGTGTCGCCAACTCAAGAAAGGGGCTCTAAAACATCTCAGAAAACTACTTCGGAATTTCGACTGGTCCCCTCTTGATCACCAGGCATCAGTTGATGCGGCCCTGTCCTTCTTCTTAAGTTTCTTCCAATCCACCTGTGACATCTTTGCCCCCCACGTCAAATGGATTGAAAAGTCTAAATCATCCCCCTAGGTAACTCGGTCTTTGCTTGATCAAATGAAGGCGCGTGACGACCTGTGGCACAGAGCCCTTCAGTCAGGTCAACCCTCTGACCAACAACGATATCGTGCTGCTCGAAATACTTGTACCTGGGCAATTCAGCTGGCAAAGGCTGCTTACTACCAAACAAAACTCACTGCCACTTGGGTGATGGAAAGAGGTTCTGGGATAATATAAAGGAACTTAGTGGAAAGTCTCCCTCCCCTCCCCCTACCATGCTTATCCTAGATGATATCCCCACCCAAGAACCCAGCAAAATAGCAAATGCTTTCAATATATCATTCTCAGACCTAAGCTCGCCACCCCCCAGTGCGCCACCTTTTCGTCTCAAAACTATCTCCACTAGTGATGCCCACGCATATATTTCCAGGTTCCTAGGAAAGACCAGACATAGTGGTGACTCACTAGATGCAAAACTGCTATCTTTAACCCTTGATGCTGTACTAGTACCTCTTACTAAAATATTCAACATTTCCCTGTGCCTAGGACAATTCCCGTCCTTATGGAAAAAGGCGATGATTACGCCAGTACATAAAAATGGTGCACGTACTTCAACTAGTAACTACAGGCCCATCTCCATACTCCCTCCACTCTCAAAAGCACTGGAGAAAATAGTGGCTGATCAACTTACGAACTATTTAGATGCACAACACCTAATTTGCCAAAAACAACACGGTTTCAGGAAAGGTCACAGCACCACCACTGCCCTACTAGAACTCACCTCCTTTGTTCATGACGCTCTTGACCATGGAGACCTGGCTGGTTCAGTCTTTATAGATCTCTCCAAGGCATTTGATACCGTCAATCACACCATGCTCATAAACTCCCTGCTCTCTGTTGGCGTCTCCAAAGAAACTACTAGCTGGTTTTCCAGTTATCTCTTTGGCCGCACTCAACAGGTGACGATAAGAAACACGCTCTCCGCTAACCTTCCCGTCCAATCGGGTGTCCCATAAGGGTCCATCCTTGGTCTGCTCCTTTTCTCACTTTACTTGAACTCATTATCTTTGGCCTCCTCTGGGCGTCTTCTCCTTTATGCAGATGATGCTGTGATCTTCAGTAGGCACCCAGACCCCACGCAGCTTCAAGAATCCTTGCAGGGCTCTTTCACTCAAATTGAAGCCTAGCTTTCCTCACACAAGCTCGTACTCAACACAAAAAAGATGAAAGTCATGCTATTCACCCACCCACAACATAAGCACAGCACTACAAAATTATCTATAGATAATGTGATGGACACCACGCTGGAACCTGTTTCCAATTTTAAATATCTAGGGGTTACTCTAGACTCCGCCCTTACCTATCGTGAGCATATCGCGTCAACTTGCACTGAAATAAACAAAAGAATTGGTCTCCTCTACAGGCTTAGGCCATGTTTACCTCCGGAGGCTCTACGCTTAGCTATCTCCTGCTCCATCCTTTCCCTGGTAGACTACAGCATAATCATCTACGGGGCCACCTCTGACACAGCACTGTCCAGCATTAAACTTGCCCTAAACAAAGCCTGCAGATTGGCCATAGGCTGTGATTGTCTTACGCATACCTGTGACCTCTATCTACGGTCATCATGGCTAAACTTCCAGGGGCGACTAGTTTATCAGACCTGCCTACTGGCCCAAAAAATCCAGTTGGGCCTAGCCCCCACGGGCTGTCTTCAGCTCCTCCAGAAGAACCTACCAGCTCGCACCACTAGACACTCTGACACTGCCACATTCCGTGTCCCCTTTGTGAAGACCACTGCTGGCTAAAGGTCATTTTGCTATAGGGCCCCACTCTGGATGAACTCAGTCCCTGACTCTATCTTATCAATCCCCAGGCTTGGGCCTTTTAAACCTGAGTTACTTAATCACATTATGTCTAACTCCCACTGTGACTGCAGATGAAACTTTAAAAAAAAAATGTTAATGCACCATTACTTCACAGTTGCTAATGTTCCATGTCTGTGTTTATGTATTTTTTCTTTCACCTCTGTAGGTTACTGTCATTTTCTGTATTAGAGCTGTTGTCTAAATTGTATATTCCATATTATACCGTGTTCTAATCCATTTTATGTAAGACATGGAGCCTTTGCAAATGAGTCTCTAACTCAAAGGGTTGTAATTGCTAGACCTTAAATAAATAAATAAATAAATAACAAATTTTGTGATACAGCCTGCTAGCACGTAATTTCTGCAGATTACGCCTCAAGTTGATTTTATTTGCACTATTGTACCAAGTTATTACCTAATCTGACATATTTTATTTATTTTCTTTTTTATCTTTTCAGTCTTAGACTTTAAGTGCTAGAATTATATTATTTCGTTTCTAAAACTCTGCTATACTATGAAAATTGCCTGATTCAAGCAAACTGTATTTTAACCTGCCATCTCTACCTCTGATCTTGAACCTCCCTCCTATTGCCTTCCTTCCTTTCACCACCCTGTTACAGCCCTACTCTCATTTTCTCCAGCACTGGACTGAACACGGTTATTTTTTTTAAACTATGTTCATCTGTAGTTTTCTCTGTGCTACATGATTGCATATTTTCTTCCCACACCACCCACCCAGACCCCGGCCTCTATTAAATACACATTCGGCCCTCCTTCCAACTATTCTCCTCAACAGCTATTGGTTACAATCCTTCCTCCAATATAGACTGACACAGGCTTTATACGACCAGTGCCTCTCTCTCTCTCTCTTCCTGCACTTCTGCTCTTTTGAGACCTACTGCCCCTCTGTCTCTCTGTTGCGCCTATTGCAATCCAAATATCCTACACTGCTGCCTGAGTTTGTGGCATATACTTACTTATTTCTCTACTTCTTTCTTTCCCTCTGTGCCCTTGCTCTTCCCTCCTCACCCCCAGTCTCCTTTTATCTCAGGCTGAAACCTTCACCCTTCTCCTTCCTGTGTCTCTCCTCTAGCCCAAGCTGCGATTACTTCCACAGTTTTGCCCTCTAGCCCAAACCGCAAGAGGCTCCTATGTGCCAGATTTTCTAAGGGCTGCTCTAATGGTCTAACACACTCTACCCAGACCCCTTTATTGCTCCCGGGATTGCTAGGCTACGAGCTCTAGCAGGGCCTTCTGCTTAACCTCTGCTCTGGTTCCTTCGGGATACGGAAATCACCTTATGCTATGGGTCACCTGAAGCACCTAGTCACCATAGCCATAGTCCTATCACAGCTTTCCGTAGCATCCTCTAGTGCCCACCATGCTAATGTGGCCCACTCTTCCATCACCCAGTCTCTTGATGACTTCCACTTCTCTAACCTCCTTCTACTCCAGGACTCACCATGGGATTCAACCCCACTCCTGAAAAATCAGGGCATACTCTACTTAACTGTCTATAATCCTAAAAAATGCTTCCTCCACCACCTAATCCTCTCCCCTTTCTCCCAGCATAAGCTATGGTACCTCCTGCTCCTGGCTATCCTGCTATTTGGGGATATTGAGACTAACCCTGGCCCTGCAGTCCATCTCTCTCATTTGGATGTGCTACTAAAGACCACCAAAAGTCTCCTTATAGCCCATCACAACATTAGAAGCCTCGAGCGCAGCTTTGCCGAACTTGAAGCCTGGGTCTCCCTTTACAAGCCAGACATACTGTGCCTGTCCAAAACATGGCTAAAACCCTCTATGTCTGACTCTCGTAGCTTGATACCTTCCTGTAGCCTGCTACAAAAGGATAGACCATCCTCCAAAAGAGGGGGTGGCATAGCCATCTATTTCAAAAATCACCTTCATCTCACTGCCCTAAACATGGATCCCCTACTGCACTGTGAGTCACTGCATGCACTCCTTACTCTTGGGGATAAAAGAATTCACATCATATGTGCCTACAACCCCCCCAAACTGTGGTCTCACTGGCCTTGATGTGCTATTAAACCATACATCCTTACTCTGTGGCAAAAACGAAACGATCATCCTAAGTGACATCAACCTAAACTGGCTAGGGAAATGCCAGCCCACCTTACTCACCAAAATCCAGAGCCATAACCTCCATCAACTTATTACTGAATCCACTAGGACTGCATCTCACTCCAACTCTTGCACCCTCATAGACTGGATGCTAAGAAACCACCCCGAGCACATCCAGTCTGCTGGCACACTTGCAGATGCCATTTCTGATCACTCCCCTATTTTTTGCATCTGGGGATCAATCTTCCCCCTTCCTGTAAAACCACGCCTCATCACCTTCCGTAACTATGCCATTCTGGATCAGCAAAATTTGCTTCAAGATGTGGCCAATATTGACTGGTCTGATCTCTACAACTCCCGTGATGTCCAGTCTGCATTGGCCATTTTCATCATTAAATTCTCAGCACTGCAGGATCTTCACTCCCCTCTTATAACCCACCGTGTCAAGGGAAAACACACTAGATGGCTCAAAAAGGACCTGCTAGGTAAATTAAAAGAGAGAGACAGGAGCTGGAGCTGTTGTAAGTCCTCTAGACTTCCAGCAGACTATAACACCTACAAGATGTTAAGGAATGCCTGCAAAAGGCTATAAGGTCTGCAAAAAGCTCCTACTGCAAAAACCTGCTAACCAATGCCTCGGATGACCCCAAAAAGTTCTGGTCCCACATAAAAATTTTCTTGGGATCCACTCTGACATCTACCCCTAAAGACATGATCCTTAATGGAACTCACTGCAACAATCCTCTGACCATTGCTAACTTCCTTAATAATCAGTTCTTAGACCTAACTAAATTCACTTCCTCCTTCCCCACCTCACAGCAAATGACTCTAGCTTCTTCTAGCAGGGCTTCTGCTGCCCCCTCCTTTCACTTTAGGTCCATTACCTCGAAGGAGGTTATACAACTTCTTTGTTCGATCTCGGATAGTGCAGCCTCGGGCTCAGACAGTATTGAGCCCAGGCTTCTAAAAATAGCTGCCCCTCTCATTGCTGCTCCTCTGGCCAAAATTTTCACCCTTTCCCTATGTCACAATAGCTTTCCTGACATTTGGAAGACAGCGCGAGTCACCCCTATCCTTAAAAAGGATGATGCCAACGATCCCTCGAACTATAGGCCTATAGCCATCTTGTCGGTGCTAAGCAAAATCCTAGAAAAAGTAGTAGCCACGCAAACCATAGAATTTCTCTTCAAACGTGACCTTCTAACAACCGCCCAGCATAGATTTCGCAAAGGTCACAGCTCCTCTACTGCCCTGCTTAAATTCACCACAGACACTCTCACTGCTATGCACTTGGGTCTTCTAACAGGGGCGGTCTTCATAGACATGATGAAGGCTTTTGACCCGGTGAACCACTCCCTTCTCCTCACCACCCTGCAATCAATGGGCTTTGCATCTAACATAGTCAGCTGGTTCAGCAGCTATCTGTCTAACAGGGTTCAAGTTGTTAAGTTCAACTCATCCTACTCTGATAAAGCTACGATGAGTATTGGTGTACCCCAAGGCTCTATCCTGGGACCACTTCTTTTTTCAATTTTCATTAATGACATCACCTCAAACCTCGCTGCCTCCTCCTCCATACTCTATGCGGATGACATTGTCCTCTATACCAGTGCGAAAAATGTACCCGACATCAATCTACGGCTTTCCGCTGACTTCGAATGCATACAATCCTGGCTCTCGGATCATAAACTTGTTCTTAATGATAACTAAACCCAGTCAATGCTATTTGGCACCCCCTCAAAACTCAGTTCAAACCAAAACAACTTTAGGGTCTCCTGCCTAAATGGCTCACCCACGGGCTTAGTTACCTCTTTTAAGTACCTAGGTGTCACCTTGGATTAGTCCTTAAACTTTGAACTTCACATTTTGAACACGTGC
Organism: Neoceratodus forsteri; assembly: GCA_016271365.2. Classification (NCBI taxonomy): domain Eukaryota; kingdom Metazoa; phylum Chordata; order Ceratodontiformes; family Ceratodontidae; genus Neoceratodus; species Neoceratodus forsteri. Next base: position 814,996,197 of record CM028132.1, on the reverse strand, counting down.
AAGTCTGTTAACTCCAAGCTAGGTGTAGCTTATCATACTAGCTATGTTTTAACCCCCTCAGCGAGACTAGCTATTGCCCGAGGCATACTCCTACCGACCCTAACCTATGGGGTATCTTCATATGCCGCTATACCTAAAACAAATCTCCATAGATGGGACATCGCCTACAATAATATATGTCTGTACATTGCCTCATCTTATAGGTGGAAATACCACTGCCTCCTCTATTCTGATCTTAACTATCTATCTCCTGATGCCTCCAGGCTCTACTCCCTTGGCTCCACAATAGACAGTATTATGAGGTCTCAAACTCCTAAATCTCTGGCGGTACTGCTCGTGCCACAGACCTCTAACTATGGTTTGCGCTCAACTGATAAATTCTTCTTAAGTGTGCCAAAATACTCAACCAACAAAGGTTCTAGTGCTTTTGCCCACTATGCTCCTCGGCTGTGGAACTCCTTCCCTCTAGACATCTGCCTAGCACCCACTCATGACACCTTTAAAAAAGCTCTCCGTCACTACCTCATCTCATCTAACCAATGCTCCTGCTTTAAACCGCCTTAGCTCCCTGTCCCTATCCCTGACTGCAGTTCTTAACCTGCTCCTGCTAAAATAACATTTCCTATGCCTCTCCCCAGACGCACCCCCTACCCGACAGGCCTGCACCGCTAATGCAACCCTGTACGTAACCTAACCTATCTCAGTTTGCCTATCCCCTGCTTCTAACCCCCTTTTGCACTTACTTGTTCCATTCCCTGCCCTCTGCATCAGTACATTTTTGCCTACTTATCCTCGCAAGGTATATCCTCTCTCGCCTTGTTTCCACTGCCTCACCCACTACTTGCCTGGCTCCTATCTCTGAAACTTACCCTACTCCAAACATGAATAACCTCCTTTTTCCTATCCCTGTGTCTAACCCCTTGGCACTTATTTGTTTTGTTTCCCATATTTCCCTTGTCTGTTGAAAACTGTTTTTCCTCCAGGGTCACAGCTGCTGTATGTCTATGTTTTCTTTGAATTTGTGACCATGTATCTCTGAGTTATCCCTTGTATTTTGCAACAATACGGTTTTTACTCTACTGCCAATATACCTCATCCCAATGCTATAACTGTAATTATATGTCCTGTAACCTGCTCTCAATACCTTGTATCTTATTTATGCTGCATAACCTGCTGTAGAATACCACTGTGTATACCTCGCTGTATCTACCTTATGTTGTATTCTCTGTAATGTTACCCTGTAACCTCCCGGGTCGTGGCTGAAAATAATCATCCGTATGGCTAGCGCACCTACCCAGTAATCAAACACTAAATAAATAAATAAATACATTTTAAAATCAAAGAGGCACAAGGCACAAAAGTGGAGATGGGCTGAAAGTTGCAAATTTTGTTATTGGCGGCAGAATGTCTGGATGAGTCAGTGGTCATACAGTGTTGTCTGCAGTGAGGATTAGACTGTTACTGCCCTAGCTGATATCACATGACAGCATCAGCAGCCCTTCACTGAAACCAGACTGTTTTTACAGTCAGAGAAATTAGGGTTACATTAAACAAAACTTAGAAATCTAAACTTTGGACTGATGCTCATTGAGGATCTGCTGTTTCTAATTTTAAAATTACTGTTAATGTAAAGGTTTGCAATATTCTGTATTGAAGCCCACACAGTAAGCAAGTGGTGGTTGTGGCAGATTTCAAAGCTGAATCTGCAAAGTCACAGCTCTGTGCTGTAACCACACTACCTCCATATTCATAAAACAGCATTTTTATTAAACTTAAGGCAATGTAGCTGTCAATAATTATATTTTATTTATTTATTTCAAAGTTCAGAAATACACCTTTGAGCAGAAATGCTCATTTACAAAGATTCCTCGTCAGAATAAAAAATTGTTTACACCATGTCAAAGACAATATTAGAAACTGATTAACAAAGGCTGGACAATATTGATTCAGTGACATAACAAAACAGAATGAGTAATGTAAGTACTGTTTTGGCAATACAGAGTGAACAAAAGTTAACACTCAACAGGTCAAATAATACAAAGCATACCATAGGCACCAGGAGCTATACAAAGGTAGCAGCCCATCTGGGCATTGTCAGAGGTTAAGTCTATGCACTTTTACAGCACATTGAAACAGAGGAGAGGCACATACTTGAGGAGACCGTGTGGTGGGTAAGGTGCTGGCATCATGTGCACATGTAAGAGGGGACCTTAGGGGGCAGAAGCACCATGATCAGATAGTGCAATGGTTGGGTTGGGTAGAGGTGTAGTTGACAAGTGACAGTGCATGGGATGGGGTTTCATTAGGAGAAGCAGCTGCATTTGGAGCCAGATAGGGGTAAATTTAGAAGTTCCCATCTGAAAGGACCCAGCTTAGTTGGTGTCTTTTGTATTACCTGAAGTTCATTAAGCCAGCTTTGTGCCCTGGTTGCAAAGGAGCATTTGGCTAGAGCCATTCGGTTGAATGGTACAACCAATGTACCGATAGTCATATAAAGCAAAAGCTATGTTTGCTTTTTATGGAGGTCTATTACAGCTGTGTTACTCACATTTTTTCATCATTCCACCATAATATAAAAAAATAATGGATCAATTAACAAACAAAATAAATTCCATCTTCCACCAGCTGTCTATTATAATATGCATCAGTTATTTACTATTCCCGGTAGATTAGCAGCATGTCTATTGATATACTTGCTTTAAAAAGGTACAGCACTTGGATGGTAGATAATTAGAAGTTCTAACAGAGGACTCAAGTTTCAAAAGATTTGCAGATCTACATTCTGTATCCACTTGTGGCATTCGTACTTGATTTAGCATGCAGGTGGGGGTTGAAGGCTATTTCTTTGCAGTGTACATGTACTCAATATAATTATAGAGTAGCCACTGCAGGCATTTCATAGTTAGAACCAAACTGTGGGGTTCCACCTTGGTGGCTGGTGGTTTTTCTGGTTCACATTACAGCTGTACAATGAAGACTAAGAAAACCCCTTTCCCATAGAGATAAAAGTAAGAAAATAGCCAATTTAGGCAGAAATAATTTTTAACTTCTCAGGTTTACCATGAAGGGGTGTGCACTGGGCTCTTTTTGTTTGATTGTTGTTACTTACAACAAAACCAGTGGCACCCCTCATCAGAAATGTAAATGAGCCCATAACAGATCAATGACAATGGAAGATACAAATACGTTATTCAGGCAGTATCATAACTAGGAAGATGGAAGCCTCTTCCAATATATTACAGCAAAGGGGGAATTACCAGTTAGGTTAGTAACTAGAATTTAGCAAAACAAAATGCTGATAGTTGCCAGAGACTCCAAGTGCCTAGGGAGTGCAACATTTAACAGTATATCTTATTGCCAATGCAGTCCAAAGACATAATAGACAACATAAATTGATAGAGTAACATCCATAAAATCATTCCCCTGAGATAGATCAATGTTAAACAGTAAACCAATATAACATGTTACCTAGCAGTCATATGTATATCACCCAGTTAGGACCTTATACCTGAGCCCAGAATAATTCAAAGCTAAAATCACATTTTTGATTGAGGGACATCCATTTTGCATGTCCCTCATCAGAAATGTAGTTTGAACTTTGTGAATTAAGCTAGGGTAGAATGTGCTAGTTTTGGAATTTGTTTAGAGTTTGGGAGGTGTGCAGTATGCCTGTAGAATGCTCCCTTTGATCACATGTGAATTATCTAGCTAGAAGCGCTTTACTTCATAGGAGCCAATAAAGGCAATGCACTGTATGTAAGAGTAGCCACTGCAGGCATTCCGTAGCTAGGACCAGTCTGTCAGGTTTCACCTAGGTGTCTGGTGATTTGTCTTGTTCACATTACAGCTGTATAATGGAGACTAAGAGGAACCATTTTCCATGGAGATAAAAGTAAGAAAATAGCCACTTTAGGTAGAAAGAAATTCTGTCTTCTTAGATTTACTTGGGGGCACTGGACCTTGTGAGATGTGTTTTGAGCCTACACCATTTGTGACTTGGTGGGGATTTTTGCAGTTGAAAGTTTTTATTGCACATTTTACATATTACAGCTAATTTATGACATTTCAACAGAAAGAATTGTTCAAGAATGGTTACAATTTCCATATACAGTACAAACTGATGGATGTTAGTCATGTACACTTTGCAATTAATGTCAACTTTTCAGGAAGGGCTATACAGACTGTTTTGCCTCTTAGGGGTAGTTCTGCAGAAGGTGTTCAGTGATATGGACATCTTGGATCCAGTGTTCAGAGTTGAAAGGAAAAGTAAAGGGACCACATTTTATAGCATTGAGGCATTTTCTCTTTGCCATATGGGACATATGGGATAGGGTTGCTATCTGCTGGATTGCTTGTTACCAGTCCTGTATCTGGGGAACATCGGTGGAGCACCATCTTCTGAGAAGTAGGTGTTTTGTTTCCACCCCCACCTGGATACACCAACGGATCTGAGGGTCATTACAGTGGATGTGGGTGGGGGAATACCTAACAACATGAGTTGGGGTGTGAGTGGGAATGAATCTCCCACTACTTGTTTACGGGCTGCCAAGATTTCCTTCCAGTAAGTTTGAATATTTGAGCAGGACCATAGGATGCGATAGATGTTTCCCCTGGGTTGATCACATTGCCAGAATGAGTCATGCTGCAGGATTCCCATAGATTGGAGCTGAGCTGGTGTTCTATATGCCCTATGTAAACTCCTATTTTGGATGAGGAGGCTCCTGTTATCTGGGCAGGTACTATACACTGCTTTCCAGGTGTTATCCCAATCTTGTGGTCTAATGGGTGCCCCTAGTGCTGATTCTCAGCATGTTCTGGCCCTCTGTGTCTGGCTGGGCATTGCTTTGCATAGGAGTGCATATAGTGTGCTGGCTCTCCCTTTCACTGAGTTAAGTAATGGGAGCAAGTCTAAAGCATAGGCCTGATGATTGAGTTCTGCTGGGTTTTTTAATAGGGGAGGTAGTGCACTCTGCGCTGAAGAAATTTCCAAAAATCCAACAGGAAGGGAAAAGGTTGTTTGTAAACTTGTGAAGGATTCGAGGGTAAAGGTGCCCAGGATTAGGATATCCTTGAGGAGACCTATGTCCTTCTGTATCTAGGTGAGCCAGTGTATGGTGTGGCCTCCTATACATGCCCTAGGACTGTCCCACAAAGGAAGCCATGACAGTGGTGTAAAGGAGAGGCCAGTATGTTTAGCTAGCCATTTCCATGTGTGTGTGGATTCTGAAATTGTACAACTATGCTAGAGATTTATTTTATTTGATTTATTTATTTAGTGATTTGGAAAAGACCTTTGAGCACAAGCTCTTTTACAAAGGTTCCACATCTTAGATTCCAAAACAAAGTACAATAGGAGACATCAAAGGTACCTTACAATGAATGATACAGCTTGGATTCAGAACTTACAGAATAACTCAGAACATAGGTACAAGTTAAAATAACAAGAAAAACACTTTATGGGGGGATAAGCAGCCACAAAGTGCCTATCCAGAAGTTCAGAGGGACAGGGATAGCTGGCAGTGGGGTGAAGAAAGGAGGTACGAGAGAGAGGTATGTACTGCGGTGGAGGTGAAGGGTGGGGTGAGGGGAGGCTGAGCAGAGAAGACATGCTAGAGTAAATGGTGGGGTGTGAGGGGGCTTGGTCAGGCAGCCTGCATCAGTAGTGACTGTAAGGGAAACTCATGGGACTGTGAGTTGGGGGAAGGGGGAGGGTGGGGTGGTGGGTGCCGAAGGAGCATGATGCAAACTGATTGCTGAGGCAAGTCATGGGAAGGGACAGAGGGAGGGAGTACCTGAGGCCTGCCTAGTGCTTGCTGGGGGGGCAGAGAGAGCAGGTGTGGCTGGACTCAGGGGCAGGTGCACCTAGAGAGTGTTATTAGGTGTTGTTTGAGGTCAGTTTTGAATTGTGCCAGACAATTGGTGACCAAGAGGTGCCCAGGGAGTTCATTGATCCACAGGGGGGACCGGTAGGCAAATGCACGTTGCCCAAGTGAGTTGCGATGGAAGGGGATAACCAAGGCCCCTCTAGTCCTCCCTCTGGTGGGCTGTAATGAGTTGGCTGCCTTGATCAAATTGCCTATGCAAGGTGGTGTTTTACCCAATAGAGCCTTCTTCCCTAGGATGCAAGTCTGGAATTTGACCCTGTTTCTTAATGACAGCCAATTTGCACGTTCTTACAGAGTACATATGTGAGTGTCACACTCAGCATCCAGGGTGAGTCTGCAGGCTTTGTTGAGTGCAGTCTGAACCCTCTTGAGCATTGTATCCATTGCTGCCCCATAGACCACTAGTCCTTAGTCAATAGTAGATATAACTGAACTGTGGACTGAGAGGTGGAGGGCCTCCAGAGAGAGATATTGCCTGTGCCTGTACAGGACACCAATATTGGTATTGACTGTCTTGACGAAAGAGTCAATATGGTGTGCAAGCATGAGGGTATCATCTATTATGACCCCCAGATACCTGAACAAGTGAACTTGTTCCAGCGGCTCACTGCATGAGTTGGAGATGATGAGGGGGTGGTGCTTATTTTTGTTGTGTGTGCTGGACATAAGCATGGCCTTGGTCTTCTTGTAGTTTAGTAGCAACTTATGACTACAGAACCAGTCCTCAAGTTTGGAGAAGGAGTTCTGCGGCTCAGATTGTAGGGCAGCCTGAGACATGCTGCTGCTCAGGAGCACAGCATCATCTGCATATAGTATGAGTTTTGTGTCGCAGGCTGTGGGAAGGTCATTTAAGAAGAGGCTGAAGAGTAGGGGCCCCAGTATTGATCCCTGGGGTACCCCTAATGATACCATTCTTGCATTGGATACTGTTTGCCCAATTTTGACACACTGATTTCTCTATATCATGTAGTCTTGGAACCAGCAAAGGGCATTGGGTGCCACACCCATGTTTTTCGGGTCAGTGTGAAAGTAGTGCGGTGTGATTAGCGCTTACAATAAAGGCGCGTTAAAAAAGCCGCAGCAGTTTATTAGCGCTCTTACAATTAAGCGCCACGATATAGTAGCGTGGAGAGTCAACAACATTTAGCCATACTATAAAAACACAACAGTTAATTTCAGGGTGCTATTTTAATACAATTTAGCTCATCAAAACAAACATACATAAAGCTAAAAAAAAGTTGACATTATCACTTTAATGGGTGGAAATAACAGAGTCCTATAGTGCATAGTAAGTGTAACAGAAAATCAAAGTTGTGGCGGTGGTCATTAAGACTGCAATATATGAAGTCGAAAGAACACACTCATCTACCTGGGAAGGGGGGGGGGTTCTGTCTCTTGATTTTGAAGGTTAGAAATGCTGCCTTTGGGTCTCTGTGTCTTAGGATTGATTCCAAGCAAGGATGGAAGTTATATTGAATAGATGGGATCATCATTATAGTCTACCAATCAGCTAAGGTACAAAATTTATAGTAGTACAGTGAGTTTGTGGATGCCAGCATTCCAAACATATAAATTATTCCTTTAGAGCAACTTCCCTTAGCAAGTGTGTAAACTGATCACTAGAATAAGAAGAAGAATCAGCATTTATATAGCGCTTTTCATACATCCAAAGCACTTTACAAGCAATGCTAGACTGGTAGTGAATGACTGAATGTGTGGTGGCAGCCATATCGCACATCATCACCCACACACAGCCTGGATAATTGCATGAACCAGTTTATGGGAAGGGGAATGTTGGCCAGGACACCGAGAATGTTCCCTACTCTTTGCGAATAGTGCCCTGGGTTCTTTTACTTCCACCTGGACACCCACCAGAACAACACCAGGATGGGTAGAAGGGACCTCGGTTTAATGTCTCATCCGAAGGACGGCACACCCCAGCAGTACAGCACCCCCCAATACTGCACTCGGATGCCAGCGATTTTTAGGTGCAAGTCCAATCCCGGTGTGGGACAAGAACCCATGACCTTCTGGTCCAGAGGCAGATGTGCTACCAACTGAGCCACTAGACGAACATATTGCTACAAGACACACTGATGTGAAAACTTTTCAATGGATGATGCTGTGAGTACCCTCTCAAATGATATCTGATGTCTGCCTACAGCATATGCGCTATTTAAGCTGCATGACAATTTATGCCACATGCTTTTATGTACCGCGCTATTAAGGTAGCACTCTTTTTTACAGCGCTATTTTATCCGCGCTAATATCACCGGATACCATGTTTTGCAGTTGGGTCAGTTACAGGGGGTGGTTGACTGTATTGAAGGCTTTAGTGAGGTCAATAAAGACAGACCCCATCAGTTTGCCTTCATCCAGGGCCTTATGTGCATAGTTCATGTAGTCCAGCAGGGCAGTGGTGGTACTGTGATTTTGTCTGAAGCCATGCTGGTTGGGGCATAGTAGATTATATTTATTGAGGTAGTCGGTGAGTTGACCTGCCACAATCTTTTCCAGTGCCTTGGATGGGGGGGGGGGAGAGGATCGAGATGGGTCTATAGTTGGCTACCAGAGACTTGTCGCCTCCTTTATGCACTGGCATAACTAAGGCCTGATTCCAAACCACCGAGAATTGGGCCAGGGCCTGGGACTTAATGTACAGCATGGCAATGGGCACTATAAGAATGTCCAGGGTGAGGGATAGAAGTTTCATGTCTATCCCTTCACTGCCCAGTCTGGTTTTACCTAATATTTTCTTGACCATAGTAAGGGCATCCTTCACCATCACCCTTTTAAAGTAGAAGGTCGGGGAGCGCTGCTGAGCAGCCTAGCAGGAAGCAGCAATTAGACTGAGCTCTCAGGAGAAATTTGGATTAAAACTAATTAAACTAAGTTTTCTTTATTCAAATTCTTTTATTGAAGCACGAGTGGAGAGTTGTGACTGTGGACTGGCTTTACATGAAATTAAAATGGGCAAGATTAAGGGAGCGGCGGCTGTAGCAGGCGATTCCTTTACGCCGACGTGGCAGAATCGAAAGGAGAGGCCTGTGCAGTGTGGTGCAGCACTGCATTCAGCTCCTGAACCAATGGAAGAGGCTTAGCTAACCAGCATCCTAGCTACTCTGCATCAACTAGTCAAAACAGTTCAAGAACTTGATAGGAAGTTTGACACCCTTACACCTTGGGTGTCAGCTTTAGAGTCGCGTATGGACCAGTGTGAAGTGACTACTCAACGCTCCGAGATGTCGGTTCTCAAAACCATTGATGCCACTACGAAGTTAATAAAAGAAAATTAGCTCCTTAGACAACATTTGGAAACTGTTGAAAATCAGGCTAAGGAAAAGAACTTGCAAATTCTGGGCCTCTCAGAAGGGGCTGAAGGTGACGATCCCCTAGCCTTTGCTACCATGCTGTTACTGGCTATTCTGGGCCTGGAAGAGTCTGATCCCCCTCTGCACATTGAAAAAGCTTACCGTATCACTCCCCGCCATGCAGCAACTGCCTACACAGCCATATGAACCTTTCTCATCATCTGTACCGGTACTGGGGACAGGGGTCGGGCTTTGGCAGTTGCTAGGTGCTGTAGATCCTTAAAATATGGGGAAGACACTCTGCAAATGTTCCAGGACCTCTCCTATAGTACCCGACAATGGTGCAAAGCCTTTGATGGGCTTTGGGGATGGCTGAGGCTAAAGAAAATCCCCCACCAGTTGTTATTACCAGCTAAACTTCATGTTGTCTGGAAGGGGGAAGCAGTACTTATTTAATGAAGTGCGGGATGCCGAGAGACTGATTTCCCAGTTGGAATCGGAGACTGCTGCAGAAAATGAGAACGACTCCTCAGATGCAGATTGAAGCACATGGCAGGCCTGGATTGTATGGCGTGATCATGTCGAGAATGAGGACATATGTCTTGCTCTTTTGTTTTTGGGCTGTTGTGGGACCTGTCTACATTCTTCAATTTCAGGACTGAATGGATCGGGGTAGATATAACACCCTGTTGCTACAAACCTTGACTGTCTGAATTTAAGCAGATCTGTTAATGTGCTTTACCTGCTTTTCTTCTCTATTATTACTGGGCAGCATTTCTGATACTAAACTAGATCGCTGGCTTGGGACTTTCTGTTCCTATGTTAATTCCAATACAGTCCTTTCTTCGTAAAGTTTTTTTTATAAAATCTGTAATGATGAGCTTGGTTTTGGATCAGTTTATATAAAAATGCCTAGTTAGTCCCTTTTAAGGTTATGCTAACTTTATGGCTTTTTCTTCCTGGGAGCTTGGGGAATCTAAGTTCTCCTTTGAATTTTATTACTGGCTACAGTATTGGGGGATACAAGTAGACTATTATAGTCAATATGTTACAAGGGACTTTGGTATACAATCCATCCTTGATATGTATCCCCTTGGGCCTTCCTGGCTGCATGCATTAATTTAATTTGAATTTAGTGATAATATATGCTACGTTATTTCTCACTAAGATGTAACTCAAGAGGGGGTGTCTTTCCTTAGTACTTTGTAAGAGAACAGATTCATACTACACTGTGTAATGCTATCCTCCTATGTGCATTTGCTTTGTAAGACCTACTTGCAAAATCAATAAATATATAATACAAAAAAAAAGTAGATGGTCGGGTAAGAACACTCGGTAGATATGTTGTTGGAGTAGTTCAAACCAGGTTGAAAATAGGCAGGTGGTAGCACTGGGGTAAGATTGGTGAAGGCTTTATTGAAGGCTTCTGCAATAGCTAGAGGGTCTGTAGTGGGGGTGTTACTGATACTGAGCAGCTGAGGGTGCTTCTTGTCCTCCTTTCCAAGGATGCTTTTGATGTTATCCCAGAATCTTTTCCCATCACCCCAAGAATTGCAAAGCTGGGCCATATGATAGTTGGCTTTGGTTAGATGGTGAGGGAGAGGGGAGTATAGGTATGTCAGTGGAGTTGCAGAGGAACAAATGAGGGATTCAATTTTAAGCCAGATTGTGGGATGGTCTGTCAGTGTCGCAAACCACCTGCACGTCTGTGCTCCGATGAATGCCTTATGGTATCTGAGGAACCAAAGAAGGTTCCATCCTCCTTTTGTCCAGTGTCAGTGCAGTTTGGCCTGACTTAATCTGGGAGTAGAACCTTCCCTTAAAAAGGAACCTATTATTTTGTCAAATTTCTCGTACTAACCTGGTGGCAGTTAAACAGGGAGATGGGAGAGACAATAGAAGATTTTGGGGGCAGCCATCATTTTAATCACTGCTATTTTCCCAGCCAGTAACAGGCATAATTTCTTTCATCTATCCATTAGATTTTATAACAAAACTTCAAAGGTTGAACAGCTGTGCTCTATCACACCAAGAGGTACACTGTGAGGAAGGCAAATCCTAATAAATGTGAAAATGTTCAAAAAACAGCTCTCCAAAGAAGGACAACACTGGAAACTGTGCTGCTGTAGTACTAAAATAGTACTTTCAAATTTATTTAAGTGAAATTCACCAAGCACTAAAGCATTCTAATAATCACCAACATACAGAGCCCCTAGCGCCTCGGCAACTTGCCTTCAAAAGGGGGCGTGTACAGACTAATTCAAACATTCACTATTTATACAAAAAACAGTGTGACATCATCACCTTATCAGCATTGTAATTGGACTTTTAAATAAATGGCCCTTCTACCTTTTTAAAGTAAGATAAAGTAACTATGTTACACACTCTTATAACTAAAACCAAAACAAATGGTAATATTGCCAGCATTTAGAAGCAAAAATTAAGGAAAATAGACAATGAATTATTTACACTGTTACAACTAAACATATCTTATCAAAGTCCTATAACTACTGATGTTCTTTATATATTACTTCTTTTTAACGTATGGGATCCAGCTCTCATAAAAAGAACTGATCAACCACTATAGTGTAAATATTTTCTAATTATTCTTTGTAATAAAAGAACTTCCAGATAAAGGACTATTTTGACAGGAAGCAGAGACAGCAGCTACAACCATTCTCAGATCTCACAGAAAAGACATCACAAAGAAGATTTATTACCTAACTATACACAATAAAGTATATACCTAGTATAGCATCTAAACAAGGCTCCTCCTGCATATTATAATACATATATATGCACATACACAAAAAATACGCAAAAAATAAGGGCTAAATGCTAATATCTTTTCACTCACAAATTCATTAAATGCAAATTCAGACATAACCATTTAGCAATATTTTATACAACCTTCAGAAAAAAAAGTTTTGCCCCATGTGACTTAAACTTTGTATTTTAGATAGCAAAATCTGTCACACATTTTCTAAAGCTTTGTTCATTCCTCAGAAATGGTTTGAGGTCCCACCTTTCATTTAATCCACAAGGGCTAACAGTGTTTATTCTAAATATCCAATAACTTTCTCTTTTAAGTAACAGATTCTGTCTATTACCTCCTCTTTCTGGTCTCTTAACCCATTTTAAGGCCATAAACTTAAAGCTACTTAACTATGATCCATGTTTTTCTGAAAAAATGTCTTCCCATCGGGGTATCTATTCTTTGATTAACTATTAATCTAACATGTTGTTGTATACGTTCCGTCAACATTCTTACTGTTTTACCAATATAGTACAACTTAAACTCACACCAGAGGACTCATACTACAAAAGTGGTACTACAAGTAATAACGTTTCTAATCAAAAATTTCTCTCCATTTGGTGCCAAAAATTCAGATCCTGATTGCATATATTGACAGACATTACATTTCTTGCACTGGAACAGTCCCCTAGGTTTTACTGGTAGCAATGTTTCCTTCACTTGTTGTTTCTTATAAAATCTACTATTTACTAGTTTATCTTGGAGACGAGATGTTCTTTTAAAGGTCACTCTCTCAGAGAATCACATACCAATTCTTTTAAGGAACTATCAGCTTTCAGAATATTCCAGTTCTTCCCAACTATGTTCCCCCCCCCCTCTTCCTGACATTTTATTATACTCTAAAGAGAGTGTAATAGGTCCTCCTTGTTCTGGTTTAGCAATCTTCCTGGCATTTTGTACTTTTCTCCTAACAATACCTTCTCTCAAATCCCACAGTGCATATATTATTCCTTGTAGACCTGTTCTCCAGGTCATCTGTTTTTTCCACTAGATAATGTATGATGGTGTCATGTTCTTTAAACTGAGCCCATGTGCAGTCTGAGGTATCTTCCACATTGGTGATGTACTTTTCCACGGAGTCTATTTGGTGTCCAAGTTGTTTAATGTCTTGTTTGGTCTCTATTATGGTGTCTTGTAGTTTTGCTGTGTCTCTCAGGACCTGAGTGACGTGGTTGCTAGTTGCTGTATCTCTATGACTGGAGGTTCTGAGGAGCTCATTTTCTCAGCTGGTAGCAATGCTGGCACCTCGTGGATATGAGAGGGAGAGGGTCCCAAATCTTCCAGTCAATATTTGCAGCAAACCAGTTGTTGTAACCCAAAAATCATGTTACTTGATCTTTGCAGGTACCGTTCTGATGATCTTGCAGTGAGGGAAGTCCTCTTTTGAAATGCCCTGCTGTAAGAATTATAATAGATTTACTGTTGATGTTACACTCAGGGAAAATTAAGATGCCATCTTGCCTGGTGGTTAGCCATGCTCCCCTCTTGGTGGGGATTTTTGAAACTTGTGTTGTTGCAAAAGGGCCAGGTTTGGATTCAAATGACAGAGGTGAGATTGTCTTAACAGCTTTGTTTTCCACAAGCACTCTTATTGGTGCAACTATTCTTTCCTTTAGAGTTGAGGGGTCGGAATGATAGCACAGGGCTTGTGGCAAGCCCTGCACCAAACACTTGCATCAGCGCAGCTGTGCTAGTCCCAATTGCTGCAGCTGCACACAGTTTTACAGTCTTGGGCACAGTTGCGACAGTTTCCATGATATGTGGCAGCATGCGCCAAATACCTGCCGCTAGTACTGTAAAAATGACCCCTGGGATTACCACAAGCTAGGCCACAAAAAGTTAGTCTAACTTGTGGCAATTATCACATAAAATAGAAAATCTCATTAGATTGTCGCAAACCCGATATGCCATATCATCTGTGCACCCTAGACTTGCATCAGTCTAAGCAGTCTGAACATCCAGCCCCAGGAGTTCTTTATTAAAGTTTATTTTTCAGTGTGCTGTATTAAGAAATTAAGTTTTCACTAAAAAGTCAAACAATGTTGGTTAGTAATGTGTTACAAGTGTAAGCCCCCCCTTACAGGGGGACTTACTAGCCCTTGCCCCTCATCTCCCCCTCCTTGGCAGCATTAGGGATTCTAGGCACTTTAGGATTTAATATGGTGTCTTGCCTCATGGGAAGGGACTTACTAGCCCTTGGCCCTCCCATTTCCCCCTCCTTGATGGCGTTATGGATTCTAGGTGCTTTAGGGTTTAATATGGTGTCTTGCCATTAGGGGCCAGCACCGTTTGGAAAATTTCAGGCTTGGGAGAATTTTGAGCAAGAGAGAGAGAGAGAGACAGAGAGAGAGGCAGAGGTCAGTGGTGTTGAAGCAGGGCAGTTCTGAGGGCCCCCCCCCCAGCTTAGGCAGGTTAGCACAGCAGCAGCAGTGCCAGTCCACTTTGGATTTCCAAGGGAGGGAGCAAGGTCAGGCAATAGCAGTCGTTTGGGTCCTGGGGCATTTTTTTCCATCCCCCCATGAGGAGTAATGGGGAGCATTGGCAGTGGAGTCAGCAGGACCAGGGTAAAGAACGAATCCAAGGCCAGAAGGGAGCAAACACCAGATGTTGCAGGAAATGGGGTCCCAGAACCAGGTACAAGGTAGGAGTATTAGGCTAATGGGGCTAATGGGGCTGTTGCAGGGCCACAGAAGGGGCTGTCGGTTTGTGGCAGCACCGACGTGCCCTTTCCTGTGTGCAGGTTGGCCCTGGGAGCTTGGTGGAGGGAAGGACCATGGCCTGAGACTCATTGGGGTCTGCCATGTCCATGACTGGGGCAGGACCTGGGACCCACCATGCCTGTGTCTGGGGTGGGTCTTCAGGCCATTAGGGGTCACGGTTCTTAGTGGAAACTGTAAGCTAAGGAAGGAAGCCACCACACTGTTTTTGGACTTTCAGCTCCAGTGAGAGCTTGAGCTGGAAGGGTTTGGAAAATCTTTTGGCACTGGGTAACAGTTAAGGAAGGAAACAAGGGAATTAACAGTACTTGGGAGCAGCCATGGAGGCTGGGCTGCTCATCACCCTGAGGATTATTTCTGCTCAGTGGCACTAGGAGGAGTAAATCCCCTGCAGAAGAATTTCATCAAGGAATAATGTTTGAGAAAATCTAACCTACCAGAAATGCAGGGTCTATTCTTTAGTCCTGAAAATGCTAGTGTAATCTGCTGTGCACTGATTTGGAGATCTGCACCTAAGTGCTGTCATTCTCTAAGCAGCTTAGTTGTTAGCCCCAGGGAGCTGTGTTGACAAAGTTTAAGTGAGTTTGGGAGTTCCACCATTGGAACGCACCGTCAGAATGTGCCCGTCAATAGGGTGCCTGGATTTAAGTTCACCATTCCCCCTATATGAAGGAGGCTGTGCTCCTCACACACACTCCCCATGGGGACGTCCCCCTCAACTAAGGATTCTAATTCCAGGAGGTACAGACCTCAGGGAGGGGGTGGTGATTTGTGGAGTTTGGCGCCCTGACGGGCACACTCGACAGGTGTCCTGAACAGGTGCAGTGGACTTTGGCTTCTGGGCCCTACAATCATTTCAGGTGCCCAGTAAATAAATTTGCTTGGCTTTCTGTCTAATCTGGTGTCTGACTCATTGATTGCCACATGAACATGGATGAGCTAACAATGTTTATTTTTAAAAGCTAATCAATTTCCCCATAGCCCAGATGGATGGTCTGTAGAGCAATTCTTCTTGTCTTCCTGGGTCCCGGAGTGGTGAGAAAGTGAGAGAAAGCAGCTCCTGCTCTGTGGTGTTCCTGCTGGTGGTTGAAGACCTTTCTGAGGGTGTTGAGAGGCATTCTGCTCAGTGGGGAAGACGTCTAAAGGTAGGATGCCCTCTGTTTCAATTTATTCTCCAGCTTATGCTCAGAAGATGGTTCAGGATGGTGCTTTGGTCTGGGCTCCCTTCCCCTTTTTATAACATGAAGCACCCCTAGGTAGTTGGGAAGGGGGGCTTACACAAATAACACATTACTGTAATCTGACTACGTTGCCACATAACTTGTAACAGTAACATATTACTTGTAGGAAACTATGATATTGGGAAGTTACAGATTACATTTTCATACAAGTAATGCAGTTACTGTAATACATTTCTCTGTATTATTTTTCCTTTTTTTCTAGCACAAGCGAGCCGGCTCACCTCAGCTGGGAGTTATCAGTCCAAAGCAGTTTAGCAGTTCCAAGGAGAAAGCCAGGACTGGAGCTGGCCCTTTAACAAAAAAAATAATGGACAGATCCATCTGAGTGACAGTGCCGAGGATCGCCATGATGTGATTTGAGCTGAAGGCAGGTGGACCTGACACACATGTGGGACTAAGTAGACTGTTAGGAACATGCACAGCATGTACTCATTAGCCCCAGCCATGATTGTTTATCCCCCTCCACTCCACATTGTTTTTTTTTTTCTATGCCAAACCCCACTGCCCCTGTGCCTTAGCCCAGCCTGTTTGGAGTCTTTGGCAGTGCTAGCCCCTCTTTTCTAGGCTCTCCACTCAACCCACGTCTGTCTTGCTGTGTGATTATTCTGGCCTGAGTCAAGATGAGCCATTGGTTGAAAGAGCAGAGTGGACTCACAGACTGACTGAGTGAGCCCAGCACTAGTGCGAGTGTTAAAGGCAGCTCAGCTCACCTGCCACCTGACCTGCCTCATCAGTACTCCTGTGGACTGGGTCCCTGCCTCCCACAACTGACCCAGCTGTCCCTGTCTCTGACCCTCCCTCCTCGGCCCAGCCCAAGGCCAGTCTCATTAGTTGTGCCTGCCATAGTCGTCCCTGACTCCTGTCCTCCCAGCCCAGTGTCAGGCAGCCAAGCTCTGGCTGAAAAAAAGGCTGCATGCGTTGTAGGCCACAGACATACAACATGAAGGCCAAGCCTGAATGTGACCTGCAATGGACCCGGGTCATTGTGTGTGTCTCTTTGTCAGTGGCACCATGCAGGGATTGGGGCTAGTGGTCAGGCTGCACCATTGCAGTCTTGGAGATTGGAAGTCGGAGATTCAATTGTTGGAATTCTTTCCCCGGTCCCTCAGGTCAGTCAGTTGTTGTTGCAGTCATGCATTGCAATCCAGCCAACTAACCAGGTAATCTGCAAGCAGGAGAGACAAAGGCCAGGAAAGGAACTGAAATGGCCAGGCAGTGAGTGAGCACAATTTGATGCAGACACCAAGAGAGGTATCAGGCTTGGGAAGATGAAGAGAAGGGAAGATAAGGTAAGGACAGACATCTTACTAAATACAACTCTGCTGCTGCAGAGTGTACTGTTCCATGATTCATCTGGGGTGCTGCTGCTGCCTGGTCTGGGTGGGGAGGGGTTCTTTAAGACCCACATCAGGATTTCTGCACCCTGGCTGTGTCCCTACCTGCTGTCCAAATTCCTGGAGTGGCCACTGACTACTGCTGATGTAACATTGCATTGATGTTCTTTTTTTTTTTCTTTTTAAATTAGCTGTACTTTTCCAGTCCCGAGGACCGTCCACCATCAGCCCAGCCACGCGTCCAGCCCCGTCAACCACCCTCCACAGGCTTACCTGATTGGAGATATGCTCTGGCTTACTCCCAAGAGCGAGGCCGCGGAAGGAAGCCCCACCACCCATTGGACACTGGTATACGGCCCCGGGACACTTTTGTCCCAGGGCTAGGCCCTGGCTTATCCCCCCCCGGGCGGGCCTTCCAGGGCAGGGCCTCTAGGAGGGGGTTCACTCTCCCATCGGATGCCGGTATATGTCCCTGGTGATGTCACATACAGTCGTGCAGGACCTGTGGTGCGATGTGGGCGGCAGTACGTACGCTGACGTCTGTCCCGCCTCCCAACACAGTGAAGTTGCCGGTCGCTACTCTTCTCCCTCAGCCTCTGCCAGAGGTCAGTCATGTGCCAGACACTCAATCCTCCTCGCCCCAGAGAAGGAGAGCAGTCCCTCGGATGCTCAATCCTACCCCCCTCCGCTATCCCTCCAACTCTTGGGTCCGTTCCTGAACCCGAGAAGTCGGCATCACTGATGGAAGCCCTACCACTGTGCCAATGGGCCGGCTTAGATTTTATTTTCTTTTTTAAGCTTTTTTTGGGAGTTTCTTGGGTGCAAACATTAGATACGGTATGTTTACTAAGTGTACGTAACCAACTGATCCAAAGTAATATAAAGTAGTATGAAATGTAATAGGCTTTACAGTTACTAATTACCTTTTATACAAAAGTAATTAATAACTATAACTGATTACAGTTATTTCAGAGTAACTAGTAACTGTAACTGATTACTTTTTTAAAGTTACTTACTCAACACTGAAGTCAAATTAGAGAGCTTATCTGTCTGCAGTTTACACTGTTTTGTCTTTTGCAGTAGAGGACACAAAGACTTTATTTGGCTTCCATGTACATGAGTTGACCTGGGCTGCCCTTGGAAATGGGCACTTGCTGATTGAGGTCCCTTCTGGAGCTAAATAAAATAAATAATAAATATAACAACTAAATAAATTAACCATTTGCTCAGAAGCTTTTAATCAGTGACGCTCTGCCTCTGGCTCCCATTTATTTTCTTTCACTAATATTGTTTTTTATTTATATTGATTTGTATGTTTGTGTTTTTGGTATTTTTTTTTATCCCCGCTCCCAGGCCTGACCTCTTCGACTGCCTCCCGCTCCCCTTCCTGTCACCCAGCTTCTCCCAGGCTTACCTCTTCACTTCTTGTTCCTCCTTGGCTTATCCCCCCTCCAGGCAGTGTTGACAGCGTGGGCCTTGCCCCTGCCAAAAGTCATGCTCAGTCCAGAGTCGAGGTGCCTAAGCCAGCAGTGCAGAGCTCAAAGAGTGGGAGTGACATCAGTCTGCCGGCTGGATGGTATTTTCTTTTTCTTTCCCTGCCTTCAGGATGCAGACTTTCCATGAGCTGTGTGACACGTGCTTATGTATCCAGCTCTGTTTGCCTCTGTCCTCCTTGACTCCTGGTCACCCAGGCGGCGGTCATGAGGCAGCAGCTACTACCCTCCTTCCCCAGAGGAGGGGAGTGTCCTCTGGGTTGCTCAGCCCTCCCCCCCAGCCAGCCCCCAATGACTTAAGCTTGTTCCTGAATTCAGGTCACTGGTGCTGGGAGCGGTATTACTACTGCTGTGCTGATGCGCCGGCCCCTGTATTTTTGGGATGTTGGAAAACACTCCTTGTGCTAAAATATCTGTATTTACTGTAGTTATTCAATGGTTGTGGGCATACTGTATCATAACCAAAATAGCAATTACTTTTCTTTCCTTGTGACCTACACGTACAGTGAGAATACTGAGGCATCCTCACTCTAGGACACATGACAAGCAAATATTCTCACTCTGGGTCACATAAAACATAGATATTCTCACAGTAGGTTTCTCAGATTGTAAGCCTGCCATGATTTCATTCCAGGGCTTGATTGTACTTACATGGTCTTCTATTTATAGAATGTGAACTGTAACTTTATTAAGACACCAGCACATTCAACTATATTACCACGCTTATGCCATTGCATAAATCAAATATGGTATGGCCAAAAGAAAGATATTGCTGATAGTCGACTTGCGATCTATGACCCCTGTAACATAATTGATGGTGTCACTGCTCATGACACCATGGGGTCACGGACCACACATGAAATATCAATTATAATTTTTATTAGGCACATGCCAGATCCAATGTTTATTTAGTTAACCAGGCAAGGTATGTCCTGGACCACAAAGCTGATAAAGCTCATCTAAAATGATAAATGAAAGTTGACCTTAAAGTCTGAAGAAAATATGGGATGCTACAATACTAACCCACTTTGGTTTGTAAAATATCCTATGACTAAGTCTTTACTCTAGGAGAAATATTTAAGCAAGGGTTAAATGTGCTGCATTCCTTGGCAGTTGTGGGAATTTAAGGACGAAACATCACTTTTTGTATTTTGACAAAACACGCTTTGTTCAAAGTGCTCTGGGGGTAGTTCAAAGTCTGTTTTTTACTTTAGGGACTGACGCCATACTTTCCATAGAAACATAGGCAGCTTTATACTCTCTGGACAACAAAGGTTCACATAACTGCAGCAGCAAATTTATTTTAAGATAATGTTTATGGGAAAATTCTAGAAAAGTTGAAGAGTTAAAAAGATTTATTTAGAGTCATATGTAATTTGTAGCTAATCATAAAAAGGTCCTTTTATGTTATACCCTGGGGTATAACTGCATTAAATAGTCCAGGCCTTTTGAAATGGGTTTTGGAAACTGAGTGGAGCATTTTTGGAGAGGATAGCATGCTCTGAAACAATTGGAGGTTAAGCTTGCTTTGTAAGACTGTATTTTTATGCTTTAAAACATAACCTTCAGACTCTTTACCCCAAATTTGAATGCACAAATAAAAAATATATACATTTTTATAAAATCACCAGCAGAATGATTCCAAAGTTTGCATTTTGATCTGTATGTCTACATGCTTGCAGCAAACATTAAATAAAATGTGCCCTGTCCAGTGGTGCTAGCTGGAAGCTCCATACTCCCAGATGGGTAACCTCGATTCAGACCACAGGCATGCTGTGCTACAATGAGCTGTTGGAGCTACTGGAGTGCTTTTAGGCTTTAGGGAGGATGTTGGCATTCTCGTTACTACCGCAGCACACTGTATGGTGGTTAAGTGGGGGGCATTCAACATCGTAAGTGACCATGCTTAGCTGGCCTTCCTCCAGGCCAGGCATGCCAGCAAACTCCAAGCATTGCAGCTGGTGGGTGGGAACAAAAAACAGAGAAGGATAGCATTGCCATATATGCCCTTGACATTAGCATGTTCCCCTTCCCCATGCCACCAGCCCCAAGATGCCCCAGTGTCCTCCTGGTGTCTGAGGTGAACTTTGTGTAAGGTCGGGGTTCCCCTCACCTGGTGACTTTCCCCATTGGGTGCCTTCTAGCCAACAGTCTTGCCCTGGACCTGGTGAAGTGTCCTGTGCAGGAAGGATTTATAGCTGTGTAGGAGTCCACAGTGCTTAGAAGCCTTCATAAGTGATAGAAAATAAATAAAATAATGCAAAAACTATCGCTCTAGGGAAATTATTATTTTTAATATTTTTATTAGTGTTTACCTTATTGCAGCGTAAAACTGCCTTTTTGCAATGGTGAACTCTCTATCTAGCCAATTGTACACTGTTTCTGTTGCCAGATTCTAACTGGAAATAACATGTTCTTAGTGAGAATAGGACATTCTAAGTGAAATTAACATGTGCTCTAAGTGAAAATTAATTGCATCCTGGTTGAAACATAATATGATTTATTTTCAGATTTATTCACTACTGGTGGAGTACAAATAGGGGATATTCCATAGAGCATTCAGGAATCAGCTTTCTATTCACTCTGGAATGTTGCCACCAATGCTACCTAGCAATGAGTGGTGAATAAATTAATTATATATACATATATATATTTTAAAAGAATAACCATTTATTTTTACAATAGGAGTGATGAATAGCATAGTCGAATAAAATATTTTTTTCTTGCTATCTTATTCACCTCTAGGGTGAATGGCATGTTATTCTCCCTGCAGCCCACGTTTCTTTCCCTGTGGTTATCAATCATGTTATCTCTTCTGCTGTATCAGTTTTAGTCTTGGCCCATGGCATAAATCGGATTCTTCATAGGGTCTCCAAGAATAAGCATATTATTCACTCTTCATATTGTCATAACTGCTGCTCTAGCACTCATGACTACACATCAATCCACCACTTGTTGGCAGGCAGCATTGTTGGCAACATGGCAGAGCGAATAACAAGCTTATTTCTCAACACTCTGTGGAATATCCCCTATATATGCAATGGCTGTGAGTATATCATGGCCAAAACATGAGTGATATTTTTTCTCAGTCACAAAGTTCTCATTACATTTCTTATACATTTCTTTCTTTTGTACCATTGCTACTAGAGTTTGCCCAATATCAGAAACAAACAATATCCAGCAAACCCTCCCCAACAAAAAAAAGCTGCCCACAGGAGCCTGGAACTCATTTTAAAGTTTTTTCCTATTTTCTTACTCACTTTCTTTCTTCTTTCCGTAATTTTTAAAAGGGGTTTCAGTTTCATTTGTAACTTCCCCCAAGTGTGGAGTTTACCTACAATAATTGGCTCCACAGGGCCTTCTCTGCATCGGGCATCAGCACTGTTGCTTCTGCCAGTCATGCTAGACTATTGCTGCAGCGGGGACCAGACTGGAAGCGAGAGAGAGGATTCCAAGAGATTTCTTTGGCTCTTGACACCTTTCTGCTCTGGCTCTCTATCACACATCAAATCCTATACCTGCTGTCGATGGAGTGAGTGATCAGTACTTGTCCTCAGGACTGAGGAGTCCCTGGCAACCATAGCAATCCTCTGATTGTCAGCCCGACCAGAACAGACACTAGTAGGACAGTGTGCAACATTTGGGGGGTACACAGCAATTGTTAAAGGGCAGGGGCCCTTGCAAAGTGAAGACTTTGGGCAAATTGTTCTGGAAGCTCAGAGACAGCAGCTATCTTTGTTGCCCCTGACCCTCGGAATCAATGGCAATTGGGTCAGGGGGCAGCACTATAGCCAATAAAATTCCAAAGCCTGCTAAAGGAGCCACAGAGGGCTCATGGACTTGCAGGCACCCTTGCCTTAACTAATTGCCTGTCAGGTAATGAACCTGCAGCTTTGCTGAGAGTGATTGATAGCCTGAGAAACTACCTGAGAGCTGGATTTTCTTCAGTGAATAGCAATGGCTGTTACAGAACTCCATAAGTGCATGTTGCTGTTGTTGGTGGAAGAGATGAGTATGATAGAGAAAGACAAACCACATGTCTGCTAGAGCAAGCAGTTTGCCTCCAACCTAGCAAAGGAGGTAATTATTTGCTTATGCAATATAGCCTGAGAGACTAACAGTGAAAGTGCAAGAGAGGTGTTATGTTAATGTGGAAAGCCACTCAGTGATCACTGTATAGGCCCAGGGAGGCTTTGCTGTATTGCAGTACCTGGTCCATTTATAATGGAGTACAGGCCTGTGACTGGGAAGTCACACAGCCAGAACCACAGTTCGGTACTGATTGTCACAGCACACGAGGGACTGGATGCCAGGACTTGGCGTGTTGGTCTAACATGCAGGTCTTCAATAGGCTGAAATTGCCCCTGTGAGCCATAGAAGAGGATTGTCTGCTACATGCAGAGAGGATAAGAGGTCTGATTGACCCTGAAGGAGGCAGTTTTGCACACTGGCACAGAAGGTGGGGATTTAGAGAGGCTGGAATTCTCCAGAGGAAGAATACGCAACTGCTGTTAGTTAATTTGGGAAACCACTAACTGATCCCCTACAATATTCACTGACAGCATTAAACCACTAAGTGGGCAAGGTCATCCAGCCAGAGATATAAATACCCAGTCTGAGTTTGTTTTGTTTGCAATTTTAAAACAAAACTGGGGCTCGTTATTCAAAACTCTGCCTGGTGGACAAAGTGCTTGCACCCCATTTGTCTGGGTTTGTGTCAGAACAAAATATTCAAAAGGAGTAGTTGTGCATGCTAAAAGGGTTAGCATGCATGAAAAAAATAATGTATGCAGGTGGATAAGGGGGGCGGGGACAGGAATACTGATGCAGCATGATATTTAGCACATTTGTGCTACACAAAGGGGTTGGCGAAGGCCACTTTCTGCAGCATAAATACTGTTTATCAAAAGCCAGACTTACTCTGGGCAGCCCTAGTGGCCACCCCTGGTGGTCCATGGTCTCCTCATCCTATGATAACCAGCCCCGTTATGTTAAAAATATCCCATAGCACATAGTGATACCCCCAGTCTCTGATCACTGTCCCATAACATATCAGAATGGCCTGGTGTCCAGTGGTCCCTCCCAGTCTCTGATCACCAGCCCCAGTAGGTGAATGACACTTCCTTGGTGCTTAGTGGTCCCCCCACCTTCTGATCACCGGCCCCTTGTGAATTCTGTAATTCCCTGGCATCCAGTGGTCCCCCCCTTGTCTCCAATCCTTGGTCCCATAAACTACAGCATACTCCCTGGTGGCCAGTGGTCCCCCTGGTCTCTGATCCCTGGCCTCGTAAAAAATACAATATTCCCACTTGTGTGCCTTTTGCTTTGTTAATTAATAAAAATGTGTATAGACAAAACAAATACAATATTCCTTGGTGTCCAGTGGTAGTCCCCATGCATTGATTCTCTTCACCTTAATAACGTCATCTTTCCTTGGCATCTAGTGTCCCCACGCACTACAGGCACTGACCACTCACCCTGTCAACCCCTTCGTATCTGAAGCGCTAGTGCCGCAGCTTTGATATGGTGACTGGCACAGCCCTTCTCTCACCTCCTCGGCCAGCTGCCATATGAAAGTCAGAGAGCATGCATCCTATATACAGTATAGGACACACGTCTTCTGTACTGTACAAGGAGGGCACTCTTTGTACAGTACTGGGGCTGCACGCTGCATGTACAGTACAGAGTATTTGTGCTCTGTACTATACATAGGACACATACTCTCTGACTTTTCATGCAGCGGCCAGCCAAGTAGGTGAGAGGAGGGCTGTGCCAGCCAGTGTATTGGAGCTGCAGCACTGGCACTTCAGGTATGGGGGGTTGGCAGGGTGGGTGGTCAGTGCCAAGTGTGTGGGGTTTGCTGAATGCCAAGAAAAGATGATGCTCTTACAGTGAAGGGCATCGGTGGTGGGAGCACCACTAGACACCAGGGAATATTGTATTTGTTTTGTCAATACACATTTTTATTATTTGACATAGCAAAAGATACACAAGTGGAAATATTGTATTTTTTGCTGGGACAGGGATTGGAGACCAGGGGGAATAATGGCCACTAAGGAGTATGCTTTTTATTACTGGGCTGGGGATTGGAGACTGGGAGGACCACTGGCCACCAGGGAGTATGTTTTTTATTATGGGCCTGGGGATCAGAGATGGTGGGGACCACTGGACACCAGGAAATTACAGAATTCACACATGGCTGGCAATTGGACCACTGGACACCAGGGGATTACAATGTTCACATGGGGCTGGTGACTGGAGTGTTGGGGGGATCACTAGGCACCAGGGACAGTAAGGTAAGGTAAGGTAAAATTTATTGATATAAGGAGCCCTTCCTGAGCTCAGGGCACCTTTACAAAATTTCAACATAACAATTTTAAAGTCCATAATAATTAAAACGCATTTAAACATTACAGACATTAAGTTTCCAGAAATGCTTGTTCAAATAAAAAAGTTTTCAAGGTTTTTTTAAACCCTTCTACAGTCAGGCTGTCACGTATCTTACGAGGTAGAGAATTCCACAGGGTAGGTGTCATAAAGGCAAAAGTTCTTCCACCAGATGTTTTCAAGGTTACCCTGGGAATCTCTAGCAATCCCTCAGCAGAGGATTGGAGGGAACGGGAGGGACAGTAAGAAAACAGGAGTTCATTCAGGTAGTGGGGTCCCAACCCTTGTAAAGGCCTTATAGGTCAGCAACTCGACCTTGAAGGTGATCCACCACTGTACAGGCAGCTAGTGCAGTTCGCGCAGCACAGGTGTTTTATGACTTGATCTATGGCTTCCAGTCAACAACCTGGCCGCCACATTCTGCACCAGCTACAAGCGGCTGATATCCACCTCTGGCAGCCCTAGATAGAGGGCATTGCAGTAATCAAGATGACTGGCAACTAAGGCGTGGACCAGGATAGAAAGATCTTCAAATGGGACCAGGGTTTCACCTGTGCTAAATTCCTTAGATGGAAGAAGGAAGATTTGACTATAGCCGACACCTGTGCTCTCAGGGTCAGGCCCTCATCAAACATAACACCAAGGTTACGCACCTGGCCTGAGGCCATAAGCGAGGTCCCCCCCAGAAATAAACCTAGGGGTTTCCCCGCCCATGAGCCTAACATCCTCGTCCCTGGCTCCATCACCAATACCTCTGTTTTACTTGAGTTCAACTTAAGCCAACTGGTACTCATCCAGTTCTGTATCTCCAGCAGGCAGTTCTTAAACACTGTGATTGAATCAGACTCCTGCCCGGGCACAAAAGACATGTAGAGCTGAGAATCATCAGCGTAGCAATGAAAACTCAGCCCATACCATCTTATAATGTCCCCCAATGGGAGCATATACACTGCAAATAACATGGTGAACAATACCGAACCCTGTGGCACCCCACAGGGCAGGCAGTGAGAGGCCGAGGAATAAATCCCCGACACTACTCTCTGAGTCCTGCCCTCAAGGAAAGATCAAAACCAACTGTTGACCACCCCTCATAGTCCACAGAAAAACCACAGGTGCTCAAGCAACACCTCATGATCTACGGTGTCAAATGCTGCTGAGAGATCAAGGAGAACCAAGATGGAATGAGCTCTCCAATCTCTCGCCATCAGGAGATCATTTAGTACCAGTACAAGAACTGTCTCAGTGCTGTGCTGTTTTCTGAAGCCAGACTGGAGAGGGCCATAGATACTGTGGCTGGTTAAATGATCCTCCAGCTGCAAAGTGACCACCTTCTCAATAACCTTCCCTAAAAAGGGAAAGTTTATGACTGGTCTGTAGTTTGCTGGGCAGTTCGGATCAAGGGAGGGTTTTTTCAGAAGGGGGTGCACTACTGCCTCCTTTAAGGGATCTGGAAAGATCCCTCTCGCCAATGAAGCCATCACTATCCCAGTCAGGATTGGGCCAATGACCACTGCGCACCCCACTAGTAGGCAAGTAGGGCCTGGATCCAGACTACAGTAGGTTGGACGCAAAGTCTGGACAATCCTCACTATATCTATGACTGCCGGTTGACTAAAGGTGAACCAAGTCAACTGGGCATTCGTACCACTCGGTTGACTGATGCAAGACTGAATGGGAGGCACTGGCTGACCTCATCCCTGATGGTTGACACCTTATCAGCAAAGAACAGCGCAAACCTCTCACACTGTAACTGTGACAGTGCTCAACTGGCTTGAAGACAGGCTGGATTGCACAGTCTGTCCACAGTCCGGAAGAGCTGGGCCAGTCTGTTCCTCACTGCAGCAATTTCCCTGGATAGGAACTCTGCCTTCTTATGGGAAATTGCTGATTGGTAGATCTTATAATAATCCAACAATCTAAGCTTGTCCACCTACAGGCGAGTTTTCCGCCAGCGTCTCTCCAATCTTTGACCCTGTCTCTTCAACCCACGGATCTCCCCGGTAAACCATGGAGCCTCCGGGCAAAGAGTACAGGGGTGAACATGAGTTGGAGCAATGACATCCAGAGCCCCCACAACTGCCCTATTATAGGCCAGCACTAGGGGCCCTGGGTCAGTGCTATCCATTGGCAATCCCGAGAAGTCCAGCTCTGTCATTAGGCCTTCCGAGGTAACTCCTCCCAAAGGATGGAACTGTTCTGTCTCC
The DNA here is from genome assembly GCA_016271365.2 of Neoceratodus forsteri. NCBI lineage: Eukaryota > Metazoa > Chordata > Ceratodontiformes > Ceratodontidae > Neoceratodus > Neoceratodus forsteri. The sequence goes on along the minus strand of CM028132.1, from coordinate 814,968,810 downwards.
TTAGGGGCAGGTCTCTTTCGGGGGGCTGCGAAACTGAACCTCAGGGCTTGATGGTCTGACCAACTGATAAGCTCCACCTCCACATCAGAGATTTCCATCCCCAGATGGAATATCAAGTCCAATGAGTGTCCCCCCTCGTGAGTTGCAGAGGTAACAACCCATGTCAGGCCCAATGAATCCATCAGTTGGAGGAGGTTTTGTCCAAAAAGTGAGAGTTCATCATCGACCCAGGCATCGAAGTCCCCTAAAATTAACCATCGGGGGTATGCCAATACCCTCTCAGCGACGAAGTCTGCAACCTCCCTCAGGAATTCCCTCCCATTACCTGGTGGATTATAACTGAGAAGGATTCTGTAGCCTGCACCTGCACCTGCACCCACAATACAATCAAAGAAATTGGATCATCCATCTGGCACCTCCCTGAGATCCAGTTCCTGTCTAAAACAGGCTGCAACTTCTCCCGCCTCTACGGTCCACTCTCGGGTGGTGAATCACCAAGAACCCGGCCAGAATCGCAGACTCTAAAATAGGGCCCGCATTTTCATCCAGCCAGGTCTCGGTGATGCAAGCCAGGTCAGCAGACACAACAAGATCCGCCACCACTGCGGTCTCATTCCTGATAAACCTGGCATTGCTTAACACCGCTCGAAAGGGACAAGAATCCAAGGATGACGCCACCTCTTGCCTGACCAAGTCAGTGCCCTTGAGTATGGGCACAAGGTAAGGTAAGTCTTGCTCCTGTATCCATTTCTCCCCAGGGAGTCTCCGGGTTCTAACTGTCTCTATCCGCCCACTCCTTTCCCATCCCCCCAAGAGTTCCAGGATCTCCTATTCCGTACACTCCTCTGTCTCGAAACGCTGAAAGCTCGGTAATTTTTATAAACCTCCAGAGGGAGTGAAGGATATTCAAATGGACGGAGATCCTTTAGTCTTGAGGGGGAGTACCACCTGATTGTATCCTTAACACCCCAGCACATATTTCAATTAATCTAAATAACACTATGTCTGCTTTACATCCCCACACAACCAACACTTCCTCCCCTTTATATTTAAAAACATATAATTATCAAACCCCCTATCAAACCAACCTTTTAAATAATAAAAACCCACCCTCTCATAATTTTATTAATAACCCCTTCCCCCCCTCACAGAGAGGGCAGGAGTTAAAACAAAAAAACAACTAAATAACACTAAATAAAATTAATATTAAACTAACTCAACCTTATTCCACTCACAATAACACACCACAAATAATGTCATTCACATAATGGGGCTGGTGATCGGAGGGTGGGGGAACCCCTAGGCACTAGGACAGTTTAGTTCACATAATGGGGCTGGTGAATGGACGGTGTGGGGGGGGGGACCATGGACCACCAGGGCATATTATTTACAACTACAGGATAGTGATCAGTGGGACAAGAAGACCACAGACAACCAGGGCATATTATTTGACACTATGGGAAGACAATTGGAGGGCAGGGGGAGCATGGGCCACCAGTGTATATTATTTGCAAATATGGGCCTATCAAAGGATGGGGGGACCATGGACCACCAGGGTATATAATTTGACACTATGAGATGGTGATCAGAGGGCAGGGGAACCACTGGACACCATGGCTTTTCTTTTTGTTATGGACACTCAGATTGGGGGTAGGGTCATTACAGGGGAGCAAACCTGCCACTGCTTCCTGTGCAAATATGCCCATAATGGGCATGCAGATAGCCCCCCTTGTGCCTTGCATGCCCAAAGGGCTTATTTGCATGAGGACTTCTGAATATTGCGCCCGGAGGTATCGATGCTATTGTGTCTGCAGGTGCTATTCCCTGCACTGTTGGTATCCATGTTGGGGCAGTGTTATTCATCTTAGCACCATGTCAACATGCCCCTATATTCAGTCAGGTAGTGCTGGTGTGCGGTCTCACTGAATATAGTGTCCTCAAGGGCCTGGGCAATGGGCAAGTGCAGCACAAAACTATGCACTCTGCTTTGTACATTTTTGAATTTTGGGACCCTTATTGTTAAGCAGGCTGTAATAATGTACTGCTATATTCCACTTGAGTATCCATGGTAGTTTTACCCTTTTATTTATTAAAATACCAGTGCAATGGTTTATGTTGATACAATGGTTTGAATGAGCTTCTTTTAAACAGGGATGTACTTGTGAAATAAACAAGATTGCTGCACAATAATAAATTGTTACCAGAAAAAAATACTTAAGAAACAAACTTGTTGGTTATTAGAATAAAATTAACAAACATCAGCTTTAGATTTGTTTATGCCAACATAGTCTTTGGCTGTGAACTAAGGAGCTATGCAACTGATGGGGAAAATAACACTGCTGAACATTATAAAACCATGTTACATAAAAAGAGACTATAATCCATTTAATAGCACATGCTTGAGCATGCAGTTTTACATTATGAGTTTTTTTAAACAACTCCTCTTATCACAGTAGCTAGTCAATTTGATATATATATAGCTGTGGTTTTAGCAGAACTGAACAAACCCATGACATATGCAGTCCTCTAACTGCTATGCTTGCCATATCATGTTCATAAAGATGCAGTAATATCGTGCTTCTCTGGCAAGTAGTCCTTGCTGTCCTTTAGTAGCGGAGGATTTTGTGTTTTATGGCCTTGTGGCAAATGGGACACTAACTCATTCAGTCTAAGTGTCGCCGGTATAGCTGGCACATTCCTTGTCCAGAAAGGGAAATTATATTGTTCAGGTGGTCTACACACATGGGGCACATGGTCTGCTGCTTGATGCCTTAAAGCTGCTGCTGCAATTTCTGCACATCCGCATTTGTGCTTGCATAGGTGGAATGTTGCCACTTGCAAGGTCATCAGTGGGATGTTCTGTACCTTTACCTCCACAACACATTACGCAAGGCAAGCATTGCTTGGCTACAGCATGGCACTGGACACATTTCTTCATCAGGCTTGTGCAGTTTTCACAGGTGCACATGTGACCAAAAGCTGGAACAGAACTGCTGCCTTCTTGTCAGAACATTTATTTATTTTTATTTATTTATTTCAAAGTTTGGAAATACACCTTTGAGCAGAAATGCTCATTTACAAAGGTTCCTCATCAGAATAACAATTTACTTACACCGTGTCAAAGACAGTATTAAAAACTGATGAACAAAGCCTGGACAATATTGATTCAGTGACATAGCAAAACAGAATGAGTAACATAAGTACTGTTTTGGCAATACAGAGTGAACAAAAGTTAACATTCAATAGGTCAAATAATACAAAGCATAACATAGACAGTAGGAGCTATACAAAGGTAGCAGCCCTTCTGGGCATTGTCAGAGGTTAAGTCTGTGTGCTTTTATGGCACATTGGAATGGAGGAGAGGCACATGCATGAGGAGACTATGTGATGAGTGAGGTGCTGGCATCATGTGCACATGTAACAGGGGACTTCAGGGGGCAGAAGCACCATGATCAGATGGTGCAAGGGTTGGGTTGGGTAGGAGTGTAGTTGACAAGTGACAGTGCATGAGATGGGGTTTCATTAGGAGAAGCAGATACATTTGAAGCCAGGTAGGGGTAAATTTAGAAGTTCCCATCTGAAAGGACCCGGCTTAGTCGGTGTCTTTTGTATCACCTGAAGTTCATTAAGCCAGCTTTGTGCCCTGGTCGCAAAGGGTCATTTGGCTAGAGCTGTTCGGTTGAATGGAACAGCCAATGTATTGATAGTCATGCCTCTGGTTGGGTAAGGATTTTAAACAGGTTGTAGGAGACCTTGCAGCCCTGGGGGGGTGGGGGATCAAGCCCATGAGGGCTTTCATGCTTAGCAGGCAGGCCTGATAGTTTACATACAATACATTCCTCTATCTTTGTTGTGGACTGAACTTGTACTTTGAATATTAGACATTTCTTAACCCATGTAGAACAAAGCCAACAGGTGGCAGTGTGTCCACATAGTCCAAATAGGGTGTCTTTCTTCATATCTGAAGAAACCATGCATTCTTTCAATGTTCCCAAGTCATAGCTAATCATAGAAGGGCTGCATGAGCCCACCTGACCACTGACTTTTTTTGTGATACTTGGTCAGTGCCTTGCAATTGCTGGGGTCAGGACAGAGGTCTAAAGGAGACTGCCCTTCCTTTTTATGGTCCACCCCATTGGCTGCAAGGAAGCAGGCAGTAGATGCTGTACTCTTCTTATCTGCTCCTTGAGTGAAAAAGCCCAATATCAACACTTTCTTTGATGGTTCTCAAGCATTATCTACCTTATCCACATCTTGCATGTCTTGCAGTTGGTGGAGTTGGAACAAGGTATGATGTCTCAATGCTTCATGGAGAAGAGTGTGTCATTCTTATCCTTGATATGCAGTTTAACGCGTGCACAGATTAACAGCTGTGCTATCTGTGTTTGCTGATATTCAAAAGTAAAATGAAATGCAGTTTATTGATTTACATTGTGAATATTCAGGTTACCTCTTCCTGATGTATGAGTAATTCAGCCACTTCTATATGATTGTTGAGTGCAGCCAAATGCAATGTTGTGTGCCCATCATCTTTTTTCTCATCTACCATCTGAGGTTGCAGACATTTGAACAGTAGCACACACATGGCACTTTGGTTGCCTTGCAGTGCAGCATGATGGAGGGGGGCATTAAACCCATTATTATTTGCAATGGTAACTTCAGCAGCCATCTCCAACAGCACAGCTAGTATTCATCACATTCCTTACTTATTGCATCATGGATAGAAGTAGCACCTTCAGAGTTCTGGAGACTGGGATGGCAGCTGAAGTCCAGCAAAGTCTTTACAACCTGTAGGTGACCTTTAATTACAGCAATGTGCAAGGGTGTACGTGTTTGTTTTGGATATTGAGATCTGCACCTCCTTTTTGTAATACATCTAGACTATAAACACTTCTACATCCCTAAAAGAAACATGGTGCACAGTACTGTCATCATCTTTATCCTTGGTTTCCACGTCAATGGTAACTGCAAAATGTCTATATGTCCATTCTAACTAATTTCCTGCATGGCTATGTGTCCAGCACACTGCCTATTTACATCCAGATCACGTCTCTTTAGCAGATCTTCCACTTTAGCAACATCCCAATTGGCTGCAGCTTTAACCAGTTCTTCATTTAGGTCACTGGATTCTTGAGTTTCAAAAAATTTCTTTAAGAGCTGAGACACAAGTTCACCAGATGCATTGCTTATAGCTGATCTAGCTGATGCCAGCTTGGTGAAGGCTGCTGGATTGTGTGTCATGGATTTTCCACAAACCTCAACTTTCTAGGCACTATCTAAATAAATCTATTGTATGTGGCCAACTTTCTGCAGTGTAGGAAGCATAGCCTCAGCCCACTACCCATGATCCCTCTGTAGAAACTTGATTCCCTCAAGGTCATGACAGATCTGCACAAGCACAAGGTCACCAACTTTGCACTGGGAAGTCTCTCCTTCTGCACCCTGAGCAGTGTTACCACTTCCTACAACATTGTCTTTGGTGAATACAGAGGGATTGAAATTCCATATATTGCCAGTGGGGTCCTGTAGTACAATATCATGATTTTGAGCTATGCTACAGACAGCACCAGTGGTAGTCAAGGGGCCTGATTCACAAAGCTCCCCTGAATGGTGCAAGCTGTGGATTGCACCAAATGATGCACTGAGAGCAATTCACAAAAGCAGCCTGCGTCAATAGGCTATGGCATGGCGCTAGGGGGCTTGTGGCAGATACAAGCTGCCATATCCCCTAAATCAGGATTCACTAAACCCTCCTGGAGGGCAACATCTAAGTACCCTTAGACCAGTCAGGGTCTAAGGGAACTTAGAAGTGTGTCCTCTGGAAGGGTTAGTGAACTTGCACCATGTGCTGTGGTCCCCTTCCCCCTCCCCAGCAACAATCCCCTGTTTATTAATAAAAATCATGTCCCAGGTGGCTAGTGGTCCCCCAAGCCCCAATCCCCTTGTAATAAAACAATCATGTCCATGGTGGCTAGTGTCCCCCCCAAGCCCTGATCCCCTTGAAATATAGCCCTCCACACTCCACCATGGTCGGCCACTGACTGAGCTCTCAATGAGTGTGTACTGTATACAATATGCTCCAATCAAAACAGTCAGGTGGCTATCAAAATGGCTAAGTCTGGAGCCAAGCAATATTGCAAACAATACTTCTCTTCAGGCTTGGCTCTGCAATCTCAAAAAGGTTTAACTTTTATCCCTACTAATGACATTAATCAATTTTAGACTGTGGTTGATCTGTATAAATTCACAAGGAAATTACATCTGAATGCTTTTTTTCACAAGAAGGATGTGGAAGGTAATGTCATTAGTGGTACAGCCAATAGTGACACTTCAAATAATGATTTAACATCCACTGATTTGGATTCATTCAAGCAGATATGTGAGGGCAAGGAAAAATCTCGGAAACTCCAAATTCTTATTAAATAATATTTAATTTATAATAATTATTTTTAATTGCCACCTAATCAGGTCCAGATGTTTTGTGGCCATAGAGCCACTTTGTCAGGGCCCAGTGGTGATCCTGTTTTGTCAAAGAAAGAAAGAAGAAATCCACAAATCTTCTTACTTATACATATTCCTTCTATGAACATATTGCACAAACAGCGGAATATTTCTCTATCGTATTTTCTCATTTACTCAATTGCAACTTTATCTACTGAGTTGTTTTATCACATCCCCTTAACCTCCTCACCTCCATACCCCAGAAGCCATCAATTCTTCCTCAAACCCTGGGAGGTCAAGTCCTCCTGACCATCCAAATTGTTATGAGCATATTATTACTAAGTAGTGAAATGTTATATTCAAGTCATTCAAACCTAAATTGACTTTTTTACCAGCTTCTAATACAGCCATTTTAACCTTTGGAAAGGCTTGTCTGTAGGACTTAGAGCAACTATTTGAACATCGAGTGTCAGAGACATACTACAATTGCACCCTGGAGGAGAGGGAAACAATTAATAAATTGAGTAACAATAATCAGATTGTTATCCATAAAAAAATGCCAGCAGAAACAGGCCTCATGGTCTATCGAGTCTGCTCAACCTGATCAAACCACAAGCATGTCCTATTGTATGTAGCATTGGATTGTTAACCTAGCCTTTGGCTATGTTTATTGATGGTCACATTAAAACAGTCATTCAGGGAACCAGGTCATATCTGAGGGATATCACACAACTCCTGAATATCTTAGGGGATGTTTGTATGGAACCTGAGTGGTAGTTTGTAATTTTAGAGTCAATGCTCTCTATGTAAATATCCCCCACCAAGGGGGTTAGAAGCACTGAGTGAGGTTCTGTATGACTGCACAGAATAAACTACTCATTTTATTGAATTTGTAATCTCTGTTACAGAAAAGGTATTGCCATGTAATTATTTTGTGTATAATGACAAACTGTATCTTCAGATTAAAAGGACAGCAGCTGGGGCTGCTGTGGCCCTCGATTATGCTAATCTGTATACATCACAATGGGAGGACAAAGCCATCTATGATGAAACAAATCCATTCTTGGAAAAAATTGACCTCTATAAGAGGTACATTGATGATTTGTTTCTAATCAGGAAAGGAACAGTAGTACTCTTGTACAATACTTGGAATCAACAGATCAGAACCGTACGTTTATAATGACTTACTCTATGACTTACATACGGTAAACTTTTTGGATTTAGTCATTATGAAAAGATGAAATGGTGATGTAAATATGAGTTTATTTAGGAAAACTACAGATAAAAACGTGATATTACATTTTAGTAGTTGCCATCCACACCATGTAACAGCTACTATTCCTGCAGGACATTCATGAGAGTAAAGTGGAACTGTTCAGATAAAGATGATTGTGAGATTCAAGCAGATACTGCAATGGACAGAGTTTTACAAAGGGGATATGCTAAAAATACCAGTACATTAGCAAGGGATCGAGTAAATGGTATACAAAGAGAGGATTTACTCAGGTCTAACAACAGACTCCATAATAATAGAAGTATTAAAACTACAGTACCAAAATTCATTACGACATTTAGCCCACAGGCATATTTAGTACAGGACATCCTCAAAAAGAATTGGTATATCCTTGGAACAGACAGAAAACTTACAGAATTAGCTAAGCAGGTTCCAAGAATTATTTTTAAGAGAAGTACTAATTTACAGGACCGTCTCATTCAGACTGTGCATTGGGAGAATAAAAGGAAAAATGCTCCACAGAGACATTTGCCAGCAGGTACACACAAATGTGGAAATTGTTCCTTTTGAAAATATACTACTAAGAGTTATACTACTAAGAAACATAGGCATACAGAAGGCCATTGGCCCACATATGTACGTCTCCAGCCACGCTGGTACGTCAGTGTATTATTTGTAACAGGAAGCAGTCAAGGCTATGTTTAAATTTAACATGATCAGTATTCTCCAATAATGAACTTGGAAGAGTATTCCATAAAAGGATAATTCTCTGGGTAAAATAAGATCTCCATGTATTTGTTCTAGGGTATGTTAATGTTAACTGGTATTTATGGCTTCTGAGATTACAATTATGCTTACTGTAGGACATATCCAACTGAGATAATAGCTTGGCATCAGTATAGATTTTATGCATTACTAACAGGTCCCCTCTCTTTCTTCTTTGTTCCAGAGAATACATGCCAAGTTCCTCCAATCTTTCCTCATAACCTTTATTGCACATATTTGAGACAATTTTGGTTATTCTCCGTTGCACCCCCTCTAATCTATTTATATCTCTTCTGAAGTATGGGCTCCATAAGGGAGAACAGTAATCCAGATGGGGTCTCACATAAGCCCTATATAGTGGCAGAATACATCCCCTGTCCCGAGAGGTAAAACTCCTCTTTATACATCCTATTAGTCCATTTGCTCTACTTATGATATTGTTACAATGACTATGAAAAGATAGATCAGTATCGATTAATATACCTAGATCTTTTTGATGTATTATAGGTGTTAAGGCCTTGCCATTTAATATGTACTGATATTGTTTATTTGTATTTCCCAAATGCATGACAACACACTTGTCAACATTGAAGGACATCTGATTTTTATCTGCCCAGATTTCAAGTTTGTTTAAAGTGTTAACAAGCTTAAAACAGTCTTTGATGTTTCTACTGGTGCTACTATTTTGGTATCATAAGCAAATTTTATTGCAAAACTATTAATGTTATTGGTCATAGCAGATATAAAAATGTCAAACAATATTGGTCCCAGCACCGACCCCTGGGGCACTCCGCTGCTCACTGGACATGTTCTAGACATATGTCCTCTAATACATACACACTGGGTACGGTCAGTTAACCATTCTTCAACCCAATTAGTGATTTGATTATTAATTCCTAGTACTCTCCTTTTACTTATTAATTAGTCATGGGGTATCTTATCAAAAGTCTTACAGAAATCAAGCTAAACTACATCCAGAGATATATTATTTTCCATGCTTTTACTAATGTATTTGTAGAAAACCATATTTCCAGTTAGATAAGATCTATTTTTTCTAAATCCATGTTGTGTTTTGTCACCCACCCTCTTGCATTTAACTCCTTTTCTAGTCTGGTTTTGAGTATTGACTCAAAGATGCCTGTATCCACTACTTTTCTTTACTGTAACCACCTCATGGTGTAACTCACAATGCCTCAAATGTTCCTTATGCCCTTGTTCATTCTTATAACTTGTATTGTTATCCCAGGTCGCCCCTGAAAAAGGGACCTTCAGGGCTCAGTGGGCCTACCCGGTCACCAAAATTTAAGAAATAAATAAATAAATAAGATCTTCCCTATTATGCTAGTCAGTCTGATTGGTCTGCAGTTTGAAATATCTGCATAGTTTCCCTTTTTGTAGATAGGTAGCTACTTTCCAATCATTTGGTATATTAAATGAGGATAAGGACATATTAAAAAGTTTATGTAGGGGTTCCACTAGCCACTCCCTAATTTCTTTTAGTAGTCTAGGGTGGAGGTTGTCAGGCCCAAGTGATTTTATTTATATTAATATTATTTAATTTCATCAAGATCTCACCCTTGGATATTTCCAGAGCATCATCCAATGTATTTCCTATTTGTTTACTGTTTGTTTTAGTTTTGGCATTAAAAATGGAACAAAATTGTTTATTGAATTCTTCTGTAGTTTCCTGAGGGGCAATTATTTCTTTATTATTTATTATTAAAGGCCCTATGGTTCTAGAAGTAAGTTTTTTGTTGTTTATATAGGAGTAAAAGCTTTTTTCCTCCATCATTTATATATGCCAATCTATATTCAAACCTATTTTTTTTCCATTTTTATTTTGTTTTACATTTCTTTAGGATCATCTTATACTTCCATCTGTTGTAATGACTTATCTTCTCTTTTCATCGCCTTATATACTCATTTTTTTTAATTAACTTGATTATAGTTGGTGTTACCCATGGTGGAAGTTTTCCTCTTTTATTATAGACTGTTTTATGTGGAACATATTTCTTTTCTGTTTCCAGAATTTTATTCTTAACTCTTAACCATAATTCATTTGAAGAAATTGTTGAAGGGGTAAAATTCAGACACCCCATCAGTGAAAGAAGTTATGCTATACGGGATTTTGCTATCTGTAGCAACTTGAATGTCATATATTATGCCTGTTGCAAAAAATGTCTGGCTCATTACATAGGGAAAACTAGACAAAAACTGAAGTAACGAACTGGACAACACATTAGGAGCATTGAGAAAAAAGATAGATTTAGTGCTTTAGCACAACATTGTGAAGCAAGGGGTATGGATCACCCTTTTGGTTTTCAGGCAATTGACGGTGTTTATGAAAGAATAAATGGTGGAGATATAGATGGAATATTACTGCAAAAAGAATCTTTTTGGCAGTATTGTTTGAAGTCATAGTATCCACCAGGATTGAATGACTATGATCATTTTCAATTGTCTCCATATCTATAATGTGAGTGAACTTATATAAGGGTATATGTGCAATCATAAACTATTTTAGCATGATCATTAATTATTCTTTGTATTAAATATCTGTAAGATATGGTTTTTGAGAAGATTTAAAACTGTGTTTTAATCTTTGTCTTTTCCATTCTCCCTTTCCTCTCCCCCCGTCCTTTTATTCTCTTTTTTTTCTCTCTGTTAAAGATATAATATTGTTCATGTAATATTTTTAATGGGTTAGCCTTGTTTTGTAACAATGTACTGCTTGTTATATGGGGTTGGTTTATTCACGTGTGTATTGAATGATATTGCAGCATGTGCCTTTAAACAAGTGCTTTTTAAAGGCTTCACACCTGGTATCCCCGTCAGTCTTGACAAAGCCTGAGGATTGGGTGAAAATGTTTGACTGTATGCAGGTGGACTTGTCCGATATCTGACTGCTGGCTTTTATTATTTTATTAATAAATATTATCCTTTTGCACAACAATGTTTGTATGATTTAAAGTGGAGATTGTAGAGTTGAGTCTGAAGAGAAGTACTGTATACAGTATACGCTCACTGACTGACAGAGCTGTCAGTCTGTGAGCACACGCTGTATACAGTGCAGTAGGTGGTCAACCATAGTGGAGAGTGGAGGGCTGTGTCAGTTGCTGGCTTGGGGATGGGACTGGGGGGGAGTGGGGTGGTGGGGCACTGCCTGCCAGGGTGTGGGAGTCCAGTAGACCATCAGGAAAGATATAATTCAATTATATGGGCAGATCGGGGATAGGGAGGTGGGGTCTACTAGACCACCAGGGACATGATTACAGTAATAAGACTGGGATTGGGACTGTGTGGGACCGCTTGCTACCAGAGATGTGATTGTTTTATATTAGAAGGGTATCGGGGTGAGGGGGGAACCACTAGCCACCAGGGATGGATGTGATTTTTTTATTACAAGGGGATCGGGGATTGGGGGGACTGCTAGCCACCATGGACATGATTTTGTTTAATAACAAGGGGATCAGGGCTGAGGGGGGTGCTAGCCACCAGGGACTGCTGTCCATGGTTCTGTTGCCACACAGCCACTCCACAGCTTGCAGCACACATTCCAGATGCACCACATGTTTGAGGCAGAGCCACGGTTGCCACGTGCAGCAGGACTTTACCACTGGGATCCTACCTGATAGTGAATCAGGCGAGGGTCCCTGGCACACTGGCGATTGGCACAGGCTGCCTTCAATGCAGCTTGTGCCAACCTTTATGAATCAGGCCCAAGGTCTTAAACATACCATCAGTCCATCCTGCATTCCAGTGTTGCAAGGACTGCGCAGTCTCCAAATCAAGATTAATGTTTGCCAGGTCACCAATCTGCAAGTCACCAGAGTTCCTGTTCTCACTCTGCTTACCTAGCACAGGGCAATGAACTCTGCAAAAGAAGCTTCCCTTTACATTTTGAACACATTTAAAAATCCAACATGACCTCAAAATCCAACAAGATCTCACCCAGCAGCAACACATATGTGGCAAACAACATGGGCTGAAGAATCAAGCCTTAAGGAATGGTACAGCTGAGCACAGCGGTTCTGGAGATGGAATTACCCAGAATCACCATCTGTGATTTCCCAGTGATGTAAGACTCAGACTAGCAGAAAACCATGCTGTTGAGTCCTGCATAGTTCCTCAGGTGATATAAGAGCACACCATATTGTACCATGTTAAATGTTGATGAGGCATCTAAAAGCACCAAGATGGACCAATGCCTTTGATCCCTCAGAATGAGGAGACCATGGAATGCTCTGATGAGAGTGGTCTGAGTGCTGTGGTGGGGTCTAAACTACAACTGGAGAGGCTTGTGTATGTCATATTGTTCCAGGTGCATCTCAAGCTGTGTTGCTACCACCTGCTCGATAACCATCCTCAGAAATGGAAGGTTTGAGACAGGTCTAAAATTCACAGTCTTGTCAGGGTCCAAAAATGTTTTCTTCAGGCAAGGTTTAGCCACAGCTTTTTTCAGAGTTGCAGGACCCCCCCCCATCAAGGAACATGTGACAATCTCAGTAGAAACTGATTTAGGGATTCTAATCAGTGATGTAGTAGACAGGTAGGCCAAGGGTCCAAAATACAGCAGGTGGGGTGCAACCCAAAGACCACTAAGAGAACCTCATGTTGTACAACTGGGTAAAACTAATCCCAGGATGGCAGATCTTCTATGTTTTTCATTGACCAGGTACTGCTGGCCATAATGGACCATTGAAGAAGATCCTTGTATGAATGAAGGACACCTTACCACGAAAGAATTGATTAAACTCTTTGCACATTCCTGCAGAAAATGCTTGATCAGATTGCAGATGGTAGATTAATCAACCTGTCCATGGTGTAAAACAGCTGAGCCAACTGATTCTTTCCTGCAGCAATCATCCAAGACGGGAACTCTGTCTTTTTCAGGGTGATTGCCAACTGATACTCACTGTACCCTTAGTGCAACTCTGTCCTCATCAGAATAAGACCTCTGCCATGAATGCTGTCACTTCTGCCCTTCAACTGCTTCAGCTTATCACAGTACCATGGCGAGCTGCAACAGGATGTCAAGGGACAGACACAGTAATCTGCCAGGGAGTCAAAGGCAGCTGCAAGAGCCATACTGTAGCACTCCACAGCCTTCTTGGCTCCCTGGGCACAAGTCGTCATCTTTTCTGAGATGTCCGATACTGCTTGGAGTTTGTGAGGCTGCAAATTATATTTATGATGACAGCAGACCATCTCCACAGGGGCTATTTGTGTGGGGGGCCCTACAAAGGAATGACATGGTGTGATTATCTGACCAAAGGACCGTGTCGACCTTGACTGTGGTGGTGTCAAGACCCAGTGAGGAGACCAGGTCCAAGGTGTGGCTGTGAAGGTGGGTAACAGGTTACTGCTTCTGTATAGCCAAGTGATGGCATTAACTACGAGCTCCTGCAAGCAATCACCCCCATGGCCTGGAGGCTGGTACATGAGGATGATCCTGTACCCTACAACTGATCCACTCATAGAAACATAGAATTTGATGGCAGATAAGGACCACTTGGCCCACCTAGTCTGCCCATTTTCCCTACCTGTTTCATATATTGCAGATCCTAAATGATCTGCAGCGTACCCTCTCTTTCCTATTGCTAGCATTCCTATATTTCTGCCCCATGCATGCTTGAATTCCCTTACCATTTTTGTCCTCACTACCTCTACAGGGAGGCTGTTCCATGGATCCACCACCCTTTCCATGAAAAAATACTTTCTCATTTTACCCCTAAGTCTACCCCCCTCTATTTTCATATCATGGCCCCTTGTTCTTGAACATCTTTTTGTCTGAAAGATACTACCCTCTTGTACCTTATTTACACCCTTGAGGTACTTGAAAGTCTATCATATCTCCCCGCTTTCTTCTCTCCTCCAGGGAATACATATTGAGATCCTCCAGTCTCCCCTTATATGACTTTTGGTGCAGCCCCTGCACCATTTTTGTTGCCCTTCTCTGAATTGCTTCTACTCTGTCTATGTCCTTCCAGAGATGTGGCCTCCAGAACTGAACACAGTACTCTAGATGAGGTCTCACCAATGTTCTATACAGTGGCATTACCACCTCCTTCCTTCTGCTGGAGATACTGCTCCCTATGCACCCCAGCATTTCACTGGCTCTCCTCATAGCCTTCTCACATTGTTTGGTAACCTTTAGATCAGATATGATTGCTTCCAAGGTCCCTTTTCTGTATAGTGACCGTCAATACCTCCCCCCAAATCACGTACTCCAAATAGTTACAATACAAATGGCCTAGTTTCCATGGGACGCACTGTGAATCTCAATGTGGATCTAAAACAGATAGCCATCCCACCCTTCTGTGATCCTATATTGGGCAAGCTGCCATGGAGTACCCAACTGGAAATGATGCCTCCAGCGCAGGGCCAGAATCATCACTCAGTCAGATATGTGTGATGTATACAAGGTTAACTAAGTAACTGGGGATAAACCCCCTCAATCACCACTCTTTTATTCCCCAGTGATCTTATGTTATATAGAACAGTCTGAAGGGGAGGAGCAGAGTTAGCTGATCTGACTAAAACCTGCCTGTTAACCCTTAGGCTGCCGACAGAATTAGAATATATAGGAATTTTGGACTGATATATCAGTCTGCAGCCCTGCAAGGGTTAATACATGGTGAAGCCCTAAGTATTGGAAATAAACAGGAAGGACCCCGTGCCTGTTTCGACTTCTCCCAGGCTATCTCCATGTCCTTACCCTCCTAATCCTACCCTCCCACCGTCCATTTCAGGAACTAACCTGCAGCTGCAACCTTGCCACTGGAGGATCCCAAACCCTGCACAGTGGCTGATGACCCCTGCAGGCAGGGCACCTGTGGACCCTTTAAAGTGATAAAACTGTCGCAGGTGGTCTGTGGAGTAGATGTGCCTGAAAGGGACTAAATCTTGACACACAATACCTACTCAAGAACTAAACTAAAACAACAAAATGCCACAATGAAACCTTCCTTAACCCAACATATACACGCTCTACACATAAAGTAATAAAACGACTGCTAATCAATCATACTGCCCCTTTAATACAAACAGGATATCAGCAACTGTAAAGCAAATAACATTCATTGAGTCTGCAGCAACAGTTAACAGTGTCAACATTAGATCAGTGGCAGATGTTGAATAAAAAGTTTAGGCAAAGTAAATTGCAGTAAATGGAAAGTCAGACAGCTGCTCACATGCTGCCATCAGGTGAGTGAGACTAATATTGGAGTCCCATGTATAAGGAAATAGGGCCACCCAGAAAGGACAGCCATGAAAAATAAACATGCAGTAGTTAATATCTGGCAGTAGTTCCAATGCCCTTCTAGGTCCAGCCAAACAAATAAAGTGCAGCCCACCCAAAACCACACACTTCAGTTCCACATGCCTGACTGTACTTTCTAGATTTCACTGTCTACACTGGCACCAACATATGTAACACCATGGAACTAGGGAGCTCCCTTAATATTAGTTACTGGGTCCCCAGCAGTAGAATCAGTTTAGGCCCATTGTCTGTCATCACCTGGAATAATATGGTGGTGCATCAGACCACCGGGGAGTGAAATTAACATTACAGGATGGGTGATCGGAGGGGGGAATGGCAAGGTCCACTAAACCACCAGGGAATGTAACTAGCATTACAGGATGAACAATCAGAAGTGGGAGGACCATTAAACTACCAAGGAATGAAACAGGTATTACAGATGGGTAATTGGGAGCATCACTAGACTACCAATGAATGAAATAGGTATTACTGTACAGGTGATCAGGGGGCAGGGAACCATTAGACTAACAAGAATGAAACAGGTATTACAGAATGGGTGATCGGGGGAACCAGTAGACTACCAGTGAATGAAATTAGTATTACCAGACAGGTGATCAGGGGGTCAGGGAACCATTAAGCTAACAGGAAATGAAACAGGTATTACAGAACAGGTGATCTGGGGGTTGGGGGACTACTAGACTACCAGAGAATGACCATGAATTACAGGATGGGAACCTCTCAGCAGGGATAAGGGCAGGATTATGGCAGCATTAAACAGCACTGTGATGGAGTCTGTTTAGTGCAGTCAAAACCACTGAATGTAATACTGGGCCCAGTTTGAAAAGAGAATTCCACATTTGCATGGGTGCAGCAGTATATTCTGTGTGGTCATGGTGTTGGGTCAGCACAGCCACTGGGAGCCTTTGAATATGGCCCCCACTCTGTTGGTTCCTCCTACTCATGGTTAGTATGGCACTAACCCAGTTAGCTAACTCACACCAACAGTTTGAATTTGGGGGCCCAGCTCTATAAATGATCACGAGTGAGCATTTTTGGAATAAAGTAGAGAGTTACCCACAGTGGGTTTCCAGTAGCCCACTGATATCACCATTTCTCCAGGAATATCTTTAATACACAATGGTAGAAAGATTAATCAAACTGTACTCAAATAATGATATGAAATGGTGGCTGGAGTCTAGATGTTGAATGAACTTATTTAAATACCGCATGTCACTTTTCCAAACACATAACATGTCATCTGTAGATGGGATGGGATCCCTGACACCATATTTTCAAAACAGGGATTTCTTGTGGAATTAAAGAAAGACCCCATCTGCCTGCCAACCCATAGGACTATCAATCAGGAAGTAATTACTCTCCAGGATAAATTCTGTGGCTTCAGTTAAGAATTTCCCTAGAAGGTCCATTTTACATTTCACTGTTCTCAGTCTTTTCTCTTCTGCACAACCCGCATTGATCATCTTGCTCCTGCCTTTTGGAAAAGAGAGGTATTTTTTTTTTTAGAAAGTTGGCTGGTCAGCACCCATCCCTTCCCTTCCCTTCGCTTTCTTAGCACACTGAGCTTACTACCAGCAGCATATGTGATCATTGTCTGGAGGAAGAAATTAACAGCCCGGGATGTCAACCTATGGGATTTGTTGACCCTGCCTATAGGGATATCCTTCAGCAGGCAGACAGTGGCTGGGGCACACTGAAAAGCTGTGCACCATTAACTTCATCATCTTCTGGTCTTTGTCTTGTAGACCTACTTTTGAAAGCACGCAAGAAGTCACTGGCTTACGCCAGGCAGCCTCAACTACAGCAACCAGTGCACATACAGTATATGTGTGTGTATGGGGGGCTGCATGTGAAACAAATAGTTAAAAATGACACTGAAGATGAGATGTGGCATCTAAGCTTGGTAATCATGTGTAAATTAACTGCTTGTCAAAAACGTTGTCTTTTTAGATTGCTTTCCTATTTTGGGCACACCACGACCCAAAACCTTAAGACAATCATAGGGCTTGTTCCTCTTTCCCCAGGTCTGAGATACAGAAGAGGTATTCTGGCGAGTCCTGAGAAAAAAAGAAACAATGTCTGTCTTCTCTTTTCTGGTTGTGTGAGAGGCAATTTAGCACCATACATGTCTGCTTAAAGCACAACCAGTCTAAGCAATTTCATGGTGATTTGCATATACTTCCCAAGATGGGTTGCATTATTGGGGTATGTGTAATTTTGTATTACTTTAGGGTATAGTGTATGTAAACCAGTACATTCTAGCTTTTCCTCCACTATAAAGGACCACAGGTAGTGACAACTTGTTTGCACTGCAACAGCCTATACAAGAACTATAAGCTTGTTTAATCACTGCCAGCCTCAAGAGGGCCTGGACTGAAGGAGTGAATGCACACAATGCGCTCACTCCTTCAGCAAAATAGTCAGACCACTACAGACCAATATATACTTATCTCTATCCATATATCTAATCAATAATGGGTAAGGGTGATATACAAGAATGTATACCCATTGAGAGGGCTAATCAGAGTTATAAGGCCATGAGCCCAAAGGGTGAGTGGCTTTATTGCCCTAATTAGATCCCTTGATGGGTATACTGTATGTCCTTGTATACCACCCTTACCCATTATTTGTTGAATATAATACATTAGGATGGTTATTATTATGGAGATTGCATTTTTGATCATATTATGGTGCCTGAGAGTCTCTTGTAGCAAGGAGAGAATGGTGTGCAGTAAGTACAGGTAGGAGTTAGGGAGATTTCTGTGTTTGGGAGGGTTTTGTGTGTCTTTTTTTCCTCAAGTTAATTTGTAACTTGTTAATTGGTTTGACTAGCTTCTTAATGCTGTGCTAATTGTGCTATTAGTGGTATCCCACAGGGATAATGTGCAGTGGTGTACTTTTTATTAGTGCAGGTATATACTTTTAATTGTTTGATTAGTGTAGGTATATACAGTAGCTTTAATTAGTGCAGGCATATAGCTGTAATTGATTGATTAGTGAGGTATATAGCTTTGCCTGATACATTAGTCACAGATACGCAGGTAAATAAATGATGAATTTTTCAATGGGGAAAAGTTCCCATCCATGTATTATAGGCTGCCTTCCCCAGTATGGCCCAGGCATAACCTTGAACCTTGCACTCATGTTAGGATATAGTTCAGTTAACTAAATGGTCTGCATTGTGTTTTTAGTTTTAGGAGAGTAATGAACTGTTCACACTCTTGGATACGGGTAATTAACAACAGTTTTATTCTGAATGTCCTTTGCAGTAGAAATACGGGACGTTCGATTAGTGTTGTATCAGAACATGCTACATTTACATTTTATACAACACACAACACACAAAAGGGCTAAGCTGCATGTTGTACAGAATTTTATATGCAGCTGAGTTCTCGTGAAGTACCTATTTATGAACAGTTGACACAAATGCAGTTCAAGCTTGGTGAAGAGCTCCTGTTCAAGTTTTTAATCTAAGCTGTAACTTCGGAGTGATTGAGCATCCCTAACATTTTAGCTTCCTTGAAGTAACTTGTCAATAGTTTAATAGTGTTTAAGTGGGGATTAGCACATTTTCCTTTCCATTAAGGAATGGTTCATGAAAGTAAAACTATATTGTCTACAGGTTAGAACTGAGGTCATAATTATTTTAATTCTAAGACTAGGTTTGTTGGCAAAGACACCTAGCTTCACCTG
This sequence comes from Neoceratodus forsteri, assembly GCA_016271365.2. Lineage (NCBI taxonomy): Eukaryota > Metazoa > Chordata > Ceratodontiformes > Ceratodontidae > Neoceratodus > Neoceratodus forsteri. The sequence continues at coordinate 814,949,398 of CM028132.1, read as the reverse complement.
AGCTCTTTCCTTCTAGATTGCTTGAAAGGACAGAGCAAAGAACCTTACCAGAGCAAGGAAAATGATTAAGGCATCTTTTGGCTAGGCAGATTTTACTGTGTGTTGATATTTTCTTTTATAGTCACATGGATTGTTACTGTTTGTTGCTAACATTTTATTGCTTTATTTTTTTCTCTGATTCAAATTGTTGTTGCTGGGTATATCTTCTGCTGCATTGTTACAAGGTGTGCCTACAGGTGTGTGCTTACAGATTACTGCTATAATCTTCTGATTCAAATTGTCTTTTGCAAGGTATATCTTCTGTTACTGCTTTATTTTTCTCTGTAGCAAAGTGTTTCTTACAGGATATATCCCATGGCAGTATAGCCTAGAGGTTAGAGGAATGAGGTATGAACATGCTTGGGACATGCAACAGACCAGACCTGAGTTTGATTCTTACAACCTCCACTTGTATACTGTGTGACACTGATCAAGTCACTTAACCGCCCAGTGCTCCCAGGTCACCCCTGAAAACAGGCACTTGTGCTTAGTGAGCCTTACCTGGTTACCAAAGACTGAAAAATAAAAAATCTTCTGTGAAATTATTACAGGTGGTAATTTACAGGTTTTACAGTTTTATCTACCATTAGGATAAGCGTTCATGGCTACTGCATTTGTTGCTGGCTGATTGTTTCTGCTCTTACCTCCTTGTTTCTTTCATCCGTGGTTCTTCTTTTTCAGCAGGGGAAGGGCCCAGCCAACCACTCCCATCCCAACCACCCCCACACTACACTCCTGTTATAGGGTAGCACAGTCATGACATTTCCTGTAGCAAAGCAGGAAGGGGTGGATCAGAGGAGTATCCACACAGTGACCTCATTTACAGGGATACAAGTAATTTAACTCCTTATAACAAGTTATACAAAAACAAACAAAACACAAAATCAAACTTTTGCTTTCATTTTCCTCCTTCTAATTACTCTGACCAGGTTATAAACCCAGCAACTTATCTGGAATGGATATTATTAACTGCAGGTACTGCAGGACACTTTTCAGAAGGGCAGTTTTACATGATTTATGACACTGTCCTACATGCCTGGCCATGGGAGAGCTAAGGGCTCAGCTCTAGGCAGCATGGGCAGAGATTGTGCACCTCAAATCACATATTCAGGAGGAATGATATTATAAGAACCACCCGCCATTTCCCCAACATCCAACAGAAGCTCCTCGATTGCAGAAGCTAGTTGGTCCAGGAGGTTGGCAGGTGGTTAGAAGGGGCAAATCGGGTGCCCCATCACTCAGTGCTCTCTGACACATCACCTCCACAAACCATATAAAAACTAGAAACAGGTATCTGCCTCTATCTCTGAAATCAAACAAAGGGGCAGAGGACACTGCAGAGCAGGACACTGCAGCACAGGAGCTAACACTCTGGACATGATATCTACCTCTAAGAGTGAAAATTACAAAACCAGTGGGGTCTTAGCTAATAGCCATAGTGACCATTAGGGTATTGATTGTCTCAGAAGCTGTGAAAATAGCTTGAGTACTGGAAGGTTTGTATTCAAAAGAGTTTTTAAAAAGTTTGATTACACCACATTCATGATGGATGTAGAGGCAATTGACTAGAACAGACTTAATGTAATTCCAAAAGTAAATGATACATGGAAGTATTGCCATGCAGAATTTTTAAAGGTTTGTGATAGACATGCTCCAGCAAATAAGCAATGTGTTAAATATGTGGAATACTACATGGGAGACCATGCACAACAAGGCTAGTCTTCCACTGACTGGTTACCATGATGTTGAGGACCCTCAAGAGCAAAACTTGAGATGTCCCTCTGTTGTCATGGTAACTACAAGGTGTGAGACAAGCCTTGTTGTGTATTTGGGCTCCCATACACTATTTTATATAGTGTATGGTGAAAAAAACTAACGATTGTGCAGTTTTTGTGGTTATAGCAGTCAGCCTCTGTCCTCCACTGTCTGCACTGCAGTGCCATTCACCTGTTGGCCAGCTCACATGCCTCGTCTTTCCCGGTGATGCTTCAACCATCCTCTGCCCTGTGAATTGTACTGATCAGGATGCTTTTATTGGGACATAGCTACTACAGCAGAATGACTTTTTGTTCTGCTGTAGTAGCTACATCACTAATGGAGCAGAATGACTTTTTCAGGTGTATGGACCTCCATACACAAAACAGGCACACCACACACTATATAGTAATGCCCCATGGTTTGATTGTAAACTATATAAATGAAAAATTCTGAGAAATAAATACTGGAAGAAAGCAAAGAAATCCAATCTACAGAGGGACTGGAGTGCCTACAGGCAGACTAGAAACAAGTACTTGAGTGAAATTAGGAAACACAAGGCACAATATTATAAGGAAGCATTTGAAAACACAAATAAATTGAACCCAAGAGATTTCTGGAAATTAATGAAAACATTATGAAAATCATGATGCAAAGATTTTACCAAAATTGAAGGTGAAACTTTTCCAATTGGTATGTTAGCAGCAAACTGATTTAATGAATTTAAGTGATTTAATGATTAATGATTTAATGATGATGATTTTAACGATTTAATGAATTTAAGTGTATGTCCATCATATTCCTTTTACCCATAAATCAGTTCACAACACTGTAACACAGGCAATGCGGGTTTTGAGTGGGCTGTGACAGAATTTGTATCAAACCCCAACTGTTTTTGTTTGGTCCCTTAAAGGGGAAGTCTCACATAGCTTCACACCAATATTTTCCCAACTCCTTATGTGTAACTGTTGTGTGCCTCCTCCAGTTGCCATTAGTCCTATTGCTGTCCAAATCTAGATTCTAAATAAAAATATATAGCCCCCAGAAGTTATCAATGTGTTTGTCCTCCATTTTACCATCAACGCTGCTGGAAGATGTTGTCATCAGAACCACAGATAATGGTGCTGCACTAAATGAAGTTCCACCAGTAAACCAAACCCACAATGTTTAGTTCCCACTTGAGTAAAGGAGGAACCCTTTAAGTGCTGTGCACATCCTGAAGTGCAGGTCTAATAGGGACTAGGACCATGTGAGTGTGATGCAGCACTGAATTGATGTGTACATACAGTATTCATATAAGGAAGTGCCTGTATGTGTTGTGTTACTGTTTCCGTTAGCAAAAACAGTCTACCCAATAAATGACTCTGGGTACAGCAAGAGTTTTAAGTGGTATTATGCAGCTGTTGTATTATGTTCTGTGTGTGTTAGCATTCTCTGTTTTGATTGACCCAGCAGTGAGAAACATTCTTGCAAATATGCCCCTTTCCCTTTGTAACTAGGCAGTCAGTGATTGAATGGCTGCTGTAAGGCAGTAAAGAGTTTAACTATAACAAGGAATAGGTTTACTTTTTATTTATTTGTTTAGTTTTTGTTTACTGGGTAAGTACCATAGCCATGAAATGACTATTTTCAGGCATGACCCGGGAGATTACAGTACGTAGACAAGGAGTTACATTATGAGTACAGGTAGAAACAAAATACAGAGCAAACAGGATTATACAATGCTTGAGAAGGTACACGGTTAGGCAGTTACAAGGGTAGGTAACAGGTTGAGTTAGAGTTTACACACACTAACAACAATTCAAGTGATAACTATGACATGTAGCAGGCACAACTGGGTTAAGAGCAACTAAAGGCAAAAAACAGGGACAGCATCAGCTGCAGCATATAGAACAAGGATAATCTAGTGGTTAAAGCACAGGGACAAGAACTGGGAAACTCTGTTTCAAATCCTACTAAAGTTCCTTACTCTCTAATCCTTAACACATTCCCCTAACCTCCTTGGGAACTGCGATGGCCCCTCAGGTTCATGACTTTAAAAGTGCCCCCATTCTCATTATAAATCATTAGTGGTGATGTGAAAGCTACAGCACTTCACTTTGAAGGTACTGAGGACAAGCTGTGGCAGCCCCCCCAACACTTTGTAATGCCAGCATTTGAATTACGATGTCTCTTGTGACACTTGGACAGCTGGTTCAGATTACTCTATGATTTTTGTAATATAAAAAAAATGTAGTGTGATTGTCTGTCATGAGAAATCCTGTGCTCCTGGGATGATCCCCCCAGGTATCACTTCAAAAGACAGAATATACGTTAAACAGCAGATCTCTGTAAGGTGATTCACTTCCCAGTTTGCTTTGAAGATAGGAACTAAAATATCCATTTTATGACGTCCTCAGGAAGGTCAGTTAATTGCACCTGGTGTCACAAAGCATATTACACCTCAATGAGATCTGGCAGAGAGAGAGAGTCATAAAAAGTCCATTGATGTCTTTGAGAGAGAAAACTGCTCATAGATCAAAGAAGTCATTTGGAAAATGAGTTTTGCTGAAGTCACAGAATTTAATACTTCTTGATAGGACATCCTGTTTTGTATAATTTTTATATTGTGACAAGGAGGAGCTAGGTAAACTGTTTTCTGTATTCCATTTAGAGACATTCTTGTTTGGACTCTCTGAAGCAACAACATCTACTTCAAGCGCTTTTAGAAGATATACATTAGATAGACATCTAATTGTCTGGTGGTAGGAATTGCCACTTTTTAAACCTTGTTCTTTTAAGTGATTGTATGTGTTATGATATATTGTTCTGTATTTACATTTTACATTTTTATCTATTTTAAAGTACACCTCTATTTCAAAGAGACTGATTGGTGTGCCTTTGAAATTATTTCTTTGACAAGTGAAGCCTATATGGTTAAAGTTGACACTGTACATAGCTTAATGGTATTACCAAATTGGGAAAAGGTAAGAGTTTATCTGAAGTCTTTAATAGAGTTTTTAAGGGTTCATTCTGTATACCTGGTTAGGTTCCCATAGGCGAAAGATATCTGGCATTCCCTGAAGAGCAGAATTATCTGAGCCTGTACATTTGGGTATGCTAGCAAGAGGTTCACAGTTTGAATCCCTCCAGAACTTGAGACCAAAGGGGATTCAGACCCACAAAACAGACAGGAGGGTTACCCTGTTCTGTTCCTGTTCACAATACTGTGCTTGGAGGTTGACACTATGGGAGCAGAGGGCCTGACCTACTAAGTGGGGTTGTGACATCCCTCACAAATCAGATGCTACACTTCAACTGTTGTACGTTAAGAAACTAATCAGTCTCAGTGTTTGTAGTGCTCTGTATCTGCTTAGCTCATTCCTCCCATGTCATATGCATTCTGTGTCTTGGTATTTCTAGTCAGAAATTCAGATTTAAGGAGCATTTGAAATGTAAAACAATACACTTTATAAAGTAAGTGATCTAGCTCTCCACTTTCAGGCTGCTGAAAGGGGGGTGTATAATTTGTGCAAAGGAGGAATTGTGAGATCCTTTGGGAAACTGCCCAGGCCTACCTTGTACATGAATCTTCTCAAGGGTGTTCACCTGGTTCAATATGGATTGACTGATTGACTGCTTGATTGTCTGACTGATTGACTGACTCAGTCTACTGCTCTCCACATGTTGCAACTGTCTCACAGAGAGAAATGAGCAGTACAAAGAATATATTTTGTTTCCAGTGAATGTAATACTATTAGATGTATTTTTAGCTCTACGCATACGGTATTAAGGCTACAAATACTACTCTCTGTGTGGGTTGCATGACAGAACTGTCTTAAGCCATTGCAAACTTAAACTAAAATCAGGATAGACAGCATGGATACCCTTATGTTTTCTTCTGCACTGTTGCTGCACTGACAACAGGGAATGGGAGGGGCTATATTACAAGTGACTCATTTGCATGTAGATGGAGGTTTGCTTGACACTTTACTACCTTGTGTCAGAGCCTAAGACTCTAGATGTGTGTTGCAACAGAAGAAATGACTGATTTCTTATTGACATATGTATAGTAATTAATGTAATGTATAATAAAGACATCAGACATATCCAAATCATAAATATACAGGAGTATTCTCCTTTAAGACCTCACTACCCTGCTTGTTCTGGGTGTTGGATGTATAGTATCTAAGAGGGAAGGGTGTTAACAAGCAGCACCTGAGCCCAATAAAAAGGGAAGGGTGAACAAGGAGAAAGAGGTTTCTGTTTCAGTGAGATGCAAGTGGAGACATAGGAAAACTGAACTGAGCTGTTTGTTAAACTGTTTCCTGTTGCTGAAAATAAAGCAGATTTCATTTGATTTAAACTGGTGTCTGGAGTGTTCTCTTTGAGAGTGTTCACCAAGAAGCCACCTGGTTCACTACCCTGTTACATATGGTTGGATTTGGTGGGGGGATCAAACTCTCTCTTGTTTAAATAGGAGTAAGCTGAACTCAAAGTACTGAAATGGCTGGCAGGGCAGCAAGCACAACAGGTTCAGATGCATAGGGACTGGATGGCTCAGCAAGCACAACAACAGGCCCAGAGAGATCAGCAGCTGGCATGACAGCAGGCTCAGTGAGCCCAACAGCTGACAATGAAAGACCAACAGCTGGCACAGCAGCAGACTCAGAGAGATCAACAAGTGGCACAACAGGTCTAGATTCAAAGAGACTGGATGGCCCAGCAAGCACAATTGCAGATGCAGTGCCTAGCAGCAGCAGGAGTTTATGAAGCAGTTGCTGCAAACACAGAAAGAAACTGTGCCCCAGCTCCAGGTTACAGGGGATACAGTTGCTGTAGGACCCCATCCCACACCGACAAAAATGGATCCTGAGGATGACCCAAGGCCTACCTTATGACTTTTGAGACAGTTTCAGTACCACTGCCTAGTGACGAGAAAGCTGGGCAATTTGCATTGCACCATACCTAACAGGAGATGCCAAAGCTGCATACAGAAGCCTAATTATACAATGGCAAAAAAGAATGCTGGCTTCTGATTGGTCAGTGTGAGCCTCGGACAGTGATGTTATCTCAGTTTAACATCACTGTATATAGTTCAGACGCACACGTAACTGCAGAATAGTGGAAGAAAGCCCTCCATCCCTACACAAGCCACTGTGAAGCTAACACTGCAGTGCTACACAGAATGGAACAGTAAAGCCATAACTACATCCCCCACAAAAGCAATGTCCTCCCTTGCTCCGCCACTCAGAGTTAATAGAAAATTTAAGTTTCACCCTCCATCACCTCTAAAAAAAATGAAGCTGTTTTTTTCCCTGAACCGATAAGCTTGACAGAACCAAGCAGACCATAACTGCCAGTCGCGCGGTTCACTGAAGCCACTCATTTCGGAGACACCATCCTTCACCTGCTATGTTGTTGGGTTTCCAGTCCTCTGAACATAAGGAAAAAAAAACTTAGTTTGAAGTCCTGTCTTGTGAGTGCCACCGACATCTCCTACCTATATGACATGTGCTAAATGTCCACTCCTGGCACTCTTCCGTCAGCAGCAGTACTGGCTATTAACACAGCAAAGCAGTGTCCCCCCGTCCCCAGGGAAGGCAGTGGGACCAGGATAATTTCTCTGACAAACAGGCCACCGGAACATAGAGAGATGGGGGGCGGGGGCAAAGCCAAATGACAACCTACCAAGAAAGACAGCCTACAGAGGACACCTAGTGGAACACAACAGCAGCACCTAGTGGACAAAGAAAAAAACAGGACTTTTTTTTAACAAGTATGCTTCCACAGTCCAAAAGTACAGCAAAGCTGCCTTACATTTTCTTTTCTAATCTTTTCAGTATTTCTTTCCGTAACAAGCCATTGTATAATAGCAAAAATGCACTCCAGAGTGTGTGCCATGCTGGGATAAGATCACTTCTTGGATGTAGGATGCACTTGGCCTGCAGCCTCATGCCTAACCACCCAAGGCATGATGTTATCCCAGAACTACACACAACATGTTGTGCATTATTGCTTAAATGATGCCTCTGCCAGAGACTATGATCAGGTAAAGGCGGCTGTCTTACAGTGGGTCGGATTAACCAAAGACAGTTATTGATGGAACTTTCACACCTTGGGTTTCAAGGCTTGAACATGACCTAGAGTGCTGGCACAAAAATTACAAGATTTAGCTACTTGGTGGTTAAAACCTGAAGTATACACTAAAGAGGAGATTATGGATTTGATTGTACTGGAGCAGTACCAGAACATTTTAATACGTTTAGTCCACGTTTGGGTAAGCCAACAAAACAGACTACTCTGGCTACATCAGTGAAAATCATGAAACATTACCTGGAAGCTGAAAGATCAGAGGTCACTAAGAAGAGAGAAACACATGATGACCCAAAGAGAAGATCGCTGCAGAAGAGGGGAGAAAGGGCTTTGGGGGGATGAGAACAAATGTGCTAGTGTGGGTAAGTAGTGAACTGGCGAAATATTATTTACCTCTCTACTTCAAAAAGGTATAACCCCAGGGCCTGTTGTAATTCCTCCAGTGACCAAAATAGTGGTGATGGTGGTGGTGGTGGTGGTGGTGGTGGTGGGGAGGCACAGATCAGAGACCTGATAGCAACATTGTGTGTTTTCATTGTGGTAAAGTGGGGGATATCATTATGTTTTGTGATCACATGAGCTGTAATTCTGCAGAATGCATAGCTACCGCCCACACACATGAGTCTCGGGCCAAAATCCTGTATACAATACCAATGCAAGTAGGGAACCAAACAGTTACAGCTCTGGTGGATTCAGACTGTGGGCAGACACTGGTTACACAATCTGTGGTAGGATCCAACCTGGATCAGTGGAGAGATCCCATAAATACTGCCTGTATGCATGGGGATACCTGCATATACCCTACGGCCCTAGTATGGCTAAAGGTAGGCAACTGAGCAGGAATAATAAAGGCGGGAGTTTACAAAACTCTACCCTGGTCAGTAGTCTTGAGCCGAGACTGGGAAGGCTTTCATACCCTTCTGCACAGCAATGCTGATAGTTCATGGGCACAGGAGGCTTCACAGACAGAGGGATTAGAACATGTATTTCCCTTTACCTTTACTGACTTGGAACTACTTGGCCCAGAAGGGAAGGCTAAGAATTCCTGGGGTCAAAAAGAGAGGGCGAAAATGGAAAGGGCCCCCTTTATCTGAGATTATAGTGGTTGAGAACCACGAGGATCTGGATTCAAGGATGGTCTGAGGTGACTTAGATGAGTATACAGCATTTACGTCGACAGGAGATCACAAGATTGTTCCAGAGGTCAGACCAGTCATTTTTCAAAACGCAACCAACATAATTTCTGAACAAAGAGCTGATGAGGTTCTCAGGAATGCTTACCAGAACTTAGCTGTGGTAAATGGCAAACTGGCAGTTGAACAAAAAGCACAGTGTTTTCCATGGTTTGAACTAAAGGATGATATTTTGTACTGGTTAGAACTTGAGAAACAAACTCAGACTTTGCGTTACCTGTTAGTGGTTCCCAGGTCTGCAAGAAGGGAGGTACTGAGGTTGGCCAATACTATACCTATAGTGGGTCATCTGGACAGGGAGAAAACTGAGGCACGCATTCTTGCCCAGTTCTTCTGGCAAAGTATATGGAAGGAAGTAACATATTTTTGCACTTCATGCCCTGTGATCCCTATGTCCATAACAGACACACTGTTTGAAAGATTTGGGGTTGATATGGTGAGACTCTTGATAAAAAGTATATCTGGGTATCAGTATATATTGGTTACATAGGATTATACCACCCGTTACCCCAATGCTATTCATCTAGATTCCACTACAGCCTGGCCAGTGGCAAAAGGACTATTATACAATGGGCAGAAGAAATCCTGCATCTTGATTGGTTGACTGGCACCTTTTACCTGTGGTAAATCCTGCAATATACCAATGGGAAAAGGTGCCAGCTGCCGGTAAGCTGCAAGACAAACTCCCCCAAGATCACTGCGAGCACCAGAAAGCAGGAAAGGCAACGGGCAGTCAGAAGATCCAGAAACTCACAACTGACAGTGCCGCCATTCCCACCCTGAACCTTCGAATGTCGGGTTCTGTACAGAACAAAACATTTTGCCAACAAAGATATGCCCAACAGTGTTTACTCTTTCCCTGTCACCTCACGTACACGACACACCTCACCTTCACTCAATATTTTCAGAGTGTCGACAGTTTATGGTAGCTGTCTCCACTGCACTGCAGATCTCGCTCTCTCACTCTCTGTTTCCTCCTGATCTCTCTCAGTCATGCTGCCTAGCTCCAGCGCATGTAATTAACTCCCAATTCCCCGAATCACTACAGTCACTCCATCAGAAAATGAAAACATAAGAGAACACCGACTGACAGTGTCAGTCTATGTAACTACCTCCCAACCGGAAACAAAAGACAGTAACCACACTTGCCTTCCCCTCTGTCTTTTAAAAATGCACTCTTCAGTTCAGTATCGGAGTTCCACCTCTCGTTGACGCCTCCCCATAGTTTCAGGTACAAACAAAAATACATTTCTTTTTTTCAATTTCTTGCATCTTCCCAAACACTGGGACCTCCACTCCCACTTCCCCACACTCCCAATTTTATTAAAAAAAAAAGAAAATACAGCGCAGTCTCCCTATTTACCACCCAAAGCATACTTTTAAATGTATACTGCCTTTCTCACTCTCTCGTCCTCTTCGCACGTTGGTCTCCCAGTGCTTCTCTCTCTCTCTCCCAGTGCCTCTCTCTGCCACATATCTAACTGTAAAAAAAAAAAAACCCTGACAAAAGTAACCTTCCTGTTTTAATTGTGGGGGGGGGGGTCTCAAAATTTCTCACTAGCAACAAGGAACTATATTTTCAAGTGTAAGAATAACTTCAAAAAAAATCATTTAAATAGACAACAAACTGTATTTTCCATTATTTTTTCTTACAAAAAATACAGGGGGGCATTGTATAATTGCAAAATACCACTCCAGGGTGTGGGTCATGGCAGGATTTACCACTTCTGGTATGGTTTACGCACTCGGCCTGTGGCCTTGTGACCAAATCATACCAGGCATGGTAAATCCTGCCATAACCCACACCCTATCATGGTATATTGCTTAAATAAAAGTGTTTTCTCAAGTTGGGCTGCCAAAGGAGATCCTAACAGATCAAGACACCAACGTTATGTCGAAACCTATGAGGAAACGTGTGGGCTTTACTGAAGGTTAAGTCCATCTGAACATAAGTGTGTCATTCACAGACTAATAGCTTAGTGGATCACTTTAATAAATTGTTAAAACATATAGAAACATAGAATTTGACGGCAGATAAGGACCGCTTGGCCCACCAAGTCTGCCCATTTCCCTACCTACTGGATAAGCTGCAGATCCTAGTTAACCTGCAGCCTACTTCTTCCTACCCCCACCCCCTAGAATGGCCTCATGACTGTCCCATGCAAGCTTGTATTCGACCACTGATTTGACTCCACAACCTCCTCCGGAAGGCCGTTCCATGCATCCACAACCCTCTCTGTGAAAAAATACTTCCTTAAATTACCTCTGAGCCACCCCCCCATCTTCAAATTGTGCCCCCTTGTTCTTGCACACCTCCTTTTTTGAAAGATGCTACCCTCTTGGACTTTGTTGATTCTCTTGAGGCACTTGAAAGTTTCTATCATGTCCCCCCCTCTCCCTCCTTTCCTCGAGGCTATACATATTAAGTTCCTTAAGTCACTCTTCATATGTCTTCTGGTGCAGACCCTGCGCCATTTTAGTTGCCCTCCTCTGGACAGCTTCCATCCTGTCTAAGTCTTTGCGGAGATATCCTGTCTAAATTTGTATCAACTGAGGTAAAAACTGGGACAAAGTGTTACCCTAATTAATATTTGCCATTTAGGAGGAGCCAGAGTCATCAACTGGATTCTCATCCTTTGAATTGTTGTATGGGCAACAACCCAGAGGGATGTTGGATCTTGTAAAGGAGATGTAGGAAGAACAGACACATAGTCCACATAATGTGCTTCGGTATTGTATTATATATGAGAAGATGATTGGACACAGTTGGCAAAGTTGCCAAAGGAAATTTAATAAAAGCACAACAAGCTCGGGCAGGGCACTGTCTATGACCAAGAGGCCAGGCTACGGGAGTTCAAGTTGGGCAACAGAGTGCTCCTTCTGTTGCCTAGCTCTGAGAGTAAACTCTTAGCTAAATGGCAGGTACCATATGAGGTCCCAAAAAGCTGAGATCAGTTGATTATGAAGTCTTACAACTGGAAAGAAAAAAGGAAAAACAAATTTACCATGTTAATTTGTTGAAAGCATCGAAAGACAGGTATATACTGCTCATGGTAGCCCATCAATATTGCGAAGGGATGCAAGCATAGTCAAAAAACGTGCGGTCAAAACAGCGTGCATGGTTTGGAGTTAGTTTATATAGTTTTAGTGTGGTTTTTGACCACGCATTGTTGGGCTCTCCACGCAGTGTGTTCTTTGACTGTGCGGCTGTCGACCATGCTGAAATATGGGTGAACCATTGGTCACTGACTCAGAAGATCCTAAAGGGGTCCCATGTCTGGTGACGGATGAGGACACTGACGATGGAACCTTGGACTTAGGACCTAAAATTGTAAAGGAAGCAAGGCCTATCACAGTGGATGACTGGCTCAATCATACCCAAAAGCAAGAAGCCCACAGGATGCTAGAGAACTTGAAGGACGTATTCTTCCTGAAGCCAGCATGAACCTGTGTGATCCAGCACCACATACACACAGACCCAGATGTCCATATCCACCAGCAACCACACAGACTACTGCAAAGAATCCAAGAGACAGTACAGGAGGAAATCCAGTCTACATTGGAGTTGGTGGTCATTGAGGAATCCAAGAGTGAGTGGTCTAACCCTATTGTGCTACTCCCAAAACCAGATAGGACTACCTGGTGTTGTATAGACTTCTGGAAAGTTAATGCTACATCAAGGTTTGACACATACCCTATGCAAAAGGTAGACAAACTTTTGGACCAACCTGGGAAGACTCACTACATTAGTACCCTGGACCTGAACAAGGGGTATTGGCAAATCTCTTTAACTCATACATCCCATGATAAAACAGCATTTGTCTCTGTTTGGCCTATATCAATGTATTGTGCCTTATTTTGGATAGCATGGAGCCCCAACCACATTCCAGAGAATCATGGACTGCATCCTCCATCCCCACAGCCTGTATGAAGCAGTGTACCTGGATAATGTTGTGCTATTTAGCCCTGATTGGGACAACCACCTAAAGGATGTGGCCACGGTACATCAGTCGCTCAGGGAGGCAGGTCTAATGGCCAATGCAATGAAATGTGTCCTGGGGTGGCAGGAGACAAACTACTTGGAGTATGTGGTTGGGAATGGCCACATACGCCCAGTTATTGGCAAAGTAAAGGCCCTAACTGACTGCCTCAGCCCAACTACTAAGAAGCAGGTTAGGTTCTTTCTTGGACTTGCATTGTATTTCAACTGGTTCATTCCAGAATTCTCAATCCTTGCTACCTTGCTGAGTAACCTGACCAAGAAAACTTCCCCAAATAAAATCTGTTTGTCACCTGGGGGTCAGACAGCATTTCAGGCCATCAGAAATGTGCTGTGATAGGGGTCAGTCATACGAAATCCAGATTTCAGCCATCCTTCATTTTGTACACAGACGCCTCTGAAGGGGGCTAGGGGCAGTGTTATCACAAGACTTTAAGGATGGATTCACCCTATTCTCTATCTGTCTCACAGACTTTTCCACCAGGAGCAATGCTGTGCTGCACTAGAAAAAGAGTGTCTTGCAGTAAAGTGGGCAGTGGTCACCCTATGTTTCTACTTGTTGGGAAGGAAGTTCACCCTTGTCATTGATCACACCACCCTGAAGTGGTTACATGCTATGCAGGATACCAGCGCCCATGTCACCAGGTGGTATTTGGTGTTGCAGCCTTTTTCATTTGATGTGTGTTAGAGGGCAGGTACCCAGCATGGTAATGCAGATTTGTTTCTCAGGATGGTGGGTTTCTGATGGCCCTTACTGACCGTGCCACAGGCACGACTCTGAGGAGGACAGTATGTGATGGAGTGTACAGTATGTCCATCATGCTCCTTTTACCAGTAAACTGATTCACAACACTGCAACACAGGCAATGCAAGTCTAGACTGGGACTGTGGAGGGATTTGTAACAAACCCCTACTGCTTTCAAGTTGACCCTTTAAGACGTCACTGACCTGTTTGTTCTGCGTGTTGGATGTAGGTCAGGGGAAGGGGTGTTAACAAGCAACACTTCAGCCCAATAAAGAGGAATGGTGAACAAGGAGAAGGAGGTTTCTATTTCAGTTAGATGCAAATAGAGACAGAGAAAGATTGAACTGAATTGTTTGTTAAGCAGAATACAAGCTGTTTTTTTTCTGTTGCTGAAAGTAAAGCAGATTTCATTTGATTTAAACTGGTGTCTGGGGTGTTCTCTTTGATGGTGTTCACCAAGAAGCCGTCCCGGTTTGCTATCCTGTTACACATGGGTACTGAGTCCAGTAAGACAAATCGCTCAATAGGAAGTGCACATGAAATGCCTATCCCCTTTAAGACAACAAAAGGCATAATTCCCAGAAAATAGAAATAGCGGTAGTGATTTCTGAGCTATTAAAAATAGATGCATTCAAAGTTATAGGCCTGGATAATCTCCCTAGTAACCTACTGAAATATGCTGCACCAGTTGTTGCCCATCTGATTACAGGCTTGTTTAACACATCATTAAAACTTGGAAAGTTCCCAGAGAATTGGAAAAGTGCAAAAGTAATTCCTGTATTCAAATCTGATGTAAAATATGAAATATCAAAATATAGACCTATATCCTTGCTTCCAATCATATCTAAAATATTTGAAAAAATAGTGACTAATCAGTTAAACTGTTTCTTAATTCAAATGATCTATTTAGCCCACATCAGGCTTTACAGAAAAGCGTAGCACTCAGCCTGCCTTAATAAAAATGGTTAGGAATCTTCAGCAAGCTGTGGAAGATACATTTATGGTGGGTGTTGTTTTAATAGACTTGCCAAAAGCATTCAACACTATAGATCATAACATACTGTACTTTTGAGTAAGTTATTTGCTATAAGTTTATAGACTGAGGTAATAAAAATGGTTCCAAGATTACCTTATGGGATGTGGCAAAAAGTATCATTAGAGGCATATCAGTCAAAGCTGAGAGAGATTATTTCAGGGGTTCCACAGGGATCAATTTTGGGCCCCTTATTATTCAATTTATATATGAATTATCTTACCTTCAAGGATCTCGCTGCACATTTTCATCTGTTTTTTTTTTTATTATACCCCACGTATCTACTCTCAGCCAATCACAACAGAGGAAAACTGAGTTATTCTCCCACAAACTACCACCTACATGCCCACAGTAGTTTATTCACATATAGCCACACCCACAGTAGTTTAATCATCTTTCCACAGTAGTTTATTCATCTTAACCACGCCCACAGTAGGTTATCCATAGTTGTCTCTACTGTCCACACTACCTGTTCGGGCTAAAATCTGCTCACACTCACGCCCCCAACCCCATGTACCACTTGTGCAGTGCAGGCTAGTCTACTGTTCACTTCTCTAACAATGTTTATCACAGACGTTCACCAAAGGAGACCGACAGGGGAGATGAACATGGAGCGATCAGCCACACAGGATTTTGCTGCTGAAGTGTGCCGACTTGGAACATGCGTCAAAACGGAAAGACAGATTACACAGAAAAACAATTTTGTCAATTCGGGTAACAACCGGCCAGCAACAGTGATAAATGACAACGTATCTTTTTTAATCTTTACCGTCGACACACAATTTAGGTTTCCAACTGTAATAATCTGACAGGCTTACCAAAGCAGACGGACTGGGGAGACCGCGCCGAAAGGAGCACACAGACATGATTTTGTTGCTGAAGTGAACAGGGCATGGAAAAAAGACAGAGAGACAAGGACAGAGAGAATTTAGACAGACACAGAGAGAACTTTGTATATTGAGCACAGAATGGGTCAGCAACAGCGGCAGACTTAACAGCAAGAAAACTGACTTTCAAAACTGAAACCATGACTCAGAGTACCCGTACTACTTCCGGCACTGATGCGCGTGTCCACAGTCATGGCTTTCCTTTTAAAACCGTAATTTAAACCTGTAGCATTGCTCATTTTTTCCTAGGAGTTACATAAAAATCTATGTAACTCCTAGTGGTTTATATAATAATAATATTCATCTCTGAAGATATCGTTAATAATTAGTTTGTGATGACTCAACGCCTCAGCTTCACCTCGGCATTTAATCATCCACAGAAGCTGGTTATTACTTCGTATACTCCTACAAGATGAATGTTATCATGTAATTATATATTTTATGTGTTTTTTTCCCATTTATGCCCGCTCCCAGTCCTGGATGTGCACATGCGCATGTGGAGGTACATGCACTGTCTTCCAAGATGCCCTCCCAACTGGCTGCTCCTCCTGTCTGCACTGCCACCGGACCTCCACCCAATGGTAGTGGAACTACAGGGGGTCGACAACCACCCCAGGAGAGGAGAGCTGCCATTAGGTGCTCAATCCTGCTCTGCCCTTCCCCCCAGTGCTGGCACCCTGATGACTCGAGGTCATCCCGAACCCAGGTCGCCGGCATGGCGTGAGGTGTGGCATACAGCACCTCAACCTCAGCACCACTGGGATGGCCCTGCACATTTTCATCTGTATGTGGATGATACCATTATATATGTAAAAGGAACAGCCTAAAATCAGATTCAGGAAACACTTCAGAGGGCATTTGAGTCATTACAAACTTTTTTCACAGAGAATAAATTGGTGCTGAATGTTAATAAATCAAAGGTGATGTTGTTTAAGCAAAGAAACAAGGATCTGGGACCCAGGGATATACTGAATATAGTTGCAAGTGATGGCACCAGTTTGCAGCAAGTTGAAATGTAAAACTATTTAGGAATAGGGATAGATAATCAATGTAAATGGAATAATGGAATATAAATATTATGACTAATGTTTGGGACAGAAACTGGGTATGCTGCATAAAATTAGGAGAAATCTTCCTCTGCAATCTAGACTAAAAGTAGATTTTCTATGTTTCCTTTTAACTGCTCTGTGTAGAACTATGCTTTGGATACAATCTGTGCCCGCCTGTATTTTTCTTGCATTCCTTCTAACCTGTGCCACTCCTCCGCCTGCTTCTGAATCTCCCTTACAGCTGCTACCCCCAGCCATTTTTTCTCCTGCTTAAAATCCCTATCCCTGTTTCTCATTCCCTCTGAATCTCCCTTCTAGCTGCTACCATCTGCCTTAGTCTACAAAAAGGGTGATAGAACCAGCCGGGTAACTATTGGCTAATTTCCATTTTACCTCCACTTTCTAAAGCCCTACAGAGAATAGTGTCAGATCAGCTCACATAATACCTAAACAAATACAGTCTCTTATGCCCTCAGCAGCACGGTTTCCAAAAATCACACAGCACCATCACAGCTCTCACTGACTTCACCTCCCACATTTTTGATGCCCTTGATGCCGGAATGACAGTTGGGTCTGTCTTTATAGACCTAACCAAAGCATTCAATACTGTCAATCACAAGATCTTACTTGCCAGTCTCACAACCTTGGGCCTGTCCGTTGATAACATATCCTGGTTCTCAAGCTACCTGTCACAGGTCACAGTGTGTCAGGATTAGATGGGCTACCTCCAAGCCAAGAGATGTAACCCTAGGGGTTTCAGTTTATTTATCACAGCACTCCCCAGTGCCTGCCCAGCTAAAATGCTTCTTTATGCAGACGATGCGGTAATCTCTGTCCTTGGAAAACACCCAACCAAAATTGCCACATCCTTTCAATATAGCATCTCCAAATTAGAATACTGGTTTTCACAAAATTGGCTCCTCTTAAATTACTAAAAAACAAAAACTATCCACTTCCTCACCCAACACTCAAAAAAGAATGCAGCCCCATTGACCATCCAAAGCCTCAAAGGTGACATCATTGAACAAGTGTGTACCTTCAAAAATCTTGGCATCCGCATAGATGACACCCTATCCTTCACCCATCATGTTGACCATGTGGTAAAATCCACTAATAGTAAACTTGGGATCCTATACCACCATAGAAAAACTATGACCACGTAGGTCCACATCCTCATCACTCGGAGTTCCATACTGTCAACTATAGACTACGGGCTAGCCATATACAGTGCTGCCACCGACACTGCGCTAAAATGCATCAAGGTACTCCTCAACAAAGCATGTCGTCTAGTGCTCAGAGCTGATTGCCTAACCCACACCTGCAGCCTTTATTCCTCCTCTGTCTGGCTACCGCTCTACCAACGGATCAGGTATCAAGTATGCCTAATCGTTAAAAAAGCCCTCCTAGGACTATTCCCTAATTCCATGGCAGTGCTTTCCTTCACAACACTACCTCTAGAACCACCAGAATGTCAGCAAAAGGGGCATTACATGTTCACTTTAAGTGAACCTCCATTGTGGACATGGCCTACCTAGACTTTAGCAAGGCATTTGACTCAGTCCCGCACAAAAGATTAATATACAAGTTAGCCACCCTGGGAGTGGGTCCCAAGATGATAGCCTGGGTAAAGAATTGGATGGAGAATAGGACACAGAGGGTAATAGTAAATGGAGTTCACTCTGAAGAAAGGGGTTACTAGTGGGTACCACAGGGTTCAGATAGATTCAGTCCTCTTCAATGTCTTTATAAGTGACATTGCAGAGGGACTGAAGGAAAGTATGTCTCTTTGCAGATGGCACAAAGATCTGCAACAGAGTTGATGCACAAGGTGGGGTGGAAAGGATGAGAAGGGACTTGGCAAGGTTAGAGGAATGGTCAAATGTATGGCAGCTTAGATTCAGTGCTAAGAAGTGCAGGTAATGCACCTGGGAAACAAAAACCAGGGAAGAGTACACAATGGGGGTGAGATACTAACAACAACAAAACGGAAAGGGACCTGGGGTAGTCATATCAGATGACTTAAAGGTGGGCAAGCAATGTGAGAGGGCAGTAAGGAGGGTTGGGGTATACTGGGATGCATAGGGAGAGTCATCACCAGTAGAAAACAGGAAGTTGTTATCCCTCTGTACAGACAGCTGGTGAGACCCCATCTGGAGTACTGTGTGCAGTTCTGGAGACCCAATCTCCACAAGGACATAGACAAGATTGAAGCTGTCCAGAGGAGGGCAACTAAAATGGTGCAGGGTCTGCACCAGAAGACATATAAAGAGAGACTAAAGGAGCTTAATATGTATAGCCTCAGGGGAAAGGAGGGAGGGATGGACATGATAGAAACTTTCAAGTACCTCAAGGGAATCAACAAAGTCCAAGATGGTAGCATCTTTCAAAAAAAGAGGTGTGCAAGAACAAGGGGGCATGATTTGAAGATAGAGGGAGGCAGCTCACAGGTAATGTAAGGAAGTATTTTTTTTCACAGAGAGGGTTGTGGATGCATGGAACGGCCTTCCAGAGGAGGTTGTGGAGTCAAAAACTGTGGCTGAATTCAAGCATGCATGGGACAGTCATAAGGCAATTCAAGGGGGGTGGGGGTAGAAAGAAGTAGGCTGCTGGTTAACTAGGATCTGCAGCTTATCCATTAGGTAGGGAAATGGGCAGACTGGGTGGGCCAAGTGGTCCTTATCTGCCGTCAAATTCTATGTTTCTATTGCCCAGTGATCACTGTCCTTCCGTGGGCCCCTTTGGATGAATGATACCCCCTCATCTTCCTTCAAACCGAGTAACTTGGCCAGTTTAGAAAAGGCATTTGGACACTCCTGGCTGACTCCAACCACTGTGATTGCAATCCCTAAGCCCTGGACATCTCCTTGTCTCTAAGTCCTCTGCTCCTGACTTCCCCCTACTTGCTCCCCACCCTTAATCTCTACTTTGCTCCCCTGCCAGGACAAAGCTAACTACCGATTGCTAACCACCTTCCTCCATCTTTAGAGGAAATTGTGGGTACCTCACTTGTTCCTTGCTTCTATCCTCTTCTCCAACTTCCTCCCAACCCCACCCACTCTGCTCGACAAAGGCCTTCCCAGGCTGCAAACTCTATACTTCAAGCACTTAGCAAACTAACAGTTTGTTATGACTCCCACATACCAACAGAAATATGTGTTACTGTCAGCAGTTTGTTTTTACTTAAGTACTGCATTGTGACCTAATCCAATCTTGATATGTTGCAACTACCTAAACAACTCTACTTTGTACTGTAATTGTTAGTTATGGGTTGGCACATGTTTTCTTGTTCTGTCTGTTTGTATCCACTTGACTGGAGCCTTTGTAAAAGATCCTTCGGGCTCAAAGGTTGTAATTCCGAAAACTGAAATAAATAAAAATAAATAAATAAATGACTCAATGATAATACCAATTTTTGACTATGGTGATATACTGCATGGTGGGACACTGAGGACTGACCTTGCTAAAGTTGATACAGATGAAGCTGCTTAAGTGGGACGCCTCAGTTGTGGGTGTTTGTCCCAATTAAGCAACCATCCCTAATAAAAGAAGCCTCTATTATATGTACTATGGCCAGTCTCAGAGCTCGTTTTACCCACCCTGATGCCCGATCTCCATGTTTGTACAGTACTGTACTTAATAATTACTCCTTCAACTGATTATGGTTGGGAGGGAGCTAAGCCGAGGTAAGTGGTTCTGATATAGCTTACAGCATCGGGGGAGGCAACAATGAAAATCTGCAAATGGAGGTGACTGCAAAAAGACAAAGTCTCACCTCTCTCGTAGCTGCAGGGTGCAGGGAGAATCAGCAAACAGAGGTGACTGCTGGAAATAAAACTCACTTGCAGTTGGCGTGAGGTAAGTGGTAGCGACAGTGAAGTGGTAGTGGCAATAAAAAAAAGAGCATGATGAAGCCTATCCCAGCAGCATGTTGTGTGCCAAAATACTATACTGGAGTGCAACAGATACCATTCATGGGGTCCGGGGGGTGGGGTCACTAGCTGAAATAGCTAACGGTGGAGTTACTATACTGCACCATACTTGTAGCGGCTACTGCACAAACTACGGTACTGTGTGTCCTGAAATACTATACTAGAACAGCCTTCCTGAGGAGGTTGTGGGGTCTAAACCTGTGGGAGAATTCAAGAATGCATGGGACAGACATAAGGCAATTCTTGTGGGGGGTAGGAAGAAATAGGCTGTTGGTTAACTAGGATCTGCGGCCTATACTGTAGGTAGGGAAATGGGCAGACTAGATGGGCCTAGCGGTCCTTATCTGCCGTCAAAGTCTATGTTTCTATGTTTCTATGTTTCTATGTAGCTCTATAGCAGAGGTGACCTTATGATTTTGTTTAATTTTATTTTATTTCTTCAGCTGCGGCTGGAGGGGGACTTGGCAAACAGAGGGAGAGAGAAACTAGCACAGGACACACAGATGCTGCTGAGCAGAAAGTGGGTGGTGATCAATTTGGACATTCACACATACTCCTCAGCCCATCACTGCCTGCTCAGCCTGTGAATTGTCCTATGAATCATCCCCCTTAATGTGGCATCCCCATCCCCTTTAAACAGATACATGGACCATTGGAATGTATAGCCACTTAATCAGTTGCCAGGGGGATGTCCCCATTATCCACGTTCTGATTAAGTAGCTTCTACTGCACAATTGCTTTACCAAGTTTGTCCTTGATGTCCCTGGGCATATTTGTCATTGTCTTTTGTATAATGAACTAAATTGGCTGAGGTTACAAGACAGAAGACAGCCTCATGTAATAGGACTTATGTATTAATGTTACAAAACAAACGTTCCAGGTTATATTTGTGAGAAATTATCCATAAAGTCACCAAACGCTGAGCTGAGATCACTAAGAAGTCTAGAATTTGATGTTCCCTTAAGAAAGTACAATGTAGGAAGTACTTACTTTTTTATTTAGGCCCCTAAATCTTGAATTCACTATTGAAAAAAAAGATCACATAATAACGCTATATCTTTGCAAAAAAAAATCAAACAGTTGTTAATGTTAAAAGGTACGCTGCCTCAAACATGCTGCCTTGGTCTAGGTATTGGAAGAAATTACACACTGCAGGTTGATATTTGTTATTTGGTTGTACAGTGCATCACTTGCTATAAATGCACCCCCATTTACTGTATATAATGTATGTATAAGGTTTATCGTTTTTGTGCTTGAGATATTTACCTTGAGCATTGTTATTACAACAGTTTGTTAAATTTTGTAACCAGGAATAAGCATAATGGTATCTCTTGGAAATGAGCTTAGTCTCAATGGGAAATGCCGTATTCACGTTTGTTTGAATAAGAAATGTACTACTATTTTGTTACACTTCAGCAAGCCTGATGTACCCAGTGCATAGCTTTCACTGTATGTCTAGTACTGTGGTGGCTGTCACACATTAGTCCTTAAAAAACATTCTAAATAAACAACATCTCAAGTAAAGCTCCTTACTATATATATGTCTGCAGCATAACAGCAGGAGATAGTTCTTGGTGCATTTAATATTTTAAATAAACACTAAAAGCAGGTTTAATGAGCTGCTCCCAATCCATTACAAGCCCCTTTCCTTTAAAGGAGCAGTACACCCTCCTATCTTGCAAACATTATTTGCTTCTTGTCAACAGTCAAATCTTTCTATGTAGCTGTCAGGGATACTGTATATGTGTTTGCCTTAGCTTGTTTTCACTGTCCGTACTAGTCCCTGTATCTATCCTAGGGGTCTCAATTTTCTGGTTGTTGAAATCTTGTACTGAGAGCTGTATTAGCATATGAGAACATGATGTGTCAGCACCCTTTAGACTCCACTGTAACTTTGACTGGTGAAATATAATGTTATTGGGATCAGGGTTAGGTTTGAACCCTAAGGGACTTCTTTCTGTATTTGAGATTTCCAAATTAAAGGGGGGACTCTTTTACCCTTTTCTTGTTTGGATTATATGCAGTTAGCTGCATCTTCTAATGCCCTGCCTTATGGGGCTCCAAATATGAATTATGTTGGGGTCCCATGGGGTCACATGCATTTTTTGTCCCAACCGGCTCTTCTTTCATTGGAATGTGTGATTATCAGAGAGATTCAGATTTACATGCCTTTAGAATAGGCATCTATCCTAGCCTTGTTCCAACATCTACATTAGGATTCAAACTGTTATGAATTGTGGATTACTGTTCTTATCTGTACGTGTATTATTTATTGCATGGAAGACCCTGATTTATTGTATGTGTTTTACTCTTTCATAATCCTGGTTAAGATTTTTTTATTGTTATATATGGTTAAACTTATTCGTATGTATTTTGTATTAAGCTGTAATGGCATATTGCCAATCAATAAAGCTTTTTGGCTGTCTGACTCCACTGCATGCCTGTCTGCTTACTTAGAATTCAGGAAAACAAGCTGCAGCAAGGTGGGAAATACCACATTTACCTTCAATTAACTTTAAGACAGTCTTACTGTACATGTAATGCAGGTTTGTTTCCTTTTAAATTGCATTCAATCTGTGTGTTTCTGGAGAGTTTTTTTTCAGGTTAGGTGTACTTTCAGCATACAGATACATGATGTAAATGAGTGCTGTGGCATCACGTTCTCATATCCTAATGCAGCTCTCGGGGACAATGAGGAACAACCAGAAAATGGAGACCACCAGGCTAGTTAGAGGGGCTGGTGTGAACGGTGAAAACAAACTAAAGTAAGCATGTAATTCCCCAACAGCTACACGAAGAGTTATCTGTTGGCAAATAAAAAAAAAACATTTATGAGGTATGAGGGTGCAGTACTCCTTTAATACTTTATTTCTATAACATCTTAGCATAAAACCACCCAATATACATTACATCAGCTTGCTTAGAACTCTAATTAATAGGTGTCAATCAAAATTATTTGTGGTTGGCTTTTTTTTGAAACTCAGCTTTATTGCAGGAATAAGCATCATACAGCTTGTTGTACAATTTCATGCATGAAATTGATTTTTAAAACAATGCGAGCCATAATAACATTTAGAATAAAAAGTCTCTCTTAATTGGCCACATAAAAGTCTTTTGTGCCTCTGTCATGTTGGAATGGACTCTAGCAGTTGAACAGCTGTAGAATGGATGTGTTTGAGTCCTAATCTCCAAGAGGAGATTCTCCATGTCTGAAAAAAGCCAGCATTAATTCTGAAACCCCTGGGATTGAAATTTCCCATATAAACAGAAGAACACAATGGCCCAGATATTCAAAACGGTTGCACCATGCGCAACAGGGATGCGCCATCGCAAGTCCGAAAATGCGCCATTTTGTGATATTCAGCGGGAGGCAGATGCACCCCCCAAATCACAATGTGCAAGAGCATAATGGTAATGAATGCATGTGCAACTGAAGGGGGAGGAACCATGCATAAATGGCGCAGTGCGATATTCAACAACATGCGCCATGTGCAATAGGGGAGCAAGCGGAAGTTGCGCGATAGCGGAAATTATCCAAAATAAAAAGGAACAAGAGAGAGGCGCAAGAACGCTACAGGGAAGCCACATGTTGGTGAACTGCAGGCAGCCACACAGGCATACAGAAACTGTGAGCAGGACAGGGCAGGAGCAGGACAGAGCATCTGGAACCACCAGGAACAGGGAAGGTGTGGGGAGCCTGTGCCACAGTGCAGGACAACATTTGGAAGTGCCACACAGCACTGAGGGCACAGACAGTGGGCAGTATGGCCACTACAGGGAGGTGTTCCTGGTGCAGGGGGAGTAGCAGTAAGGACAGCAGGGGAACAGTAAAACAGCTGCCGGGGGTAACACAAGCCAGGGACATGGCCACTGCCACCATCCAGATGGAGGCAGTTATGAGGGGGTGAGAAGGCAGGCAGCAGGGGCGTGGCCGTGGAAGGGCCCATTGGTGGTATGCCCCCAACAGGCAGTACTGAGCCCGCACCAGCTTCGAGCTGTACACTGATACTGAGATCATGGGCCAGTACCGCCTGAACCGGGTGATCCTGAGATGGCTCTGTGAGCTGTGCAGTGATGTGATGCAGGCACCCACACGATGGAGCCATGCTCTGTCAGTGGAGACCAAGTGACAGCTGTCATGTGCCTGCTCACCACGGGTACCTTCCAGAGACCAACAGGAGACACGACAGGCATATCCCAGTCAGCAGCATCATGCCTTCTCACCCAATTCCTCAGTGCACTGCTGCCACATGCTGCAGAGTACATTCATTTCCTCCAGCACACTGGCGGAGCGCACAGCAAACATACAGGAGTTCCACAGGGTAGCACGTATGCCTGGTGTGCTCGGGGTAATAGACTGCACCCATGCGGCTATCTGCACGCCACCTGGCCCCGAAGAGGCCGCATAGATAAATCAGAAGGGGTATGCAAGCATCAACTGCCAGGTGATGTGCGATGCCAGGGGGCGCATAATCAATGTCTGTGCCATGCAACCTGGGGGAGCACATGATGCCTTCATCTGGCACCAGTTAGCACTGTGCCACAAGTTTGAGAGTGGGGAATTCCCCACTAGCCACCTAGTTGGTGAGTATGCAAATCATGCAGAAAGTCATGGAGCTTGGGAGGGGCATAGTCAGAGGTGACATGGTTACTGGCCTAGATGGCCCATGGCAGGGCGCTGCTGACCACCAAACTAATGTCCACCCTCTACATACAGGTGACAGTGGATACCCACTCCATCCATGGCTGCTCACACCATACCACTGGCCCATGACCCCATCGCAGCAATGTTACAATGAGGCACATGCCACCACACGCAATGTCATCGAGCGGGTGTTAGGGATGCTGAAGGCACGTTTCCGTTGCCTGGACATGTCTGTCTGTGCCCTACAGTACAGCCCCTCAAAGGCCTGCAAGCTATTCCTGGCCTGTTGCATCCTGCTCAACATGGCCAACGAGTGTGGGATAGTCTTACAGGTCGAAGAGGGGAACAGCGATGGGGACGATGAGGATGCTGGTGAACATGGTGATGGGCAGCCCCCACTTGGTCGAAGGAACCCCCGACTGATCCGGATGGCACAGCTGCACTGGGACACCATCACAGAGGAACACTTCAACCAACCCAGGTAAGCCATGGGGCCATGTGCAACCACCAGTGGCAAGGGCACAACCCACAAACACTCATGGGCAAACCCTGGGGTGCATGTTGTTAAAGGGAATTGGCTGAGCATGGAACCGAACACACCGTCAGGGATGGGCATGGTCTAACATGGCACATGGTCACACACACACACACACACACACACACACACACACACACACACACCCACCTACCCCTCAAGACATACACAAAGGCTAGGAGGCACGCTGACCCCAACCGCCACCCCTAGCCACACACACGTCCACAGACCACCATGCCCAGTGCCTGTCATTGTATGTGTGTCAGACGCTGGGCACCATTGCACAGTGGTGGACAGCGCAACGCAGGCATCATCATGTACATGCCACAGCAGACAGCAGCCGGGAGGGTGTGCAGATGGAATGTGTGTGTGTGTGTGTGTGTGTGTGTGTGTGTTTGTGTGTGTGTGTGCAGGGCCGGGTACCCCACCCGTGCATTGCACGTTGAACAA
The DNA here is from genome assembly GCA_016271365.2 of Neoceratodus forsteri. Lineage (NCBI taxonomy): Eukaryota > Metazoa > Chordata > Ceratodontiformes > Ceratodontidae > Neoceratodus > Neoceratodus forsteri. Next base: position 814,923,063 of record CM028132.1, on the reverse strand, counting down.
CACAATGCACACAGGGCAGCATCAGACAGTAGCCATGGTGGGAGACAGGTCAGTCATGCGCCACAGTGCCACGACCACCACGGATGCATGGGCAGCCTTGCCAAAACCTGCCAGCAGTGACAGGTTGACCAATGGCCTCATGGGGTGGCACTGACGGTTCCCCAGGGGTTCCGCTGCATGAACATGACCATGCTCACGCAGGGGTCTCCAGCACACCGAACATGCCTGCACCAGGCATGTTCGGGATGCCCATGGCTGAACCCGGTGTCAACAAGGAGAGTGTTGTTAGACACCGGGAATGGGGGGAGGACATTGCACTGCGCAGTGTCTGCGACGCATTGGCAAATAACTGTGTGCCCACTGTGGCCATGGCAGCTGTGATTGTCTGTGTCAGCCTGTCAATGGCAGTGGTCACATTCTCCTGTATCCGGTCCATCCCTGCCAGGAGCAGACCAGTGTCCCTGCTGCACAACTCCTCTGCCACTGAGTGCATCCACCGCCGTCACAAGCCGCAACTGCTGATCGACTGATTCTAGGAGTATGCGGGTGTGCTCTTCTAAGAGGTCATCTGCCTGATCAGCATACTGTCCCTCACAGTGTTTGCGGCCCTGATGGTCAGCACCCCTTGAGGGTGGGTACTGCACACCAGGGTCAGGACTGGGCATGTCCACAGGTGGTGTACTGATGCTGCCCCCCAACACTGTACCCCTATGGCCATTGGCTGACTGCTGACACTGCCCCTTTGGCTGCCACTCTCCAGGGCTCAACGTTGCTGATGCAGTGGCCACAACAGCCTCACTGTCCTGGACACACACCAGTGCTGCCCACTAGTGCAGACAGGCACAGGCTGGGACTGTGATGTCACGCAGGCCTCCATGGCGGCACCACCCACGGCCATGCCTGTGCTGTCACCTGCTGTGTGGATATCCTGGGGCCCACATGTATCACTGTCCATGAAATGAGCTCCATCATCATCAGTGACTGATCTGGCACCAGCCAGTCTCAGCATGATGGCATCCATGGACACGGGCAGGGCCTCCTCCGCACCTGCTCCACTAACATCAGTCCGGACAGCCAGGGGAGCCTACTGTTACCCTGACCCTCGAACACCTTTGGAGGTGGACGGGCCCTCCTCTATGTCCATGGTATCACCCTCAGTGGAAAAGCCCACCACCTTTGACCCATGTAGATGCTCAGGAGCTGTAAGGGAACACAGTAGCATTAACATATCTGCCCTACCCTGTCTCCCCCTCATTGACAGATCAGGACCTACCATGCAGTGACGAGCTACCACCCATCTGGAATCCACCACCTGGAACACCCTTGATGGCACAACGCCACATGCTGCCAGCAACCCGCTCTTCTTGTGGGGTCAGGTGTTCCACGGCTGGCTGTCCCTCACCAGTCACAGCCCATGCTGCCCTGACGGCAGCCATCTTGTCCTTAATCCTCCGCCTGTCCATGCCCATCTTCTTTTTGCACTCCTGCATGGACCGCTTGTGGCTGCCATGCAGATTGACGGCACACGCCACCTCTTCCCATGCAGCAGCACGGTCTTGTGGTGTTCCCCACTGTCTGCTGAGCAGTGGCTCCTGGTCAAGGTAGGCCTCAAACAGGGCATCTGTTTCTGCCTTGGTGAAGTTAGGCCTCCTCTTCCTCCCACATCTCTGTTCCTCTTCCTCCACCTCACGATCGCTCATTCTTTATCCTGTGGGAATGACAGCTGTTACCTGTGACTGTGCAGTCCCATGCATGTCCCACACACCACAGTCGACACTTCCAAACAGCATTCAACTCACCACAATAGACTGCAATAACAGACTATGGCCACTGCAGCCAATGTCGCATTTTTATAGTGCAATGCATGCAAATGAGGCAAGGCGCAATTTTAAGTGGATGCTAATGTGGTATCTGTGCCACTGAATGGCTGATTAGGTGATTTACATATGCTGGCTGAATATCATGCTGTTACGCTTTGCCCAATTGTGTTGGACACGCTCAGGCAAGGGTGCATTTCTGTGACATGCGCAGTGGACACTGAACGGCGCATGCCCAGGGTGCTGACACCGATGCCTGCCATGCTGCTGATGTGCTGTGCACGGGAGGCAATGCAGGGCATGGCCACCATTGTGCCAGTGGTGCTACTGTACTGTTCACATGTATGGCTCTCCGGCACTGGGGCGCTATAGGCGCACTGGGGCCGCAGTGCGGTAGGCTGCTACAGGAAGTGGCATACGGGTGCCCTACTGTGCTACACGGGTGAGTACCAATCGTGCTGTGGCAGTCAGTGAGCAAGTGACCCCTGACCCTGTGCCGACCTTTGCCTCCTAGGTGCCATGCGTCCGCATGGGTGCACCTCCATCATGCTGTTTGGTGACAGCACGTTGGGGAATGACAGCGCAGTACCATGCAGTAGCCGCATGTGGTGAACGTGTGCTACAGAGCGCCATTTTGACACCAAAACAGTACAAGATGGCACGGAGACAGGCGCCCATCTGGAGCCAACTGGAACTGGCCAATCTGGTCCAGTTAGTGGAGACCCATGCTGCTGCCCTATTTGGGGAGGCACCCCTGGACAGGGCCAGGAGTGCAGTGTGGGAGGTGGTGGCACTGGCCCTGGAGGAGCCACAGGCATTGAGTGGGCCGCAGAGCAGTGCAGGCACCACTATGGTGACCTGCAGCGCTGGGGCCCAGAAAGGCTTGCCCACCTGTGGGCATGTGCCAGGAGGGACACGGTACCACGGCCAGGTAGGTGCCCTATCCATACACTGTTAATGTCCATATGGGTATCATGGTGGCATGTGTCCAGCACATGGGGGCTGGCCATCCAGTGTTGGCTGTGGTGGTGGTATCGGGTTGGGGGGAGGATGGGTATGGCTGTGTGAGATTGCACACACACGGGGGCAGAGGGACTTTGATACTGGATTGTACTGATGTTCCTCTCTCCATGTTTGTACCCTAGGCCCAGAAGAGCACCGGTGGGCGAGGGAGGGGAGGCTGCACCGTGATGAACAGCAGGCTGAGAGGGCGGCTGGACAAGACAGGTGCAGGGACCAGCCTGATGATGGTGAGTGCCTTACATCCATGATTACTATTGCATGCTGTGTAACAGGGCGGGCAGCGGGTGATGGCCACCATCCTTCAGCACTGTCCAGTGGCACTGCATGTCTGGGAGTACGTCAATGGTGGTCCATGCATGCACCGGGTACATGGCTGTGCCACTGCCTTCGCACCACATAGCCATGTCACTGAACAGCCATGGTGGTGCTGTGCAGGACTTGGCCGGTGGGTGTGTGCAGCGGTCCGCATGGCTGTGTCCACCTGGGTGGGCAGGTCTTGTGGATGCGATCACTGTGGGTGGTCACACACCATCACAGAGGCATGTCCCACGGCCGTATGCCATACATAGTGGGTGTGCTGCATGGGGCTGTGCATTCACACCTATTGACTCTCCTTCCTTGTCCTAGGTGGATGGCAGCTTTAAGATATCAGAGTGGCACTGCGGGAGATCCTTCAGATTGTCAGGGTGTCACTGGAAATACTAGAATGGATCGACAGGCTGGGTGTCAGATGGCGTCATGGTGGGAGGAGCAGCCAGAGTGGGGAGTGGGGCTCCTGCTGTGCTTACCGATGCCCTAGATTTCCTCTACCCCTCCCTGGACACACCCCTACGCACCCTCCTTCCCTCTACCGTTTGTTCACCCCTGCCCCTTAACCACCCCCACCTTGTTTGTGGCCCCCCAAAACCTTTGTAAGTAGTTGTATATAGTTTTGTTTGCTGTTTTTAAATACATTTCCTTTGATATGCCTACTGTGGTGGTCTCTGATTTGCAGCGAGCTGTAAGTGCTCAGCTGCAGTGGTGTGCATAGCATCAGGGGTGGTGCAGTCATGTGCATGTGTGTGTGTCCATGGGGAAGTGAGTATGGTGTGGGAGTGGCTATCAGTCACTGTCTGTGGTGTGTGTATGTTGTTCCCTGTGCACTGGATGACTGTGTGCAGTGGTCCACGGTGCATGCTCTATGTCCATGGTGCACCTGTCAGATGGTTCATGGCCTGTGCAGCTGACACCCTTGCATGTCTGTGACCTGCACGGTCCACTGGCATGTCAGTGGTGGCTATCCATACTGGACAGCCACTGTACCTGGCACAATGCCGGGTTGCCTCCTGTCACTGGTGTGGTGCATGTCTGCCTCGGGTGACACTGTGGCCTCCGCTGTTGTTGTCCCACCTCCATACTGTCGCTTGTGTGTGTCACAGGGGATGTGCACCACTGTCTGTCACTTGTGCGCTGGGCGCATGCTGGTGGTGTACAGCTCCACGGTGCCTGTGCAGGGTGGCTGGCACTCCTGTGCCATGGAGGGGTGCTGGCCATGTGTACACAGTTTCCGTGGCCACATGCTGGGGGCTTGGTTGCCCCGCTACTGTGTCCCTGTGTTGGTGTGCTCTTGGGTATGGGTGGGTGTTTGTCCATGCACTGTGTTGCATCCTGTGTGGTGCATGCTTCCATGTATCACTGTGGGTGTCTGCGCTGGCTGTTATGGCCAGTGCTGGGTCAGAGTGTGTCCTTGGGATGGTGTGCAGGGTGCTGTACCACTGATGGTGGGTTCCAGGGCATGCCCTGTCACATGTGGGGTACCTCGTGTGCTGACACATAGTTGTTCTCTCAGCTGTACCTCGGGGGGAATGTGCATGGTGGCACTGTGTATGCAGTCATTGCATTGCTGTGTGCTGCTACCCACTGACGGGTGCTTGTGGTGGGGCTGCCTTGCATGGTTCTGTGGTGCACAGGGTTGCATTGTCACAGTGGGGGTGGTGGCATGCATGGGGTGTCCTGCACTGGTGGACGCTGCTCCTGGGCAGGGTGTCTGGGGACCATGGTGCACGGTGTGCTCTGCACTGGTGGGATGGTGTGGCACGGGGTGGTCAGCCCTCCTTGTGTGCCGGTCACAGCTTGCCAGGAGGTGTGCTGGGGCACCATACTCCGGCTATGGGTTTATTGCTGGTATTCATGGGCCAGTGGTTATTCTGGCTCTCCCCTGGTTGTGCAGTACATGGGGTGTGGGGGGCGATGCCTGTTCTGCTGTGTGCTTCTCTGCCCATCTGTGGCATGGGTGGTGGGCCCCTGCATCCTGTCCCTGCGCATCCCTGGTTGTGCTGTTGCACTGCTGCCCTGGTCCACTGAGCATCCCTGGTTGCGCTATGGCACATCTGGACTGTGCAATTGCACATCCCTGGTTTTGCTATGACGCAGGTGGTGCAATATTCAGTTGTGTGCCACAGGCGCATCTTGACCTGCGCAGTTTTTGAATATCGCACTTCTTACGCATGGGTGCAGTGGACTTGCACTTGCTCTTGCTGTTGCACACTTTTTGGGTGCAGTTTGAATATCTGGGCCAATGTGTCAACAAAATTAAAAAGATTCTAAAAATCAATTTATGTTGTATTTATTCAAAATCCAGCCATTATGTGTACCACCCCCCTCCTGTCCAACCCTCAACTCCAAAGTTAGAGCAGCGTATGAATTATCTTGCATACCTATAGCTTTATTCATTTTCAGCCCCACTGAACAATCAAAGAGATCCGTTTTTGAGATGTATATCTTGTTGAGCCATTATTACTGTGCTTGACTAGATTGTGAGGCTTGTGACTGAAGCCAGACATGTCATACCCACAATCTCTGCTCATACAATTTAAATCTGAGGCATAGTTTGGCCATAAGGGCCTCCATTGACAGAATCCCTGTCACCCTAACTATCCATTCGTCTAATTGGGGGGGCAGGCTTTAGCCATTTAGCTGTGATGCACTTAAGGAGTGTTAGTAAAACTTTCCTCATGTCACCCCTGGAGCCAATCACTCCTGGAAATCCCAGTACCCACTCCTCAAACCGCAAGGGTAGGACTCGGAGCACTCTGGTTATACTCTGCACAGCTTGCTGAATGGATTGCCAAAAAGGTGCAAGGATGGGGCATCCCCATAAAATGTGCCAGTGGCTTCCAATATGGCCACAGCCCCTCTGACATTTGTTGTAGTGTGAGCTGCTGTAATGGTTTGTGATTATTGGTGTTTGAAAGAATCGTACCATAATCTTCCAAAAGAATTCACGCCACAGGGGGGCTGATGTAACTTTTCCATCCTAACTTTAATCGATTATTCCAGATGGAACTATCTATCACAATACCCACCTCCTGTTCCCAGGTCCTCCATACTAAATCTAAGGGGGTCCCTATTGTTGTTCCCAAGAGTTTATATATGTTAGAGATGTGGTGTTGAAGACCTTTAATGGTGATTACTCCATATAGGAACCCTTCCCACCCTGTGTATGGCCTAGTTAGGTGGTGTAGATTCCCCCCTGAGTGAATAAAATGCCTGACTTGCATGTACCACAGGAACTGTACATTAGACCAGCCAACCTTCTCTTTGGCATGTTGGAAAGATATGCACCCATAACCTTCAATAAACTGGGTGGAACAGAAGGGACCACACCCTCCCCATTCTGTGTGTCCTTTATCTAGTGTTGGGGGGGGAAAAATCCTGTCTCATATCTAATTAGGGAGAGAGGGCTGATGCCAACTGGTGTGCAGGTGCATTTTTTAATCCTCCATAAAATCTGTAGGCTGTACCTAATCCATCTATTCCTGATAGTTCTGGTCAAGTCCAAAAGGGTACTAGTCAAGGCTAAGGTACTGTATACAGAGGCTTAAAACCTACATCTGCATATATTCTATCAAATACCAAAGGGATGAAGTGCGTTGCTTCACCCAAGTCACACCATTGCCCCCTGTGCCGCCAGATAATACTTAGGAAGGTCTGGCAGAGATAGTCCACCAGATTCTCTAGGGAGTTGTATAATTGTTCCGGCTACCCTAGTTTTTTTGCCATTCCAGATGCAATTAGTAATATGCTCTTATTCCAATAAATATGTGGGATTCTAATGGGAAGAGATGAAAACAGGAAAAGGAAGTGGGGGAGTAGGTTCATTTGAACAGTGGCCACTCTGCCCACCAGCCCCAAGGGCAACAATTTGCATCTAGCCAAGTCTTTTGCTATAGCCGACCAAAGTGGCTCATAGTTCATTGTGAACAATCTAACTTGGTCCACCACTATTTGAATTCCCAAATAATGGGTCTGGTTTCCAGGGGCCTACTTGAATGGAAAGGTTGCACTGAAGCGTTCAGGGCAGGCACCACTTAATATGAGGGTTTCCGACTTTTAAAAATTGATTTTGTAGCCTGATAGTTTCCTGAATTTGCCCAAGAGATCCACTAGAGGGGGTAGAGAAAGATCTGGGGAGGACAAAAAAAAACAAATAGGCATCCGCATAAAGGGAAATTTTTTGTTCGACCCTCCTGCCCACCACCCCCTAATCCTCCTATCACCACGTACTCAGACCGCAAGTGGCTCCAAGCTTAGGGCTAAAAGGAGGGGAGAAAGAGGACAACCCTGGCATGTCCCTTGTGTTAGGGGGACGGGGTAGAAGCTGATTCCATTTGCTCTCACCAGGGCCATAGGCCTTGTATAGACTCTGGATATCACTTTTAGAAATTTGGGGCCAAAATTCATGTAATCAATGGTTGCTTTTAGAAACTGCCAATTGACCCTGTCACATGCTTTGTAAGCATCCATGGATGTGGCTATTTGAAAGTTAGAGGATGAGTTCGAGGAGGTGAGAATGTTAAGGGTCTCCGGATGTTATCTGAGAGGTACCAGCCCATAATGAAGCCTGTCTGGTCTTCATGCACCAATGATGGAACCACTGTCTGTAATCTACCTGCTAGCAATCCTGTAAATAATTTTAGGTCTATGTTCAGGAGGGAGATAGGCCTATGCGGCCCACACTCCATGGAGTCCTTTCCTTCTTTAAATAATACGGAAATTTGTGCCTCCCGCCATGATTCTGGAATTCCCCCCCCTTCCATGATTTCTTGGTAGACTGGCACTAAAAAGGGGATTAATTGAGCCTAAAAAACTTCATAAAATTTGGCAGGAAAGCCGTCTAAGCCAGGCAACTTCCCATTTTTAAACTTTTGAATTTGAGATTGCAAATCTGCAACAGTAATGTTTGTCTCCAAGGAGTCCCTTGACTCCTGGGTAAGGGTCCTAATATGCGCATGCTGAAATAATTCCCCTGTCAGCTCCTCAAAATTGTCAACCTCTTCTTGGGAGTATAAAACTTTATAATACGATGCAAAAATTTGAGTTATCTCTTCCGGTTTACTAGTTAGGGTGCTCCCTTTGTCAAGATCCCTCAGTTTTAATATTAGCCTACTCGATTATTCCTCCTTCAGTCTGGCAGCTAGTCATTTTCTGGCCCTGTTGCCCCCCTCATAGTACCCCTGCCTTATTCATCTATATTTCCCCTCTAATTGGGCCTCCAATTCTGCTTCTAATACCGAGTGTTTTTTCTCTAGGTGTCGTTTCATATCTGTGTTTAAGGTAATCTTGTGCTGAAATTCGAGGTCCCTCACCTCCTCCTCTAAGGACCTGATCTTGCTTTCCCATCTCTTTTTTTGTTCAGAGGCATGCTTGATAATTACTCCCCTCAAGACTGCTTTGAGGGCATCCCAGCGTACCACTTGGGGGGGTATCCTTTTCAGCATTGTGGCTAGCAAATGTTTTAATGGTATTGCAGATCAGGTCCTTAAAATCCTGCACATTCAGCAGGCCAACATTTAACCTCCAATGAGAGTTTCGGGCAGCGGGGGCCAGGGTTAGCTCCAGGCACACCGGCGCATGATCTGAGAGGGAGCAAGTTAAAATCTCACAAGCCCGTGTATCATACAGCCACCCCTCTGACAAAAACAACATGTCAATTCTAGTGTAGCAGCTGTGTCTGTCAGAATAGTGGGTATAGTCTCTCCGCTGGTCATGCAGGGCATGCCACATATCTTGCAGGCCTGTGCCCCTTCTATGGGGGTGTACAAGATATGTGGAAGCGAACACAGAGTCCACCCAGCCTCTACGTAGTTTAAGATGTTCGGCAGCGGTGAGGTGGGTATCTTGCAATAAGGCTATCTGGATATTTGCCTTTCTAAGTTCCCACAAGATCTGGGTATGCATGACAGGGTTGTTAAGCCCTTGGACATTATAGCTTGTGACTCTTAAATCACCCATGAGGGATATGTGTAGCCTCTTCGTCCCTGAAGCTGTATCTGTTGGGGTCTAACATTATGCACCAGTTCTCACATGCATTTAGGGTGGAGTGTGAACATCCCAAGCTGGTCAATAACAACATAAAGAACCATAAACATAGGTTAACCAACAAGTAAAACAGTCATAACAGAGTGAAGAATTCCTCTAGTTGCCCATAAAATGGGTAAACAATTTGAACGATCCCTATCCACTTCCAAGGTTTCACTATAGGCCTGTCATACTTAAGATTTCCCTTGATGGTGGGTAGTGCTAGAGAAAACCCAGCACCTTGCTGCTCTACATCGAAACTACTGCCATAGAGCAGCCACAGTGTATGTGCCAAAGCTGTAATTATCCACTTTCTCCACACTCCCCCTCTTCCCCCAAATTTAACTATATGGGAAGAGTTCATAATTGCTCCCCTTCCTCTGTGAGCTTATAAGTCCCCCCCCACCAGGCAGAGCAAAAAAGAAGAAAAAAATAATTATTTTTTTAAAAGTTACAAATCTTGTAAGGCAGTTTGAGAATGAAGGGCTCACTAGTATTCCCACTGATCATGCAGTGTTATAAGATGCCCCCTTCCCTTACTTTATCAGGTGGATACCCACCCATTGATCACCTCAAAAAAGGAGCCATCAGCTCACAAGATAGTTAAATGAAAACAGTCTCCTTTGAACCATGCGAGAGAGGCTTCAGTCTCCCTAGTACTTGGAGCCAAGAAAGTTCTAGTAGAAATGTTTACTCGCCATCTATATCACCATTTTGTTCCTCAACTACAGTTGCATCTTTTCTCCTTTTCTGGGGTCAACGTCTGGTAGAACGAATTCTGGCCCAGGTCCTGACTGCTCCATTCTCGGATTGCATGCCACCTGGAGGACGAAGACTCTACCCTCCTACCACCTGCCATTGACGTTTTTGCAGACTTTTGACAACACTGGGGTCTATAAAGTCATCTAACCAAATATCCAGTGAAGCTAGGTATTTTTTAGCATCCTAGGGGCAGTCAAAAACTTTTGAGCCGGAATCAGAGGTAATTCTCAATTTTGCAGGAAAGTCCACCCTCGCTTTTAATCCTTTACTGCACAGTTTTTTGACCACAGGAAACCAGAGCTTTCTCTTTGCCATGGTGGTTGATGCATAATCAGGTTCCAAAAACAGCTTTGTGTCCCCAAAAATGATTTCTTTATGCACCCAGGCCTCGCGCAGCACCATTTTCTTGGTGCGATAATCAAGAAAGGCCATTACTACTGAGCGTGGCCTGGCTTTAGGGTCCTTCGTTGGAGCGGCCAAGGCTCTTATAATATTTAAAGGAACATCTTTCTCTAAATCCAGTAGCTCTTTTAACAGTCCCTCCACATAGTTTGCCATCTCCCCTGTTTCCGTATGCTCCGGCAATCCATGCAGCCTCAGGCTGACTTGGCGCAAACGATTTTCCAAGTCCTCCAGTTTCTCTAGCAACAGTTGTGAGCAGCCGTGGAGCTGTAACAAGGCCCCGTTGTGGAGATCTAGCATTTCAGCATGATCAGTAACATGAGTTTCAATATCTTGTATTTGTTGATCATGCTGTTGTAACTTTTGTTTGTTCACCTTTACCTCTGAGCCGATACTACCTAAGGTTTTAATCAGGCACTGAAGCTCCCAGCATAACTGCAAGGAAGTGATCGTAAAGTCTTCCCCTTCCTCTTCAGACTCACTTGAAGACTCAGGCTCATGGTTGGCGAGTGACCTCGTTGGTGCATCTTCCTTCACGGCGGGCAGTGGTACAAGATTTAGTTTTTGCTGTTTTAGAGCTGTTCCCTGCAGCGCCCGATTCCTGGAGTGAGCCTCCATGGAGACAATGAAGCACCAAACGTAAATCTGCAAATTTAGCCTGGTGGGGTAAGGTTTAAAAATGAAATAGTGAGGGAATCAGCGAGAGCTGATCGACCCAACGTCTACATCACTTGGCGTCCCAACCGGAAGTCCTGTGGATGGCTTTTAATCATGGATTGATTATTACAGATTAAGGAAACACTGTTCGGCTTAATGGCTTACCTTTTCGGTGAAAAACACAGGAAGTTACCTTCTCCTGTGATAGAGGTGAAAGGCCACTCTGAGATGCACTACTCACCTATGTGGATCTTTTGAATCACTACCACCCTGTTACATTCACCAGTTTTCTGAGTGAAGGAGACCACACCATCCACATGTTTTAAGAAGTAAACACTGCTTCCAGTGATCATTGACGATAAGCCACTAACTGTTTGTTTGTTCATTATGTCTCTTTTATGTGAACTATTAACAGGGTTTGACCTTAACATAGAATTACTAGTCTGGGGCATAGTGCAGATTACCTCAGACTAGTGCAGATGCCTCCCTACCTGTCCGTGTGGGCTAGTGCTGTTTGGCGTCTGACGTCAGCTTCCGCAGTGCATGGCAGCAAAATTACTCCGATGGCATGGAGCGCTAATAGGCCACTAGTCCAGGTAAAAGGCCTTGCAAGCTCCCTGACTGGCCTGTGTCATGGCAGCATATTGGCTAGCAAAGTTTTTGCCCAATATTCCGATTGGCTAGCCTAGCTGTAATGATTCACAAGCCGGCAGGGAGGGGGAAGCATTGGCAATCGGAACAGCACTGGGAGCCAACGTAAGAACAGAGGCTACCAATTGTATTTTGAGCTGCAGCAGCAGCAGGGGGGAGTAGGGGCAGGAGAAGAGAAGAGCGTGGTGATGTGGATGAGTGGGTACATAGCACACAGGCTGATAACGGGATTGGGCAATTTGTACAGTGAGCCTTGTCATTGGCAGCAAGCATGGCTGGGGATGGGCTTAATGTGCTGGAATGGGAAATAAAGGGTGGTTTTTGGAATGCCAAACAGCGGAAGATCTGAAAATTTGAAGAAGAAGGCTGGTGGCGAATTGATTGAGGACAGTCGGACAGTCAGTGAGCGCTCTTCAGCATCGGAGGATCTCGCCACGGAAGTTCAGCTACAGGGAGATTGGCGGTTGCGGCAGTGTACTGTCCGATCAATTTCACAGAAACACAGAAACACAGACTTTGACGGCAGATAAGGACCACTTGGCCCACCCAGTCTGCCCATTTCCCTACCTATTGACTACGCTGCAGATTCTAGTTAACCAACAGCCTACTTCCTGCAAGCTCCCACTATAATTGCCTTATGTCTGTTCCATGCATGTTTGAATTCCCCCACTGTTTTAGACCCCACAACCTCTCCAGGAAGGCGGTTCCATGCGTCCACCACTCTCTCCGTGAAAAAGAATTTCCTCACATTACCCCTGAGCCGTCCCCCCTCTAACTTTAAATTGTGCCCCCTTGTTCTTACACATCTCTTTTTCTGAAAGATGCTACCCTCCTGGACTTTGTTGATTCCCTTGAGGTACTTAAAAGTTTCTATCATGTCCCCCCGTCCCTCCTTTCATCAAGGGTATACATATTAAGCTCTCTCAGTCTCTCTTCATATGGTTTCTGATGTAGACCCTGTACCATTTTAGTTGCCCTCCTCTGGACTGCTTCCATCCTGTCTATGTCCTTGCATAGATGAGGTCTCCAAAACTGCACACAGCACTCCAGATGGGGTCTCACCAACTGTCTGTACAGAGGGATAACCACTTCCTTTTTTCTACTTGTGATGCCCCTCCCTATGCATCCCAGTATTCCCCCTGGCTCTCCTTACTGACTTCTTACATTGCTTATCCACCTTTAGGTCATCTGATATAACTACACCCAGATCCCTTTCCATTACTGTTGTTCATCCCTCCCCTGCTATAGTGTACTCTTCTCCTGAATTTTTATTTCCCAGGTGCATTACTTTGCACTTCTCTGCAGTGAATCTAAGTTGCCATATGTCTGACCATTCCTCCAACCTTGCCAAGTCCCTTCTCATCCTTTCTACCCCACCTCGTGTATCAACTCTGTTACAGATCTTTGTGTCATCTGCAAAGAGTCATAACTTTCCTTCCAGACCCTCTGCAATGTCACCTATAAAAATGTTAAAGAGGACTGGACCCAGTACTGAGCCCTGAGGTACTCCACTAGTAACCCCCTTTCTTCAGAATGTGTTCCATTCACTATTACCTTCTGTGTCCTGTTGTGCAGCCAGTTTGCTACTCAGGTTACCACCCTGGGACCCACTCCCAGGCTGGCTAACTTGATTATTAATCTTTGTGCGGGACTGTGTCAAATGCCTTGCAAGTCTAGGTAGGCCATATCCACAGCCCCTCCCTGATCTATTACTTTGGTCACCCAGTCAAAGAAATCGATTAGATTTGTCTGACATGACCTTCCTGCTGTGAATCCATGTTGCTTTGGGTCCTGTGCCCCGCTGGCCTCTAGGTATTGAACAATTCTTTCTTTCAGAAGTGATTCCATCATTTTCCCCACCACTGAGGTCAAACTTACAGGTCTGTAGCCTCCTGCTTCTGCCTTGCTCCCACTTTTGTGAAGGGGAATCACATCTGCCCTCCTCCAGTCCTCAGGTACCACCCCATCTTCCCATGATTTGTTAAAAAGTGTGGTTAGTGGTGTCACTAGGTCCTCCCTTAGCTCTTTTAGGATTCTAGGGTGAATCCTGTCAGGCCCACTGCTTTGTCCACCTTGAGTTTTAGGAGTTCATTCAGGACTCTTTCTTCTGTAAATAGACTGGCGCCAACCCCACTACCCAGAGTGCTTCTATTGTTTGGTTTAGGTAACTCCTCCTCTTATTCTTTTGTGACTACTGAGCAAAAGTATTCATTCAGTATCTCTTCCTTTTCACTGTCTCCCTCTGCCCACCTCCCCTCTCCTTTATTAATCTTCACTATCCCTCCCTTAACCTTTCTATGCTCCCTAATGTACCTATAAAAGGTTTTATCCCCCTTCTTAACTGAGTTGGCTGTCTTTTCCTTGGTTTAGGCCTTTGCTTTTCTGACTGCCTTCCCCACTTCTTTCTGCTTTAATTGATACAGTTCCTGTCGTGCTCCTTCTGTGATTCCTTATACTTTTGAATGCAGCCTTTTCTCCTTAACCTTCCCTGACACCTCTTTTGAGAACCATAGTGTTTTTTATTCTGCTTTGTTTTCTTTATTTGTTTCACATAATAAAGGCTTGTTGCCTCCATGGCGGCAGTTTGATTTTTCTCCATTGTTCTTCCACCCTCCTTTCTGGCCATTTGCTAATGCATTCCTCAGGTATTCACCCATTATGCCAAAGTCAGCCCTTCTAAAGTCCAGTATCCTTGTCTTTGTATGGCTTGTCTCCATGGTTGTGTTTATTGTGAAGCACACTGTGTAGTGGTCACTTCTTCCCAGATGTCTACTGACTTCTAAATTTGTGATCCTCTCTCCATTTGAGAGTACCAGGTCTAATATTGCTCCCTCCCGAGTGGGTTCCACCACTAGCTGTCTAAGGCATGCCCCCTGTAGGGCATTGAGAATGACCCTACTCTTGGATGTGGCTGCAGTCCATGTCGTCCAGTTAACATCTGGCATATTCAAGTCCCCCATCAACAGTATCTCCCCTTTTTCAGCCATTTTGAGAATGCCCTCCATCATTTTCTTGTCCATTTCCTCCTCTTGAGATGGGGGTCTGTTTACAACCCCTATGTGGACTGTGATGCCATTCCCTGTCTCCAAGGTGACCCAGAGTGCCTCTTGCCCTCCCCCTTTACTTTTTAGTTCTGTAGCTTTGATCCCTTCCCTTATGTAGAGAGCTACTCCACCTCCTCTTTTACCCTCCCTGGCCCTTCTGTAGATTGTGTACCCTGGTATGTTGACATCCCAGTCATGGTTCGCCGTGTACCATGTTTCTGTAACTGCCACAATATCCAAGTGTTCCTCTTCCATCAGGGCTACTAGCTCTGGAAGCCCTGCTCTTATTGCCCTTGTCTGTTTTTTCATTTACCCCTGTCCTGCCCTCTGTCAAGCTCTGTACCTCAGTGTTTACCCTACTACCTGCCATGTTTTATGGGCGGAGGCTTGAACTTTCCTGTTTTCTATCAGCACCTCCCCCCTTGGCTAGTTTAAAAGCTTGCCAAGGAAGCCTTTAAACCTGTCACCTATGAGCTTGTTTCCCTTCCTGGACAGATGCAGACCATCATGCCAGTATAGACCTTCATCTCTCCAGGTGGACCCCCAGTCCCCAATGAAACCAAAGCCCTGTGCTCTGCACCAGTTTCAGGACTCAGGACTGCTGTTTTGTGAAGTTTGGCATAGCATCTTCTCCTTCTCCTTCTCCTTCTCCGGGGCTGTGGACTTGAGAATCAAAGGGGCAGACTGGGAGCTGGATCACCCGACTGCCACAGAAGAACACTAGGGTCAGACAGGTACAGTCATTTATTTTCAGAGGTTTTGGGCGGCAACAATGTTGTGGTGGGCAGGTTTCAGGAGAGGAATAGCTGTGCTCACTGTGTGTGTTTTTTTTTTTTTACTGCCTATCCCCCCTCCCGATTGCTAATTTGCTGCTTGTTAAGTTAATCCAGCTAACTTCTTGCCATTAAAGCCAGCCCAGCAACTGCAACTGGGGGGAGGGGGGTTGCTGGGTGTCTAATTTTCCCATATTTTCTCTTCTGTTCACTGCCTGCAAATGGGGAGGCTGTGGCTGGCCATGTGGCTTCTTTTGGGGATGGGCATAATTGGCTTGCTTGCTGTTCTAATTTTTACCATTTTCTGCTGAATGAATTTCATGAAAGTCCAAGTAATTGTGATGGGGGGAAGGGGGCACTGGGTGTGTAATGATCCCGCATATTCTCTTCTGCAAATGGGGGGGGGGTCTGTTCACTGCTTGAAAATAAGGGGGGCTGTGGCTTGTTGTAGGGCTGGCCAGCCCATGTGGCTTCTTGTGGGGATGGGCATGATTGTCTTGCTTGCTGTGGGGCTGGTGGTGTTGGGGAGAGGAGGAAGAACAACAAACAAATGAGTTCATGCCTGCTGCAAGTGTGTGGTGGTGGGGTGACTGCTGTTTTCATGTTATCATTTCCTGCTGAAGCCTTTAATGAAAGTCCCAGTAACTGCAAAAGGGCAGTGTCCATCTGTAGCTTGTCGTGGGGCTGCTTGGCATGTGGCTTGAGTGGGTGGGTGTGAGCATGTCTGTGGCTTACTGTGGGGCCAGAAGAACAATTATTTTTCTACACAAAATGTGTTGCTTAGTTCATTCATGTCTGAGTGTGGGGGCCAAGGGGGAGTGGGATGGTGTTTTGTTGTGAAGTTCTGTGCTGGGGGGAGGGGCTGAGGGCAAACTGTCAGTGCACCAGTCTTTTTCTTTGCAGCTTCAAAACCTTGAGTACGCCAAGCTCAGGTAAGTGTGTTTCTTTAAATCACAGTTGTTTTGGGCTTTCTGAGGTTGTGTGGGGGCAGTGGGGAACTCTCTGAAAGTGTCTTCTGGTCTGGGTTTGCCATTGTTCTCATCTGATATTAAATATATTTTGCAATTTGCAAAACAGTACATGTCACAGTGGCTAGTTACATTGTGCTCTGCTTTACAGCCTTTTCCCTCAGTTTCTGTTATGTTGCCTGCAAATGGGGACTGGGTGAGCTGGGCATGTCTGTGGCTGGTTGTGGGGCTGTTTGCTTTGGGGTGCCACTGCCAGAGCAATTCATTTCAGACCTAAAATGTACTGCTTAGTTGAATCATTCTGTCTACAATTACAAAGTGTGGTATCCTGGTATGTTTTGCGGAGTTTGGGGCGATGCTTTGTAGTGAGGTTCTATCATTTTATAGAGCTAGCGGTGATAGTTGAACTTGTTTTATTTATTTATTTTTTTTATTTTTTATTTTTTACATCATAGAATCTTCACCAAAGTCAGTGTAAGGGAGTGGTGTGAGCAGGGGCCTGCGGTTGGGAAGTCAGTCAAAAAAGACACAGGCACTTAATACACAGACCAAAACATTTTACTACCTGTGCCATCCATAACAAGAGTTAATACAATGTGGAAATACTTCAAGGACGTGAACAATCCAGCTGATAATAAAAGAAAGCGAACAGAAGAAGACAAAAAAGTTAGAGATCGGGAATATGATCAAAGTAAGAGAAGCCATCGCTTTCAGACAGCCTGGCTAGAAAAATATGACTGGCTCAATACAATGCCAGTAAAGATGTGATGTTTTGTAATTTGTGTCAGAAGCATGATGATCTGCAGTCGGGCAAGGGGGGGAAATAAAAATAATTTTTGCCATGGAACTGACAACTTCAGACTGGAATCTGTTACTTCACATGGCATTAGTGAATGTCACATTAGGGCCAAAAAAAAAGCATATGCCAGCTCTGCCATCCCAGGTACGAGCACTGCAGAGCGCATGCTGAAGACTATGAACCAGGCAACTCTAGATTGGCTGAAAAACTATTCCGGACTTGTCACGCCATGGCAAAGAAAGGGTGTCCCTTCAGAGACTTTGCATGGATGTGTAGTCTGGACGATATGAAGGGACTGGACCTCGGCTCAACATACCGAAATGACAAGTATGCATGTCGTTTCATACACTATATTGCAGAAGTGGAACAGATCTCCTTGAGAGAGAAGATAAACAGCACAAAATTATTTTCCCTCATCAGCGATGGCACCACTGACTCTTCTGTTACAGAGGCTAAAACTGTCTATGTGCGGTTTGCCACCACAGGCAAAGTGTGTAATCAGTCTGCAAAAGCTGATGCCCAGTCAATAAAAGGGGCTATTCAAAAAGTTGTGGAAACAAAGCTCAATATACCAACTGAGGGATGGACAAGAAAACTGGTGGGTTTTGGCAGTGATGGAGCAGCTGTGATGGTCGGCAAGATGAATGGGTTAGCTACCCTCCTGAAACAAATGCAGCCTTATGTGCAATCAGTACACTGCTTTGCACATCACCTTGAGTTGGCCTACAAGGGAGCTTTGAAAACCATCCCCATTTATAACAGATTAAGCAATCTGTTGCTGCATGTGTTCTGCTTCTACCACAACTCACCGCTGAATAGGAGCAAACTAAAACAAGCATATGAAGCGCTACAGATGTGTCCTTTACTTCCGACTAGAGTTGGTGGCACACGATGGCTTCCTCACCTCCAGACGGCTCTGCAGATTCTGCTGAAGGGGTGTCCTGCTGTAGTTCTACATGACTCAGGTACATTTTACATGATTCTCTGTAAACAAATGACATGTGGTTTTAATGTGTGTGCATTTTGTTGTGCATTTTTAATGTTTCTGTTTTGTGTTACAGATGCAGCAAAGGCAGGGTGTAAATTTGGAGCAGATGAACAAAGCTGCAGGCATACTGAAGATCCTTCGGCAGGCAGATGTCATGAAATTCGCACACTTCATGTTTGATGTCATCAGTGTTCTTTCAGTTCTATCCCGTGTGGCCCAGGAGAGGGATGCAACTGTAGCTGATGTGTTTGCGACTATGCAGTCAACCCTGGAAACTTAAAAAACATATAATACAAGGTGAGTACTGTGGTATACGCTAAAAAAGGATGCAATGATCTGCTAGCATGATCTGCTAGTGGCTAGCCTAGTAGTATTTTTCAATGTATTTCCTTTTTTTTTTTCTTCTTTAGGCCTGGACCAAAGGAACGACAAATGGAGGGTGTCACGGAGCTGCATGGACAAACACTGGTAGGGAATTCAGACATCACTGCTGTCCACAAAAAGATACCCAAAAGTTAGGAGAAAAGTCTGCAGGATCATTTTCTTGATGCAAGCCCACAGCTTTTATGTGCTGCAACAGTTGCCATCTTTGCCCTATGGCCAGACAAGGACAGTCAACAAGGTAGAACAGAATTTATTGTGGGCAATTAGATAATTGTGCTGGGAATGGAATGGGATGACAGGGACAAAAAAAATCTAGAATTTTTATTTTTGGGGTGTTTCAGAATTTGGAAACCAGGAGGTGGCCTTGATTGTAGAACTCTACGAACCAGTCCTAGAAGGTGCTACTGTGAAAACGGACATGATCGAGACAGAGTGGACTATGTTGAAATCCGAACTGTATGCAAGCTATGTGAAAGTTTCTTTGTCAATTCTGAGTTGAATGTATGTTTAAAGAACTTATTGCCATATTTATGGAGAAAGAAAGTTAATGTGTGTGAGTTGTCAGTGTGTTGTATGCTTCTCATTTGCTTTTCTTTTTTATTTTCCAGATTTAAGCAGATTCACAGTCTGACATGGGAGAAGGTGAATGCTGCTTACCAACAGAAGTACCCCGACATGCCAGCTGTTATGGATCTTCTGTTGACACTGCCTGCAAGTTCAGCTGAGGCAGAGTGAGGTTTCAGCCAGTTGAAGCTGACAAAGTCCAACCTGCGTTCCAAGCTGCAGTCGCACACAGTGACAGACCTATGGTGGTATTATGAATTCCCCAGACATTGACAAGTTTGATCCCCAAGAAGCAATCTGCCTTTGGAACAGTGGGGGACAAAGGAAGAGGCAGCCACAGACTGGAACAGCTGTGGCACGACAGCAAGATGACTATTCAGCAGACTCACAAAGTGACTGTAACACTGACTGTGACAGTGATGTGAGTGACATTAGTAGTGTGACTGAGTATCTATCCGACTCCCAAGATGAAGATGCATGAATCTGATCCTCATGTCATGGCAATCCTTGAAAACAACATGGGGAGGGGGTTGCCTTGATATTTATGAGCCACAGAATGCTTATATTTTGAAACAATTGGTCATTTGGTCATTTTGTGTGTTACTTCATCATTGTATAAATGTAAATACATTTTTAAACTGCGCTGATTTCAACATTTATTCATTGTGTTGTGGGTAGAAACCACATGGTGACTCTGACTGAGGACTAATGCAAATCACTGCGGGCTAGTGCAATTTTAGACTAACCTATCCTGCTGGCTAGTGCAAAAAAAGTTAAGATCAACCCTGACTATTAATCTGTTTCTGCTTCATCTTTTGTTGCACCTCATTTCACATTTTGTGCCCCTTGCTAATTTTTGCATGCAGGCTTCCACCATAGTAACTTTGAATGGGACTTGTAACAGATACAAAAGTCTTTTTGGCAGTTGATGCCTCCATAATGGATACCTTCTTTGTGGTTCAGAAGACTGGGTCTCATGGGAAGTATAAAACAATTGAGATGGCACCTCAGGCTGCTGTAATACTTGTTTAATATCTGTATGCAGTGAATAAGATGAGGTTGGGTTGCGTTCCACTTGCTCATGGTAATCATTTGGGCACTAGTTTGAGGCAGTGTAGTAGTACCTTAATTACATGAAGCATCAGCAGTCATTTTCTGGTGCATAGCTTTCTGTTTATTACCACATCTATATTTGACAAAGAAGACTGTATTACAGAGTGTTCAGAATATCAATTGTGATTGGTTAACTAGCACAGTCTTTGCAATTGGTCATTACTGTAGAACTTTTAAATAGTCACAGAAGATAGTATCCAAGCCAAGGATATATATGTATGTATGTTTATTATACAAAATGAACTCCAGTGCTCAAAAACAACCATCTGGCTAAACATACTGGAACACATTTAATATAATAAATCATTATAATTATATGTCCTTGGTTTGGGTGCTATATCTTCTGTGCCTTTTAACTTCTGATATACATGGTCTTAAACCTTATTCTTGGTACAGCCACTTTTCTTGTCATGAACTTTTAAATACATGTACTTCATCAGCTGAGTCACTGACAGATGCATCACTATCTGCTGCCTCAGTCATGGGTAGAGGATACATTCTGGTATCTTTTTTGGTTTATTGTGTTCCACTGGGAATTTCGTGCACTGAGTTAGAAGATTACAATTCACAATGTGCTCTTTTATGCCATCTTCAGCATGCAAAACATATACTGGGATATTGGTCTATTTCTTAATAACCAGATGTGGCTGAGACTCCCACTTGTCAGCTAACTTTCGCTTTCCTTCAGTATGGGTTATTTTAACTAGCACCCGGTCTTCTGGTTGAAAAGGTATATCCTGTGCCTTGTGGTCATAACGTCCTTTCTGCTGCTTCTTGGAATTCCTTGACATGTGATTTGCTGGCTCTTATGCAATCACTGAGGCTTTGGGTACACTCAATATATTCTACTGTCTCTTTTTCAGATTTTAAATCAAAAGCCAAGTCCAGAGGTAGTTTAGAGTGCCTTCCAAACATGAGAAAGAAGGGCATATAGCCTGTAGAATCATGAATGGTGCAACCATATGCATGTGTCATGGCATCAACATACGTAATCATGCCAGTTAACTTTCAGGTTAAAGGCAAGGATACCCAGCATATCTATAATTATCCACTTAAACCTCGCTGTGGGTGATATGGTATGGTGTGGCTTTTAGATATCCGAGCAACTTTGCATAACTTCTATACCGATGCACTTTCAAAACTGCAACCTTGATCTACATGAATCCTGCAAGAAAGTTCAAAGTGGCATAGAAAATTGCACCAAATTACCCTTGCCACTGGACTGGCTTTCTGGTCCATTGTAGGGTAACTTGTGCAAAGCAAGTGAACTGCTCTGTTACTTCCAATAGGTTCTCCTCTGTCCCCTTTGACCTCTCTAGAGAACAGGAACCCAATTTTGAAACAGGAATACAAGGATTCTGACCAAGCCCTGCATCCCTGCAAAGTTAGCCACACCTGTGTCCAAGGGTTTGACGCAACTTGCACTCAGTTTTAGAACCCTGGATGCAGGTTGCGACAGTGCCCTCAATTTACAGCAGCTTGCGCCAAAGCTGTGGTGCAAGCCCCATAAACCAGCTCCCCCACGGATGCAAAGTTAGACCGAGCGAAGCTGGTCTAACTTTGCTGCATTGCTACAAGTGACTTATGACAGAGGGTTTACAGCAAGTTTCTTTGAAAATCCCACTTTTGACACTGTTTGACGCAAATCAGCACTTGCATCAAACTCCCTGCCACAAGTCCCTTAGTTAGTTTTGAAAAATGGCCCCAGAAATTGATCTAATAGAAAGTTGCTCCACATCAGCAGTCCATGCCTGGTAACTAACACCTGAAGCAGAAACAGAACACTGACACTGGGCTAGAAGAGTTGCTAAAAATCAATTTATTTCGCTACATTAGAAAAACATACAATGCTTAGTAGGATAATGTATTAAATACAAAATATATATACCTTAGCAGTGGTGGATAAACAGCCTGCTGAGAACCCGGCTGGTTTTGTCTATTGGCTTTCTTAAAGGGTCCCAGATGTAAGATAGAGACCCATATTTAAAGCACAAGCATGCATATTACATTTAAAGGTGCAGTGCATATTAAAATCTCATACTGCAAAAGAGTAGGCTCAAACTTCATCAGCAGCACATAAGCCTCAAGAGAATTCAGAGCAGAAAATCACGGCATACAAAAATACACTTAATGCCTGTGTTGAGTTACTATATACATGGCTAGTGGCTTGTTGCCCCCCCCCACATGGTTGGCAACATATTTCTCCATTTACTAGCCCTGTTAACTCAGAAAATGCTGGAACCTAGAAAAAAAAAAGAAAAGAAAATAGAATAGAATAAGCAAATGCTATAGAACTATTGTTTCCTTATCAGAGGCATTATATCTATTTTTAATTCAACCCTGGTGGATATTAACCTCTTAAACTTGATTATTCACATAGCCTACCTTCTCAAAATCAGTTTTTCAAGATGCCTTCCCTGCCTCCCTAATTTTACTTTTTCCAGCCCACAAAATTTAAAACTCTGGTTCTCTGGCTCAGATAGGGAGTTGATGTGTAATGCAAGTGCAATACTTTTATCTTCTTCTGAATTGCCCTCACATGTTTCCCAATATGCATTTAAAAAGCTCTAGATGTTTTGCCTATATAAAATGCAGCACAACTGCAATATACCAAATTCACAATATGATTAGAATTGCAGCTGGTGAATTGCCTAATTTCAAATGTTTTCTTGGCATTTGTGCTTGTAAAATGGCAAATCTTGTCCATTGCCAGACAATATTTGCATTGGCCACATTTAAAATTGCCATTAGCCAAGTTTGGTAGCCATGTACTATTTATTTATTTAAAAGCTTAACCAGGAAGTACATACTGAGCTGAAAACAAATAGTTTCCAGTTGAGTCCTGGAGGAGAGGGGAGTAGGAGATAGCTAACAATAAAAATAACGAGGTAAAATACAAAAGTATACTTTTACAAGTGGAATCATAAATATTATAGGCAGAATAGTAAATGGAGGTATCTAGAAAATAAACACACATTCTAATAAAATACAGAAGGGAAAACAGCAGAACAGTAAGAAGACGGCAAGACCAGAGAATGGAGAAAAAGAGGAAGGGTCACATGCAGTTGCAAGTATGATGACAAAGTCAGAAAGAAGAGATTTTAGGGAGGAAGGAGAAGAGGCAGAATGAATAGGAAGGGGAGGGGAGGACCAATGTTTTGGAAAGCGGTAAGAAAAAGCAGATTGGCCAGCAATAGATTTTCTAGAAGGAAAAGAGAGAATGGAAAGTATTATTGCAGAGAGGGTAGAAGGAAGAAGGAGGAGGGGAAAGACGAGATTTGAGATAAGAAGGAAGAATGTCAAACCAGAATTTGGATAGAAAAGAGACACAATGGGAAAAGCACCTAGTATCAAGAGAGGGAAGGGAAAGAGCTGAGTAAAGAGAGCAGTGGTGAGTACAAGAGGGGCAATCCAGAGCAAAGTGGCAGAAAGAATGAAAAAGGGGGTCCAGTCTGGTCAGGGAGGATTTAGGGGCACTATTGTAGACTAAAGGAGGCAGCATAGTGCAGTGGTCTAAGGCTCTGAGCTGCAAATCTGGTGACATCTAGCAGACCAGACCTGGGTTTGAATCCCACAGCTTCCACTTGCATACTGTGTGACCTTGAGCAAGTTACTTAACCTCCTTGTGCTCCCAGGTCGCTCCTGTAAAAAAGCTTTCAGCTTAGTGTGCTATACCTGGTTAAACAACTAAAATAAAAAAAAAAATCACTGTAGTCAAAAATAGGAAGGATAATTTTTAGGACAATTTCTCGGTGGACAGGGAGCGGTATACTCGCTTTATTCCTGTACAAAGCATCAAGTTTAAGGTGAAGCTTTTGGTAAATTGCATCAATGTGCACAAAGAAATCAGGATCCCAGTCAAGGCAGATCCTGAGGTACTTAAAGGAGGAGACATCTTCAATATTAGCATCATCAAGGGTTTTAAATTCTAGGGGAGAAGCAAGTTTGGCAAGTTTCTGATGGGTACCAAGAGTCATTGAGACTGTTTTTTCTGGCATTAAGAGACAGGTGGTTAACCTTGAACCAGCTCTGAATATACTGTATATACTACTATACTGTGCTTTTGTTTTAACTTGAGCCTCTATAGCCTGCTGCCTAGGGTTATAACACTGTGATGTGCTCTGGCAGTGTCTTAACTTAATTGCTGTACAAGCGCTAGCATTTGCTGGTCCCTGGAGCCCTACTACCTACTAGGAAGAAGGAAGAGAGTCTGGTAGTTCTACTGCCCTTGCGAACTACTGGACTATGGACAGGGGGTTAAAATCACTGCTGGGGGTTTTGAAGGACTAAAAATTTATGCAGGCACCTCGCATGAGAGGTCTTTGCACATTTTAAAGCTTTATTTTACTGCTTTATTCAGTGAGTGGCAGGTGAGGATTTCCAGGTCACAGCTCACTATAAACAGAGCCCTGCTGTGAGTGGGGTGCATGCGGCGCATTGTGCAGGCGGGTTCAGCGGGATGTAGGGACAAGGTAAATATAATTTGATTATCAATAGTTGAGAAGGTAAAACTTTAAGCTTGAATTCCTTTCTAATTATCTGAAACCATATCTGCTTGATTTTGTTTGTATAAATATTTCTCCCTAGCAGTAGTTCTAAAGTATACAACTAACATGGCAGAACCTAGCCCATCAATACTAGTAAAAGACAGCCTGACATCGCTAACAGGTGGTAATCAATCACCAAGGGTCAACTCAATCATGACACTCGATGGGGAGTTAGGTATTAAATGTTCTTCCTGTGGCATGTGTGAGTTAATTCAATCCATGCCACCAGGGCTCCAGAAATACACTTGTATAAAATGTACCACCAATTGTGAGTTAACCCAGGAGCTAAATGTTTTCTATTCCAGGTTGAATAATGTGGAGAACAGTCAAATGGCTATGTCAAAGAGTTTAAGCACAATTAACCCAGTACACCTAGCACTCCCTTCACAGGAGCAATTAGCTCAAACAGAATCAACTCAATTAATTGATATTCCCACCTCCCAGTTCTCTGCTACACCATCTCAAACCTTCTCCGAGTTAACTCCTACCACTATTCGCCCAGCCTCTGTTGTAATGTATGTCCCCCTGAGCAATATCCAGGACATTATTTCTAGAAAAAGAGACAGGGAGGAGGATGATGATGAGTCAATGTCAGAATCAGATTGGTTTGTAGTGCCAGCTACCAGGGCCTGCAAAAAAGGCAGAAAGACTGAACAATTCAAAATCCTCTTATCAAACAGTTTCAGTCCTCTCAGGGAGGCAAATGCAACTACCAGTCTTGACCACATGATTACGGATGTACCTCCTGACCCTTCAGTCCCATTGAACATAATATCAAACACATCTGCCTCAAACAATGATGCCCCCACAGTGGCCCCAGCCCTCTACCAGTGGCAATACAATCCATTTAAATAGAGCAACACTAGACAAGGTGATGTCATGTGCCCTAATGTTTTGAAGTATACTGCTAACTCCCACAACAAAACTCGACTTGAGTAAAGTGATGCTAGCAATCCGGGCCCTGCAACAGTTAAGGATGTTCCTACTGGAAATGTATCCACACTAATCTCCAAAGGGAATACTACTAACCATAACCATTTATCAACTAACATTGGGAGCATTACCCTGTCAACACCCATCGATGCTATAATTGAAAATATGGACACCAACATTGCACCATTAGTCAACAACCAGCCTAGGCAGGTATAAGTGTTGGGTGACTCCATAATCAAACACTTAGACAGAGCCATCTGTAACCCTAACAAATCCACAAGAACATGCTCCAGCTTGAGAGGTGCTAAGGTCAGAGATATTACCTCCATGGTAAAAACATCCTTAAGGACACAGGACAAAAACCCCTGGTTATCATACATGCAGGCATGAATGACGTCGATGTACCTAATCAAGACACACTTACGCAGGATGATGTAGCACTAAGCAATATCCTGGTTCTGGATGGCCCGGTGGTGCTGAGGGTTAAGGCACTAGTCACCTCACCTCATGCCACACTGGCGGCCTGGGTTTGGGAACAAACCTGGGCTGCCGGGGGTCGACAGGGGCAGGAAGGGATGGAGCATCTGGAGGACTGCTCTCCCTTCCCAAGGAGGGTGTAGGGATTGCGTCACTCCTGAGCTGCCTCTGATGGCAGTCAGGGGTGAGCCATGGAACATGCAGTGCAGCCGTAAGGCAGGGGTGGAGCTTCAGCAGATGTAGGGACGTCATTGCACATCCGAGCTTCAAGATAGGGAGGGAGAGTTGGGGAGAAAATGCAAGAAAAAGTCCCTACCACCGGGTGAGGTGATGGCATTCTCCAGGAGCCTGCACCCACATGCCCAATGTGGGTCGCAATCCTCGACTCTTCCCCATGGGGACCCTGGGTCTCTCCAAGGAGGCAGGAGAGCCAGAGTCCTGAACCCAATGTAGTCATCTGGGAGTGAGGTTCAGATGGGCAGTACAGAGCTGCGGAATCTGAAGCAAGGAAAGCCTGAGAGATGCCCTAGTTAGGTAGGTGAATAAATAGAGTTAAAAAAAAACAACAAACAAACAAAAAAAATATATCCTGGTTGACTTGGGGCACACAGTTTGCTTTTCAGAAATATTACCAGTACCTAGAGCTTCTGCTTCCAAAACTTTACTTATAAAGCAAATAAATTAATGGCTCAGGAAATTGTGCTATAAACAGGATATCACTTGTATAGCACACTGGGAAAAATTCATAGACAAGGAACAACTTATTCTGTTGGGACGGTCTACATTTGAGTAGACGAGGTAGTCTTCTCTTAGGTAAAATGGTAAGGGGGAGAAGGGGAAAGATCTCATGTCTCTAAATATAAGACCCCACAAAGGTATCAAAAATCAGGTCAAATTTCTAATGTTAAATGCCAGCTGTCTTAATGGTGCCAAAGTATCTGAACTTAATGCACGAGCATTACTTTATGACTTAGGCATTATTGCAGTTACAGAAACCTGGTGGGATGCTTGGGCCATTTGGTTTAAAGAAATCCTGAATTTTAAACTCTATTATAAGAACAGAGTAGGCAGAATGGGGGCTGTCTGTATATAAGAAATCATATCCATTCTCATGAAATAAATACCACAACTGACTCAGAAAGTGTCTGGGTCAAAATACAAATTATGGCCATCATGCTTATTGTGAGTAATTGTTATAAATCTCCATCAGCACACATACATTATACAAGTTTATTGTGTAATCAAGCCACTAGAGGAGACGTGTTGGTCCTTGGTGACTTAAATCTTCCAAAAGTTGATTGGATTAATATGAAGGGGTTAATGACCTTGGGAACATGTTTATCAGTGCTTTAATCAGCAACAGTCTTGAGCAGCTGGTAGATAAACCGACCAGAGACAATAACATCTTAGATCTCATCATTACTAATGTCTAAGAAAATATAATGGAGTTAAAAATAAATGCTCCCTTGGGGAACAGCCATTTTTCTGTTGTTTGGCATGACTATTGACGCTATCAAATGTTCCAACTCCACTGTAATTAACAATTATTACAAAGCAAACTTTTCTGAAATAATTAAAATCCATTCAAGCAATAAATTGGTCTAATACCCTCTCTAATCTTACTGTTAACCAAGCTTGGGAAAAATTCAAAAGTACAGTTTTACGTCTTGAAAACGCCTATGTATCTGACAAAAAAAAAATACAACAATAAAGGTAAAATTCCAATTTGGTATAACTCTACTGTAAAAAAACAAATTAAGGTCAAAGAAAAATTGTTTAAGAAACTTCAGATTGCACCAAGTGATGGGAATCTCAAGCTATATAAGGATGCGTTGTCCAAACTTAAACATGTAATCAAACAATCTAAGCAAAACCTAGACTTCAAACTAGCTTATTCTAGAGCAGTAAATACATCTTTATTTTAAATGGTGAGGTCCATTTAATTGGTGCTTAAATACCTTGAAATCCAATCTGAGTTGAGACTGTTGATCATTTTGACAATTTTTTTGTTCTGTATTTTCAAACAGATCTAACACCCCGATCCCTTACTAGTTCATTCCAGCCAGATTCCATGTGTAATCACAATAGAGGATGTTTTGTTAGCACTACAAAACTTAAAGAAACATACTAGTCTGGGACCTGACAAGATTCACCTTATGTTTCTTCTTGGCACTTCATCTGCAATAGCACTTCCTCTAAGTATTATTTTTAACAAATCCCTATCTGAAGGTAATATCCCCTCTGACTGGCAAGTGGCAATGGTTATTCCCATACCCAAAAAAGGCAATAAATTCTAAGTTAAAAACTACTGGCCAATAAGCCTAACATCTATAGTCTGCAGACTGATGGAGCATATAATAAAATCATATTTGGAAAAACAAACTAATGAACTTGGTCTTGTCAACCATTCCCAGCATGGATTTAAAAATGAATATTCATGTACAACTAACTTAATATCTTTTTGTAATCATATAAGTCATGGAATTGATGATGGCGTCCCCATGGATGTCATTTTTCTCGATTATAGCTGTGCCTTTGACACTGTACCCCACCATAAGCTACTAACCAAACTGACTCTTCTAGGCTTCTCAGCATGCTTGGTACAATGGGTCAAGCCTTAGCTGTCTAGCAGAATATAGAAGGTTAGAATCAATGATATTTTCTCAGACACGGTGAAGTTAGCAGTGGTGTACCCCAGGGGTCGGTCTTGGGGCCCACACTTTTTAATATCTTCGTAAGTGATACGACCATTAGTGGTGACAATTTCCTCTTAGAATATGCAGACAACACCAAATTAGGTGGAAGAGTTCATAATACAGACAATGTTTTGCCACTTATCTCTGATTTACAAAAAATTGAACAATGGGCTACAAAGAATGACATGTGGTTTAATGTTGACAAATGCACAGTTATGCACTTTGGTAACAAAAATATTAACACTAATTACTTTGTAATATATGAAAACTATATAAAAATTTCTTAGTAATACACTAGGGCCAGACTGTTAATAGCATCACTGATGAGTGATAATACTATCGTTCAGAGCTTGTAATACTACCGCTCAAGCTCTGAATGATAGTATTAAAGCTAAAATTAAACAGCACAACCTCAAGACTCTCCCGCATGGTAGGCTTGTTCCTAAGATCCCCATGGCAACCTCCTTTACAGACATCGTGACGTTCCTGAAACTGCACCTCCTTATTGGCCACAGTTTCTCTGTGGGTGGGCATAACAGTTCAAAAAACATGGCGGCTGTCTCTTGCTTACCGAGAGAAAACCGTCACTTTGCTTTTCTGTTGATCCTTTTGTTGTTTTTTTATCTGTATCAGTTCTGCAGAAATATCTGTACAATCCTACAAACACTGAAAAATGAAAATAACTAAAAGGTAAGAAAGCCTGAGCAAGTGAATGAGCAAGCAGGTGGGGGGGGGGTTGTGGACAATGTCTTTCTCACTGCAGCAGGTGCCCAGCCACGCAGCACACCAGCATAAAGAGCTACACACAAAAAATAAACTCAGAGCCATATATCACAAAAATTAAAAAACAGGTTCCAGTGAAACACTCTGCTGTAAATTCCATCTCGAGGTTCGGGGACACGTCCCCAGAAATCCCTCAATGGAATTACAGCCTTGTAATTCACTGGAACCTATTATTCTACTTTTATACAACAACTTAATCAAGGTCTCTACATGTGAAAGGGACACTGGAATTATTGTTAATAATAAGTTATCATCAACTGATCACTGCATTAAAACTACTTGTCTAGCAAATAATTTATTGAAAAAGATCAGTAGCACCTTTGTTACAAGGACAGAACAGTGCACTGTCCCCATTTATCGTGTTTATGTCAGGCCATACCAGGACTATGGTTCTCCCTTTTGGAACGCTTATCTGAAGGGAGACATTGCTATGCTAGAAAGGATACAGAGCAGAGCCACCAAAATGGTACCTAGGCTCACCAATAAAGACTATCAGGCCAGACTGAGGGAAGCTAGTTTTTTTTCCCTTCACACTAGGAGATGCAGAGGTGATCTACTCGTTATCTATAAAATCCTACAATTGCAACATCTAATGGATCAGTGTGGACTCAGATATTCAACCAGGCAAATTGTAGGTAGAGTGCACAATAAACAACTTGTTGTTGATTGGGCAAATACCAATAAAAGGGACTGCTTTTTTAACATTAGAGCACCAAAAGCCTGGAATAACCTTCCTCTGGAAGTTGTTGAGTCTGCTAAACTTAGCACTTTTAAATATACAATAGATTAGACAAATGGCTCCTTTCTCTCCCAACTTAGGTTGAATGCTCCCACACTGTTCTACTGTCAAGGCCTGCACTATTGCTTTAAATTGTGCATCCACAAATTGGGATAGAGGTTCCATCAAACTCCCTATACCAGCCACTATAGGGTGCCCTGGAGGACAGAAACATTGAAACAAAGATTTTGATGGCAGATAAGGACCGCTTGGCCCACCCAGTCTGCCCATTTCCCTACCTGATGGATAAGCTGCAGATTCTAAATAATCAACAGTTTACTTCCTTCTACCCCCTAGGATCCTCCTAGGATCTATCAACCATTCACGTATCTTAGGCAGTATGTGAAAGCATACCCTAATGAGGTGCTACCATGCTCAACCTTATGATAGTCATAGGCTGCCTTGGTGATAATACCATCTTTAGCAAACAGTTATAATACCAGTGCTCCCTCTTCCCAAAGATGTTTTAAAGCCTGCAATTCATTCAGATCAATTCAATTTTCTAATGTGGCTTTTTTCATCATTTTAACATGTTAGAGGTGTTCTTGGTCTCATCATTTGGCTGAATTATGATCAGCCTGACCACCAACGACAAGGTGACTCACTCATTGGTCAGGAAAAAGCTTCATATTTTAAATTGTACCACATCATTATGAGCTGAGGTACCCCTGCTTTCTCTGTCCTATGGGGAAACCACTCTCTGGGTTCATTTCTTATACAGTGTGCTCTGGCCAATAAGAGGCTCACAGGTGATCTTTGGGGGGCCTCACTATTTAGGAGAAGGCAACAATTTTCCTACTTGCAATTCAATATTAAAAGTTTAGCAAGCTCAATCCTGGCCAATACATGAAGATTTTTATCACATTTATAATGCATCTTTCTTAAAATTTTCAATGTTTGCAGGGGTGCACCTTGTGTGTGACCAAGCAAAATCAAACAGTTATAATACCAGTTCTGCTTCCCCCAAAAAAGCTGCTTTAAAGCCTGTAATTCATTCAAATCAATTAAATTTTCTTTCTTGACTTTTTTTCATCATTTTAACATTAGAGGGGGTTTTTGTTCTCATCATTCGGCTGCATTATGATCAGCCTGACCACCAATGACAAGGTGACCCCCTCTTTGGTCAGGAAAAAGCTTTATGTTTTAAATTTTACCAAACCATTATGAAATGAGGTCACCCTACTTTCTCTCTGGCTTATGAGGAAACAGTTGTCTAGCTTCATTCTTAAATGCAGTGGTAGTTATACAAATGTTGACTGTGCTAATGTGGTAGAACTGTATTGCGCGTGATGCCCTAGCATAGTACCCACTGAATAACATGTATTGTGGTACCGCACAATACCACACACCATGTAGTAGCACGTGCCACTGGTCAACTTTTGCGTGACTACTACTGTAGTGTGCTTTCTCATACAGTGTGGTCATTTTTAAGCTGTCTTTGGCACTCTTTAATGTATTTGTTAGTGCCCATCACTATGACAGCCCCACCATTGTTAGCTTTGTTAATTGTTATATTATTGTCCATTCTAAGATTCTGCAAAACCTCCCTTTCTGCTGGAGTAATGTTATCACATTTCTACCCATTTTCGTTACCCATAAACATGGCTCTAAAGT
Source organism: Neoceratodus forsteri (assembly GCA_016271365.2). Classification (NCBI taxonomy): domain Eukaryota; kingdom Metazoa; phylum Chordata; order Ceratodontiformes; family Ceratodontidae; genus Neoceratodus; species Neoceratodus forsteri. Next base: position 814,890,951 of record CM028132.1, on the reverse strand, counting down.
CCTCTTCATGTATCCTCTTAAAAGTCTGGCCACTGTCATTATAAGGTGGGAAAAAGGTTGAAACTGGCTTAAATATAGTCAGATCCATATCAGCTGTATGGATCCTTTGGTCCTGAGTTAGCTGGGTGTCAGGTTCCATCTCCTGAGTGGAAGCTTCTCCAGGGGTCACATGATTTGATGTATTGTTAACATTTGAATTCTCTCTCTGTATCTCCTGTGGTGTAAGTTAATTTTCTTTAGTGTTACGCCCCATGCTTTTTTTTACCCAGAAGGACTTCAAATTAAGATTCCTGGTAAATTTTTTGAAGTCCACAAACAGCTCTTAAGGGTTTACATCACTAGATGGAACAAATAATAATCCTTTTTGTAACAAGGACACTTCTGCTTTGCTTAGTGCTTTGTCAGACAGATTGCTCACACTTATTTATGCTTGATCTGTTTTGATTTCTTCACCTGGGGTGCCCCTCTGCCCATATTTTCTATTTTTTCCCCTCTTCTTGTCCTTTTGACACTTATTGACCCAGCTGCTGGAAGCTGATGGTTCGTGGGCTACTACATGGCCCCGTATCTGATGGTCTGGGTGTTTCTTCTAAAAACTTATCTGGATTCTCACTTTCTGAACCTCTAGTGGAAGTATAATAGGCAACAAACAATTCTTTACATTAAATACTAGTACACTTTGTACTTGGTGTGATGATGTTATGGTATATCGTGGAGCTGGTGTGTAGGAGGCAACATTCCTTGAGTGCGCACTTGTGATAGCGGGTACCAGCTGGGCAGTTTTGGGAGGAATTTTCCTTGGAGTTTTAAAGAAATGCATTGATCCTTGCAGATCATTAGGCAACTGGTGATCAATAGGCAATGCCTGCTTCACCTGACCTTGTTAAACTGGTCTCTTAATTGTCTCTGCTGTTTGGTGAAAAGGATAGACCTAATGGGGGAATAGGCATGTAGCTTTCTGGATGAGCATTAGAGTGACCGGCCTCCAAAGTGTTTACATTGTGTGGCAATGTACTTTGGTTAGGGGTGATGGCCCACTAAACTGAGTTACAGGTCCCTTGGCGCTAGCCAGCCCTTATTCCCCATTACCATCCCTTTCCCCTTTCATAGTATTTACTCACAGTACCATAAGAGGGGTTCTGATAAACAGATGGGGACACTGGGGTGTGAGGTGGTAACTGGCAAGCCTCTGGAGATTGTACTGGGGTACTTTCCTAGTGATTCTGCATTCTGTCACTGCTGTGCATTGCATTAGGAGTTCAGCCTTGTTCTGCGATTTTCTGCACACATCAGTCAGATGGGATAAAGTCTGCTAGCACTTACAGTTTTCCAGACAACACTTTATCTCATTTAATTACTGTTTTCCCTTTTGTATCTGACTGAATTATACTTCATATAACTCATGCAACTATTAAACAGCTTTTTTCCCACAGCTACTCTACCAGGAACACAATATTGAAGAGCTCCAGATTTGCTCAATGAGTACTTGATACTGCTTTTTTAACTTGAAACGTAAGTTAAATGTTTGCTTGCATTACTACCGAACACACTATGCATTTGATTTATAGCACAGTTTTGAGGCATCCCATATAAGTATACTATGGCATCAGAATTGCTTAAACAGAACCCTAACAACTAGTCCAGCAAGTCAAACCTGACAGATTTCACCAGTTTCAGGATAAAAGTTGTCACTCCTTTCCCTGCTGTAGCAGTGTTGATACCTGCTGGTAACCAAGAGCCACTCTGAGCGGAGTCCCACAAAGGATGTAATCCCTCCCAGTGACGAAATACTGACAGACTTACAAGCTTTCTGATTTGGCTTCTATAATCTCCCTTGTCCAGTGCCAAAGGTTTACTTTGAACCTACATTCAAATCATGGCACCAGATGTAATGCTGTTTCCCCCAGTATTTGAGGGTTAGTTAAGGCAGGCATATAATTGAGCCTGCCTCCTTCCTCCCCCAATTTTTCAGTTCCTGTTTATTGAGCTACTGTATAAAGCTACCGTTTTGAACTGAAGTCACATGACATTAGGTCCTTGGACTGGAATTGAGCCCATAGGTACACTCACCATATATAATCCCAACCACTGGAGATCTGTCCGTACCCCCTGAGAAGAAGGCTGTGACAGCATTGAAGTGCCATTGTACTGCTGTTTTGCTATTACACAGCTACTCATTGAGCTAATAAAAACTACTATTTCTAACGCTCATGGTTGAAACTGAATTTCTTGTTTTTGTTGACTGTGTCGCTGCCCTTCGTTTCCAGCACCAGATGATACAGCAGCATTCAAACTGTACCACCCATGTGTGGACCAAATGCTTAATGTGTATTTGCCCTTATCTAGAGCACTGGGTGGAGGCACATTCAAAAGCCGTTCATGACTCACTAGGTAATTTTCATATTTCCTTCCTGCAGACCTATTTTAGAGTGACCACAAGAAGTTTGCTGGCTACACCAAGCTGTCTTAAAAACACAAACCTTTTCAGTGGAGAACCTGCATGTGAACAATTACCAAGAAGAACAGGAAGGATAATGTCAAAATAAAATCAAAGTACCCATGGTACCAGGAGGCATCATGCTTTCCTAAGCATAAGTAGGACTTCACTGAAAATGAGACATGGCATCACAGCTTGGCTATCATTGTAAATAAAATGACTGTAAAGCCCATTAGGATATGGTGCAAGAAAGCCCTACATAAATAATAATGATACATTTTCCTGTGCTGCACAGGACAAGAGGGAGTGACAGTTAGCTTGCTTTGCAGCAGCACAGGATAACCATATAGAGCAACACGCTTGTTTAATCCCTGCTACACCCCCCTCTACCAAAGGCCAAAACAGTAGTGCACACAATCCATTCACCCCTTCGGCAAAATAGCAACTCAGTTACAGACTAGTGTACTTAGATTACAGCCAGCCAAGACACAACATAATACTGCAGACTACTGCAACAGAGTTACAGTACTGCAAGAAACAAGGCAATTTCAATGGCAGTTAGTCCATTTTGTCATGCAGTGTCCTGCGATACTGTGTCACATACTGGCAGGCTCTACGCTTTGTAACACCCATTACACTTGGAAGTCTGATACCAAAAAACGGCATACTGGAGAGTCAGTTTGAAAGAAGAGCAGTATGTAGGATGCTTAAACAATGCAAGAAGACAGATAATTTATAATTTGCTTTTGTATATCTCTCCAGTCCTAAAAAACAGTGCAAAACATCATGGGTATGTAAATTCTGCGTGTGTGTGTGTGTGTGTGATGGGGGGACATCAAAATGAAATGTCTCAGCTAGTTACGTGTTCTGCTTATTATGCTTCTACTCCACCAACAGCTTAATCTGGTTCAAAGTCAGTTGGCATTCATCTGTATCCCCCTCCCCCGGGTCATGCCTGAAAATAGGCAGGATTTGTCTAGTGCACTTACCCGGTCAACAAAAACTAAAAAAAAAAAAAAAACTCAGGCATAACCTTCATCTTAAAATTAAAATTCACAAAATAACAGAATAGTAAGTTTTTCAAGCTTCTATTGAAGCCAAAAATAATAATCTGCTTGTGGGTGGAACATCCATGTAAAACAATAAACAAGCAGAATATGAACAGCAGCGTCAAAAATGAGCCTAAAACTACTAGTTATGTATGAAAACATTACTGTTCGTAAGTAGGGAATGTCATACTGTGGTTGTTTCATGCTATACTGTGGTATTAGAAGTCATGGTCATACCATGTAAAATTTCTGATGCCATGATAACTGTGGGTCATTCTATCCCATGGTTTCCAGGCCTTTCATCTAATTTTTTTAGTGTTTTTAGGGATACCTGTCTCTTCTGTACCAAATATCTCCTGACATGGGTTTGAGAAGGCTTCTTTTTTTTTTTTTACAAAAATGACTGCTTCTACAATACAGTGGTATTACGAAAACTTTGGTATTTTATGTGAAGGTTATCATACTGTCAACATTTCATAGCATAACATCCCTACATGTAAGGGAGTTATGTTCCATTAATATACAGTAAATGGAAAATAGTTTATAGGTGGTCCTATCCACATACATATTCAGTAGTTTATGCTGATTAGCCACACTACTGCTGGTGAACTGATTTGTGCAGGAAACAGCGCTTTCACTTTCCTGGATATGGGCTCTCTGTGTTTTATGCACTTTGTCTCCAGCACTGGATTATACAGCAGCATCCAGGTTCCACTGCCCATGTTTATACATAACTCTTCATACGTATGTGGCCGTATCTGGATAAGTGGGGCAGAGGTAAACAGAAAAGTAGTCCATGATTCACTGGGTAACTTTCCTATTTCCTTCCTGGTTGGCAACCTACTCTAGAGTGCCACAATAAGTCTGCTGGAGATACCAAGCACCCTTAAATACAAACAAGGTACAGGACAAGTGGGGCGCGGGAACAACTTCAACAGTAGCATCCCTATTAACATGTGCTGACCTCTGTCACTGTCACAGAGATTATCAGTGGTGTACAGTTTATATATAAAAGAGTGAGCTGCTCCAGAACTGTGGCAATCACCAAATGCCATGCCAAGGGGTCGCGAGAGGGTCTTCTGAGCTGCACAACCCTCCTCTCCTCACTGATCGCCTCATGGACTCTGGGACTCCTGCACTCACTTCCTCCCCCAGGAAGCCTCCCTGCCAATCAGAGGGCTGCTTACTATCTTTCATTGCCTCCTGACCAAGTGGCCCATCTGTGCAGCAGCCCATCTGTGCAAAGGACCATGGACAGCCAGGAGCCTGCCAGGAGTCAGCCATGGGTCAGCTGTTTGGCCAGACACACTGTCTAAAGCTGATCCCTCCAGCAGTCATTCACCTGGACCTCTACTACTTGCATGCTCCCCTGTATCAGTTTTATGTGATATGGGTGAGTGTGAAACACAACAAATAAACCAAAAGTCACTCACCATCAAAAGGGTGACTGGAACTACAGTGACCGCCACAAACAGCAACAGTCACTTACTTTCTAAATGGCAGCAGTCATATTTACATTTTTATGCAGGGGCTATGCCTCCACACCCCCATTTGCTAGGGGAAAGCCCCCCACCCCCACTTTTAATATAATCAGCTCCAGGGGGGTGGACATGGGAAAGACGAAAAATAAAAAATAAAAAAATCTACCACAGCCAGACCTGAATCCGGGTCCACTAGCTTCAGCCATGGTGTCTGAAACCACTACACTAAATGGCTAGCTTGGCATTGCTTGGCCAAAAATTGCCCCATATCCTTCTACAGAAGGTGTAGTGCACTGGTGCATTCGCTCTTTCCTAATCCTCGCTACACTATTCTTACAGGTGGTCAAATTGAGTCGCTCAAATAGAGCAGCTCAATTTCACTTGCCAACATCTCATGCTACCCCTGTATCTTTTGGATTTTATGTTAGTTCAGCTGCCTCATGTTGGATCTCACAAACTAGTTCTAACTTGGTTACTCAAACTGCTTGTTTCCACCAGTCTACACTTTTGTGTTTATTTTGCTTCAGCTGTGACCAGTTCTTGCACTTCCTCTGCTGACCTATTATTGTCTCCATTCAGCTTGCCAGTTTGTTGCAACTCGTTTTAGTTTTTTTTTTTGTTTACAACAGGCCTGTTTAAATGTTTCTCTAGTCAGCTAGCTATTCTTGTGTTTGAAGGTTTTCCATTGATGACTGCTGTTTAACCATATGCTCATGTTACATATGTTATAGTTTTATATTTTTCTGATTGCCAATTACTTTCACCTTCCCTCGCTTACCTGAGACTGCTTGGCTTTGCTCCATATCACACTGGCTGCCGAATCTTTCAACTTGTTCCATTTTCTCTTTCGCTCACCTGTCACACCTGCTCTCTTATCCCGGCTCTTCTCCTTTTCTTCTGTCCTAATCCATTCCTATCACCACATTTCCACTTCACTCCCTGAGGTAACCAGTTACCTTTCTCCCTCATCTCGCTTCCCTCTATTCCCCTCTGCTCTTCCTACTCCTCCTCTGGCTTTTTCTCTGACTGTTTCTCCTCCTCCTCCTCTCTCACTGTCCTCTCTCTTTCCCCCACCTCCTCCCCAACAATGCTCCTCTGGCTACCCACTTTCCTTATCTACCTCCCTCTGCTCTCCCCCACCCCACCTCCCTAACTCACCCCCACTCTTGTATCCCTCTTGTCCTCTCCCATCTTCTGCATGCCATCCCCCTCTTTTCCACCCTCCCCTCCCTAGCTCTCCCATCCCTTATCCTTCCTCCTGCTGCCCTATGTCCCTACTCTCCCACTCTCCCCATCCACCCCAGCTTCCTTCCTATCCACTCCTCTCACCTCAAAGTCCTCCACCACTCCCTCCTCTCATTTAACTGCAGCTCCCTTGCCCCCCCCCCCAGGCCACAAAAGCATAACCCCTATCCTTTCTAACCATCTTCCTCTTCCTACTGCTCCTGACAGGAGATGTGGAACCGAATCCTGGCCCCCATCCCTCCTCACCCTCCCTTATACCCAAAGGCCCAAGTTTCTACCATTTCAATGCACAAAGCCTCCTGAAGTTAGACCCCTCAAGGCATTGGTCCTGCAATGCTTCTCAGATGTCCTCTGTACATCTGAAATCTGGCTCTCCTTGAGAGTCCCAGATTCGCACCTCACCCTCCCCAAATTTCACCTTTTCTGTCAGGATAGAGGTAAATGTGGTGCAGGTGTTGCCATTTACACGTGCCATAACATTTTCTGCTTGTCACCTTCAAAGAGGCCAGCCCCTCCTCCTGCAAGCTTTTACTACTCAAACTCTCTCTTCCCTCCACCCTTCTACCTTTGTTGTCATCTTTTATGCATCCCCAAAGATTCTTCCCTCCTCTCTCATTAACTTTCTCTCTTCACTTGTCTCCCACTCTGCCTCAAGTGAACTCCTCCTTCTCGGTGATTTTAACCTGAACTGGCTCTCCCCAGAATCATAGGCTGTCCAGCATTCCATCAAATATTTGAACCTTTTGCAACTAATCTCGGAACCCACTAGTTTAAACCCCCACCACTCTAACCACTCCCGTCTGGATTGGGTGCTATGCTCTCATCCCCATCGTGTCTCATCTTCTGGCCTTCTCCTTAAAGTCTTCAGTCATCACTGTCTTGTCTATTGTGACAGGAAAACTCATCCCTAAAATCATCCTGCATCAACCCCTGTCGTGTCTCAACTCTGATGCTCTCTTGTGCGATCTAGCTTCTGCAAACTGGTCCTCAGTCTACTGTGCTGAGGACATCGACTCAGTGCTATCACACTTCATTGCCATCCTCGCTCACTACTGGAACATTCACTCCCCCTCAAAAAAAAAAAACAGAGTTAAATGCTCCCACCACCCCTGGATTACACCCGACCTCCTACAGCTCTGAAAGGCCAGAGACTAGGCTTGGTCTGGTTTTAAGGGTTCCCACTCTGACTTCAACCACCAGTGCTACAGGTGCCTCAGAAACTCCTGCACTAAGGCTATCTGTGCAGACAATGCTCATTACTTCCACTCCAACCTTCAATCCAACCTAAACTCCCCCTCCAACTTCTGGAAAATAGTTCACTCCTTTTTTGACCCACCACCTCAACCAGTCCACCTCTCTCCAAGCTGATGGTTCACTGATCTCTGACCATCTTGAGGTCACTTCCCTCTTCAACAAATACTTCACAACTTGTGCAGCTCCCTCTCAGTCCTCAACCACTCCCCCCCTGCCCCAACGCCCTCCTCAGCTTGTTTTCACTTCCCTCCCTTTTCTCCACAGGAAGTCTTCCTCACCCTCAGATCTCTCAACCCTTCCAAATATAGCCCTGGTGACTTAGACCCCAAACTCCTCCACATTTCTGCCCCTACCATTCTCCTCCCACTCACCCACCTTCTGAACTTCTCTTTCACCCTTTGTGCTGTCCCCCTCACCTGGAAAACTGCTAAGATACTCCTCCTCCTCCTCCACAAAGGGGGTGAGCCATCATCCCCTGGCAGCTACAGGCCAATCTGTCTCCTACACTCCCCAGCCAAACTACAGGAGTCACTAGTCCATTTCAAACTAGTCAACTTTCTTGACTGCTCCTACTTCCTGTCCCCCATCCAATCTGGTTTCAGAAAAAATACTCCACAATCACCTCCCTTCTCCACGTTACTGACTCTGCCCTTATAGGAATGAACAAGGGTTTCATCACAGCGGCTATTTTTATTGATCTTGTGAAAGCTTTTAACTCAGTTTCCCACCCCTTCCTCTTAAACAATCTGACCTTAGCCAGTCACTCCTCTTCAGCAGTTCAGTGGTTCCACTCCTATCTGACCAACTGCCAACAATCTGTGCAGGTGGGTATTGTTTTATCTCCTCCCCTCACCATTCTCGCAGGTGTCCCTCAGGGTTCTATCCTGGGCCCCACACTATTTTTGATTTTTCTCATTGACCTCCTCTCCATCTGAGTCTCCTCCCATATTCATATTTATGCTGACAATACTGTCATTTACACATCTGGCCCCTCCACATCTGCTGTATCATCCTTGCTACAACGAGACTTCCATAATGTATTATGCTGGTTTCAAGCCAGACAGCATAAGATAAATACCAAAAAGATGGTATTAATGATCTTTGGCACCAGTCAAAAGATAGCAAAGCTATCTCACCTCCCTGTCTTCTCCACCCTTGATGGCACCCAACTGGAGGTTGTCCACACATATGAATACCTCAATGTGTGGTTAGACAGCAGCCTAGACTTCTCAGCATACATCGATGCTATACACGCAAAACTCTACCCCAAACTAGGCATCCTGTACCGATCTGGCACCGTGGAACATCAAAGACTAATTCTGGTACTATATAATACTGCCTCTCCATGCACGTGCAGAATCCTGGTTTCACTTTTCAAACAAGAATTTCTCTGGAAATAGCCCTGTTTTTAAAACCACCTCTACAGTGCATATAGCACATATAGCACATCAAAACACATTGTTTCTATTATATGGTACCAAAGTTAGTCTTCAGCCTTCCAAGGTGCCATGCTGATGTCAGGGAGGTATGGGATGGAGAAGCAGTAAGGGACTGTCGATCAGGATGACTGTCAGACACTTTACTACAGAAAGACATAGAAGGCACCAGTACGGCATGGGTAGGGAGGAAGGCACTACTGCTTTCAAATGATCAAGGTATAGACACTAATTACACCAATGTATAAACTGATTGTCAGCTGTCTTGGCTGAAAGCAATTCAATCTTGTCTCACTCCCCATGCTTTGTTACTGAGGCTGAAGTAAGTCAGTTTTACCAAAAAAATATACCGACAAGGCTTTTGGATTTTGGCATAATGTATCACTAGCAGGGTGTCTTAGTGAAGAGGGACCACAATATGTACACCTAGTAATGTAATTTTCCCTTATAAAACTGCTGCAACTTCACTGTACTGCAGTGTGAGTCCCTCTTCTGCCATATAGTGATGTCAGCAGTACAACCATGGATCCACAGCAACACAAGGTTTGCTATAGAAGCTCTGGTACACCCAGCAGTTGTTAGTACCTCAGAACGCAAAAACTAACTGCAGAGGACAATAATGAAATACAATTCCAGAATCAATACAAGAAGGGGCAATTTATGCATGAAAGTTAAAATGATTGGGAATGGTGCTGATTGCAATTCAACCTTCTTTTAATCCCTATGTTTTATTACAAAGGCAGAAGTAAGTCTGTTTAATAAAAAAAAAATACTGACAAGGTATTTGGATTTTGGCATAATGCATTGTTAACAGGGTGTCTTGGTGAAGAGGGACCACAGTATGTACATCTAGTAATGTAGTTGCCCCATGCAAAACTGCTGAAACTTCACTGTACTGCAGTGTGAGTCACTCCTCTGCCATATAGTGATGTCAGCAGTACAGCCCTGTGTCCACAGCAACACCAGGCTTGCTATAGAAGCCCTGGTACACACTGCAGTTTTTAGCAACTCAGAATGCAAAAAACTAACTGCAGAGGACAGTAATGAAATACAATTCCAGAATCAATGCAAGAAGGGATCATTTATGCATGAAAGTCAAAAGGACTGGGAACAGTGCTTTATATTGAACAACTTGATTTAAGTAGTTTTCTGTGATGATGCTCACATTTTCCAGTTGGTTATACTGGTATATTGTTATTAATCATGCTGTTTATCTAATTGTTTAGGCCATAGCAGTTTTTGTCAGAGCCCAGGTCCATGTTGTGAGATTTTCCAGGAAATTTGAAGAATGGGTTTCAAAAAACCATTTACTTGATACGGTGACATATTGAATGGGTTTAATGTGTATTATTTAATTGTAGCTACCCAGGCTCATGTACTAGGATGGACTGAAGTAACATGATATGAATCTATCCACCAGATTGGTTCAAGTTCAAGTTCAAGTTCAAGTTTATTTGCAGGAAAACTCCATTGAGCACAGTCATTTGCAAGGAGGTCCTGGTAGGACAAGTTAGTACAAAATATACACAGTATTACAATACAATACAGTACAATTGTGATACATCAAGTTTGAACAGTGTTGAGAGAGGTAAACAACGTACAGTAATAAATTGCGATACATCTAATTTGAACAGTGCTGAGACAGGTAATCAATATACAGTAGGAGTGGAGTTATGGCTAAATTATATACATTTCAGGAACTAAGTTAACAGGCAGGAAAGGAGAAAAGGGGGAAACATGAAATAAGTTTACATTCAAGTGCTTTATGAGACTATAATGGTTTCTCTGCTAGGAGGGCTACTAGGTGCTTAGGCAGTGGCAAATTTCCGTAAGTGCTTTGTTGACCAGAGTTTTAAATATGTTTAAGGAGACTGGTTTGGGTAGTTGTAGTGTGGATTGTAGTTTGTTCCAGTTACATGGGATTACATGGCTAAACACAGCTTTACCATGAAGTGTGCAGAATTTGGATACTTTTAGTTGTATGAAAGCATTTTTTTTCTAAGGGCGTAGGAGCTATGATAATGATGAAAAAGGGAGGTTATTTAGGAATGGACTTTGTTCTGAAATGTTTTAAGAGCCCAGATACTAATGTGTCATGTCCTTCTTGTGGCCAGGGAAGCCCAGCCTACAGTCGTGTAAAGGGCACAATGGTGGATTCTGTAGGGTGCGTTAGTTATAAAGCGGATCACGCGTTGAAACAGGATATTAAGTTTATGAAGGTTTTTTACTGTGCTACTATTATAAATGATATCCGTGTAGTCGAGTAAGAGAAGAAAGGTGGCTTGAACCAGCCTTTTCCTACTAGCTAAGGGTAAAAAGGATTTGTTTCTGTAGAAAAAAACCATAATATTTTCAATTTCCTAGAGAGGGATTCAATGTGGTATATGCAAGATAGTTTGTTATCTAACCATACCCCTAGGTATTTGAATTGATCAACTGATTCTAGTGCATCTCCTAGGAAGGTTAGTATAGGCACCGTTGTGGCCTGTCCATGTCGAGAAGTTGGGGGATGTGGGGATAAAAAGTATATAATTTTAGTTTTCTTGGCATTTAATAATAGTTTTGATCTTAGCAGGTTTCACTCCAACTGACCAAAATCAGAGACTAGTTCTGTGATGATGTCTGACAATGAGGGGTTGGATGCATAAAGGATTATATCATCTGTGAAAAAGTGGAGTTTGGAGTTATGGATGTTGTTACTAATGGATTTGATGTAAATTGTGAATAACAGGGGTCCAAGAATGGATTCCTGGGATGCACCTCTAGTTATCAGTAGGGAACAGGAAAGGAGTCCTTTGGATTTGATGCATTGGAATTGACCAGTAAGACAACTTGAGAACCAGTTCAGTAAGCAGTTATTCAGACCAAGGTCTTAGAGTGTGACTAACAGAGTGTTATGATCGACCGTCGAAGGTCTTGCTTAGGCCTTGGAAGATGGCTCCAGTAGAGTTTTATTATCCAGGGTAGTGAACCAATCATTTGTCACTTTGGCTAGAGCTGACATCGTACTATGGTTTTGCTGGAAGCCAGATTGGAGGAGGTTAAATAAATTTTATTTTTCGAGGTGATCCTTCAGCTGATTATTGAGCAACTTTTCTAGGAGCTTTGACAGGACAGACAAGATGGAAATCAGTCTGTAATTATTAAGGTCACAGTATAAAGGCTGTTTTTCAGCAGGATGGGACTGTTCCAGATGTGATTGATTAAGCTGAAATATGTGCTATGGGGGCAGTTAGAAAGTGGTACCCTAGCCTTAGGAAGAAAGACTCGATTCCATCTAAGCCTGCACTTTTTTTCATATCTAATTTTATTAATAGGTCCTTGACTTGCTTGAAAGTCACTGGTGAGAAACAGAAGGAGTCCTGAGTCTGAGGGTCCGAGGGGGTGTCTTTGGGTGGTGAGCAGCCAACAACCCCGGCAGCTGGGGAGGAGTCAAACGCTAAGCCTGCTGTCACAAAGTACTCATTTAGTTTTTCTAGAATGGTGCCCTGGTCAGAGATCATGGTACCTTGTTTTATAATTTTGATGGGAATTGCAGGTGGGGTTCTTTGTCCTTTGACAGTTTTGATGGTTTGCCAGATCTTGGCTGAGTTACCCCTGCACCCTCAAGGGTTTCCACATAATAGGTTGATTTGGCTGCTCTAATTAGCTTGATACAAGCATTTCTCGAGATTCTAAAGGCCAGCCAGTCTACCACAGCTTTAGACTGTCTCGCCTTGGCCCATAGTTTATCCCTTTGGGTCAGAGCTGCTTTCAGGTTGGGCATAAACCAAGGATACAAGGCCCTTTTCACCCTACATTTAACAAGTGGGGCATGCTTATTTGCTAGGTTTGTTAGGTTAGTTTTGGTAGTTATACTGTGATCTATTTCTGAGCTCATACTTTTAAAAAGTTTAGGTTCATCCAGTATTTGAATATGTTAGTGTATTTTTTTTACCTTTTGCTATGAACCTAAGTGTGTGTATATATATATATATATATATATATATATATATATCTTCATTGAAACTGTTGTGTCTGTTATGTGTTTTGCTGGCACTGCTATTCTTTTTCTAATTCTTCCTGTTCTTCTTTCTATCCCCACAATAAATCTTTTCCCCCCCAACCTATCCCTCTTACTTTCTACCTAGCCACCCTGCCCACAAACTCTCCCTCCCTTTTTTCTTCCAGTCCTTGGAATTTTTGCTTTTGTATCTCCCTTTGTTCCCTTTTAATAATGTTTCCCAGTTGTTTTAAAATATTTGTCATAGCCTTCTCTGCACATTTTTTATACCTCAATATAGCTTCTTACAGTTTCCTGTAAATGAATTTAATATTGTTAAATGTAGGATAATACAATATTGTATGGAAAGGAATAATTTATAGTTGCATGGTTGGCAGTATTTAAGACTATTGCCTCATACTGCATCTTTTTTTATCCTTTGGTGTTCTATACAGCAAAGGTGATTTTTTTCTATCATATTTTATTAAATGACTATGACTTCATATTCTCTTGGTTCTTATCATGGAGTGTGGTTGGAAGATCACTTTTTTTTTGCTGATCTCTGATTAATTTTGGTTTAAAAAATGTAATCGTAGAAACAGAAATAAACATATCACACTACATTACCCGGTTGCTTAATCTCCATTTGGTTAGAATGCAGGAAGGTGGCTCTTTAAAAATTAAGGGGCAGAACAGGATGTGAAGACCTAGTCACATGATTCTTTTGAATGTATTTGAATGCACTTGTATTGCTGAACTCACTGACGGCTCCCTGAGGAAGGGGTAGTGCACCCTGAAATGCCAGAGTCTTTTGGTGTTTTGCACGTCACACCCTAATAGATCAGCGCTGCTGCTATACTTCTGTTTTGTTCCATTTATTTGTTTGATGGCAGGGAAAGGAAGAAACTTGGCTCATGATCCTTTTTTATTTGGATCATGGTGAACCCAGATAGGAAAGCAATTTAAAGGAAAACAATCTCAGTATAAAAGCACTGAAGCAAGATTTACCCTGGAAGGGCAAACAAAGCAAAGTTTAAAAGAAATACCAAATGATAAATACCTCACTAATACAAAGCATCATGGGAAGTCCGTGTATGCTGATTTACTAATACTTCAATGATGATTTAATGGTTACAGTATGTGTAATTTGGTGTACTATATTGGTCCTTACATGCAATGTAAGCTGATTCTACAGTGTACACAATCATGAATGCTTATCACACAGTGACCAGCCGAGGTGTTGAGAGGGATCCTGTGCTGGTCACTGTCTCTGATTTATTGGAATGCATTGACAACCAGGCTGGGAGGAGCAGAGACTCTAGAATACCAGGATAGAACAATGCCTCTGTCAGGTGGGTGATTGGGGGGCACTAGACCACCAGGTGGGAGTCTGAACAGCATACCTTGGGTGATCAGGAGTGTGGGGGACAACTAGATACCAGATTGGGGTTTTAACAGTATACAGTGGGTGATCGGGGTGGGGAGAACAATAGGCCACCAGGAGGAGTTTTAACACTATACAGTGGGCAGTCAGGGTGGGGGAACACTAGACCACCAGGTGGGAATTTCAACAGTACACAATGGGTGACTGGGTGCTGGGGGAACATTAGGCCACCAGGAGGGGCTTTTAACAGTATATACAGTACAAGTCACATTAAACTGCTCTGCCAATGAGTTTCTTTAGCAGTTCTGACTGAGCTGCATAAGTGTTACTGGATTCAGTACAAAGCCTTGCACAAACTGTTTCTTAAGAGTTACATCTTAGCCAGCCTGGTGGTGCTGAGGGTTGAGGTGCTGGATGCCACATGTCATGCCACGATGATGACCCAGGTTTGGGAATGAGCCCAGGCCGCCGGGGGTCAGCAGGGGAGAGAGAGGATTGAGCATCTGGAGGACAGCTCTCCTCTCTTGGGGAGGGTTCCAGGGATAGCCCAGCATCACAGTGACCCCTGGTGGAGACTAGTGGTACTGCAATGCACTGAGCTCACATGCAGGAGGAAGATGTCAGATGGTTGCCTTCCGGACGTAGGTGGGAGCATCCACATCATGAGCTGGGTGGCATTACATGTCCAACGTCTGGGGCGTAACAGAAGAAAAACACCCCGGCTTGCCAAAGAGGCGATGAGGGCCTTAGGGATCTCCCTCACATTCCCTAATACTGGGCTAGACCACACTGGGGATCCACAGCTGACTTCCCGAGAGGGATGGACCCTCTAATCACAGAAAGACGCCACCAAGGAAGGGCGGGCCGTGCCCCGGGGGGTGATCTGGGGTGCTGGGAAGTCCCTCGAGGGAAGGGTGATCTGGTGTGGTCTGCCACAGTGGGGAGCAGCAGGGGTAGGATCGAGTAGGCTCCTCTGAGAAATGCCTTGGCATAGCCGGTGAATAGAGTTTGAAAAAAAAAAAGAGTTACATCTTAGTTTTGAATTGCATTGTGATTGGGTTTAACTGCATTCCAACTGAGTAGCAAAAACATTTTGCAAACATTGCTCTTGAGCTGGTTAAGTGCTAAAAAACAATGCAGTATGAGTTGCCAGTGCATTGCCAATTGTAAAAAAATAATGCTAAACCAACTCATTGGTGAGAGTTTAAAGCGACTTCTGCTGTAGTGGGCAGTTGGGGGTGGGAGTAGGGGGAACGCTTGACGATCAGGAGGGGGTTTTAACGGTATACAGTGGGCAATTGGAGGGGGGCAGGGGGAACACTAAACTACCAGAAAGGGGGTGGATTTGCAATACACCTGGACAGGATCAGAGCTTGGGGGCAGCACACGCAAGCTGACTAGCTCCTTGCATGCCAAATGGGTCCATTAACATGCTAGGACTGAATATAGCCCGTAGGATCCCTGGCACTATCCAGTTTGTGATGTGCTGTCTCCACTGGGCTCCCCTGTGTACCATATTCAGTCATGGGCTGTGTCAGTTCGGTGCATAATTACTTTGCGCTGTGCTGGCACGGCCCGTATTCAGCCACTTAGTGCACTCCGATAGGGTTGCGCTGATTGTTTGAATATTGCTCTGAGCCAGCTGTGCACTAACTGCCGTGCAGTGCTCCTGTCTGCATTGCACAAATGGTTGGCTCTGAATATGGGGGCCAACAACTTCAGTGCGTTGTACTGAAGCAAGATTTACCCTAGAAGAGTATTGACAATGAAACCAAGTTTCAAAGGAATACTAAACTTAAGATACAGTTTCTCACTAATGCAAAGCACCATGAAAAGCATATATATGGTGATTTTAATATAAAGTATTTCCTTGATGCTTTGCATCATTGGCCTTGTGGAATCTGGCATACTATGTAAGTCCTTATCCACAATCTCTGTGGGGATATCCATGGGGAGGCAAGGTTAGGCAGAGACACACACACTGCACAATTCACTTAGAAATGTTTCTGCTTTCTTCCTGTAGACGTACACGTCTGTGCCTGCACAAAGTCTGCTTGCTATGTCAAGCAGCCTTAAAAAGGTCCATTGTTAATGGGCTGGTATAGCACTCATCTGATTCTGTGTATGCAAGATTGTTGTGCGTCATTCTCTGTCTCCTTACAGCATGACCTAGTGACAACGTGTGCATGGAGATGAGGATGCAGAGCAGGTACCAAGAAAAGGGACACTGTATCTGTAGCACTTGGTATGCCCAAGGTAGAGTGCCACTGCTAAATCTGAGAGATAATGTATTCACTTTCTAATGGTACACCATGGTTCTTCATACCAGGGTATTTATTTTTATATATCAATTTTTATAGTCTTTTTTCCCTTTTTCTCCCACCCCCATGCCCCACACATGGGCATGTGTGTGGAGGCACTCACATGCCACACCTCGAGGCACCCACCCAATACACTGCTGCTCCCTCCCACCTACGCTACCCACCAGACCTCCACCCAGTGGGAGTGGAAATATGGAGGGGTCGACTGCCACCCCATGAGAGGAGAGCTGCCTTTCAGCTGCTCAATCTTGTCCCCCCCCCCGTGTGCTGGCTCTCTGACAACCCAAGGTCATTCCTGAACCCGGCTTGCCGGTGTAGCGTGAGGTAAGGCATCCAGCGCCTCAAACTTCAGCACCACTGGGCCAGCTTACTTGGGCACTTTAATACTTCTTGTAATACAGGATCAGCATATTTTTTAACTAGACAAGCATAATTTTTAAGTTACCTTGTCTGCAATCTGGCTCAAAGACTGCATTCTGTTGGTAGTTTCAGTCTACCACAGTGCTGTTTTTTTTTTGTTTTGTTTTGTTTAACCAATGGGACCCCTCATTAGCACACCACACACAGCTCCCACGCACAGTTGCACTCAACTGTTCTACACATTCTAAGTGATACTTAATGTTCTAACGCTGAGAGACAGTTTTGGAAAATGCTGAAAAAAAAACATGCTGATTATATATTAGAATAGGATAAATTCTCCATTTATGCCTCACAAGGAATGCATGCTATGAGAACAGGGCCTGGTTTTAAGACAAGGATGAAAGTTTGCTATTGATATGTTTGCATACTGAAACAGGAATGAGAAGCAGCTGCATTGACCAGTGTGAGTGTGAATGACATAATATGAAGATCTTTAGTTTTTTTGAGGTGTGATTGGAAGTCAGCTGATGTTTGGGCCTTAACAACCAAAAGATGTTGGCTCAACATTGAAAAAAAAAACAGGTTACATCAGCATAGCAAAAAATGACAGTGAAACCAACATACGCATTAGCAACAGTAAAGTTTGTTCCTGTTGATGTTCCATCCTGCAAGTGAAGGTTCATCGTTCTGCAGGCATAAGTGCAACATTGATCTATATGAGAAGAGTTACACTAGTTGAGGCATATCTAACAGCTGCAACAGAATAGGAGGGACATTTGCTAAGACGAGAAGAGCAGGATTTGCAATGCATGTGTGAGATTTTGTTGCTTTGTTAAAGTGAGAAGAGGCTTATAACAGAAATAGAGAAACAGAAAATGTTGACAAAAAAGTCAACTGGTTCATCCAGCCTGCCCTGGTTTATCCTTTCCTACCCTGGGACCTAATGTGCAGTCAGGTTTGTTGCCCTCATTCACCTCCCCCCCCCCGCCCAATACCTTAATGCTTCCTCCCAGTGTAACTATTAAACCTTTTTCTTGGTCCCAGCCATGTCTGAAACCATTAAGGTTTCATGCACCGACCACCTCTGCTGGTCGGCTTTTCCATGTCTTTACCATTCTCTCTGCACATTAAAACTTTTCCACATCCCTCCTGAATCCCCCCAAGCTTCTGCTCATGTCTCTGTGTTTTGGCTTGCCAGTCCTGCTGAATATTTCCCCACAATCTAGCTTGTTTATTCCTTTCAGGAACTTAAAGGTCTCTATCATATCTTCCCCTCTCCCTTCTGGTCTCAACTAGCACATGTTCAGGGCCTTAAGCCGATAGTCGTAGTGTCCGCCCTGCTGGCCCTGGATCACTTTAGCTACCCCACTCTGTACTGTTTCTAGTCTGTCTTTGTCTTTTCTTAGGTGGAGGCTCCAGAACTGGACACTGTGTTCCAGATGCAGCCTCAGCAGTTAGCTGTAGAGAGGCAGTATCACTTCCTTCCTCTTGCTGTCAAAATGCCTCCTGATACACCCCAACATCCTGGTTGCCATGCTGTAGATTTTGTTGCATTGGTTAGATTTTTTTAGGGAGTTGCTAATGATTACTCCCAGGTCCCTTTCCTCAGTAGCAGTGTCCAGCTTAACCCCTCCTATCCAATATTCCTTCCTGGGGTTCTTATTCCCTATGTCCCTTTGACATCGAATTTCAACTACCAAACTCTGGACCAACTCCATAATCTTTGTAGGTCCCTCTTCAACTCCCTAACCTCTCCCTCGCTGTCTACCCTGCTAGAGCACTGTGTCATCTGCAAAGAGACACATCTTAGAAACATAGACAATGATGGCAGAAAAAGACCACTGGGCCATCTAGTCTGCCCATAAATCCGAACCAAACCCAGGCTCCATGGTCTATAGAAGATTCTAACCCACACTATCCATTCACATGCTCCTCACCCTATGACTACCACCCTAAGCAACCACTAAACTCTGCACTCTGTCCCAGTAGTGTTTAAACCATTGATAGTTTTGGTGCCTACCGCTTCAACTGGCAAATTGTTGCACAACTCCACTATACTTTCTATAAAACAAAACTATCACTTCCTTCTTGAACCTCTCCCCATCAGTTTCCACTCATGCCCTTAATGTTCTTGATCCGCTACTTATGCTAAATAGCTCCTTGCAGCCTTTCTTGTTCAATCCTTTCAGGAACTTGAAGATCTCTGTCACATCTCCTCTCTCTTGTCTAGCTTCCAGCGAGTACATGTTCAGTCCCTTGAGCTGATCCTCATAAGATCTGCCCTGCTGGCCCTCAGTCATTTTGGTTACCCTATGCTGCACTGTCTTCAGCCTGTCCTTATCTTTCCTTAGGTGAGGACTCCAGAACTGGGCAGAGTACTTCAGATGGGGCCAAACAAGTCCTCTATAAAGAAGTAGTAATACAGTATCTCCTTCCTTCTGCTGTCAATACCTTTTCCTATGCATTCTAGCATCTTGTTTGCCTTAGGCCTTGATACACTACACTGGCTTGACTGTTTTAGGGAGTCACTGATGTTGACCCCTAAGTCTCTTTCGTCAGAGGTCATGCCCTTCTTTAACCCCCCACCCATCCAGTACTCTGTCTTGGGGATCTTGTTCCCTTTGTGAATCCCCTTGAACTTTTTAGCATTGAATTTTGATTACCAAACCTTTGATCACCTCTCTAGCCTTTGTAAGTCTCTTTGTATCTCCCTGACCTCCTCCTTGCTGTCTACCCTGCCATAGACCTTAGTGCTATCTGTGATGAGACACAGCTATCCCTGTATTCCTTATCCCATGTTGCTGATGAACAAATTGAAAAGAACCGGGCCCTGGACCAATTCTTGTGACACTCCACTGATGACCTTCTCTCTTCTGATTTGACTCCGTTAACCACAATCCTCTACTGTCTCCATTCCAACCAGTTTCACACCCATCTGACTGTGTTCTTTGCTGCACCCAGATCCTCTAACTTTTTCAGCAACCTTCCGTGGGGCACCAAATCAAAAGCCTTGCTGAAATTTAAGTAGAGTAAATCCACAGCATGGCCGTTATCCACGGATCCATGACAGTCGATTGACAATTTTGTTGTTGACTGACATTACAGCGACTCCTTTAAGTCAACCACATTTGTGATCAGCATAAAAGGAGTCACTATAGACTGTGTTTTCTTCAGGGGGCTTTGCCCTCCCCAACACCCCATGTGGGGGGCTTGGCCCCCACACCCCCTGCTACCAAATTAATCAACTCTGAGTTGGAGTTGCTTCAGGGAGGGAGTGCAATACCGCCAGAAAGTAGTGCTGGGGCCCTGCACTGACACTACAATGACCTGGTGCTGTTGTCGCTGTAGTGTCGGTTGTGGTAAAGTTGTCACTGTAGTGATGGCATACCATTATCCACTACCCTTATTACCCAGTCAAGGAGTACTATCAGATTGTTCTGACAAGATCTCCCTCCCATGAACCCATGCTGTGTACTATCCTGGTGTTCATTGCTCTCCGGGTAGTCCATGAGATCCTCAATGACTAGTGCCTCCATTAGTTTACCCACAACAAAGGAAAGACTGACAGGTCTATAGTTACCTGGGTGCTCCTTGACCCACCCTTATGGAGTGAGACTAAGTCTGCTACCTTCCAGTCTTTTGGAACTACTTCTGCCTCAATTAAGCTATTGAATAACCCTACTGTACCAGGGAAGGACCTAGCAGACTACCTGGAGAGAAATGGGCTCCAAGGCCCAGATATTCAAACTGCGCCAGGCTGTGGCGCAAGCTTGGGTGCAGCTCAACTTGGCTGCACAGGGGTATGGACTGGGCGATATTCAATGGAGCTGCACCATGGCACAGCATCATTGAATATCACACCCTGGCCACCCGCAGTGTGCATGGTGCAGTGGCACTGCGCCAGTGCAAGTGGCCAGAGTGGAGCATAGGGATGCGCTACTGCAAGTTCCATTGCGCTATGCACAGCAACCGCGATATTCAAAACTTGACATGCAAATGGGGCCATAATGTATGCAAGGCACAAATGGGGCCATTTGCATGTCATTATGGCCCCATTTGCATGCAGGTGCACCGATCCCCAATGACTTGCACCTGGCGCCCTGCCAGGCAGCAGCTGTCGGGGACCGATGCCCCCTGCAGCTGGCAATGTGCTCCACAGCCTGATCGTAGGCATTTGTTAAAAAAAGAAGAATTCCATCCAATATCCCTGGTGATCCAGTGGACCGCTGTCTGCCCGATCATGGGCATTTGTCAAAAAATAAATAAATATTTCCAATATCCCTGGTGGTCCAGTGGACCGTTGTGTGCCCGATCATGGGCATTTGTAAGAAAATAAATAAATATTTCCAATATCCCTGGTGGTCTAGTGGACCACTGTGTGCCCGATCATGGGCATTTGTAAGAAAATAAATAAATATTTTCAATATCCCTGGTGGTCCAGTGGACCCACCACCCCACCCACCCACTGAATTCCACCGCCCTGCTCCCCCAGTCAGCGGCGGGCGGCAGCACCCCACCCACCTGCTGCCCCACCGCCCGCCGACTGACACAGTTGGTAGGGCTGTACGCCCATTGGTCCACGCGTGAGCCAATTGGCAGCATGCAGCTAATAGCCAGAGCCATTTTCCAGATATGTAATTGGATCCATTCACATATCTCGAATGTGAGTATGGTATGGGCTGTACATCGGCTGTGCAGAGTATGCATGGGCACGCCCCCACCTCGTCTGCATGCATTACTGCTGCACTCCAGCGCATTGGGATTTGTGCCGTGCACTTTTCCCTTTTGAATATTGCTCCAGGGCGCATCAGTGGGTTGCACATGGAGCCATGCACAACCCTTTTGAATATCTGGGCCCAAGACTGTAAGCAGCACAGGTTTGTTGGCTTGTATTCTTTCTCCTATGTCACTGATGAACATAAGGACCTGCCCAAGGACTGACTCCTGTGGCACCAAACTCTTGGCTTTGCTGTCTCCTGATTTGATGCCATTTATCACCACCCTCTGCAGTCTCCCCCCAGCCAGCTGTCCACTCATCTAACTAGATCCTTCACTGTTCCCAGATCATCTAACTTCTTCAGCAACCATCTGTCTTGAACTCCTTGTTGAAGTTGAAGCAGAACAAATCCTGTGCTTGTCCCTTGTCCACTACTTTAGTTACCCAGTCAAAGGCTACTATCATCTTGGTCAGACAAGTCCTCTCTGCCATGAAACCATGCTGCTTACTATCTTGGAGCCCATTTTACTCCAGATAGTCCACTAGATCATCTTTAACTAGTATTTCCATTAACTGCTATAGAGGTAAGATTTAAGAGTCTGTAGTTTTCTGATTGCTCTGTCTCCTACCTTGTGGAGTGGGACTATGTCTGCTACCCTACAACTTTTTGGAACCACCCCTGACTGTAGAGAGCTATTGAACAACCCTGCCAGGGGTTCAGTTAGTTACGATGCCAGTTCCTTGAGCACCTTTGGGTGCATCCCATTTGAACCTTGTCTATTTTCAGGGATGCTAGCCCTTTCTGGCCATTTCTCCTGTAAGCATCACCTGCCCATTTCTGGGATCCCTCTTGCAGCAGACTTTATACCACTATCTGGTAAGGGCCAGCTATCCTCTACTGTGAACATAGAGCTAAAGTGGTCTTTTAAAATGGCTGCCTTCTGCTCATCCTCCTTAATTACCATGCCCCACTCTGTCAGCCTAATAATGCTGCCTCCCATTTTCCTTTTCTTCTGATGTATTAAAAGAACTGTTTCCACCTCCTTGATTCCCCGATGTAATATGCAGTTCTGTGTCTGCTTCTGCATTCCTGCCTGCCTTCTTGGCTTCCCTGATATTTACCCCATTTTTTGCCTCCCATTTTCTCTTTGTATCTAATGAAGGCCCTTTTTTTTAGCCCCCACTGCCTCCCAGACTTTCTTCAAGACCCAGACTGGTGTCTTGTGTCTGTTACTCTTGGTAACCATTCTCAGGCATGACTTATTTGCCTCTAGAATGGCCCCTTCAATTACTTCATAAAAAAATCTGAGATAGACAATCAGTACTGCTTCTGCCTCCCAAGCTTTCATATTAGGTTTATTTATTTATTCATTTAAGAGATTTACCAGGAAGGCATGCTGAGCGGAGTACCGCTCGATTCCAGATGGGCCCTGGGGGTAGGGAGTTACAATGGTACAGTAATACAGCGGGAAACAAAAACATACATACTGTGTTTAGGACAAGCAATGGATGAAGCAGCTGTAACACAGTTGCATAGGTACAGGATCTTGTTTTTTTCAGTTTACTACAAAGGTGCAGCCTGAATAAATGGAGAGCCAGACTGGTGCTAACAGTTGGAAGGAGGCGGATTGAGAGTGGAGCTAAGGGGGGTGGTAATAACAGGAGCAGTAGGTAGAGAAGTACGTTTTGAGAAGGGCATTTCATTGTGGTGTACTTGTGGAGTGTCTAATATCGGCTGGCAGGGAATTCCACAATTTGGGCAACCTGAAGCTGAAAGCAGCCTGACCAGACCGGGTGGATCTGTGAGGAATGTGCAGGAGCCTGGCGTCTATGTTTCTGAGAGCGTAGGCAGGTGGGGAGAGGGTGGTTAGGGAGGAGAACAGGTAGGAGGGGAGTGTCTGTGACCAGAATTTAGCAGTGGTTCTAGCGCAGTGGAGCAATCGTCGGTTGTGTAGAGAGGGGAGGTCCAAGGATTGGTAGAGGACACAGTGATGGGTGTTTGGAGGACGGTCCAATGAGAAACGGCAGAAGGAGTTAAAAAGGGGATCTAGCCTGGCTAAGGAAGTATGGGGGGCGGCACAGTAGACAACATCACCATAATCAATAATAGGGAGGATCATTTTCTGGACTATTGCCTGTCTGGTTGGTAAGTGAGCTCCCAACATGAGATGTAATGTTTTGTGCAGCGCATCTATATGCGCTGAAAAGTCAAGATATTGATCTAACCAGACACCAAGATAGCGATATGAGGTGCAGGCCTCTATAGGTGAGCTATCCAGAGTATAGAACGTAGGTGGAGCCACAAGCTGGGTTAGTTTGGACCAGGAGCCGAAGGCGAGGGAGACTGTTTTGTTTGAGTTTAGGAAATGTTAGTTAGAGATGAACCAACGTTGGATGGAGTCGAAATCCTTCTGTAGGCGGGCTGTCACGGCACTAGTGGCTGGGCCAGAGGCAAACAGTATTGTATCATCAGCGTACATATGGATAGCCATTTGTGGGCAGGTAGCAGGCAGGTCATTTAGAAAAATAGAGAACAACAGCGGGCCGAGTACAGACCCTTGGGGGACACCACTGGTGACAGGGAGAGAGGTGGATCTAGCCGAGCTAATGCGGACTGATTGGGACCTACCTGTCAAGCAAGAGTAAGGTTTGAGTCTTGAACCAAGGTCATCATCATAATAAGCTATACCACTTACTACCAGGCCATTAGCCAGGCTCCTTCAAGATTGTGAAGGTTAATAGGTGTGAGCTGAAGGGTAAGCATTAGTCACCAGCAGCAGTAACTTACTGTTGTGGCAATTGGACCTATATCAGCAATATTGAACTAGGAAAAGACCACTGGCAGGCATACACAGATACATACAGTACCCTGCACATTCTAAAGGGTATGAGACTCTCATGTTTCGAGCACTCCATGTTTGGGATGGTGCCACATCAAAGAGTTTTTAAGGGAGAAGCAATGACTCACTAAGGCAAAGACTGCTGGTCTGCTGTAGAACTATTTAAAAAAATCTCAGCCTGTGTGCCCACTCACGAGTGCCCTGCATCTGCATTAAGATAGAACAGAGGCCACACAGGCCAATATGAAAGCAAAAGGACTCAGGAGTGCATCCTGCATGCTGCTGCTGACTGTGTGCATAGTGCACATGAGCATGGGCATTATGCACTGGCAATACCTGCCTGGCCGAGTGACTCTGTGCTTAACTCTTAAAGCAGTGGTGGTGGCTTTTATACCATGAGAGTCAGTGGAAGAAATACTGAGTGTTGACTGTGGTGCACATATCATTTTTAAATTTGTTTGGGATCCAAGGGTTTACATCGATTGTCAACTCCATGAATTGTGTGGTGGTGGTACTGGGCGACCTGGCAGCCAGCCAGTTGGGATTCACAGAGGTGTACTGCAGAGTGCACTGTGACACTCAGACAGCTGGTTCTGATTAATCTATGATTTTTGTAAAATAAAAATGTGTTACTGAGTGTCTCTCATGATACATACTGAATCAGTCTGTGGAATGACACCCCCCCAGCCAGGTTTTGGCTACAAGGTGTTACCTGGAAGGCCAAGCGATAATTACAGGCTAGAAGAGACTTAAAAATTTAGGATCTCCTGTTTATGTGACTAATTGCAGCTTGCCAGCTGCCAAGATAGATCATAAACTTTTATGACATTCAGAGGAAACACAGTTAATTTCACATGGTGATACAAAGCATGTTGCACCTCTGTGAGATCTGGAGAGTCATAACAAGTCCTTTGATGTCCTGGAAAGGGGAAGCTGCTCACAAGATCAAAGAAAGTCATTTAAAAAAAAAGAGTTTTGCTGAGGTCACAGAATTTTTTTTTTTTGAAATTATGCTTTATACTCTCCCTACTGCCTGCCAGTTTCGACTCCTTCGGGACATCCAAGGAGTCATCCTCCTGCCTTCTGCCAGCCGAACCATCCTCCCAGTCCTCCATGGAGCTTCAGTTTTCCCCCCCCTGAGTGGGATGAGGTGGGGCACAGACCCTGTAATCCTTCATTTCGTCAGGCCCCTGGAGGTGGCTGGCGGCAGGGGCACATCAGAGGTATGCCCCGTGAAGTCCATCATCCCGGAGCTGGCAGGTGTGCTTCCCATTTTCTCCCCTTGGTGCAGTCAGATCCCTCTGACATCATGGCGCAAACGTCGATGTCCACTTCGTCACTTAGCCGCCCACCCCCTTCAAGTGGGGCTTGTGGTTCCCCTGAGCCTCCACTCAGGGTTACGCACAAGGAGTGTGGGCATATGGCCGTCCCCCCACCCCCTGGAGACAGCGAGCTGTTGTGGGATGCTCAAGTCATGCTCCCCCCCAGCCGGCCCTCAGTAACCCAAACGGGTCACAGAATTTTAATTTACCTTCTGAATAAGACATCCTGTTGGTATGATTTTCTTATATTCTGACAGGGAGGAGCTAGGTGACCTCTCGCAAAGAGGCTGGCAAAGCCAGTTTTTAAAACAGTATTCTGTTTTCCATTCAGCAAATGTTTGGACTCTGAAAAAGCAACATCAGGCACTGTTAGAAGAATATACCTTAGAAGAGACAATTCTAAGAGTAGTGTACTAGGAGATTTAGTCTGCACTTTTAAACCTGTTTTTTTTAAGTGATTTGTATGTTTTGTGATATATGGTTCTGTATTTACATTTTAAATTTTTTTATCTATTTTGAAGTAAACCTCTACTTTAGAGACTACTTGGTGTACCTTTGAAATTCTTTCTTTAACAAAGGAAGCATATATGGTTAAAGCTGGCACTGTACAAAGCTTACTGGTTTAACCAAACTGGGAAAAGGCAAGAATCTTTCCTACGGTTTTCCATAGAGTTTTAAGGGTTCATTTTGTACTCCTGGTTAGGTGCAAAAGATATCTGCCCTCCAAAGAGCAGAATTATCTGAGCCTGTACATTGGGTACGCTAGCAAGAGGTTCACAGTTTTAATCCCTCCAAGACTTGAGTCCAAAGGTTGATACAAACCCACAAAACAGACAGGAGGGTTACCCTGTTTCTGTTTCCTGTTCACAAGACTGCACTTGGAGGTTGGCACTGTGGGAGCAGAGAGCCTGACCTGCTGGGTGGGTTTATGACAACCACCAGACAATGGTCCCACTCTCTTGTTGTCGAGCTTGTCCATGGGCATCCATGTTGATCCTTTCTCTGCCCCTGATCTTTGCCCATGATAACTCCATCCATGGTTAATTCATGATTCATAGGCAAGATTTTCCATTGCTGATGAACAGGCACAAATACCTGGAAAAAAAACACAATCAAGAGAGACTGATTGGGAGCATTAAATCAATTTTCAGTTTGATAAATGAAACAAAAAGGATTCTGATAAAATAACATTTTAAATTATTTTAGGTAGCAGCCATGATTGTCTATGATCTAAACATGGATTCTAGTGTCCATGCCTAATAATTGTTTCATGGTTTGGTTTTTAATTGCGAGAATAATCACATTTGTTCTATTTGTGTACTGTTTAAGATTATATTATGGATGTTATCCTTGTAAAATCTAATCATTTTTTAACACATTTGTAGTTGCATCATTTCAACTACTTGTGGTATAGCTTCTACAGGATACTGTTTAAACTATTTATGTTTCTAAGTTTAACCTCAGCTTGAGATGGTTGCACTTAAACCCTTTACAGGGGACTAGACAATTGTAAGCAGTTGTAGCGGTATCAACCCAGGTGTGAAGATTAGCTTGAAAGATACAAGTCTCTTGATTTATTTTATAGCTAGTCAGTTTCTTTTTCTAGTTTATGGTTTCTCTTTTTTTTTCAGCCAACCATATTCCACCCCAAACCTTGCCAGGATCCGTTTAGTTATCAAACTAAATTCTGTCAGCTCTTATCATAGCTGTAAATGACAGCTAACTAGTGTACCTTTTTTAAGTAAAAAAAAAAATTCTAAAAATATATTCAAATCTTCAAATCCATAGTTCATCAATAGACCATGCTAATTAATAAACTGCTTTGGTTCCATAAGGCACTGTTCTTGGTAAAAGTTGTATAGAACTGTTCAAGTATGAAGCTGGGGCAAAGAGGTTTATCTTATTGGGCTATTGGCCCCTGTAACCTCTTACCCTCCCAGGTCACTGAAGGAAACCATATTCCATCCTTCAGCTCCAGGCTGCATCAACATTTGATTGATGATTTGCGCTCCGATCATTTCTAATGGTTTCAAATAGCCATGCACTTGAGATTCCCTGTATATATTAGTTGTACACTATTTATTCTGTACAACTGGTTGCTTGTGAAAGTGGGCTATCTAGCTCGTCCTGCTATCCAGTATAAAAATAAATAAATAAATAAATGATCTCCACATATAATGGCCTTTCCCAATGTTTTCTGAATGTTCAGGACACACGGTGGCCAACCATGGTTCATCCATTTCTGACTGTGATTTATCCATGGTCACAAGAGCGTGAGATAGCAAGCAACCAAATCTGCACACTTGAGTTTCATTTCTGAATGCAGAATTTGACATTTTAATCTAAAACAAATAATTACAATAATATAGAGAATATTGGTTGATCAACCATGCATAACTAGCCTGTGCTGCCACTGATAGATTGAGATTCCAACTGACCTTGAGAGCAAAACTTGAGAGGTGAATAGGAATCTGAACCTTGAAGTAGCAGCAGAGGCTGGTTGGGCATGGTTTTGCCCAGTCAGTATTTTTATAGCATTTAGAGCAGCAACTGGTAAAGGTTTTAAATAAAGTACACTAAATGTAAATGAGAATTCCTCCCACTCACTGACATTCTAACTCACTGAATGCATTTTTGCCATTCACTGCACTCTTCTGAAAAGACTGCAGTTGCCATCTCAACAATTCCATTGCAATTTGAGTGAGATGGCTGTGCAGTTATGTTCAGATGCAGTGAATGGCCAGGTGGGTGGATGGTCATTTTTTTTCTCATGGAACATGGTTGTACCCTAGAAGGGTATAACCGTGTTCCATAATCTTTGCATTGTGGCACAACAGTGTTCTGTTTAGGATGAAAATCCAGGCAGGACAATGTTCCATTATACACTACAACCTTTTCTTGCAATTTAGGAAGAAAATACAATATTTACTCAAGGAAATTTATTACTTTAGTACACAAAAAAAATTACACCGCATCTTAAAACTGTTTCATTGTCTGGTGGTATGAGCAGCAGCTAGGCCATTCTATTAGTTATGAATGAGGAGAGACTCATTTTGAAAAAAGATACAACAGCAGCAATGGGTAACATGAATAAGATAATGAAAGCTAATTTATTTCAAAAGTATAGGTGAATAATACATATTTGGCAAATGTGGTCGTTGGGAAAAATGAAATTACCTGAGCAGTGTAGAAATTTATTTCATAATGCAGGAAATCTTTGAAATTAACAACCTCGGATGACCATGGTCAACCTGAATAATTCTTATACTATATTGACAATAACGATCCAAGGTCACTCCCTTGGCCATTTGCCATCAGTGGTTGTCCATGGACAACCATAGTTTAAATCACTGACAAACCATGAATGACCATGATTACTGACTATATATAACCATGGTCTAACCATGTACAACTATGGTGTATGCATAATCCTAAGAGCGGTGGAGCATGTCAGCACAATGTGGGATGAACAGAATAGTAGTATGCCCTGAGTGTATCACATGGTCTCTGTCCTCCTTTCCTCTTTACTGACATCCTGAAGTGGGGGATCTTTGGTCTGGTGGCAGGCAGCCTATTAGCTGGTGATGAGTTTGACTGCCTGAGGACAGTCTGGAGAAGCAGGCCATGGTGAATTATACTATGGTTCATACTATGGCTTGAAGCAGGAGCACAAGACAATGCCCATGGGTGCTCCTATCGCTTGACCCTTATTTATTAAACAATAACCAATTGTCAAGTCTTGTTTTAAACTCTTGCTTGTCTTTACAATTTGCCACAAACGTAAGTTGCACATTGGCTACAGAATTGACTGAGGCTGAGAGCAGCCATTGTGAACTCTTGGCAAAGAGGCTGATGAGGAAATGCAAAGGGCAGCAGCTGTGACTGGCTAAGGCTTTGTTTGAACATCATTCCTGCAACAAAGGGGTTCTCATGATTTTACAAGCACCAGTGTGTGACCCTTTTAAACTGGCCTATGAGCAGCATATGCAGAGGTGCCCTTATATATTTATCATGACTGGGATGGGAGGGACATTTCCATCATATTGAAGGTCTGCTTGCCAGTGTTGTGTGTTGCTTTTATCCAAATGTGCTTTTATTGCAGTACTGTGCTTTTAACTTACTAATACCGATATACTACATCCAATGGCTTAATGCTTAAATTCATGCCTCCAGCACTGTCTGTGTGTCATTGATTTTGTTTTTCTTATTTTACGGGTATTGTGTAAACCTGCACAGTATCCCGTGTACAAGGCGACTGCGATTGAGTGCTTTCAAAAAGGGCAACTCAATCATGGCACCTGTGCACAGGGCTACCTATCAGGGGGCGGTGACCGGATAGGGGGTAGGCAAATATAGTGACAGGATGTCATTATGTATACACGCATGTGGGGGAGGGTGTGGAGTGACCATGCCATGCAGTGAGTGGAAGGGGAGGGAGGGTTTGTGGGGCATAATGTGGTGGTGGGCTGCCAAGCAGGCCATGTGGTGTGGTGAGTTGGTGGCAGGCTGGGGTTGGGAGGGTGGCAGGTTTGGTTCTGGGCATATTTGTGTTTCTGCACCAGGTCATGTTTTTTTTTTAGTTTTGCCCCCCTGACATGCACCCCCGGAGTTGGAGAACTTTAGTAGGAGGTTCGGGCAAAAGCTCACTGGGGTGTGGGGCACAGCCCCACATAAAATAAAGAAATCTGAATCTCAGGCATGTTGTTGTTACATGTCGGAGTGTACATTGCCAAAATAAATTTTCGGCGATGTAAACTCACCCAAACAGCGATCGCTATTCTGCAATCACTGTTATCACATGGAATCACTTGCACCAGTGGGGTTACTTTTGGTGATCCTGTGGTGGCAAATATATTTTCAGAAGTCTGGGTCTCATTTCTAAAGGTCTGGAGGATGCCCCGAACTACTGTATGATAGAAAGCTCATTAATGTTTGACAAGTGGAGGAAACATACATTAAGCAAGCAGAAAAGTAGGGAACAGCAGTCAGGGCTGGATTAAGTTTGATGGCGGCCCTGGGCTGTTATAGTTTTGGGGGCCCCTCTTTGCATATTCAGTTTCTTCCCTTTACTGTTTTACCGCCCAGTGGCCAGCATTGCCAAACAGTATAAATCTACCTTGGCTATTTAAATTCCAATCTTTAAATGTATACCAATTGTAAAACTGAATCAAAGTTAAAACGAACACAACCATTTTAATGTCAGCACATAACTGGTAGTAAACTGTATACACATAGTGATGCTATGGCTTTAATTACCTAATTACCTTACTTATAGGATTTTTCATAGTGCTACTACACTATTGCATGTCAACCATTAAACATCAAATAAGGGCTTCATTACCTTAGTAGAACAGCTATAAAATCACTTTCTTCCTACTCTTCATGGCTGAGAAGTCTTCAATGATGTAATTGAAATCCAGGTGACAAAACAAGTCACACTCGATTGACATTAATGACAAATTATTCAGTCTTAGCTGACACATATTTGATTGGAGACACTGTTTGATTTGCCCCAGTTTTGAAAATGAGTATTCACCTCCAGCATTAGTTACTGGCAGCGTCAAAACAATTCATAAAGCGATGTCTACATTGGGAAATACAAACTGCAGACTCTTTTGTCATAAAAGGTGAAGCAAGGTATTTGGAGATTTGTTGTCCTTCTCTCTTATGAACTCTCTAAATTGGACCAGTTCCTCTGCAAAATCCTCCTGTAAATCCTTGTGGTATTTCTCTTGTAGTTTAGCAGCAGAAGCACATATCTCAGATGCAGACAGTTAATTACAATTAGTAAAAAATCAGAAATGGGCACATACTTCATTATATGCTTCATACCTACATTGCAACTCTGTGACAAGTTGTCAATAGTAATGTTGAAAACCTCAACATGAAATTTTCCTCACCCTGCCAACATACAGTCTGGCTCCTTAGACTCACTGTACTGTTTTTTCTTATTAGCCCTCTGCTCTTTTCAGTCTTGTATTTTTGAAAAACTCACATTGTTATTGTTTTGGCTGCTGTTTCAAAGCTGTCAAACTGAGCTTGTAGGTCTGCCACAAGTTCCTTCAGTGAGCCCACCAACTTTACAGCAGTAACTAGATCTAGCTCGACAGCCTGAAGAGCGTTGCCTGCTGATTGAAATCTCTGTAGAACTGTGTTCCAAAAGATGCAAAGAAAAACTATTTCCAGCTGTCCATTTTGCTATGCAGAGAACGAGCACCACTGCGAGTGCTTGGGTTGTTTTATATTGCCAGCTAGACTTTTCTGAGATTCCTGGATATTGCCATAATTAAGACAAAGTGATTTTGTAGCCTAGGCATGGGCAGACCATCTAGTACCAGACAGATCCTTCAGTGTCTAAATTATCTTATTGTCATTTGGATGTAGTCCTGCTGTAACAACTTGCCAATGATGGGTTGATGAAGAGCAGAAATTAAAAAGAGACTGAAGAAACTCAAAAAGTTATTTGCCTCCAAGCAACAATTTACACTAGTAACCCTAACTAAACTGAGAGAATGTGCTGCGTATGGAACCCACTCCACTAGTGGATTATTCTCCCGAACTTATGCTTATAAACCTTTATATGTGCCAGACATGGTACTGGCATTATCATAACACTGACCTCTGCAATCACTCAGATATGTCAATATTCATCTCCTGTAAACTGTAAGAACAGAATGAAAAAGCAGTCTTCAAGTATGATTCATTATGGGCAGAAATTTCAGGAAATGCTCTTGAAATGCTCTTGAATCTGCCCATCTTGCGAAACATAGTGCACAATGAACGTAAGGAGAGATGTCTGGAGTGGAATCTACAATAATTGAAAAGTACTTTGCAATCTGCAACTGACTATTTCAGAAAATACTTTTTGCCCCATTAAAGAAATAAATTCTTCACAAATTGTTAATGATAGGTATGAAGGCTTTCCTTTACCAGCATTTTCTATTTTTTATATGTTCTTCGAGGAAAGGATCAAACTGACTCAGCATTTCCAAAATTCTCAAATAATTGCCATTATGGAAGGAGATGACAGTTTCATTATCTCCTCCAAAGGGAAGTCCACACTCAGCAAGGAACTTTACAACTACAACAACCCATCTAAGCACATCTCTCCAATACGTCCGCTCATTTTCAAACTGTTTTTTCAGCTCACAATCTGCCTGGCCTTTGTGTTGTGTCTGGGAAATCCAAGTAAGCATTGCATTTCAATGAGAAAAAACTACTGTCGTGCTCTGCAATGTTAACTGTAGCAAGTTTCCAGTCATTAAATCCAGAATCACTAAATGCAGTTGCACAGGATATATCTCCAAATAATTGGCATACAAAACAGAGCAGCGACCATGTCAATGGTGAACAAAGAAGCCACTCATGAGGCACAGACTTCCATTTTTCAGAGAGCTTGTGAACAAGGTATTTAATAAGCACTGCTTTGGGAAGGCTATGCCTGAGGTTCAATGGGTGGAGCAACAACGTCACTTCCCCATCAGGCCTTAAAAGGCCACTCCTCCTGGACTGTTCCAGCATTCATTTCTTCATTGTGGCTGGAGGCGCCGCTCTTCATTGCTCCCAATTCACCTGGCTACTTCTGTCCTTGCGGCCGCCTCTAGCCACTGGCTCGCTCTCCCATTTGGTTTGGCTTTCTCCCTTGTTCTTTTTGCTTGTGGCTCCTCTCGGCTGCTGCTTATCTTGGGCTCCCCTGCTGCCGCTATTTGGTGGCCATCATCTGTGCCTCTCCATTCATCCTTCCCACCTCCTGTCATCCTTGTTCCCCGTTGCTCACCCCGTTGGCCCCCCCCTTGGTTTCCAGGTCATCTCCTTCCCTGTACCTTTAGAACTTCTCCCTATTTCCTCTTTTTCTCCTGCCTTCTCGCTAATTCAGCTTTCTGGCCATGGCTCCTAGTGCTCACCGGTACTTTTGAGTGTGATGTCACCCACTCCCTTCCTTCTGTTGCATCCTCTCTAGGTGGGTCTTTCCGCATCTCCTCCGCTCCTGCTCCATTTCTTTCCTCTTTGAGTCTCTCTGGCTTCCTCAGCTGCTCGTTCTTCCCCCCACTGACTGCAGTGTCAGTTCTGGCCTCAGTGTGTTCATCCCTCTTCCTTGCTCTGCTCCTCTCGGGAAGACCTACATCTCTGACTCCTTTGTTCTCCTTTTTCCTCTGAGTCAGTCTGCATCTGCCCCATTCCTCCATATGGTCTTAGGTCTTTCTCCACTGACCTTCCCTACATCACAAAACAAATTTTCCTGGTGCTACTTTGGAACTGCTTCTCCCTCTAGGTGCTCGCTGTCCCCTGCCTATTTGGAGATCAACCCCTTCAATCTCTGTTGCCTTGGTCCCACCTATTGGAATTGTTCCTTTATTCTCCTGTCCCTCCTTGCAGGACCCTATGGGGTACATCCCTCAGAAGTCATTCACTCTCATTTCTCCTTCTTGTTACCTCCCAGTATGTTGCACAGGCATTTTTTGCACAAGTTTTGCTCTCAAGGTCAGTTGGAATCTTGCCAATCATGTTTGCCATGGTATTCAGTCTAGTTTCTGTTATCACTCTGGCTACTTCCTCAGTGCCTTCATTATCCACTATTCCCTCCACTCGCTTTTCCTGTTGCATATCTACCAAGTCACAGTTGCTTGTCCTTACTCCTTTTAATTCTCTCACTGGTTTCCTTGGCCTTCCCATTTCACCCCATGGTCTGGCAGCCTGCTCCCTCAACCTTCACCTCTCTCCTTCCTCATCCAGTGCTCCCTCCACCATCGTATCTCATCATAGTTACCCCAGGCTGGGGCTGCACCCTGCACTGCCTGGCTTCCCGTTGTGTGCCTTTAATTCCTTCCTGGTTTCTCCTATGTCCCTGGTGTGCCAGCCTTGGCCAGCTTGCTGTCTGTGTTTTCTTTTGGGGTTCCTGCCCTACCCCTACTCCTTCACTACTCGCCTATTGGATAAACCCCTCACTTCATTCATTCCCATTCTTTTGTCCCTGCCAGCCTTCAAGCCTTAAGGCCTTCAAGGCTTCTCGCCATCATTGTACATCACTCCTATCATACCTCGCCTTACCCGTACCTGTCTCCAATGCTTCACTCCATCATCGTACATCGTCCATTTCATATTTCACCTTAACTGTACTGGCCTTTTAGGCCTCATTGCATAATTGCACATTGTCCATTTCTTTTCTCACCTTAAACCATTCAAGCCTTAAAGGCTACTCTCCATCATCGTATATCTTCCATTTCATACTTCTCCTTAACCATTCTGGCCTTCAAGGCTTCTCTCCATCATTGTACATCTCAAGCCCTCATCTACAGCATGCATAGCTCAGAGTGGGGTCCTTCTCTCTGGCTCATAGTGAGAATGTCTTGGCTCCAGGTGGACCTTCAGTTTTCCCTCATTTAAAAGACACCTCTGGATGTAGACTTTCCAACTTCAGGCTGCAATAGGTGGGGCTCTCATCATCAAGGCCCCTTTAGCGGCCATAGTGGATTTGGAGGCACTCTCTACATCAGTCTCCATCTGACCACCTCTGGTTCATCTGGTCTATTTTGTAGGCTTGTGTAGGCTGGCTGAGTGCCTTGGTGGTCTTTTTTCTCCTCCTTTGCTTTTGGGTGTCGGGTTGCGAAGCCATCGCATACAACCCTCCACAGCATTCTTGTGACAAGGACAGAGTGAGTGCTTCATCTAAATTGGAATCTTTTGGGGCGTGGCTTGGCTCCTGGCATGATGGCCGCCTGATGTGAGCGCTCTGTATCTTGGGGATAATTTTAGAGCGATAGCTCCGTGCTTCAACTCATATCAAACTAATTAGCAGCCTAGAAGATATCAGGAAGGGTTTGGCTAGTTGGTTAAACTGAGAAACTTTGGCCCACATGTCTGATCGAGGTGACAAAGGCTAAGGCACTTGATCATGTCGAAACAAAGCGGCCCTGGGAAGGCCGCAGGCCCTAGTATGCAACAGACTCAGGATATGTTTGCTACTTTATTGAAGCAAATGGCCGAGGTGACATTGGCAGCGAACAACACAACGGCGGCAATCAATAGGCTTGAATCCTGACTCGATACAATGGAGCAAAAAACAAAAGAAAACGCCATAGCACTGGAAGATCTTTCTGCTATAATAAGGGACCAAGAGAGGTCAATCCAGGCTTTACAAGCTAAAGTTGATGATATGGAAAATCGAAGCCGGTGTAACAATCTGCGGCTGTTAGGGTTCCCTGAAGGTGTAGAGCAAGGTAGCCCTATTGAATTCCTTTATGATACCCTCCCTGATCTACTGAAACACGATCTCCCTCCCGGTTTCATGATCGAGCGAGCACACAGAACACTCGCTCCCAAGCCAAAACCCGGTGACAGGCCTAGACCGCTCATGCTGCGTATATTAAATTTTGCTGACAAGGAATGGGCTACATCTCGAGCCTGGGAGCTTGGAGTGCTTTACTGGTGAGGGCATAAAATAATGATGTTTCAGGACTACTCTCGAGACCTGGTGGCTCACCGGAAAGCATACTCTGAAGCCAGGCGTATAATGCATGAAAAAGGTATCACATTCTCACTTCATTACCCTGCGATCATGCGCCTAGAAGAGAATGGGTCTTTTCTCTTGTTTGTCACCCCGAGCAGTTTGTCTGAATATCTTAACAAAAAATGGCCAGTGAATGTTAATG
This sequence comes from Neoceratodus forsteri, assembly GCA_016271365.2. Taxonomy (NCBI): domain Eukaryota; kingdom Metazoa; phylum Chordata; order Ceratodontiformes; family Ceratodontidae; genus Neoceratodus; species Neoceratodus forsteri. Next base: position 814,854,474 of record CM028132.1, on the reverse strand, counting down.
AGGATAAGGCTCAATTGGACCCTGTTGTACCAGTGGAGTGTCACAGAAATATTGTATCGCTAGATGGCACTTTCACATCTACACCTTGTCCAAATGTCTTCCAGTTTCAGGAGCAGAGTACTCCACTCCTTGCAAGAACACGGAAACATCAACAAAATGAGAACCACCCCAAGAGAACCCATCCTATTGATCGTGCAGGGAACATTTCTGAAATGACGCTTAACCCGATGACTACACCGGATGGCTGCAATTCCCAATTCCTCTCCCCCAACAGATATGAACCACTTGCCTCCATCTCTTAGGATGAATTTACAGACTACCCCGAAGAGGAGATGTTGCAGGAGGTTTCAAAGGCTGAATCCCCCATTTGTGGACTTGCTCCAGCTGTGCCCCTATTTAAGAACTCTACCCAAGAGCTACATATAAACAGTCTTGTGGGTAACAGCTCAAATCACCGTGCTCACCAGCCTTCAACCATCACAGAAACTCTGCATCCCCTGGATGCACAGGATCACTGTTAGATAAGTGCTCATGTTTGTACTGTGTTTTGGGGGGCAGTTATGAGGATTAGGTGGGAGAAAGAATATGTGTGTGCATTCCCTTTTTCAATGTCAACCTTTTGGTCTAACCGGTCCTCCCATGCTTTCATGGCGCTAGCTGGGGTATCATACAGTGCAGGTTTAATATATGATGGATCTGTCGAGGCCCTTAACATAGAAACATAGACTTTGATGGCAGATAAGGACTGCTTGACCCATCTAGTCTGCCCATTTCCCTACCTACAGGATAGGCCGCAGATCCTAGTTAACCAACAGCCTATTTCTTCTTACCCCCCACAAGAATTGCCTTATGTCTGTCCCATGCATTCTTGAATTCTCTCACAGTTTTAGACCCCACAACCTCCTCAGGAAGGCTGTTCCATGCATCCACTACCCTCTCTGTGAAATAATACTTCCTCACATTGCCCCTGAACCGCCCCCCCTCTATCTTTAAATTGTGTCCCCTTGTTCTTGCACGTCTCTTTTTCTGAAAGATGCTATCCTCTTGGACTCTGTTGGTTCCACTGAGGTACTTAAAAGTTTCTATCATGTCCCCCCTCTCCCTTCTTTCCTCAAGGATATACATATTAAGCTTCTTTAGTCTCTCCTCATATGGCCTCTCTTGCAGACCCTGCACCATTTTAGTTGCCCTCCTCTGGACTGCCTCTATCCTGTCTATGTACTTGCAGAGATGGGGACTCCAGAACTGGACACAGTACTCCAGATGGGGTCTCACCAACTGTCTGTACAGAGGGATAACAACTTCCTGTTTTCTGCTGCTGATGCCTCTCCCTATGCATCCTAGTATACCCCCAGCCCTCCCTACTGCCTTAACAGTAGTATGTACCGGGATCTCCGGTTCTATGAAGGGCTTGTGAAAGGGGGGATGGGTGGGAGAAACTCTGATTACTAGCGTATTGCTCTCCATATTTTTTTTCTTCTGTCCGCCCTGGGAAATATGGCTCTGCTTCACTAAGGGTTTCACCAAGTTAATTTCAAGAGTCGGAGTGGAGAATTCCCTTCCCCCCATGGGCACCGCAGCTAATTATGGGACCATTATGCTATCCAGTATGGTAATTCGACCGGACTGTTGCTAGAGAGACCGGGTGTGGGGCTATCCCAAAGAAAGCATTTACAGTCACTCATAAGGTCCCCGTGGAAAGGAGTCGCTCATATGGGGCAGCAAAGTCCTCATTAGCTTTCAAGTCCACCACCCTATTTCAGGTGAAGTGATGTGGCCTGAGAGGATTTCAACTCCTCGGCCTGAGACACTGCTTTTCTCCAATGCGCAAAGCAGCGCGCTGCATGTAAATAGTTTAAGTTTGTTAGTATTTGTTATTTTTCAGACTATACTTACAAGTTTGCAGAGCAGATGTGAGGTGCTAAGCACTAGTAAACTCTGTCCTGTGCTTGTATGGTTGCAGATTGGATCTGGGGAAATGATATGAAGGCTGGCCGATCTTACCCCTACCTCTCCCCCCAAAAGTTTTTTTTATAACTGTCCTTATGGGTGATATCTCCTTTATAACTTGGAACGTAAGAGGGTCAGATTCCCATTCCAAAAGGAAGCAGATATTCACGCATCTAAAAAGGCTTAAAACCCAGGTTGCCTTTGTGCAAGAAACTAAACTTGCTGAGAAAGATTGTAAATACTTAACTAGGGACTGGGTAGGTTTGGAGCTGCATTCCTGCTCATCCACTAAAAAAAGAGGCGTAGCAATCCTGGTCCACAAGTCACTCCCATGGGCTTTGGTAAAGAGGAAGGCAGACTCTTAGGGGCATTGGGTAATAGCCTTGCTCGATACCCCCAATGGCCATCTTCTGGTGGTAAACATTTATGCCCCAAATGTGGATGACCCTTCCTTTTTTCTAGATTTGAACTCTAAATTAGACACAATGGTAGAGCAAGACACACCTATCATCTTCAGGGGGGATTTTAATCTCACATTAGTTCCTGTGTTAGATAGGAGTGATCTAGGCAAGGAAACGCACACTCGGGGGGCTCGGGCCTTTCAACACCTAAGTTCTGAGTACCAACTGGTAGACATATGGCGCTTAGTGCGCCCCTCTGTCCAGGATTACTCCTATTATTCTGGGGTTCACGGCACTTATAGTAGATTAGACTACTGGCTTATTTCCCATACCCTCACAGGCTTAGTTATGGACTCCGCTATTCTTCCCATGGTAATTTCAGACCATGTGCCAGTACAAGTGATTATCTCTTGGGGTCCTTCAATCCAAAGGTCTTCCTCCTGGAGACTGGATCCACTACTCCTGCGAGATCCCAATTTTGTAAAATGGGCTAAACCAGAAACCATAAATTTTCTCAGGGAGAACCCTATTGAAGACGCCTCTGCCCAAAACACCTGGGAGGCTTATAAAGCTACCATGCATGGGAAGATTATAGGGTCTGCCTCTCACAGGAGGAAAACTAGGGAAGGGGAAATGGCACAATTGGAAGACGACCTGCTCAGTGCCGAAAAGACTCTTAAGGTACAATCTCACTCATCTTCTAAGTCACTGTGGGGTCGATGGGTCCTAGCCATAAGGACCAAGTTAAACAAACTTATTTCCAGAAAGGCTGACTTGGCACTTATCAGATTAAAACATTCTTATTGGGAAGGTGGGGAAAAAAGTGGAAAAATTTTGGCATACCAACTGCGGAGACAACAAGAGAAAAGGTACATGGGGGGCTGAAAGACCCAGTCACAGGGATAGTGAAAACAAAACCACAGGAGGTGAATGATATAATGACTGTATTTTACTCTCAACTATATAAGTCAACCAGAACTAATCCCTGTTTGGATATGTCATCATTCTTAGATAAAGTGAGGCTCCGGAAGCTGTCCCCAATGCAATGTGCCGCTCTGGAGGAACCCCTAACTCATACAGAGGTTGCAACATCCCTGATGGCATTAAAAAAAGGGAAGGTCCCTGGTAGTGATGGGTTCCCTGTGGACTTTCTGCAACTAATATCCCCTCTGATTTCTCCCCTGCTTTGTAAGGTCTTTAAAGAGACCAAGGAACAAGGTATATTACCTCCTACACTAAGGGAGGCTATCATTACAGTTCTTCCCAAAAAAGATAAACCTCCTGAAGAGGCGGCTAGTTATCGCCCCATATCCCTGATAAATTCAGACAGTAAGGTTTATGCTAAAGTGTTAGCTGACAGACTGACCCCGATTTTACCATCCCTGATTCATCCATCGCAGGTCGGCTTTGTAAAAGGTAGATGCAGTACTGACCATATCAGAACACTTATTAATCTTATTCATATAGCGAATCAGGATATACCAACGCCGTCAGCTGCTGTAGCCACTGATTTTGAAAAAGCATTCGACTCCATGGAGTGGGACTACTTGCAGAAAGTTTTGTATCACATGGGTTTTGGACCGTACTTCAGAGCGGCTGTCTCCTCCATATACACATCTCCCCTTGCAAAAGTCCTCACCAATTCGGTTTTATCTAAACCATTTCTTCTACATAGAGGCACAAGACAAGGATGCCCTCTTTCCCCTCTTTTGTTTGTCATTGCTATTGAGCCATTAGCAGCTGCAATTAGACAGAACACGCGTATCACTGGTATCGGTAGGGGGCAGGTTCATGTTTCCACCCTACTGTATGCTGATGATCTGCTGGTAACGTTAGGAGACATCAATGAGTCCTTACCCCAACTTCTAGATAGCCTGGACTCCTTCTCATCAATCTCAGGGTTAAAGGTAAATCAATCTAAAACGGAAGTACTCCCTCTTAATTCGCAATGCAACTCCCACTTGGTGGCACAGTTAGGATTAAAATGGTCACAACATATGATCAGATACTTGGGAATTAAGATTGGGAGTAACCTAACGAAGTGGTGGGACAATAACCTGTGCCCTCTGCTGTCCAAATGCAAGCTTGAAATGGAGTGAATAAACAAGCTCCATTTAACTATGGCAGGTAAGATAGCCTCCTTTAAGATGTCCCTCGCCCCCCAATTTTTTATTTTCTAGCTCATATTCCCCTATTTCTCCCAGCTCATTGGCTTAGGAAAACTGATGTGATGATTGGCTCCTTCTTATGGGGTTCAGTTAGACCTTGTTTCAGCAGAAACCAACTTCTGGCTCATCCTCAGCACGAGGGATGGGGTCTCCCTTGGATTGAAGGCTATAAGCTTGCTTTTCAAGGTGCACAAACTTTGAAATAGTTCCACCCCTATAATACTGAATCCCCTCAGTGGCTAATGCTCGAGCAGACTTATTGTAATAGCCCTACTGCAGTCTCTTTTCTCTGCTCCCCCCTCATCAGGAGTATATATCGCATCCCACCATTGGCTCCTCAGACAGATATTGGAGGCTTCTACATAAAAAAAATAAGGCTCCTGATTCTTCCCATTATGTATATGCCTTTATGGATCAACCCTAGCATAACCATCAGTGGCTCCATGGTGCTCTGGCCCTCTTGGCAAGAGAAAGGGATTACATTTCTTCAAGACATATTGGGGCCTAACTCCCTGGTGGTGGATACATATCAGAATCTGCAATCTAGATGGAATCTGGATAAATCAGATTTCTGGAAATATCTGCAATTGCGTGATAGTCTTAGACTTCTCTTACGTCAGGGTAATGTCTCTCCAGCCTGTAACTCACATTTAAAAGGGTGGCTCCACCTACCCAACAAAGTTGCAGCCACTTTGTATGCAGTAGTGAGGGACTCGCTACCTTCCTCCAACATAAAATCCAAGTCAAAATGGGAAAAAGCCTTAAATATACAAATATCAGATTTACAGTAGAAACAGTGCTGGCTGGTCGGGTTCAAAACTCATAAATATACCCGGAGTAGACTCATTCATAATAAAATTTTGCACTCTTGGTACAGGACACCTGTAATATTAAAGAAAATGAAAGTCCTTGTACATGATACTTGTTGGAGATGCCTCCAGCCTGGTGGTGATCTATATCATATTCTCTGGCAATGCCCTCGGATATATGGTCTATGGGAGAAAGTGTTACCCGAGGCTAGCCAGATACTCCACCGCAAGGTCCCTGCTAACCCAGCTCTTATGCTGCTGGGTCTGAGGTCTGCTGCCCCCCCCAACCATCAGGAATTTAGATGGCTAATGCTACTTAGTATGCAGGTAAAACGGGCAGCCCTGCAAAATTGGCAAAGTACTGCTTTGCCTGGTCTCAATGAGATTATAGCATCACTTTCCTCCGTATATGAGATGGATAGGCAGACACACGTGTCTACTGGGAAGATGGACCCCCCCCTCTCTCTGTTGGGCCCCTTTTATGGCATATTTGTCAGCCAGAGTGGGTATCGGTTGATTTGTCTCCTCATATCTAACTGCCACCACTCAATGTCTGAACTGAATGTTATCTATGGCTAGTACATTTATGAATCTATTGATATAAAGGTACAGAGTGTTAGTAACTTGCATTGTTGTTTACGTCTGAAATGATATAAGGTGTACATAGTGTTTGCTTTGTGGGTTTAGTATAATTTAAAGATATATATGTGTATACTTACTACATGTTATATCATGGAGTCCGAGTAATGATACCTAGCACACCTAGTCCACCTATATAGAATGCACTTTACTGTTTATTGTTCAATAGCTGCACCCCACAGCAGTAGCAGCTACTTTATTTATATTACTTTGTTTACTCTGTGGTCTCTTTCCTCCAGACACAGTGTAAGAAGCGGCCTTGAGAAGGTGTACCTATTATATTCTATGAAGCCTTACCTTATATGTGGTGGTGCCTCCCTATGGTTACGTACGCTGGGAAAAGTAAGGTAGGTGCATTTATCTATCATGTTTATTTGGTGTGTTATAGGTCCAGGATATCCGTAGGTATACACAGTATATACCCTAGGGGTCTCCCCTCTTTATCTTTTTTTCTGTATTTTGTTATTTATGTCTGTTTTTTTGGTTATTGATGAAACTAGTGTAGCGCATTAATACATGGGTACTATACAGGATGTATTTATCTTTCACACTTAATAGAGTACACAATTGTAGACGTAGTCTGAAGGGACACTATGATTGTTCCGGTATAATGTTAAGGATAATGTCATGCAGCCACCTCGAATGGTATCCTGTTATATGTACCTACTGTACTAGTAAGTTGCATGTGTTTTTTTTTCTTTTGGAAAACAATTAAACTTTTAACTGAAAAAAAAATGGAATCTTTTCCTTTTCCTTTTTTTTTTATAAAAAAAAGCTGTTTATTTTTCATAGTTTTTTAAAAATTTAACAACAATAAAACATACAGACAGAAAACAAAAAATTAATTAGTCTTGCCTGACAATACATTAAGTCACCATTCACAGAAACTCATATGTGTAAAGTTGAGCATTCAGAACAGATCATTAATTTAACATGTTCATCCATTTAACATAGCTAATGTCTGAGTCGCTACAACTCTTTCCACCCCATCAGGGGACAAAATCTGGAGAAATGTACATCACCCACCTCCTCCAGGTTAGTTCAAAGTGATCCTGTTTTGTGTTAACTAGAGAAGTTAGACGTTCCATATTATAAACCTGTATCATTATGTCATGCCATTGACTTAACGTTAGAGGATACTGTATAGCTAGTAACTGCTTAACTTGGGGGGACCTACAACCTTTTGGAAAGGCTGAAAACAAGAAGAGTTGGGAACAGGGCTGGAGTGGCTCTGTGAAGATATCAGAGAGTGCCTGAAAAAAGGACTTCAGGATGGACTGGAGGCCCAGGCACTACTAAAATATATGGGCATGGGTGGCTCAGGTGGATCCACATTTTCTCCAACACATCACCACTTCCTGTCCTGTATATCTAGCTTGTACTGCCGGGGTTCTAAAGTATCTCAGTGTGAGTTTCCAAGAAAACTCCTTCCATCCCAGTGATGACATACCAAGGTGTAGCAGTTTCAGGTGGGATTCCCAGCAATCTTTCCTCGGCCCCATCCTCAGGTCTGACTCCCAGGTTTCCTTTAGTTTTTGTAATTTGTCCTCTCTTAATGAGATAAGAGCTTGGTAGGGATATGACATAATATGTGCCAGTGAGGACTTGCCCTCCAGAGCTAATCTAATGAAGTCCAGAATTAGAGGGGGAGGGGACCCAGATGTGTCTCGTCCCCTGAGTGTTCTTATAAAATCCTGTGCTTGTAGTACCCTAAATCTGTCCCATGGTTGGAGATCATGGGCAGGATTCTCAATGTGGTTTGGGACTAACTCTCACTCCGCAACCCTCGCCGCAGCTGCAGAGTGCCCGATTCACAGCTGCCACAGTTGCGGAGGGTGTTACAGTGGGTCCCACTGTCCATAGCAGCCCCCACAGCTGTGGTGCTGTCCCTGGCAACAGCACCCAAATGCTGCCATAATCCATGGAGCTGGTCATAATCTGGCTCTACCTTTGTGAATACCCACTGCTGCGGGTAACCTGCGGCTTCGCAAGTGGCAACCCTCTTGTGCCAAGGTTTTCCTGCAGCTGCGGGTCCTTCCCCAAGGTTAGTGAATCCTGCCCCATGTCTTTCGCATAAAGTCTCAAAGGGGATCAAATCCTTTTCCTGTAGGAAATTTATTACTAGGTGAAACCCTGGGCGCTCCCATCTCTGGAAGCAGTGATCTAGCTTCGCTGGTAGGAATGTTTGGTGGTATGGAAGGGAGTATAATAAGTATCAGTGTTTAGATAAACTTTTAGAATTTATCAGCCTTCACCAAACTGTCAGGGTATTTAGTGTGTAGGGGTTGTCAGTTATGTCTGTTAGGGGAGGTCTCGGAAGTTGTAAAAGAATTTTATTAAGGTTAAGCATGTCTTCTTCCCTTAGTTCCAAATCTCTCCATTTCACCAAATATTTAGGATATAACCAATATATCACTGTTCTAACTTGAGCTGCCATATAATATAGGTCTAAATTGGGTAAAGCTAATCCGCCTTGTTTTGTTGGTAGCTGCAGTGTCATATAGCTAATTCGTGGTTTCTTGGAGTTCCAAATATATCTGGAAATTTTTTTATTTAATCCCCTCATATCTTTTGCAGGGAGTGGGATAGGGAGGGACTGGACCAAATATAGGAATCAAGGTAACATATTCATCCTTTCGGAGTTGACTCTTTGGATCATTGGTAAGGGAATAGATTTCCATCTCTCCATGCCTAAAGCAACCTGCTTCAGCAGAGGGAGATAGTTAAGATCATATAGTTGAGAGTGGTCTCCTGCCAGGAATACCCCAAGATATTTCAGGTGGGTCAAATCCCATCTAAAGGGATAGATGCCCTGCGTGTGAGGGGAGGAGGAGTAATTTATTCGTAGTGCCTCTGTCTTTGTAGCATTTATTTTGTATCCGGCTAATGCACCAAATTCAGTTATAAATGTCATATTTGTGGTAATGAGTTCTCAGGGTCTGAAATATAAATCAGTAAATCATCGGCATATAATGCCAGTTTGTGAAGCTCCCCTCCAGCCTCGACCCCCTCTATCTCTTTTTTTCTGTCTAATGGCTTGAGCTAGAGGTTCCAAATAAATAGTGAACAGGAGAGGAGACAGGGCAGCCCTGTCGGGTGCCTCGCCAAAGAGGGATGGAGTCTGAGATAGCTCCATTTATTATGATGCATGCTTTGGGTCTCTTTTGTAGAGTGACATGATCAGCTGAAAAAGTCACCAGAAAAAAACATTTCTTGTAGGGTGGCTATTAAGTAAGGCCAGTCTACCCAGTCAAAAGCCTTCTCTGCATCCAAACTCAATAGGAGAAAGCGGAATTCTGACTGGGCAGCATGGCATATAAGATGTAACATTTATTTGATATTATCTTGAGCTTATCTAGTCACCACAAATCCACATTGGTCTAGGTTGATAGGAGACAGGAGCAGTATCTCCAGCCTCCAAGCCACCGCCACTGCAAAGATTTTGTAATCTAAATTTAAAACTGAAATTGGTCTGTACGAAGTATGGTGTAATTGATCTATGCCTGGTTTTAAGATGCTAGAGATAGTGGCGTACCTCCAAGAGTCCGGTGCCCCACCCCCTTCCATTATCCACTGGCAGTCCCGTAGCAAGGTAGGTATTAATTTATCTCTAAATCCCTTTTAGAATTCATTAGTATCAATCAATCATTCAATCAATCTTTATTTTACCAGGTGGAAACATCATTGAGAAAAACTCATTTGCAAGATGGACCTGGACAGTTACAACAACAACACAGGTTCAGTACAACAAGAATATATACAGTATTAAGAAAAGCAACACTAAGTACATACATGGGTAAATGAACATCTATACACAATGATAAAGAACATTAAATCAAAATAACATTCTAATCAGTATATCCATCTGGGCCAGGGTTTTTGTTGGTCTTTAGGTATCCTATGACTCCACTTATTTCATCAGTTGTGATTGGAGCTTCCAGCCTTTCTCTCTGCTCTTGTGTCAAGGTGGGTAGTTTCAATCTGGCTAAGAAGGCCTGCACTTTCAACGGGTCTGACTGCATCTCTGGTGTGTAAAGAGCCTGGTAGTGCTGTTTAAAAATCTGTGCTATGCCTGTAGGTGAATTTTTCACTTTTTCATTTAAAGGGGAACTAACCTGCGTTATGGAGTTCTGGACTTTTTTTAATCTTAAGTGGTGCGCCAAAAGGTGGGTTGCCCAGGGATCCCCCTCATAATATTTCTGTCTCAGATGTTGTAGGGCATATTCTGTCTTCATGTCCAACAATTGTTGGATCCTCTGTTTAGTGGCTGGTAACTGTGGGAAGACCGTTTTGTCTCCGGTTGCATGTTGACTCTGCAGCAGTTTAAACTGATTCTGTAAGTCACTTAGCAGTTTCACCTGACGCTTTTTATAATATGAGGTCAATTTTATGATGTTCCCCCTAAGTACTGCTCTTACTGTGTCCCATAGCGTACTTGCCTCTAGATCCTCTGCTTGGTTTTCCTGCACTATCTGTGGTATCCGTTGTGCTATTAAGTCTCTAAATTCTGGGAGGTTTAGCAGGAAGTTGTTAAACCACCATAGCATACATTTCCTGTGTTACTTCCAGGTTAATGATATTAGTAAGGCAGAGCAATCTGATATAACCGATGGAAGAATTAGGCAATTGTTAATCAAGTCTAGGTGTTCTTTAGATATGTGAAAGTAGTCAATTCATGTGTAAATCTTATGTAGGGAGGAATAGGGGGTGTATCCTCACGTTTAAGGATTTAAAGTTCGCCAGACATCTGTCCAGCCAAACTCCCTGATGTAAGTCTGCGCAGCTCTTTGGGCTCCTGTTCTCCTTGGAGGATTACAGTTAGTTGTATCTAAGTTGTTATAGATGAGATTATGATCTCCCCTCACCAGTAAAGGACCCTGCTGGTAATGGGTTATTTTCAGAAAAAGGGAGCGCATTACTCCAGCATCTGTTATAGATACTTGCCAATGTGATCATGGACCCTTCATACTGTCTCACTACTACTGCTAGCAGCCCCTCCAAGTCTATGTACGAATTGTGAACCTGAAATGGGGTATACCGAGGTATCAAGACAGCTGCCCCTTTCCTCTTGCCCTCCTTATAGGAGGACTCTATCACTTGAGAGAACCCAACATTTTGCAGTTTATGGTGCTGCACCTGCCCCAAGTGGGTCTTCTGCAAGAGGACAAATGTTGATTTCTGTTTTTTAACTAAAGCTAATACTTTATATCTTTTGACAGGATTATTGATCCCAGTTACATTTTGGTAGTATACTATTACTTTTTGTGTAGAGGCCATTCTAGTAACTCAACAGACCAAGGGTCATAACTCTGCTCAAGTTCCCGTTGCAGGATCCCCCCTTCTTCCAGAGTAGGGCACCTCAGGAACATCTCTCCTCTCTTTAAGCTTTCTATACAGGCTACTCTCTATAAAGTGACTAATCTTTCTGTATACATAGTGAACATTAAAGCAATGAAGTGATGTTCTCTCTGTTACTAGAATTATGTCAGGCTCAAACAAATAAACCACAATAAAACATAGAACTACATAGAACATATAACACCAAGTAAAACTATTTACAGTATGGCTCCCAAGGTAGGAGGGCTGATAACTATGCCCGCTAACCATACTCATGATGAACCAAATATAGTGCACTTTCAATACAGGGGGTAAAGTGATAGAACGTTCTATCAGGCCCCCTTGGTCTCGACGCCCACTGGACCATAATGATGTAATTACTAATGTCCTCCACCAGAGCCCATCCACAGGTTCTCCATCCCATAGGGGTTTCATCAGTGGGTAGCTATGCAACCCTGCAAAAAAGAATGACAAATAATTTTTTGTGTTAGTATCAGTTCCCTGAGCATATCATTTTCCAGGATCAGTCGATTATATTAAAGCTCACAGGTGTAAATCCCAGAGCAATATTCTTGCCCCCCTGTTCTTATCTCTCCTTACACGTAGGAGAGGGTATGTGCTCAAATGTCTCAGTGTCTCCTAAGTTTTAACGGGATACCCCACCACCCTCTGTTTTCATTATGATTCATTCCAGCCCCTCTCTTAAATTGCTCCTTCTTATTCGTCAAGAGAATGTATCAAGCCCTCCATGAGCTCCTGTTTAACTCTAGGTGCTCTGTCTAGTGTCTCAGGCATCTTAAGATAATTAAAGCACCCGCAAGAGAGGGGGAGAGCATAGAGAGAAAAACAAGAATACCAAAGCTTATAAGGAGGGAGCAAACAATCTTAACAAGGTACTACTTTAATTCCTTAAGGTGGGGGAAGAACCCACAATATATAAACTGTTTGGGTTATATTTATACATCTACCGCTTCCAAAAAGAATTAACTCAATCAGTTTGTTTCTCTGCATTATACAGTTTAGGGAGAAATGAACAAGTCAGTGTTCCCAAACAGGAAGGGGGTAAAAAATGAAAAATCCATGGACAAAGTTCTTCCAAGGTCTTTTGGTAGCCGCACTGTCGCGTACCCATCAGAAATTGGCCCATCGAGTATGAAAAGAAGTAAATGTGACAGACCTTATGTCTTTTCAGGTATCTCCTGTTGTTTCTGTTTTCTTTGAGGCCTGCTTGTCTTGTAATGCCTGCAGTGTGCTTCTGATGACCTGTAGGGTAGCTGGTGCCATACACTTCACAGAGTTCTTGTGCTGGTGTAGCTCTCCCGGGGTCCAGTGGGATCTCTGAGGTGAAGGCCATTGCTCTTGTGGGTTTGTTGGAGGCAGAGTCCAGCCCCTTTCTTTCAATGCCGCTCCAGCCTCTGTAGAGGAGTTGTAGGTCTCTGTGCCACAGTACCAGAAGATCTTCAATTTTGCTGAATAGGGGGTTTAAAAGCATTGGCTGTGGGATTGAAGGGACTTAAAAATGTGTGAGTATGCCATTCTCTGCTTAACAATATCGAGGGGGTAATCATTATCAAAAATCAGTCTGGTAGCATTGTACTTGACTTCTCTTTTTTAACAAGCTCTTTTGAGTATCTTTTCTTTATCTCTAAAACTTAATAGTTTAAACACTTTGGAGTGAGGCCTGGCAATTGGGTCTGATGGCCTCGGTGCTAGTGCATGATGTGCCCGCTCAGTCTTGAAGTGGAAGGTGGTTGGGAGTACAAGCACATCTCGCAACAGGTCTTCTAAAAAGTCAACCATCCTCCCCACTTCAGCCCTCCCCGGGAGGTCATATAAGTCAGTGTCAGTGGCTCAGTAGGTAGCACACTCGCCTCTGAGGCCAGGAGATCAGAGGGTCATGGGTTCAGTTCCCACATCTGGCACTTGGGTTAATGTCCCAGTACTGACACTGTAGTGCAGCATGAGAGGGGTGCTGCACTTCTGAGGTGCTGTTTTTCAGATGAGATGTTAAAACCGAGGTCCCATCTGCCTGGATTGGTGGGAGTTCAGGTGGATGTTAAAGATCCCATGGCACTTATCGAAAAGAGTAGGAGAATTTCCCCGGTGACCTGGCCAAATTTCCCTCATTCACTAAAAATACCACCAACAGCTTAATCGAGTTCAAAGTCAGTTGGCATTCATCTGTATCCCCCTTCCCTGGGTCATGCCTGAAAATAGGCAGGATTTGTCTAGTGCACTTATCCGGTCAACAAAAACTAAATAAATAAAATATATGAATATATGCAAATGTTGTCCCGCCTGGATCTAGCTTCCAAATTAGTTACTTTTAGTTGCATAGACTCCTGTTGTTCTAATATATAGTCTATAGCTATGTTCATTTTTTCCATTTTAGAGTCCAATGAAGCAATGCGGCCTTTAGGATTTTCTAACTGTGCTTTCACCGTTTTAAGCTGATGCTGTAAGTTCTCAAATTATTGCTTTGTTTCGCTGTGAAACAATTTGATTTCTGTCATCAATCATTCAAATCTTGAGCAGGATAGGTATTCTAGTTCAGTATCTGTGTCTGGGTCTAGGCTTCATGAGCTTGCAGGGCAGGTGCTGCCACTTCACTCTGATTTTCTCTCCGATCCCTCTGCATCGGGTGTCTTTAGGTGACTTTTTCCTCGGGATTTAGTGTTCTTCTGTATTCCAGCTGTTCCTGAAGCCATTTTCAATTATTTTTAAATGTTTTGGTTTGTGCTAGGGTTGTTTTTTTGCAGGGTTGATATGGAGCTCCCTTAGAGTCCTGTCATCCTGTTGATGATGTCACTGGAAGTTCCAGAATCTTTTCCTATTATACATAGATACATAGATACATAGACAGTGTCAGAAGATAAGGGCCTGTGGCCCACCCAGTCTGCCCATTTGAGTTTGTAAGTTCAGTTTATGTTTTCCTAGAAGTCTGTTGCCCCTTACCCCTGACCTCCAGAATTCCTTTATGTCTATCCCATGCATTCTTAAATCGCGTGATTGTTTCAGCTCCCACCACTTCCTCTGGTAGGGTGTTCCACTTGTCCACCACCCGTTCTGTGAAGAAATTCTTCCTCACGTTTCCTCTGAATCGTCCTCCCTTCAACTTCATCCCATGCCCTCTAGTCCTAGGACATCTTTTTTCACTTAAAAATAGTGTATTCCTGCACCCTGTTCCTCCCAGTAAGATACCTGTATGTCTCTATCATATCCCCTCTCTCCCTCCTCTCCTCCAGGGAGTACATATTCAGTTCCTTCAACCTGTCCTCATAGGACTTGTGATGCAATCCATGTACCATCTTTGTTGCCCTCCTCTGAACCTTCTTTACCCTGTCTATGTCCTTACGTAAGGTCTCCAGAACTGTACACTGTACTCCAGGTGGGGCCTCACTAGTGTCTTGTATAGTGGAATTATGACTTCCCTTTTCCTGCTGGTGATGCCCCTGCCTATGCATCCCAACATCCTATTTGCTTTACCTGCTGCCTTGTGTAACCCACAGGGGGCGCTACCCTTAGGGCTACTACCCCTGCCTGCCTCCCCAGGGACAGGGTAAGGGGCCCAGATCCGTTGGCGGGTGCCTCCACCCAGAGGTCGGGGTTAATACTATTGAGATTGCCTCGGTCACAGCCCTCTGGGTTACTGCAACCCCCCTTTCATCCCGCTAATGGCTCACACAAGGTACCAGCGATACTTTTTCCCAGTACACTTGCCTTCTGGCTGGTATCTCTCAGCACCCTCCGAGGACCCCCTGTAAAGTAAGGTGTGGTTATATCACAGGTACTATGCAGTAGTTCACCATAAATACACAAACTAGCCAGGGTATAGTTGCAGAACAGACAATCTGATTTATTCAAGGGGAAGTAACCAGGAAAGGGGAAATCAAGTTAATTGGCTTTGTCACTATACCTATCTGCCTAGGGCTCTGTGCACAGGCCTGAACCTAGTATTTACTGTCTCTGGGTACCCAAGCCCTAATGGCTAGTCCAATGTGGCAGCTGGTTGGGGCCCTGACACAGATGTACCTTTGTAATGCTGATAACAGTCAGGATGGGAAAAAAGTTTGTTAGGCAGCTAGCAATAGAATAAAATAGCTTGAGACCACTGCTGTAACTTAGCAGGGAGCTACCCTGGTTTAGTACTCATGACTCCAGCAAGCACAGTTTCTGCACAAGGGGCAGGGCTAAGCCTGAGTTTCACCAGCCTCCTCACACATTTATATGGTAGAATCCAGAGGGGTACCACACCAGGCCACGGCCTCCAAGGCTTAACATGAACTCTCAGCTGGCTAAGGTGCTGCGACAGCAGATTCAGCTTTTCCAAGGACTGAGCGTGATTCAGCAGATTCTCAGCTCCTCCAAACTGGTCAAGCCTGGTGGGTAGCTGGGCTGGCACCAGCCTCCTCTGACCGCATGCAGCAGATTTTCTCAGACTCGCTCAAACTGCAAAAATGGCCCCTCAGGCCATCATGTGCTTCCCGCACAAACACTCTGCCAGCGCAGAAGCACACAGCTTCTTCCCTCACCTCAGGCACTATGCATCTGCCCCTCCTCAGCCTGGGGCTCTTCTTAAACTCTCGGGTGCTACCCGTATCCATTTGCTGGCACACCTGTCAGTCAGACGATTCTTGGCCCCTCAATGGTGCGAAAAAAGCGCTATATCCCATAATGCCTTCTCCACTCTACAAGCAGGTCTCCTATTGGTCAGGCAGCACTCCAGAGTCCCGAAGTACTAATTGGTCCAATTCGGCAGTTCCGGACCAAAATGGAGGAGACAACCAAAACAGTCCTCACTGCAAAGGAAGGCAGGTTAGAACAACTACATTATCATTATCAGTTCACGTTATTTTCAGCAGACAATCACATCCCTTCCAGCAAACTCCCTGTGGGCCACTAGAGACCCCAGAAACGAGCTACTTTGCAGTGGCCTGGGCGGGACTCGGGCATACAACCCACAACCTGTCCATTTCAATAATTCATGACTGCAACAAGCAGTTCTTAATGAAATAGTAAATGGAGGTTTCAGAACACTTCTTGCATCCCATTAAAACGGCTTTAAGCCGATCCTGACCAGGCAGGGAGCAGGAAAACGAGCCCCAAGGAAGCTTTTTTAGGAACCCCCCCCCTTTACAAGGGGGTTACACCTGTCACACTGTTTCCCTACCTTGAGGTCATCAGAGATGATAACCCCAAGATCCCTTTCCTGCTTGGTGCATGCTATATCCTCACCCCCAACTGATATATTGCGCCAGGGTTTTTGTGCCCCATATGCATTATCTTGCACTTCTTTGCATTGAATTTCGACTGCCAAACCCCCGACCATTCTTCAAGTTTCTGCAGGTCCCTTCTCATTCTGTCTACACCCTCTGGTGTGTCTACTCTGTTACAGAGCTTTGTGTCATCAGTGAACAGTGAAATTCTGCCTTCTAGGTCCTGTGCAATGTCACTAATGAAGATGTTGAATAGGACCAGTCTCAGCACTGATCCCTGTGGTACCCCACTGGTCACTCTTCCCTCTGTGGAGTGACAGCCATTTACCACCACCCTCTGTGTCCTGCCACCCAGCCAGTTACCTACCCACCACACTACTGTCCTGCCCACACCCATATTCCCCAGTTTGTGTAATAGTCTTCTATGTGGCACAGTGTCAAAGGCCTTGTTGAAGTCCAGATAGGCCATGTCCACTGCCCTCCCCTGATCCACCTCCCTAGTCACCCAGTCAAAAAATTCAATGAGGTTGGTCTGACATGACCGCCCCCTGGTGGAACCATGCTGCCTTGGGTCCTGTAGTCCATTGACAACCAGATGTTCCATCAGTTTCTCCTTCAGTAGTGCTTCCATGATCTTCCCCACTACTGAGGTGAGGCTGACTGGTCTGTAGTGTCCCGCTTCCTCTTTGTTCCCACTTTTGTATAAGGGGACTACATCTGCTATCCTCCAGTCTTTGGGTACCTCCCCTGTTTCCAGTGATTGGCTAAACAGGATAGCCAGAGGTTCAGCCACCACCTCTCTTAGTTCTTTAAGGACCCTGGGGTGCACCCCATCTGGCCCCATTGCTTTATCAACTCTTATTACTTCCAGTTCCTTCAGGACCCTTTCGAGTAAAGGGACTTGTGTCCATTTCTGCACCATTCTCACCCTTGTACTCCTTCCAGATCCATTAGCCTCCTCTTCTCAGTAAAGACTGAGCAGAAATACCTGTTCAATATGTCAGCTTTACTGTTGCCATCCTCCACGCGTCCCATCCTCCCCTTCAGTCTCACTACCCTCCCTTTGCCTTTCTTTTTCACTTATGTGCCTGTAAAGGTTTTGTCCTCTACCCACTGATTTTGCAATGTGTTCTTCTGTCTGAGCTTTGGCTTCCTTACTGACCTCCCTGCCTCCTTTTGCTTCTCCTGGTACTTCTCCTATCCCTTCTGCCTGTGTCTTATTGTATTGCCTGAATGCAATCTTTTGGCTTTCACTTTCTTTGCTACCTCTTTGAAACCATAATGGTATCCTCTTCTTTTTCCTCTTGCTAACCTGCTTAATGCATAATTCTGTTGCTCTTGTAATCCCATTTTAAATACTGCCCACTGTTCCTCAACCCCTGATTCCTGCCCCATTCCCCTTAATGCCTCTTTCAAGTATCTCCCCATTTTCCCAAAGTCTGCCCCCCTAAAATCCAAGATACGTGTTTTTGTGTGGTTTGGTTCTGCTCTTTCTGTGATTTCAAACCACAATGACTGGAGGTCACTGTTCCCCAGATGCTCCCCCACTGTTACCCCCATCACACTATTCCTGTTTGTGAGCACAAGGTCCAGTATTGCCTTCTGCTGAGTTGGTTCCACGACCAGTTGCTTGAGGAAGGAAGGCACCCTGAAGGGAGTCCAGGATAAATCTGCTCCTAGTTGATGCTGCTACTGGGATGCTCCAGTCCACGTCTATTCCTCAATATCAACTCTAGTTGCAGTAGTTAAGCCATCACTAATCAAACCATCCTTCATCCTGGAGGGACTGTGACCTAGGCCTTGGATCCCCAGAGGTTTCCTCCTCAAAGGTTTTTTTCCTGTCCTCTGTGCCGATGGTCATAATATTAGACAGGGTTAGTGCTTTCATAGGTTCCGTAGTTAGGTTCCACTGTTGGATGTAATCAGATGGTGGCCCTGGCTGTTCCCTCTTTCATTAGAAAGTCTTCCCTTCTGCATCTTGTCAGCTTTCTTTTCATTCTTTGCCCTTGTCCTATCTCGTTCTTCTCCTTTCCTTCCCATCTATTTCTATCTCTTTACTTTCCGGTCTCGACATATTCTGATTTATCGCCTCTTCGAGGCTCGACACCCTTTTGGGTATTCTTTTTGGGTTTCTTCCTAAGCTACCTTTAGCCAAGGGAATTATTCCTGTGGCACCTGTGGGACGGAACTGTCCTCTAGGGTTCCTTGTGTCGTACCCCTACAGGGTGGTATATCCCATGGATAGAGAGACGAACAGCTGCTCAATCTGCACTAGCTGCCTATTCAGTGGCGGATCACCTTTAAGGTTGGTTTACTGATCTATAAGACCCAACATGGACAGCGACCGAGTTATCTGCAAGATTTTCTTCATCCCTAGTGCCCCTCCCGGTTGCTTCACTTCACCGATGAGGGATTGCTAGAGATTCCCAGGGTCTATTTAAAGTCATCTGGGGCCTATGCATTTGAGTTAGTGGCCCCGTCCCTGTGGAATTCTCTACCTCATCGGATTTGACAGTGCCTGACAGTGGAGAGTTTTAAATCTGCATTAAGAACTCACTTATTTATTCTGGCATTCCCTGATTTTATTTGATCTGCTACAGCTGTTTTTACATGGGGAGTTGTTTCCGTGGATTTTTTGGTTATGTACTAGCACTATAGTTTTGGAATTGTGCTATTTTATAAATAAATGTTAATGGATTGATTGATTGAATGTATTGAAGTCACACAAGCATACATTTCATTCAGTTACGTAGGCATAATTGAATGGGAATGCTGTGCCTGGGGTTCAATGGGTGGAGCAACAGCATCACTTCCCCATCAGGCCTTAAAAGGCCACTCTTCCTGGACTGCTCCAGGATTTGTTTCTTTGTTGTTCCACCATCCTCCCCTCCTCCTCCAGTGGCATGTCTCTCTTTTCCGTAGACTTCTTCCTAAGCTTCCTTCAGCTAAGGGAATTATTCCCGTGGCACCTATGGAGGGGGACCCTCCTCTAGGGTTCCTTGTGTCACATCCCTACAGAGTGGCATATCTCATGGATAGAGAGGCGAACAGCTGCAATGTATCAAAGTCACACAAGCATACATCTCATCCAGTTGTGTAAGTACAATTGAACTGATTTTTGTAATTTTTTTCAGATGCTGAAAAAAATCACAATTTTTATTTTAACACACTTGAGGTTCTTTTGTAATCCAGTAAGATCACAGAGTCTCAGTTGCTGGGCCCCAGCATGTAGCATCAGCACTATATGGATTGATTTTAATATCAACTTCATTTTTGTCTTCAGAATCATGATATGTGGTGATTTCACTCTCTTTCGAAACCACCGATGCCTCATTGCTAGAGAATGTAAAATTAGGAGGACTACTTGCTACCACTAACTCACATTGTAATCCCCAATCAGCGTTGGTTGTTTCCTCCTGTTGATTTTTCTCCAATGCATTTTCCTGTAAAGTACTGGTACCTTCACGTAGGGTCAGTATTTTATTAAAATAGGTTGTCAACTTTGGTGTGTTCTTTAACATATCTTCCTCACAAAGACATTTTAATTGTTCTTTCCACTTTTTAGCACCGCTGTCATACTTTCTAGGGGTTCAACCGTCAGACATTTTGACAGGTTCTAAACTGATGTCAGCTGTCAAGTTTGGGCCATGTGACATGCACCACAACTGACAGGTGACTTGTTCAGCTGATCGCATGTCAAGTAGGTCATATGATGATGATCAGGCAGTGATGGACTCACTGCTCACAATCAACAGCTGAATATGGCTTGGAAACAGTCGTGTTGTTTCAGTGATCCAGTCCAGTAAAGTCACCACCTAACAAGCATACTATTTCTTTATTTTATATATTTTTGTATGTATTCTGACTAAATATGATATACATGTTTGGGGCCCCTCTCAAAATCCGGGGCCACAAGCTGCAGCTCCTAAAGCCCCTGGGTTAATCCAGCCCTGACAGTGGTAAGATGACCAAAGAAATCTGAAGGGTGCGCAGTGCATTGAAAGCAGAAGAAGACCTTAGAGGATTAGGAAGAAATGGGTCAGATACAAAGATTATGAAAAGAAAGGAGTTTTGTGGCTCAGAGTATTTGGGCTCATGGACTTTGTAAAATAACAACTTTTTCTTTATTATTTTTTAGTTATGCTTGTAAGAAAGAACATGTGTGGCACCACAGCTTGTGTACTATAGCATGAATGCATTATTTCTTTGTTGCTCAAATAAAAGGTAATGCATTACACTATTCAATTACTCTGGTTATTCTGCAGTGTTCTCAGGTACTCCTAAAGTTAGGCTTCATTTGCCTTTCTTCCTTTACAGTACTGTGTTTTGTGAAAATAATAAATTCCCAAATTAAGTTTCATTCTTATTGAGGCATGCTCCTGAAACTGACAGAACGATAAACTGTTGCTTTACTCCCATGTGTAGTGTTCGCCTGGTTAAATAAAGATTTTGATTGATTATTGATTAATTCCAGGAAACAAGAATGATTCAGCAGGCCTTGAAGTTTAATGCATGACATTTATTGTGTAAAATTGTGCATTTATAACAAAAAGCCTCACTAGAAACATTAAATGCAAATTTAGGCCTGATGTATCAGGTGCTCACCAACAGCCAGATGAAAGATAGAAACATAGACTTTGTTGGCAGATAAGAACCACTTGGCCAACCCAGTCTTACCATTTCCCTACTTATTGGATAAGCTGCAGATCCTAGTTAACCAACAGCCTACTTCCTCCTACCCCCCCACTATAATTGCCTTATGTCTGTCCCATGCATTCTTGAATTTCCCCATTGATTTTGACCCCACGACCTCCTCAGGAAGGCCGTTCCACCACTCTCTCTGTGAAAAAATACTTCCTCACTTTCCCCTGAGCCATCCTTCCTCTATCTTCAAACTGTGCCCCCTTGTTCTTGCACATCTCATTTTCTGAAAGATGCTACCTTCTTGGACTTTGTTGATTCCCTTGAGGTACTTGAAAGTTTCTATCATGTACCCCCTCTCCATCCTTTCCTTGAGGGTATCAATCAGTCAATCAATCAAAGTCTTTATTTATCCAGGTGAAACATCATTGAGAAGAACTCATTTACAAAATGGACTTGCATATAACAACTAAAAAGGTGATAACAATAACACATATAAGTACACGGGCAAAATAATATTTACAAAGTATATAACTGCAAGTACCTGCATATGACAAACTAAAAAGGTGATAACAATAACACACATAAGTACACGGGCAATACAATATTTACAAAGTAGACAGAGCTCCCCATAGAAGTACAAAGTGCAATCAGCAATGATGGCAGTCGATACATATTAAGCTTCTTTAGTCTCATTTGTATGGTATCTGGTGCAGAGCCTGCACCATTTTAGTTGCCCTCCTCTGGACTACCTCCATCCTGTCTATGTCCTTGAGGAGAAGAGGTCTCCAGAACTGCACACAGTGCTCCGGATGGGGTATCACCAACTGTCTGTACAGAGGGATGACAACTTCCTGTTTTCTACTGGTGATGCCTCTCCCTATGCATCCCAATATCCCCCTGCCCTCCCTACTGCCTCCTCACATTGCCTGCCAACCTTTAGGTCATCTGATATGACTACTACAGGTCTCTTTCCATTTTTCTTGTTGTTAGTACCTCCCCCAGTACCTCTCAAGTGTCCCGCATTGTGTGGGACATCCAGCATTTGCCCTCATTTTTTGAAGTTGTCCCACTGTCCTGCTAGCACCTGTCATTGTCCTGAATTCGACAGTGACAGTAGTGCTGACATCAACGGGCCTTTTAAACACACAAAACGGACCTTCTGGAATTATCAGGAGTGAGTGTGCGGAAGGCAAGTTGGGTCAGGTTGGTTGCGCTCGCTCCTCCTCCTCCTCTCTGACTCATCATCATTGTGTGTGGCCAATCAGGATTCAGAAATTGGCAGTTTGAATCTGGTGCTTCAACTCACGCACTGTCCCAGAGGCATGTGAGCATCTGTGCGCCATGATGGTGGACTGGAAAGAACTTAAGGTCATGGATTTATATGTGGTCATTTACTGGGCCCTCTGAAGGCCTCCTGATCCTATTCCTGATGGATCCCACTTGTTGTGCCACCAGCCTGGAGCCCCAGTTGTCTCTGTTAGCTTTTAGGCTCCCTTCCCTTGCTGTTACTTTATGGCAGCAACACCCCCCCCCACCCAGCTGGAGGAGAGATCCAGTGAACAACGACGCAGCTGCAGTGCACCCACCACCCACCACATCAAAGCCCCTGTCCTGCACTGCCTGCCAGCTGGAGGAGAATGAGTCAGTTGCCAGTGAGAGTGGTGGAGCCTGGACAGTACCTAAACTCAAGTGCTAGCTTGACCAAGTGGTGCTGGTGAGTAGGGTCAAGTTATTAACTCAGATTATTCAGTCCTAAGGGCTTGAAATTGACTGTCTGAACTTGTGCACTGCTGTCATGTTCTCAATTAGGATCTGATCTTCTTCAAGGTGTTTTTGTTTTCATTTCCTAATATGCTGTGGGCTGACTGAGTATAGATGCATTATGAAACATGCAGACTGATAGGTGGTAATAGTAAAAAATTGTATGAACTAGTACTTCCTGGACATGTTCTCCCACTAAAACTACCAGTCATGGCCCTGGCTGGGAATAGGATGTAGCAGCAGGATTGAGAAAATAATTAAGTTGTTTACACCAAACCCAATGTGCTATTAAATTGAGTTTCAGGCTATGTCATTTCAGGGTGTGGTGTCCCTCATTGTCCCTCATTTCAAGGGTTGATGTCCCTCATTTCAGAGTCCAGAGGTTGAGAGGTATGCCCCCCCATGCACTCTTCCCCTGGGTTTTTGTTTCCCAGGTGCATTACTTTGCACTTCTTTACATTGAATCTAAACTGCCATACTTTTGACCATTCCCCCAATCTTGCCAAGTCCCTTCTCATCCTTTCCACCCCCTCCTTGTGTATCAACCCTGTTGCAAATCTTTGTGTCATCTGCAAAGAGGCATACTTTTCCTTCCCCTCTGCAATGTCACTTATAAAGACATTAAAGAGGACCGGCCCCAGTACTGAACCCTACAGTACCCCGCCAGTAACCATCCTTTCTTTGGAGGGGACTCCATTTACTATTACCTTCTAAGTCCTGTTGTCCCAGGCTACTACCCTGGGACACACTCCCAGGCTGGCTAACTTGTTTATTAATTATTGTGTGGTAGTGTGTCAAATGCCTTGCTAAAGTCTAGGTAGACCATGTCCACAGACCCTCCCTGGTCTACTGCTTTAGTCTCCCAGTCAAAGAAATCTATTAGATTCGTCTGACTTAACCTTCCTGCTGTGAATCCATGCTGCCTTGGATTCTGAGCCCCGCTGGCCTCTAGGTACTCAACAATTCTTTCTTTCAGAAGTGATTCCATCCTTTCCCTACCACTGAGGTCAAACTAACTGATCTGTAGTTTCCTGCCTCTGCCTTGCTCCCACTTTTGTGAATGGGAATCACATCTGCCTTCCTCCAGTCCTCAAGTACCACGCCATCCTCCCATGATTTGTTAAAAAGGGTAGTCAGTGGTGTCACTAGTTCTTCCCCTTAGTTATTTTAGAATTCTGGGGTGAATCCTGTCAGACCCCATTGCCTTGCCCACCTTGAGTTTTAAGAGTTCTTTCAGGATCCTTTCTTCTGTGAATGGACTGGTATCAATCCCCCTATCCAGAGTGTTTCTATTGTTTGGTTTAGGTATGTTCCCCGCCTCTTCTTGTTTGAATACTGAACAAAAGTATTTGTTTTCACTGTCACCATCTGCCCACCCCCCTCCCCTTTATTAAGCCTCACTATCCGTCCCTTGGTCTTTCTTCACTCACTGATGTACCTGTAAAAGGTTTTATCCCCCTTCTTAACTGAGTTGGCTATCTTTTTCTCGGTTTGGGCCTTTGCTGTTCTGACTGTCTTCCCCACTTCATTCTGCTTTAACTGATAAGAGTTCTCTGCTCTGCTTCATCTGTGATTCCTTATACTTTCTGCATGCTATCGTTTTCTCACTAACTTTCCCTGCCACCTCGTTTGAGAACCATAGTGTTTTTTCTTTAATTTTATTTTGTTTATTTGCTTCACACAAAGGCTTGTTGCCTCTGTGATGGCACTTTTTATTTTCCCCATTGTTCCTCCACCCCTCCTTCCTTCCCTTTTGCTAGAGAATTCCTTAGACACTCTCCCATTCTGCCAAAGTCAGCCCTCTAAAAGTTCAGTACCCTTGCTTTTGTATGGCTTGACTCTATGGCTGTGTTTATTGTGAACCATACTGCCTGGTGGTTGCTTTTTCCCAGATGGCTACCCACTTCTAAATTCGAGATCCTCTCACCGTTCCCATGATGCCATGGTGCTTTGCTGTATTGGGTCTTTGTCGTTGACTGAAATTGACAAACTGTAATTACATTAAAATGTAATCAAAGTTCCTTAGTATATACATTAAGATTTTAAGCCCTAGTATGCTTCTTTTTTAATTCTTTATTTATAGTATTGCAGAGTAACAGACAGCTTACATTATCAGTAACAGTCTTAAACTACATTCACAGAGGCTACTGTATCCCCAGGCTTTATGGAACTTGTATACATATAGCAATGATCACATTTTGGTCTAAAAAGGCAGATAAATGGTAAACAGTAATCAGTACCAGTCAATTCAAACTGCATAATTTAGCAAAGGTACACCAATCACAGTGCAGTGTAACACCGGCAGACTACTCCAATAAACCCCCATTAATCATGGTACAAAGGTGTCATCTTCAGACATCCTATACATCACCTAACCTCTCTATTTTATTTCAAACTGGGGCAAATGTCCCTGTGATAGTGCTGTGAGATGTTCTATTCAGTACATATCAAAAATGATCTTGTGCTGGGTGGCCAATGTAGGAGGCTGCGGTTGCTGCTACAGTCTGGTAATGGCTTTTTTGGCAGGCAGTAAATATATAGCTACCATGGAATAGGTAGCTAGTTGTATTCTGGGGGGGGGGGCAACATAAGTATCATTGTAGAGGTAATCAACTCTGTGGCACAGGACAGTTTGTCAAATTGATTCTTAATCTGCTCCCAGAATGGGGCCAGGAATGGGCATGACCAAAATATATGTAAGTGATTTGCTAAGATTTGCCCACAGTGTCTCCGGCAGTGGCCACAATGGGAAGGAAGAAATTTAGTGAGTGCTGCAGGAGTATGAAAATACCAATTCCTGCACTTCCATGCAAATTCCCTCCAGTAAGGGTCTGTTGACATTTTTATAGCGGGGAAGGGTATCTCTGAGACATGTATAATAAGGAATGGAGGCAGATAACTCACTGTTCCAAATGGAAGGGATCAAAAGGACGGAATCACCCAACTGGTTTTGTAATCCCCGGTATAAGTGTTCAATAAGATGTTGCCAGTTTTCTCCCTTTAGGGTGCCCATAAGTATAAAGTGTAGAAGAGGAAGTGGGTCAGGTAGATGGTTGTGTGAGTGTGCTTTGTGCTGTAAAAAAGTCAGAATTTGCAAGCAGTGAAAATGTTCTCTGCCTATCAACCCATATTGGACTTGGAGATGCTCAAAAGTAAGGATGCCATGCTCATTTAGAAACTGGAAAATTGGGGGCGGAGCTAACAGTCCAGCCAGCAACAGCATTTTTCTGGAGCTCCCGATAGAAGTCCTATCAAAACTATAAAATAACCTAATTCTTCACTTCAACTAGCTGGGAAATTGACTCACCAATTGGAGAATCACTAGCTATATCTGGATATATAAAATTTACTTCGATATGGGTCAAACTAAAACAACAAAGCTGGATTTTTTCCACCCGCGCACTCCAGCCGCTAAACACCAGAATATGTGGATGGTTCTCTCCCCTCTACGAGTTCAGAACCCGATACAGCTTTGTTAATCTCACTACAGCAAGCCGTTAATGCACTTACCAAAACAGTGTAGAAGATGGATCAAAAGTTGGATGTTTACTCTTAACACTTTATTGCAGTAGAAACTCATCTAGATTCAATGGGGAGATTACCAAAAGCGCAGAGGCGATGGCGGGGAAGGCTTTAGCTGCTACCAGCACTTTACTTAGAGAATGGGCTGCACTTTGGAGCCATGTGGAACAGTTAGAAAACACTATGCAGGCAGCAAATGTCCAGATCCTGGGTCTCCTGGCAGGGACAGAGGGAGAAAATCTTCCACAATATCTTGAGCAATGGCTTGCTGAACTGACAGGGATGACAGACTTTTAAATTTTAAAAGCTTACAGGATTTCACCCAGGTGGCCTACCTCCATCACAGACACTCCCTGCACTGTCCTGGTAACCCTTACTTCTTCAGTGGAGTGGGATCTCATACTGGAAGGTTATCAGTAACAAGGGCCCTGTGTATTCCTGGATGAAGCTCGTGTGCTCTTTTTTCTGGACCTCTGGTACGCTACTAGGACAAGGTACAAAGCTTTTGACGGGGTCAAACTTAGACCCAGGGACCTGGGCATTACATATTCAGTGGCCTTCCCAGCTCAGTTATGTTTCTTAGAGGGCTGTAGACAGTATCATTTTACAGATTCAAAGGAGGCAGGAATCTGCGTAGAGAAGATAGCTGCAAAACGGGCCCAAGACAAACGGATTACTCAAGAGGAAGAGTCTGATGAGTACTGAGCAACATATGGGTCACACTTCTGAACTTTCCTAATAAACTGGTCGGAATCTTTTAATATCTTGGGACCTTAAAGTGAATCACTTGCATAGTTATCATTAAGCATGTATTCGGGAACGTTTGATTTTTACTTTAAGGGGAAACTAAGTTACTGGCACAAATCTTTAAGCTGCAATTAACAGTTTTCTTTTTCCCTAACTGTTTCTGATGTTTGTTAACAAATTTGATAGAAATGGTTAATTATGTGTGTAAGTGATATGTCCTGTCTTTTTTCGGGTGTCCCATTATAGAACCAGTTTTGATGTTTCTCCTTGGCTTCTCTATTATGAATTTGGAGATCAGGAAAGAGAATATTAATTGGTTA
Organism: Neoceratodus forsteri; assembly: GCA_016271365.2. Taxonomy (NCBI): domain Eukaryota; kingdom Metazoa; phylum Chordata; order Ceratodontiformes; family Ceratodontidae; genus Neoceratodus; species Neoceratodus forsteri. The sequence continues at coordinate 814,826,960 of CM028132.1, read as the reverse complement.
TATTATTGGTGTAATAATGTTTGAGTGCAGTTTATTTTTTCTCCAACTACTGTGTTTTCTCACAATCTAATTTTGAGAGACCTTGGCTCTTTAGGAGAGCCTCCTCATGGGACTGCAAGATGATATGGGCAGGAGCTGGACTCTAGGCCTGTATACATCAAGGGGTCTGTTATACATAAAGGAAAACCTTATACTTTGATAAGTCTCTCAGGGCTTGAGTTGGAAGATATAGCACAATTGTGGTTTGGATGGGCTTCAGGAGCTCCAGTAAGAGGGACGCTTCTTTCAAAAATGTTAGATTTAGTAAGAAGGACCTTTTAGGTCAGTTACAGAAAGAATTGTTTATCAGCCCTGGATCATTATTAGGGGGCGCTGGCTGCATTACTGCTCTATTCATTTTATTAAATGACTAAGAAATAATAAATTTGGTTATGCCTCACAATGCTGTACCGTAAGAACATGTAACCTTCATTGTTAGTAATGTATAATGCCTACACCATGCTCATTATACTTGTTCAGATATGATGTATTTTATGCTTATGTGTGAAATGCTATAAATAAAAAGTAAAAAAAAAAAAAAAGGAAACTGGAAAATATAAGACAAGCTTGATTGGTGCCATCTGCGAAAAGTGTGATCAATCCAGGCCAATAGAAATTTGGTCAAGGTTGATAGCAGCTGGAGGAAACAGAAAATACGAGAAAGGGAAAAGGGAATGAAGTCTATACCATAGTTGCAATGTGTCATCTGTCAGTGTACTAAAATCAGCAAGAGTTTCCCCGTGTCAAACAGATTAATTACAAATTCTATCTGTTTCCAAGCAAGACTGAGCTGAGAGGTTGACCAAACAAATATTGCATGAAAATGGGCAGCTCGAGAGTAATTTATCAGATTAGGTGAATAAAGAATGAAGTATTAAATGTGCAGCAGGATGATTTGTGCTGTTTCCCTAAATTTACCCTCAGGTGAAGGGAAGTATGGTCAAAGAGGAGGGGTGTACCATGGGACATATCCTACGCAGTGTCAAAATGTTGACTAGTAGTAAGAAAATAGTCAGTTTGGGAATACATATTAAAGCAGTGTGAGTAATAAGTATAAACTGTAGTAGCTGGGGAAAAAATGCCACCAGATATCAATAAGGTCTAACTGTGGGAGCTGGGAGTGGAGGAATGTTTCAGCTGGGGAGAGTCTGTAGTGGGAGGTATGAGAGGAATCTATGTCTGGGGAGAATGTAACATTGAAATCCCCTCCAAGTAAAAGTTGTCTATCTAACAGGTCCAGCAATTTTATCAAAAATATTTCAAATATAGGGGTAGTTGATCGGGGTGGGAAATAAACATTAGCTAAGGTGACACTGGTGTTGTACAGCTGGCCTATTAAAATCACATAGCAACCTTTGGGGTCACTCTGCTCCTGTTTTGCAAATGGAAGTGAGGACAGCAGGAGAATAGCTTCACCATGTCTCCGTCCTCTTGCATATGAGGAGGCATAAACCTGGTATTCTCTTAACAAGTTTCTGGTGTTCTGAATGAGTTAGGTGGGTCCCTTGCAGGTATACCACATCAGTTGTTTGTGTCTGAAGATATTGAAACAGCCTGGCTCTCTTGACTGGGTAATTCAGTTCATTGACATTTTACAACAAAAAGATTACCAGGAATGTAGCCATAATATCAGGTGGTAAAGTATTCTCAAGACTGGGTGTGGGAGCTGGAGCAGAGGAAAGGACAGGACTTACCTCAAGTCGGGAAGTGCCCCAGGAGGGGAACAAGTGGAGCAAGATGCCCATCCTGTAGGGCCTAACACAGCAGGATATTTGGGAACGCCCTCTCCCCCTCCCCGAGCCCCTCCCAAAATAAGGCCTGACCCAACCCATGTCTTTTTGAATTTCACCCCCCTGACTGCAAGAAGTTCTAGTATCTAACCCACTGCTATTATTTGTAATATAACTGTCCTAAACAAGAGATGTCTTTGTTTGAAAACATTAACCATATAGCAAAAAATGTATCAACCAGGGTGCCAAAAGGGCATCCCGATGTAACGTCAACAATGAATTAGGTGGAAGAGTAACTTATGATGAATTAATATAGGTTCCACACCTAGTAGAATTCCTTTTTTGCAATTAATAGGAGGCTTCCAAACAAGGGAAAAGGGAAACTGGTAACTTAGGGAACTCCAAGGATATGATAGGGTGACTTCCATGGTAGGGGAGTGGGGAGGGTCACTACTTAGATGCTCAGAAAGAGAGTGTGTTGGTACTATATCATTGCCTGACCTGAAGGAAAATTTGGGATGTAGAGTTTCCTGGGCCTTCAGGGGGATGCGCAAGACTCACAACATGTGGTGTAACTGAAAGAGTATGGGAGAAACATAAAAAATAAAGTTGACAGGGTGTAAAAACCATCTCAGGTGTCCATTATGACTGCCTGTCTCACCTCTATACCACAAGTAGCAACTGTAAATTAGACAGGGGCACGAAGGTAATTTAAAGTGAAATATGCCATCCTGGGCAGAACAAGGAGAGACACATCATTTCTTCAGGGGGCCACCCCTCACATAAATTGCATCCAATAGTTCTGTGTTAAACAGAAACAAAAGCAGTTCAAAAACAGTGGACTGATAGTGAATAAAAACATCCTGGTTCGTATCCCTTATTCTGGAGGCTTTTTCCAGGCTGAAATAGAAAGAGCTAGATGGTCCTAAAACAAGTAGTCAATATCATCCTAACCATCAAAGCCACAGTAAAGCTATTATATAGGCTGTTGCAATCCAAAACCTGCAATGGCAAGTGCCATACAATAGGTTATGAATTATATCTGATCGACATGGTCACTGAATCTAATTACTTCAGACTGTTTGCGGTTTAGCCCAAGTGTGCTTCAGTGTTATATCAGTCTGGCACTGAAGCAAGTGGGTTGTTAGGCTAAGCATTCAGTACACTGAGAGAGAGAGAGAGAGAGAGAGGGGGGCGGGAGAGAGGGAGGAAGGAGAGAGGGGGAGAGAGAAGGAGGGGCAGAGAGAGGGAAATAGAGAAGGAGATGGGGAGAGAGAAAGGGAGAAGGACAGGGAGGGAGGGAGAGAGAGTGAGAATGAAACAAAAATTCATATAGTGTATGTACCAGTTTATGTCTAACTACTCTATCTATAGATTTTCCAGGACCTTCCTAAAATAAATCTGCAATTTCCAGATCCCCATTAAAAGGTGACATGGGGATGTGAGCAGTTTAAGCATTTGCTTGGGGGGTGTCTTACATTTCAGGTGATCTTTATTTTATGATCTGGTTAACGCATTCCCACAGCTGCCTGCCTCGGACTATGAAAACAAGTGAAGATTGAGATAAAATACATGAGGAGGGTTAAATAACCCACAGAAATGCACTGCAAGTCTATTTTAGGAAAGGCACTAAATGTTGAAGCCAAAAATAGATGACTGAGTATTCGTCAGTCTGCATGGACTTGACAGAGTCCACCCACAATTTCCATTTTCGCTGAAATCTGACTTCATGTCTGTTAAAAAAATCATGCCAGTGCTTAAGGTACAGAGCAAGGTAGCAATCAAAAAGAAAAGGATGACATAATTATGTAGGACAAAGGCAATCATTTTGTAACTTTAAATTATAAAGTATGTAAACTCAAAGGTTATAATTTATGCAAACATTTAAGGTAGTAAACTGAACATAGATTTTTTTTTTTTTAGTGGTGAGTTTTCTCTCCCCACTGCTGGCTATCTCAGGAGGGTGTCCCCAGCCCCATCCCCCGGCATCTACCAGCTGACGCTGACCTGACCCCAGGGCTTTCCCCCCCTGGAGGGGTCGCCGGGGGGGTCCCCAACTCCCCCACCGAAGTCTGGATTTAGTTGGCCAGCGCCATGGCTAGCCTGGGCGGAGTCTGCAAGGTGCCCTCCGCCATCCTGCATGGCAGTCTATTTCCTCCAGTTTTTCCTCCCTAGGAGTCGGGACCATGCAAGGTCACCAGCGGAGGGGGGCGCGCACCCTTCCGCATGCACTTCCTCCAGGTGTCTGGCCCAACTCCTCCCAGCTTGTGGTACGGCGCCCTGTCCTCCAGCCTCTGCCAGGGGGCAAGCAAGTGCCAACCATCAGGAGCCCCCCTCCCCAGTGAAGGAGAGCAGTCCATCAGACACTCAATCCTTCTCCTCCCCTGCCGACCCCTGATGGCCCATGCTCATTCCCGAACACGGGTCGCCGGCGTAGCGTGAGGTAAGGCGCCAGCACTTCAGCCCTCAGCGCCACCAGGTCGGCCCATAAATTGTTTTTTATACTGCTTTGCTGGCAGACTTTCATTCTTTTGATCACATCACTCACATACTACTTTGGCAGTTGATACCAGACATGTCCTTTCAGTTCAGCACATTACCTCAACTTGTGGAAAAAGTCAGTATTCAAGGTAAACATACTTGATATTTTCATTAGTCACTATAATAACAAACTATAAAATTATGTCCAGTTGAGTAAAATGGGAAACTTATTCAACAGAATGGGAACTTGGTGTACATCATCTATAACTCACACTGTGCTTTAAATCCAGAATGGAGTAGTACTTTAAAGCATCACTCTTTAGCCTCCAAGATCAGGGTATGCAAAATCATTTAAGTATGAAGCCCTAAAAGACTACTAACAGTATGAACTCAGACAACAAGGTGCCTATATCAGTTCATAGTAAAATACAGTTAAACACAAAATAGAAATGAAAGAATGCTTTACACAAATAATTAGGAAGTATTTACAATCATCATCCAGGAAATATGATGGCTTTTCATATCTTAAATATATTGTATACACATGTGGGTATTCTAACTGCGATTTTCCTTTTAATTTAGGCTAGTCTCATGCAACAGACATTTCATACTTCTGTGCCTATCAAAAATCTCTGTTTCTTTTCATGCCGCTGCAGCTGGCGCAATTTTCGTGATAACCTCCAGTTGCCTGAATTGGATGTTTTGTACAATAGCATGCACCCAGCATTGGATGCATCTGTATTCAGGAATTAAATCAGGCTGGACCATGGAAAGTATGTGCAGATTTGTCCTTGATACCCCCTCCCAATGACTGGTACCCAGTTGCCTCCCAGATATATTTGGGCTAGTGTAGTCCTTTGAAGCCATGCCCACCACAGGGTGGGCACAGGGATCCGAAAATCTTTCCCCCATAATTTACTGTCCTCTCTGTCTCTCTTTCTGTAAGCACCACAGGGCCCTTGGGAGTACTCACCAAAGATATGAGGGGCTGGCTTAGGCTATTTATTTAGAGACTGGGGCAAGGCACTCAAGCCATATTCTTTTTTTTTATTATTTTATACGTGGCAGGTCCTTCTGTCAGTCTCTGCCCTGGTCATGACCCCTGGAGCTCCCACCTACCATCTATGGCCAGCATCTCCCACTTATCTCTGGCTTACCACCTGGAGGATGAGGCCACGGCACTGGTCCCCTATCCAGGGCTGCGGGACCAGTATCTACTTGGGAGAGCTAGGCGATGGTGGCTAATTGAAGCTCCAGAGAGGGCTTCATGGTGACAGAGGACCCACCCACCTTCCTTTTTACACCATTTTTCTTGGAGGCGGGGATGTGCAATGACACCAGCATCCACCCCGCCTCCCATACGTGGGAGTGCCAGTGGCTTGAGTGACTCCTGGCCTCCGCTAGGTGTCCCCCATGCACCGGACACTTCCCCATCCTCCCCTGGAGAAGGAGAGCCATCTGTAGGACACTCCATCCTTCTCCCCCGGCCGGCCCTCCAGTGACCTGGGCTCATTCCCAAACCCGGGTCGCAGGCGTCACAAGCGGAAATCCAACTGCTGCGCCGACAGGCCTGCTGGCATTCAAGCCATATTCTATTATATAGAAACACCACAGAGTCCTAGTTAGTGTACAGGATATTCTTTGCTGTCCCTAATGAATTTAAAGAGCTAGTGGAACAGGCAAACAGGAAAACAATACAAATTTGAAAATGCAGCCAGTTGTAACTTTTTATTTCTGAAATAGTTTTCTTTTTCCTTTTGCTCATTAGAAAGTCTTCTATATGATAATACTGTGCTAAATGTGTGGAACATCTCTTAGCCTGGCAGCTAACATATCTGTCTCTGTCCTCCCCACTATATCATTAGCATTGTGATCACTGACAGTGACACCACAGATGACTGACCTTGCAGGCACTGAATGACTGTTCCTATGTAGCAGTGATGTCACAGTCAGTGAGGTCACAGTGGTGATGATGTAGCAGGGGGCATAGAGAGCCTCTGTCATGGCACAAAAACAGTGTGTCTCAGGTCTGCAGCCCAGCCATGAGGATTTGCAGCATACCTACCTTGTCTCTGGGCTCCAGCCTTCTCAGTCCATCCCATCTGAGTGTCCTGCTCCCAGTGATGTCCCAGCCCAAAAGCCTTCCTTAAAATGTTCCTCCAGTGCCCTGATCCCCTAATCATACTATCTGATCAGACAGAAACCATCCTGCTCTCTATCTGTATATCAGTTGTGTACCAGAGTCTGCTAATCTCATACTTCCTTGTTCCCATGTTGTTCTCTGACTTTGAACTGCACTCCAGGCTCAATTTCCATCAGGGCATCTCCCTTGAAGGGAGACCCCCTCACAGTCCAGTATTTCTGGTCTACAGATTCCCCCCCCCCAATCCCCAAAGCAAGGCCTTTACCAGTCCCCTTATACCTAGGGCTTCTCCCGCTGTAACCTGAGTTTAGCAAACTTAACAACTGCTTAACTGCTCAAGGATAAGGGGTCACACTATGAAGACAGAAGGAGGGAGGCTCAGAGGAGATGGGAAGAAAAACTTGCTGGACCCATGAAACAGACTACCAGTGGAGGTGGTGGGGGCTGAAATGATTACAGCAGGGGCGTCACCAGAGGTATAAAGCTGGGGGGCTAATGCCCCACAGTCAAAATCCTAACAAAGCTAGGGGGGTCTGGGGGCATGCACCACCTGAAAATTTTGAGATTTTTGCCTTCAAATGGTGGCTTTTCCTGCATTTTAGTGGTGAAATATATGTTTGAGAAGCCTGGTTATCGTGACATCTATTAAAAGGTACATGTGCAAAAATGTGGTTACTGGACCAGTGAGAACAATGGAAAGGGAGACAGCATTATCCCAGGAGATCTGCTGGGAAGGTTACAGTCCTCCACAGCAAAAAAGAGACCGCTCAGACACCATTATCCCAGCAGATCTGCTGGGAAGGTTACTGGACCCCAGAGCAAGTAGAAGACCAGCCAGACACCATTATCCCAGCAGATCTGCTAGGAAGGTTACAGGACCCCAGAACAAACAACCACCACTTCCACACTGCATAATTCTGAACAAGTCACTTAACATTCCTGCCCTTAATCTCTCTGCATGCCCTCTTTCTCTCTCTCTAGTCAATTTCTGTAGTCTTTGCATCTCCCTGTGTGCTGCAAACTATCCCTTCCCTCCCTTCCCCCTCTTCCTGGATTCTAAGGAGTTTGGGGATGACTTGTATGATTGTGTCTATGTAGGTTGCTATATAAAAAGGCAGCAAAATTCTCTCCCTCCCTCTCTGGATTGTAAAGCACTCAGGAATACAGTCTGTATGAAAGGTGCTATATAAATCAAAATTTCTTTTCACGCAAGCCACAGGCACAGATCTTCCTTCTCTAAAGTGCCAAACAACTGTGTAAAGACTAATGCTGCACAACCTTTTAGATGTGGACCACATCTGTGCCTGTCTGAAAAATATACCTGATGTGCAAGCAATGCTGACTGTGTTGGCATGGCAGTTACTAAAAGGTGATCACCAATCCCAATCCCAATTTATGTCAATCGTTCCTAGTCCTGTCCAGGTGTTCCCTCCTACAAGGAAAGGCATGCCAAACCTCTCATGCTTCTGAACCCACTGAGCAGAGTCCAAGAGACTAGCAGAGGCAGAGCGCATTTGTTGTAACCACCCCCCCAGCACTCTCTGTCAGATTGGGATCCAACTAACCTGGGAGTGATGATGATGAGAAATCCCTGCCCCAAGTTCTGAGCTCTCCCATGGTGACTTCCTTTCTGCTGTCCCAATGCTCTCTTTGTTGACAGCACAGTACACAGCAGCCAGCCACCAGCACACTCAGTCCGCTCATGAGATTTACTTTCTTTTTTCTCCATCAGACTTGTGAGTGGATGAGCGAGTGTAATGCCTCAGAGTTTGCCAGGCAAGCAGACCAAACAGGACTCAGGGAGGGAAAGGGTTATCTCCTCACCCACCCCATGCACAGCCAGATGGCTTATTGACCAAACTGGCTGGCTGACCATTGCCTGTCTCTATCCCCTTCCCCCGACCCTCCTGGAGTCTTCCGGTGCTGGATCTTTTGTCTTGGTCAGGCCAGGTCTCTGGCCAGTGCCTAAAGGGGCCATAAATCAGCCAAATATGCTGATCTTAGCCCCCAGATACTCAATCATCTGTCCAAAAGCCAGGTCCACTTCTAGGCTAGAAAGGGTCTTCCCTGCTAGCTAGTGGCAGTTCTGGACTGGGTGACTGACAGAGTAGAGAGCACAGGAGTACGGATGGCTGGAGGCTTACCTGAAGCTCAGGTTCGTAGCTCCTGGGTGGCTGCTCCTGTATAGCCAGTGGTCCTCGGAGGTCTCCAGCAGCAGCAGTCACGCCTTAGCTCTGGAAAAGGACCAGCAGTCCTCCTGATGACCAGCAGCAGCCAGTTCCATAGGGTGAGCTCCCTTTAGTTGTCTGCTCCCTTGGTTTGCAATTTTTGTATTGGGGTTTTCTGGGGTGTCCTGATGCTGGGTGCCTAGTAGTGCATGTAGCACAAGCATCACATTTCAGATGCAAACTGATGAGGGTAACGCTCACCCAGGTTCTCTTTTGTTCGAATAAAAACATGGCTTGGCAAGTCAATTAGTTTGCTTCCTGTTATTTTGCAGAATAAGTGTGGCATGGTTTGTGTTTTTTTGGGGCTGCCATTGCAGTTCCCCTGTCTTCCCTCTCCAGTATGCTGGCTGTTTTTTGCTTTCTTTCTGGCATTGACATTGGGTGTTGCCACACATGGAGCTGCCACTGCAGTCCTCTGTCCTTCCCCCTTTGTTTTCTGCCTCTAGTGCCACTTGCTGGTCATCAGGCTGTTGCCCTACCCAGCTTTGCTGGAGTAGTTATTTTTTCCTCTTCTTTGTTTTGTTAAATTTCTTTCTCTTCCCCTTTCTGGGGGCTCCAGGTTGCTTCTCATCCCTTTGACTGGCCTTCTGTGCTGGTTGTGGGGTGTAGTGCCCTTTTGGGGGAGGCCTCTTTATTTTCTGCCTTCAGTTTTGCCATTTTTTTGTTTTTATGTTTATCTATTTTGTGGGCTCCTCGAACCCCTTTCTTGCTCCAGTCCCCTGAGATGAACCCCGACTGTGTTCCTTCTCCTGTAGCCCCCCTCCGAATGAAGCGACGGCATCCGTTTTGATGGTCATTGATGGTGGAGTTCCCCTGCTCAACTCTCTTCCCCACCTCCCTTCCACAGTAAATTAGTGCCACTGCAGTCGCAGGCCTGGGTGCCTAGCTGATCGCGGTCCATGTGGCATTCACCAAGAGGGGACAAGTTTGGGCAGACGGACCATGAGGTGGAGCAGCAAAGTGTGCCTGGGCGGAAACCAGCACCTGGACCATTAAAGTTCCATCTGTCACTGTTCAGGGGCAACCCAAGCATTGGGTGGGAGAAGAGCTCCCCAACCTCCACCACTAGCACCACCAATGATTGCAGTGGGATCTGGAGGACCCGGGCCAGGCAAAGAAAAGGAAAGTGCCCCATGTGGTAGAGCTATAAAGTGCTGACTCTAAACCATGGCTTCTTTTTTTCTTCAGCAAGCAGTGAAGCTGTGAGTCTCTATAGTTTTCAGGGAAAATGATTTGGAGGGGCTTGAGCTTACATTAGGGGGGCTTCAGCCTCCCCAAAAACAGCCTGGTGATGCCACTGGGTTACAGGATTCAAGAATGCATGTGATAGACACAAAGAGATCATAGAAGTAAGGGGGGGGGGCCTGGAGACCAAGTAGTATCTGCTGTGTCACTATAGGTAGGGAAAATAGGGCAGACTGGGTGGGCCAAGAGGTCCTTATCTGCCAACAGCTTCTATGTTTCTATGTTAACCAGGCATAGATTTCCCAGAGAGAACTACAGCAAGAGGCACAACTCAAGTTTATTTTATTGATCAGCTTAAAAGTCATTAGAAAAATAAGTGTACACATAGAGGCAAAAAAAATATATATATATAGCCCTAATTATCTAAGTATATATTGTCCCTGGGGGTAAATTAAATAAACATTTGTCAATGCCGAATGTTGGCTTACTGGCATTGGCATTGGTAATACAGGAGTTAGAGAGAGAGATGCATAATAGGAATTGCAGTGAAGTATTGATGTAACGCCAACTCCCCCGCCCCACAGAGACTGAAAGGTGTTGGGAGTGTGGCTTTGGGTCATTGGCCATAATGCTTACACCATTCTACCTCACCCCACCCTGAAGACACCGACAGGTGTCTCAGTGTGCTTTGGGGTCTTCGACCCTTATGCTCACCGCATTCGATAAGAAAATAAACTGAGATGGGTGCAGTACAGAAACATAGACTTTGACGGCAGATAAGGACCGCTTGGCCCATCTAGTCTGCCCATTTCCCTACCTACAGGATAGGCCGCAGATCCTAGTTAACCAACAGCCTATTTCTTCCTACCCCCCACAAGAATTGCCTTATGTCTGTCCCATGCATTCTCGAATGCTTCCACAGTTTTAGACCTCACAACCTCCTCAGGAAGGCTGTTCCATGCATCCACTACCCTCTCTGTGAAATAATACTTCCTCACATTGCCCCTGAACCACCCCCTTCTATCTTTAAATTGTGTCCCCTTGTTCTTGCACGTCTCTTTTTCTGAAAGATGCTACCCTCTTGGACTTTGTTGATTCCACTGAGGTACTTAAAAGTTTCTATCATGTCCCCCTCTCCCTTCTTTCCTCAAGGGTATACATATTAAGCTCCTTTAGTCTCTCCTCATACGGCTTCTCTTGCAGACCCTGCACCATTTTAGTTGCCCTCCTCTGGACTGCCTCTATCCTGTCTATGCCCTTGCGGAGATGGGGTCTCCAGAACTGGATGCAGTACTCCAGATGGGGTCTCACCAACTGTCTGTACAGAGGGATAACAACTTCCTGTTTTCTGCTGCTGCTGCCTCTCCCTATGCATCCCAGTATACTCTAAGCCCTCCCTACTGCCTTCTCACATTGCTTCTGCTAACCTTAAGATCATCTGATATGATTAGCCCCAGGTCCTTTCCTTTTTGTTGTTGTTACTACCTCCCCCATTGTGTATTCTTCCCTGGTTCTTGTTTCCCAGGTGCATTATTTTCACTTCTTTGCATTGAATCCTAGCTGCCATACTTTGACCATTCCTCCAACCTTGTCAAGTCCTTCTCATCCTTTCCACGCCTCCTTGTGTATCAACCCTGTTGCAGATCTTTGTGTCATCTGCAAAAGGCATACTTTTTCTATCCAGTCCTCTGCAATGTCACTTGTGAAGACATTAAAAGGACTGGACCAATACTGAACCCTGCGGTCCCCACTAGTAACCCCTCTTTCTTCAGAGTGGACTCCATTTACAAATACCTTCTGCATCCTGTTGTGCAGCCAATGTTTTACCCAAAGGCTGCCACCCACCGGGACCTCCCAGGCTAGTTGGTGACTGGTAATCTTTTGTGTGAGACTGTGTCAAATCCTTGCTAAAGTCTAGGTAGGCCATGTCCAGCCCCTCCCTGGTCTACTACTTTGGTCACCCAGTCAAAGAAATCTATTAGATTCGTCTGACATGACCTTCCCGCTGTGAACCCATGCTGCCTTGGGTCCTGTGCCCCACTGGCCTCTAGGTACTCAACTATTCTTTCCTTCAGAAGTGACTCCATCACTTTCCCTACCACAGAGGTTAGACTGACAGGTCTGTAGTTTCCTGCCTCTGTCCTGGTCCCACTTTTGTGAAGGGGAATCACATCCGCCTTCCTCCAGTCCTTGGGTACTACATCATCCTCCCATGATTTATTAAAAAGAGTAGCCAGTGGTTTAACTAGTTCCTCCCTTAATTCTTTTAGAATTCTGGGGTGAATTCCATCAGGACCCATTGCTTTGTCCACCTTCAGTTTTAGGAGTTCTTGCAGAACCCTTTCTTCTGTGAAAGGACTGGGATCGACCCCCCTATCAAGAGTGCTTCTGTTAATTGGATTAGGCACTTCCCCCTCCTCTTTTGTGAATACTGAGCAGAAATATTCATTCAGTATCCCTGCTTTTTCACTGTCCCCCTCTGCCCACCCACCATTCATTCTATTTAGCCTCACTATCCCTCCCTTTGTCTTTCTTCACTCACTGATGTACCTGTAAAAGGTTTTATCCCCCTTCTTGACTGAGTTGGCTATATTTTCCTCAGTTTGGGCCTTTGCTATTATGACTTCCTTCCCTGCTTCCTTCTGCCTTAACTGGTACAGCTGTCTGTCCTGCTCCTTCTGTGTTTCCTTATACTTCCAGAATGCTATCTTTTTCTTCCTGACTTTCACAGCCACCTCTTTTGAGAACCATAGTGGCTTTTTCTTTCATTTTGATTTGTTTATTTGCTTCACACAAAGGCTTGTTGCCTCTGTGATGGCAGTTCTGATGATTCCCCATTGTTGCTCCACACCTCCTTCTAGTCTGTTTGCTAGTGCTTTTCTGAGGCACTCTCCCGTCTTGCCAAAGTCAGCCCTCCTAAAGTCCAGTACCCTCACTTTTGTATGGCTTGACTCTGTAGCTGAGTTTAACGTGAACCACACTGTTTGATGGTAACACACTTCTAGATCTGAGATCCTCTCACTGCCCCCGTTTGAGAGTGCTAGGTCTAAGATTGCTCCCTCATGAGTGGGTTCTGAAACTAGCTGTCTGAGGCCTGCCACCTGAAGGGCATCAAGAATGGCCCTGCTCTTGGATGTGGCTGCAGCAAATGTGCTCCAGTTAACATCTGGCACATTCAGGTCTCCCATCAACAGTATCTCCCCTTTCTCTGCCATTCTAAGAATGCCTTCTGTCATATCCTTGTCCATTCCTCCCCTGACATGGGGGTCTGTACACAACCCCTGTGCAGATTGTGGTGCCTTTCCGGTCTCCAAGGTGACCCACAGTGTCTCCTCCTGCCTGTTTACTTTTTGTTCAGTTGCTTTTTATCCCTTCCTTTACATAGAGAGAGCTACTCCTCCCTCTTCTCCCCTGCCTGTCTCTCCTGTAGGTTATGTACCCTGGTATGTTAACATCCCAGTCATGGTTCTCTGTGTACCATGTTTCTGTGACTGCTACGATATCCAGGCATCCCTCTTCCATCAAGGTCACCAGCTCAGGGAGCTTGTTGCCCAGACTACGGGCATTGGTACTCATTACCCTCCATTTCCTGATGGCCTTACTCCTTTTTGCCCCATCCCTGTCCTTCTTGCCTTTGTCACTTTCCCAATTTACCCCTGCCCTTCTCCCTATTGACACCTCTATGTTGGTGTTTTCCGCACTTACTACTGTGATTTTTGGAGGGGGCTAGGATTTTCCTGCTCCTTTCCAGTGTCTCCTTCTTCTAGTTTAAATGCTTGCCAATGAAGCATTTAAACTATCACCTCGGATCCTGGTTTCCTCCTAGACAGATGCAGCCCATCATGCCAGTATAGGCTTGTATCACTCCAGGTGGACCCCAGTCCCCAATGAAGCAATCTCTGAGCTCCACACCAGTTTTCAACCATTGATTGAATCCCATGAGTGCGGAACTCCTAGCTTCTCCTATGCCATAGATGGGCAGCACCTCCGAGAAGGTTACTCAGCGTGCTACTTGTCTAAGGCCCTCCCAATTCCACAAACTCTTCCTGCACTTCTCTAATCCTTTCTTAGCAGGTAATGTGTCCCTAGCTGGATAATGACATCCAGCTCCCTCCCTGTGCAGCTGCTCCGCAATCCTGAGGATTCGGCTCCCTGTCCTCAAGCCATGGTGCCAGGCAGGCACCTACCTCCTCTCCCTTCCTCCCCAGTTCTACCTTCCTAACAATGGAGTCCCCCACCAGGAGTTTCCTCCCCTGCGGGGTCCCCCCACCCTCCTGTGGGCCTCTTTGTGGAGGTTCCCAGCATCCTCCTTGGTCTCCACTGCAGGTGCCTCCATAGAAGAATCCACACTTTGCCAGAATGGCATAGGAATTTGGGAGGTACAACTGGAGGGATACACCTCTGTTCCACCACCTCACCCTCCCTGGAGCCCACTGTGGTCCAACCACTCCTCTTCTTGGCAACCTCTGAGGCAACGGCAGTGGCACTGGTGGTCCCTGGATGGAAGAAGAGGTCCCACAAATCCTGGCCAACTCAGCCTGGAGATGAGCAACCTCCTCCCTCAGCCCAGAGAGGGGCCTGCAGATAGGACAACACCGCATCCTCCAGAATGTCTCCCGGAAGACTGCTGCTCTACAGCCACTGCACTGCACCACTCCAATCATGTCTTATTTCTGGCCCCTTAACTGTTTGCAATCCTTACTCTTTCCTCTGTTTTTTTTTCTCTCTCTCCTTAATTTCTGCCTGTGTGCCCTTTAAGCTCCTGATTGTCCTGTTCTGAGACAAGAATATTATATATTTCTCAGTAGACCCCTTACTTGCTCAGAGGCAGACCTCCAGCAGCTATAGGGGGCCGGAGAGCTACTCTTGCCCTTCCAGGATGGGTTGAATGTTAGGGTGACAGACCCCAAGGCACACCTTGATGCCTGTCAGTGGCTGTAGGGTGGGGGGTGGGGGTAGAATGCCACCAACATTATAGCCGACAGACCCAAGTTACACCCCCGATGCCTGTCAGTCTCTACAGGGTGGGTGTATGATTGGAAACCTTAATGGCCCAGGAGTTTGTTGGTATTTTCACTCTAAATTTTCAACATGAGCTTTTTGGGTCCCCATCTCATGAACAGTGGCACTACCATTTCTTAACTCAGTCCTGAAAGGTGATTTTGCACAGCACTTGCGCCATTCGGAGCCGCAGGTGCAGAAACACATTTCTGGCAGGATGCAAAAAATGGCAGCTGTACTGTTCATAAGGAGGTGGGGAAAAATTGCAATGTTGAAAATCTGGAGAGAAAATATGAAAAATGCATGAACTTACAAGCGTGTGTAGAAACTGTGCAACGCACGGTTCGTAACACGGTCATTTTTTGGAATTTTTTTACCAAATTTTCAACATGGGCATTTTGGACCTCTCCTCATGAACAGTGGCACTGTGATTTTGTTAATCTGTCCTGAAAGTTGATTTCACACAGCGACTATGCACGTTGTGCACCACAGATGCAAAATCACGTTTTGGGCAGGATGTGAAAAATGACAGCAATACTGTACATAAGGAGGTGTGAAAAAATGGCAATGTTGAAAATCTGGAGTAAAAATATAAAAAATTGGTGAAGTTACGGCTGTGGGTAGAAACTACACAACGCACGCTCGTAACACAGTAATTTTTTTGGAATTTTTCAGTGGCAGTGCTGTTTCGTTAATTGGTCCCAAAAGGTGATTCCATGCAGTGACCGTGAAATCACCTTTTGGGACTGAGAAACAAAATGACAGTGACATGTTCATGAGGTGAGGTCCCAAGAACCCCATGTTGAAAATTTGTGGCCAAAATTCAAAAAAATGTCTGAGATATCAACCTAAGTTGAAACCCCCCATTACTTCATATTGTAAAGCTTACTGTCATTTCTTCACATTCCAGTTCAGCTTTGAAGAGTGCAGATGTATCCCAGTTCAGGGAAGATCACAGCTCCTGACCTCCAGAGGGTAAGTATGGGTGAGGGGTGTGTGGGGAGGTAGGTACATAGAGGGAGGGTAGGGATGGGGGAAACATTGGTGGACCATTTTCTTGTTTGCAGAAAAAAAAAAAAAATGTGAGGTTTTCTTATTTACAGTTAAGAAACAAACAACAACACTGATACTGGGGTGGGGTCCCAGTGTGCTACACTGTGTGGGGGGGCAGAGGGAGGGAAGGGTCACAGCGGAGGTTGTGGGAGTTGTTGTTTTTTCTGTTGAGGATGGGGAACGGAGGGAACAGGGAGGGCAGCAGTGGTGGGAGGTTGTGGGAGGGTTTTATTGTCTGTCGGGGATGGGAACGGATGGAGCGGGGAGGGCAGCAACAGTGGGAGATTGATGGAGTTTTTTTTTCTGTTGGGGGATGGGGAACGGAGGGAGTGGGCAGGGCAGCAGCAGTGGGAGGTTGTGGTATGGCGGGCGGCAGGAGTTGCAAACATGCCGACACGGGGATTGGGTACCCTGATGTCGGCTTTCTTCGGATTGTGTGACGGATGGCAGGAGCCACCATTTTTACTGAAATATTTCACCAGAAAAGGCATGTAATGGAGGTATGCCATCTGCCACTGCACTTATTCATTTATTTGAATTTTAGTGACTGGGTAAGCCCACTGGGACCATGCAGTCCCTTTTTCAGGGATGACCTGGATGAGGTTACAGGGAGGAGGGGGTACATACATAAGAACAAAGACATAGGCATTTAATACAATTGTGTAGCAATACAAAATGATTCAAATGCAATAAATACAAGGCAGATACAGGATAAGTGTACATACAGTGAAGGCACATTACATACATGGAGATAAGAAAGTCTGAGAGCAAGGTACAATTGTAATCAAAGTTACATGAAGTAAATAATATAAAAGCAGTGATATCAGGGTTTGGGGCATAAAATCAGAGCGGGCAACATATCAGAAACAACAGCTGTATGTAGAGGTGCAGTAGCATAAGTGCAGTATTTAAGCATTTAAACAATAAACAAAACAGACATAGTTTTCAGCCCAACAAAGACAATGTGAATCTTGAAGAATACAGGAAGACTTCGCATTGAGCATATTACAGTAGAAACTGTAAGGTAGATTAGGTAGGGCAGGAGCAGGTTCCTACATTTAAGTGGTTTCAAAGGGCACTTTTGAAGCTGGAGTAGGAAGAGCAAGAGAGGAGAGACGGAGGGAGGTAGTTTCAAGCCCAGGGTGCAGCATAGGCAAAGGATCTGCTTACATCTAGGTGACAGTATGGGACAGACAGGAGGAATGTAGGGCTTGGCAAACAGGTTTTCTTACCATGATATCAGAAAGACTCGACGAGGTGAACAGGTGAGTGAGCTTAAAGGTAAGGCTGAGGGAGGTATAGAGAAACTTATGTTCCAGCTAACGCCAACCTAGGGATGTTAGAACATCACAGTGGTGCTGTTGGGGTTGGGGGGGCAGAGGCAAAGTGTCCTATCCTATGATACAATTTCTTTAACTGATTCAAAAGGGAGGATTTGAGTGTCAGGAATAATGGAGCACCATAGGAAAGTAGTGGAAGGAGGGCGGCCAAGGCAATTTTTTGACAGGAAGCCTCTGATAGTAGTGGGCGGAGCCGGTGGAGCAGTCCCAGTTTCTGGTGGAGGGTTGTGATGGTTTTATGAACATGTGCCTCAAACTATAGGCTTGAGTCGAGGAGGATGCTGAGGTATTTAAAAGAGTGCACCAATTCTAAGGGTTCTGTGCTACAATTGGAGATAGAGAATTGAGGGGAATGGTTAGGTTTGTGGGCATGCAGAAGGAAGAGCATCATTTTGGTTTTTTTTAGAGTTTAGTAGCAGATTGTTGGCCAGGAACCATTCTTCCAGCTGACGGAAGTCAGTGTTCAATTACTAGCTGAGCCGTGGGACGTCTACAGTGGACCTGTAAATGAATGCATCATCTGTATAAAGCTGTACTGCTGCACCACCACAGCATGAGGGCAGATTATTGATAAAGAGAGAGAAGAGTAGCGGCCCCAGAATGGAACTTTGGGGCACATCGAGAGTGATGGTTTGAAGGATGTGACAATGGGACCACATAACACTTTGATGAGCTTGTCTCTGATTGCAGCGGCAGATTTGTTTAATCTCCATGGCTCTCTTTGAAACTGCTGTCATCGGCAGCATGCTCACTGATTGGGGGCTGAGGGACGCACCCACTAAAGCGTTCCCTGCATTGGCCAACTCTGACACACCTCTGCATTTGTGCTACCACCACAAGATGTTGCTTGCATATGCGAGCAAGCCAAAATAATAAAAAGGATGGAGTTCACGAGTGTCTGTCAATTAATACCAAACATATGAAACCTGGCCAGAAATGGGTTCGAGTCTGTTTACCTACACCCCCCCAAGACTACTAAGTAATCTCTAGAATAACTGAGGCATCTAAACATTGATGCATAAAATAGAGCGAATTGTGAGCTGCATCAGAAAATGTGTAATGTATGAAGAAGCTTTGCAAGCATATTAACCATAACAGGACTTCGAGAGCTGAACAAGGAGAATTATCTCATCAGGAGATAGAAACTCATTTTGTAATTGCTAGCCAACATTTCTGATTTTTTTCAAAAAGGGACAGGATAACATGATATGCTTCAGGTAATGTGTTTCTCTGGTTCTACATCTGCACAAATGTGCTAATATATTGTTGTGCCTTTGCTTGAATAGTGAGTTAGTCCCATTGTAAGTTTCTAATCTGTAGCATATGAAAATGCTGCAATCTTTGGGATTTTTTAAATAATTGACAGATACGGTTCTCTATCAAAACTCAGTGTAAGAGTCTTGTATGCAAGATATAATTTACTATGTAATTTACTAGTTATAATTTGGGACATATCGTCCTGTGAAGAAGCATGTCTATACTGCAACTTGATCATACTTTGTCTCTCACCAGTGACCCCTGTGGGCACAGGCACTTCTAGCTGGTTCCATGTGATAAGAGTGAAGATATCAGAGACACAACGGCAAGTACACATTGCCGATAACAGAAACGGTGACCTTACATAACGGCAGACCCAGAATCAGCGAGGTTCACAACACACACTCGAGGTGCTAAACTAACCACTCTTTTAATGTGGGGGGCACCCCTTTACTAATATAACCAACTCCAGGGGGAGACTGACACTGGAGCACAGGAGACAACTAGGAAGGGGGCAATTCAGTGGGGGACCCAAGGCATCAGAATAGACTACAGAGCATACATCCCGTAAACAGGGAATAGTAAAAAAATATGTACAAGTGCTCATCACATAAATACTACAAAATATTTTTCCCACCTGTGGCCAGCTCTAAACCCAGGTCCTCTCACACTGTAGGCATGCACACCCACCACTAGACCAGATGACCATCTCAGAAATGCCTGG
Source organism: Neoceratodus forsteri (assembly GCA_016271365.2). Classification (NCBI taxonomy): domain Eukaryota; kingdom Metazoa; phylum Chordata; order Ceratodontiformes; family Ceratodontidae; genus Neoceratodus; species Neoceratodus forsteri. The sequence goes on along the minus strand of CM028132.1, from coordinate 814,807,779 downwards.
CCAGACTATCTCACATGTAGTTGTTGCCTACAGCTTCCTGTAGCAGTCACTGTATACATCGCTCGCTGTTCTGCTTCCAGTACAGTTGTTCTAGCTGCACCTCACTCACATCTCAAGTTCACTCATTTCACGGTTGCTCAAACTGAGGTGCTCAATTTGACTCATCCATATCACTAGATACCCTTCTAGCTCATTATCCTCCTGGTCTAGAGCCCTCAGTCAAGTGTCTCAGAGTTCCATTTGGCTTGACACTCCACCTCTCTGTCACTAGTCTACTTATGGGCATCTACCTCCTCTGCTGTTTTACAGGGAGGGTCACTTCTTTTCTGGGAGGGTGGTCCCCTGCACTCTGTGGCCAGTTGCTCCACTGCAGCCCTAACTGTGGGAGCACTCAAAGTCTGCCTACTCCTCTCTTCTACCTGGAGCTTCATAGCTGGGCTGCAGGTCTCCTCAGCCTCCTATTTTGGCAGTTCCCCTTACCCCCTGCAGGGCTCACAGAACAGCACCTTCTGCTTCACTGGGCCAAAATGCCCATGGGCCGCACATCACAGGATGCATATGACCAGTGCCTGCTCTATCCCTCTCCTTGACTGCTGCATGCTTAGGTCGTTACTGTCTTTGATATGCTTTGGGTTTTAAATTTTGTTTCTCCTATTCTCTAGGAAGTAGTAATCATTTCTCTCCCCGTGTGCTGTACTTTCACTCATCACTGTATCTGAGCCAGTCTGCTGCATCTCCACACTATCCTCCAACAGGTACTACCTCCGATTTCCCCTTCCATCTGTATGGCAACGCCGAACCTTCCATGGACATCTGACTTTTGCTCTGCCACTTCAAATCTCTTCCCTTGCTCCCTCCATGGGTGCCTCTTCATTGACGCTGCTCCATTTTGCCATTGTGGAGTCAGGAAACCACCTGCACCCCAGTCTGTTCAGTTGCAATGACCCTCCACAGACCTACAATTCTGTTTCCTGCTGTCCAGCTGTTTGATTATGGTGTCTGATGTTTCCCTTTTCTTCCTCCGTTCACGGTGCGCATGCCATGTGTCTCTACTGCTAGGCGGTCTCTGGCCTCCTGGCCTGCCCATTTTTCTTCATACCAAGTAGGCATGATGTTGGGAGTTCTCTTTCCCCACCTCAATGGAAATGCTGGTCAACAGCTGATGGCATGTGCATTTTTGGCTTCTCCTTCTTTTCACATGGGGAGAACTTAGGATTAGTTTGCTTTCTTTTTGATCAAGCAGTGCTGCTGCTCTTTCAGTGTGTATGTGCCCCCATAAAATAACTAGTAGAACACATTTTATTTTAGACAAAATGAGCTTTTGCAGCTGCAACTTTAATGCCCTGCTACGATCACTCTGGAGCCACGAATCTCTGTTAGAGCTCTATGCAAATGCCTCAGGGCCCCCAGTGGTATGCACCCCTAATGTGGGGGTGGGGTGGGGAGGTTGACTTTCACTAGTCATTTATGGACTGGGACAACTGGACGTGAACAGGGTGCATGCATACACAGCCATACTCAACTATATACGAACATCAACGTCCCAGTTAGTTCACAGACTATTTTTTTCAGTCCCAAAGCATTTACATGCATTTCAAATGTTACATTTATTTTTCTTATATATGACCTCTATCCCATGGGCAGTTACCTTCTGGACAACCTGTGCATACTCTGATGTGAATACTAATGCAGCCTCTGCCACGGCACAAAACCAGTGTGTCTCGAGACTACTGTGTACCATGAGACTCCAGGGCCTACAAATTTTGTCCTTGGGCCCAGGCTGCCTCAGCCAATCTCATTTGGAAATCCTAGCCCCCACTGGTGTTCCAGCCTGATACCTTTTCCTTTCTTGCTCTGATCCTTAACCATCATGGGTGATCAGACAGAAACCATTCTGCCCCTGCCATATGGCAGAGTTACATACTACAGTCCGATGGATTTCATACTGCTTTGGTAGCAAAGTTGATCTGCAGCCCTAGACTGCACTTCAGGCCTGAAAGCGAGCAGGGTGCTCTTGAACAGAGGACCCCCCACTGTCCACCCTTCCTCTAGGGCTTTATCTTTCCAATTCTCTAAGCTCTCACCAGTCACCTTTTGCTCAGGGCGTCTCCACTGAAACCTGAACCTGGCAGCCTTATGCTGCACCAGGCATGGCCTCCCAGGAGAGAACTAGGGGGCACATTAACACTCCCACCCCCTAGTGAAGTGGAGGGGAATGTTACATTTGTACTCAACCTCTGTGCTTCATTTTGTCTCTTTTAACTCACCTATGAGTGCCTAATTGCTGCTGCAGCTATTCATGGTTTGTAAAGCACTTTGAAATGCAGTGTATGTATAGAAAATATTATATAAGACCAACTTAATTTCCTCCTTTCAAGTACTGATAAGAACACAGTTTCACCTGGTGGTTAGAGCAGAGTCCTATGAGCCAGACATTCCAAATTGGAGTAGACACACAAAAGAAGCAGTACATGCTGGTCCAAGTTTAGTGCAAGTGAAACTTGTAATAAATTTATAGTGTATGGTGGAACGGCATTGTTCATTGAAATCTAGCGCTCTCAAAATGTTGTTCTGCTGCACTAGTGACGTCCGTAGTGCAGCAGAACCAAAAAGTGACATCCGCAGGACAGCAGAACAAGTCCTCGAGCAGCAATCTGACAGTTAGTCTTATTTTAAAAAGAAAGATGTAGTATTTTTTTTTTTGAGGCAATGACGTTCCACTATACACTGTGCAGAACAGTGCATGCATGCCATTTAACGGCAGGGCTGTTCTTTCACCTCGTTGGTACTATGACGACTGATTACCTCTCAAGCTGCGCTCTCGAGGTAATCTGTCGTCATAGTACCAACTCGGTGAAAGAATAGCCCTGTTGTTAATTGGTACTCATGCACTATCCTATATATACTGTATAGTGGAATGCTGTTATGCATGAATTTCCATGCCTGGAACATGCTTGTTCTGCTGCAGTAGTGATGTCATTATGTTGTTCTGCTGCAGTAGTGATGTCACTACTGCAGCAGAACCACTCAGAATGCTGGCACATTGTTGCTTTCCTCTATATAATTCTGTGGTGACAGTATTCTAGAATCTCTAGAGACTTTTCAAGTCAGTTTCATTATGAAAAGGAAAAAAAAAACACAAAGCACACACTTCACATAGTACTACTATACACTATAAAAAATACAGGATGAGCAACTTTATGCACAACCTGTGTGTTCTGTCACCTTGGGGTTCTGATTTCCATAGACCTCTCGCGCTTCGCTCTCGAGGTCAGAGGGAATCAGAACCCCTCTGTGGCAGAACACACTAGTTGTGCATAGTTGCCCATCCAGTATTCTCTATATTGAACAATAAACTGCAAAACTGTCAAACTTCAGTGCTTCAAGGCACACTGCCTCTTCTTCAAGGGAAGATGTAGCCTGACTCTGACAAACACATTTTATAGGGTTACTCATAAAGTGCCATTACATTTAATTAATTAAACATTTAAACATTTATTTATGTGTTTTGGATACCGGGTAAGATACTCTAGGCATACATATGGCTGTTTTCAGGCATGATCTGGGAGAATTACAGAAACTTACCTCATCAGTACAATAATGGTAAAAATGTAAATTAGGGGAAAGACATTAGTTGGGAGTCACAAGTAAACAAACCACTAACAATCACTTAGAGATTGCAATAAATACATGTTCAGACCAGCAACAGTTAGTTCTTTCTTTTTTTTGCCCCCTCTCTCTGCCACTGTGGGACTTCCTCAGGGTTCCCTAGACTGTGGTCCCCTAGTCCCTCCTCAGGTACCTCCTGAGGTGACGCTCGAACCTACCTCCATGCTGCCTTGGCCTACCTCCCTGGGGCAGGGAGGAGGGGGGAACCCCTTTACTCTCACCAGTCCATTAGTGTGTATCAGGAGGTCCTTCTTTGGTATCCATCAGCAGCCCAGTTATGGGTTGTCTGGGGCAGTCAGGTCCCATCTCTGTCTTCAGTGGCAGGGTCCTTTTCCCTGGTTTTCTCAGCTCCTCCGGATGTTGGCACTCTAGGAGAGCCTAGGGGAGCCTAGGGGCGGAGCACGCAGTGGCATGCATACGCTCCGGCTCTCATCCTTCCTCCCTTCCTCATGCTAGCCCACTGCATCACCACCTGTGGTCACCCAGGTGGCGGTAGAGCAGCAGGACAGGCAACTCACCCTCCTGGAGGAAGAGAGCAGCCTCTGGATGCTCATTCCTCCTCCCCTCCCGGCCAACTCTCCAACCACCCGAGTCTGTTCCCGAACCCAGGTCAGTGGCGCCACAAGCGGTAGCTCTACTGCTGCGCTGTCAGGCCAGCCTTGCAACAGTTAATTCTTAATGGGATTATACAATATACAATTAACAATCAGCACTCTTAAATAAGCATCATTTAGTAGCATTCAAAATATTTAATAACTTGAACACTGGAACAACTTTCATATGAAACGTAAGATATTTTTAAAATTGGAAACCCAAAAAGTGTTATGTGCAAATTCAGTTAAGCGTTCATGATAAAATGTGTGTAAAAAGAAAAATATAAGGAGGAAAACCAAAGGAACATGGGAAGGATATAGAAAGAGAAGGGGGAAGGAAGACTGTATATGGAAAAGAGAAGTGGGAAAAATGATTACAAGGAAATAGCCAAGCTATATAAAATAATCCAACTATGATTCAAGAGATATTAGACAAAAATCCGCCCAATAAAACTGGATACGAAATACAGGACAAGCTAGAACAGATAAGTACCGGATACCAGAGTACCAGAGTGAGGTGTCCAAGAAGAGGTGGAAATATTAAGTGAACAAAAGTGACAAAAAACATAGACCTAAAGGGAAACAAGACAACACAGCATAGTTAACCCATTATGTGCTGTATAAAAATAACATGTCCCAATCCGAAAGCTACCTCTTAACACACACAATTTATAAATACAGTTCTGAAGTAACCTATGGGAAGGCAGTTCAGAGGACAACAGAGAAATTTATTTCCTCATTAAACCCAAGAGGCTGAAGAGCACTGAGGCAGAAGATCGAATGTGACTCCTTTTTCGAGGAGTACAGTATCTGTATTTGTCACTACCACACAGACTGGAGATTGAACATATTCCAGTGTAAAAAACTTTCAGATCTATAGGGCGATGGATGTGCACTAGATCAATGTGTGCACCTATGACAGAGTCAGATTTAACATTTCTAAAGACTGCAATGTGCTTCTGGCTGCACACCTTGACTGGTCTGAATGTCCTACATATATAAAATACAAAAGAGTTACAATGAAAATGAAGGCATAGACATAGGCAACAAATGGTATACTGCACAATATGAATTTACTAAATTTAACCTTAATTAGGATGGTGAAAACTATTGCCACTAATCCCATGCCTGCATATTAAACAATGTCCACAAATGTGGTGGCAGCTGGGTAATCTGTTTTGGTTAATCTGGTTGAAAATGACTATGGTTAATCAACTATTTTAGATGTGTTGCATGGTTAAAAGCCACCCTAGGTAATACTGAGAAGAGGCAGGAACATTGCAATTGAAAAGAGGATTCCAGTTGTTAATAATGAGGTACTTAAAGTTTGTTGGAATGCCATTATATTCATGTATAAATGCCAGTTGTGCCTTGACTCTCCTTTTGTTTCTCTTTAGGAATCAAAAAGTCTTCCCTAGTTAATGATCTATCTCTACTCAAAGCAATATCTAAGTTGGATGTTTAAGAACCTTTCTGGTAGAATCTGTCATACTTTTCCTTTGGGTGGGAGGCAAACATCTGTCTCAGTTGAACTGTTGTGTTTTAACTTTAGGAACTGTCCCTAATGTAGGGAAGCAACCAAGAAAAGGTGGGTGGACACTCCTGGTGTGCAGCAATGTGTTGCCAGCCGTTTCCTTTCTGAAACCTTTTGATGGATCTAGTTGTCCTCACACTGGGGGGGGGGGTGTAGGGTTGCTGCTGAATGCCTGTCACACCTGTGTGTCATTGCATGCATGTGCAACCATACCATTGCAAGCCAGCACCCCAGGGGAGAAAATCAGCGGGAAGGAGGAAAATGGTGGATGTCCAAGCTGGCAGCCCCTGCAGGTGCACACATGACCGACACAGCTGGCTGCCCACCATGTTATGATTCTGGCTAAATGGTGAATAACTGGTAAATCCAAAAGAAGATTGGTGATGGGCTGGGGGAGGGTGCTGCCAGATGAGACTAGAGCGAGAAACAGCTTGGTAAAAAAAAAAAAAAAAAGAAAATATTATGTTTTAATTAAATTGGTGCTCACAAATGTTAAATAAACAGTAGTGGTGACAAAAAGTTACAGTATATGCAGTGTATGCATATATACTTTTCAATCTCTAGTGTTTTTCCTACACTAAGTAGCCTACTTTAAACTGATAGTTGCCTAATTATATTCCTTTATTTTTGAGGACTAGGGGTTGTGAAACATAAGCTAATCAAATGATGAGTGCTAAAACCAATATGTTTTGCTTTGTTCTAGATGAGAAACTTCAAGCTGTAGTCATGGAGAGATTTGCCTGCTCAACATTTAGTTATACAGCAGAAGAAGAACTACATTATTTGCTGTATTCCAGCTGTTTGTACTGTTTTTTTCATGCTAGTTAAACAGACAGAGTGCTCAAAGATACCAGATAACTCAAATATAGTGATATACTATAGCATTGCTTATATCTGTATCTATCTCTCTATATATATTTATAAAATGGGTAAGGAAAAAGGAATCATCTAATTGGTTGAAACACATCACATGACCATGCGTATATCAGAGCGCCTCAGCTCACCTGCACTTTCACCCCCCTCCAAAACAATTTTACCATTTTATAAGATAGATAACCCACTCTAGGGTGTGCGGTCATGCTCTGATATTCGCACTCCTTGGGTGGTTGATGCACTCAGCCTGCAGCCTCATGCATAACAATGCACACCAAGATGTGTGTATATCAGAGTGCGACTGCACACCCTAGAGTGGGTTATCTATTACATATATATATATATATATATATATATATATGTAATAGATTACCACTCTTAGATTTAATGCGGTCGCTCTCTGATATATGCCGCGGCTTGGTGTGCGTTATGCACACAAGGCCACAGGGGTCGAGTGTGTCAACCACCAAGGCAAGTGTGATATCAGAGCACAACCGCACATCCTAGAGTGGGTTATCTTTCACAAAATGGTAAAATAGTTTTAGCAGGGGGTAAAGTGCAAGTGTGCAGTCGCGCCTAATATACGCACGGTCTTGTGGTGCTCAAGCTCCAATAAAAGAGCAGCAATTTCCTACCCATTTTATAATATATATATATATATATATATATATATATATTGCATATATAATATAGTGATTACAAATGATAAAATTAAGATTAGTAGAAATGGAAGTTGTTAGGAAAGTATAGCACAAGAAATTAGAGGCCATATTTCAAAAGGGACTAGTGGTCCATAAACTCCCTTCACTCATTTTAACCTGGGTAGCTATTTTGTATTAGGTTAAGCAATGGGTAGGTCAGACTTCATAGAGAGCTTTTAGAAGTGATTAATTAATATGCTGCAACTTTCAGATTTTCTGCCAAACTGCTATCACTGAGCCTGATGATGCAGTGGCAGTGGAGATTCAGTTTCATGTCCCAAGACTCAGAATTATGTAATAGGCAGGCAGGAGGAGAGTGCATCCCAAAGGATGCTTTCCTCCTTCAGAAATGGAAAGTTGGAGCCCCCAATGCAACACTAGCCCTGGTTCCTCAGAGAGGGTGGTGCATACAGGAGCAGTGTAGCAGTTGGGACCTGTGTGAGTGGGGGTAGTTTAAGGTCCTTTCTGGAGCAAACATGATAAGTGGAGAGGTGTTGCCTGAGTGGCTGATATCACTACATCTCCCATGTGCAATAGGACTGCTCGGTTGCCCCTCTCTCAGTAGATTTAGAACTTTTGCCATTTGCTTAGAAAGACTGAGCTCCACCCGGTGAGGACATGGGGGAGAGGATGCTGAGGATTCAAGATGGTTAGCAGTGGCATCAGGCATGGTCAAGGATATCCTAGATGGGAGAGAATCAGTATCAAGTGGAAGCAGTCTCCTGCTACCTCATGAAGGAATCAGAAATAAGAAACATGCATTGGTCACTGCTAAAAATGTTTGCTTGCATATTATAATAGTAAAATTGTTATACTTTATAAGTAATGGAGGGAAAATTAAATAAAGAACTTACCTACTCCAATAAAGTTGGAGAATACTAAGGACATTGGGGATCAGTAGGAGCCTGGAAAGCAAGATAAGAGGAGACTGAAGAGACAGAAAGGGTCAGAGGTCCTAGAGGAGGGAACTAGAGAGTTAGAAATAATTAACAAGGATACTTATCTGATAGTTAAAGCGATTTACCAAGTTTGGATATATGAACACATATACTACAAGGTGACTGCATATCGAACTGATTTGCAATGTATTTTGATAGATGCATAGCCTATTTTAGCAAATTAAATCAGGTTTTCTCCTTCACAAACCAGGAAGTGTCATTTTGTGTATTGGAGCATGTATTTGGTGACCTTTGACACTCATTACCTTTGCAATGTCACCACAGGGAGATCTGTGCTCTGCAATTAAAATTAGTTTTTGGTCACAGCAATTCTGTCTTGATAACAGAGCTCTTGGTCGCAGCATGCAGCACAACAATGGCAATGTCAAACAGTTCATTTTCAGGGTCCGATGATGAAAGCATTATGTTGTCCTGCACTAACAGTGATCTTTTGGACACTGACATAGTGTCACAATTTGACAACCACTGCATAGTAGATCCCCACAGGGATGACCCTATGACAGCAACGAGAATGATGTGGGCAGTAGCTCAGGCAGTCACAGCAGTAGTCCCGATCCATTCCAGTACAGCAGCGAGAGCAGACTTAGCAACACGGACTGTTAATATTATATTTTGCTACTTAGTGCTACGGTTTGGTTCCTGTCATTGCTGTAATTTTACTGTGCAAAATCGAGGTATGGTGTGTGTTCTGTTACTCCCAGCATTGATCTGCCCACACAAATGCTAGTGATAGTACCCTGGGTTTTTATATTTCTTTTTTTGGGGGGGGGATTGCTTTCCCTATACGAATGAGTTGTTGGCCACTCCAACTTGACACTGAGAGCACGGCTCGATCTGGTGGCATTGCTTGAGCAGGATAAATGGCTCACAATTTGTCCAAATCCAGTTTCTCCAAATTTCTCACCTGGTACTAGTTAGTAGTGACCTCCTGCCAATTGATTTATTAGTCACTCACTCTGATGGAGCACAGGGTGGAAATTACAAGCAGGCATCTTGCACCCCAACCACTCCAAACCCCCCAGCTGCACACATACACTTAGAAAAATGCTGCAGCAAAGAGCTTTTATTATCTGTAAATTATTTATACTGTTTCAGTCTGTCTTTGCCCTAGTGCCAACTGGTCTACGCTATAGCTTTCTTCTCTTGTATGTGTGTTTTTGGGGGTGGGAGGCCTGCTTGTACTTTCCCCTTTAGAGGTATCAGTGATTGAGTAACGTGTTGAAGTTACCTGTTCCCCTGTTTACGGCATGTTATAAATTTAAAACTACAAATTATTGCACCAGCTTTGTGTTACCTCTATCTGCTCAGGAACTATGCAGACTGCAGCTGTCATTAGTGTCTGCATAAGTATATGTAATACCATCCTGGCATTGGCTTATTGCTGCTACATGTGTGCCTCCAGGTGCATTATGAATTGAGCAAAAAACACACAGTACAGTTGGTGATTGTCCCCAACCCCCCCAAGGTTAAAAATGACACTGCCAATACCCTTCTCATGGAGAAAGAGACTGCGTTTATGTTTAGATAGCCTAAGTACTGTTTGATTGGTCCACTACAAAAAGAGACATATCCTTGCGGTAGGTACTCAAGTGTTAGACTGTATTTGAACCACTCTTCCTCACTTATGTCACCATACTTCATTACCACTTCGGTCTGTGTCAAGCCATTTGTGTTTTCCCATTTTTTCCATTACAGTGGATCTCTGATGCACATGCGTAAAGTGTAGAGCAAATACAACAGATGCTGTACTCTACTGTCTCCAATGCCTTTCGATGTTATGGTGCATTGTGTAGACTCCCTGCATTCATTGCTGTGTAGCTCATATTTTTGTTCAGACATTATTCCCTAAGTATGCCAAACTGACTAGCACACTTTGCAATATAAGACCATAGAAGCCATACATTGGTACCACAGTGTCGGGAGAGGATGGCAACTGCAGTCTCTTCTTTTGCTGATGCTCCGGAGCACATACAGTGATGCTATAATCCTAATTATAAATAAAGACTGTATGTTAAAATGTTAAAAAACAAAGTGTTTAATTCTGAGATACACTGTAAACTATGTAAAGTATAACTATGTACTGTACATAACTGATTTTATTGCATTCATTTTTAAACTTAGCGAGGAGCTGGCAAGCTGGAGAAACAATTCAGTGCGCCATGTCCCTTTATTCATGCACATCTAAGCATACTTTGGTGATCAGTGTTATGATGCTTGCATGAGAACACCAAATGAGCCCAAGAAAACACAGAAGCACAGGAAAAAATATAAGCTGTCTATAATGATGGTGACAATCAGAAATGCAATAGCAAAGGCAGTTTACTGAAGCAATCACACTGGAAGCAGCACTTGCCAAAAATACACAGTTTATTGCACTGTTCTCCTGGGATTGGACTGTGCAGCTCAGTGCTTATACTCTTACTGCACGTTACAATTCTGAACTGTTGAAAAAGTCATCCATTTAACACAGACCTCTGTGTACCAATACTGAAAAGCTTACTGCAATTTATAGATCTGCCCAGTTCAAAAGTTGTCCTTTTGTGTCCCAATACGCTACAGATTACAGCTCCACTCAGTTAAAAAAATGTATTTTTTATACAGACTTGTTGTTATAATTATGTACTTGCAGCACTTACTAAAACTGTAACACTGTAGTCAAGCAATGTAGATTGTGATGTTCCTAGAACCAATGGACCTAGGACACAGAGCTTAGTCAGATGAGTAAAATTGAAAATCAGGAGAAATTACCACTTCTGCAATCCCAAAAGCAAGTATCCATCTCAGCTGCCAATATAACAAACAGTTTCAGTTATCAGTGCTGTAATTTTTGCCAGTTCAGTTTTGGATCTGCTCTCACTGAGGCTGGGTCCAGGAAAGACGAATGAACAAGCAGTGAAAAAGGTGCAGTGGGAACACCTTCTCTGTGCTGATGTCACTCTTGCATGTGAATGCACTGCTCAGTCATGTGAGAACTTCAAACAAAGAAAAAAAAACATGCAGAGACAACTGTAGCACAAAAATGTTAAAAAACTAAGCATCTGAATATATTTAATACTTCACTTCAGGGCAGCTGAGCTTTGCATCACTCAATGAAGGGAAGGTGATCTGCAAACATGACATCAGGGGAAGTTGGTAAGTCACTTTAAACATCCCATGTCTGGTCAGATATGGGGATTTAAAGAAGAATGAGGTTAGGATAACCAGAAACACTAATTGTGAGAAGAGAGACAGAGAAGCAGATGAGTGAAAGGGTATGGGATAAGAGTAGAATCAAAACAAAGGGCATTGTAAATGAAAAGGAACAGTTTAATGTCAAAGTGAAAAAGAAAGGAAAATATTCAAGATTCAAGATTTTTATTTAAAACAGGAAAGGTGGAAAAAAACAACTTGATCTTGTTCTCATTTACAGTGGCATCTTGGAAAAGGCTGACACGAGAACTATAATGTTTCTGTTACAAATGTTTACATAATAAACAGAACATAAATAAATACAAGCATTTATAAAACAATAAAAACATATATGAAATAGTGGATAATGCATGGTCCTCTATTGGTAACTGGTTTGTTAACCATCGAGAGGTTGCCAGGGCGACCATGTAAACCTCAAGAGCAAAGCTCGAGAAGTTTATGTCACCATGGCAACCACAAGATGGTTAACATAAACCGGTTACCGATAGAAGGACTGTACATTATATTTTATAATGTATGGTCCAAAGAAAAATGAAGACGGCTCCTTACTTTTTAAATATTAGTCACCGCCATGGTTGTTCAGGGTCATTCTCTCACTGCTGTGCCCCTCCGCCGGTTCATGAGAAAAAAAAAAGGCTTGCACATGTGCAGATCGTTTCCAGTTGTTAACCCATCGTTATGGGTTAACAACATCGTGACATCACATCGATGGTAAAACATTGTTATAAAAAGATAGATTTCTACATATAACAATGTTCTACCATACATTATTATACAATAAACAACAGCAACAACAGCAAACATTGAGCTACATTACAACTTTGAAATAACTATTGACAAGAGTCATAGCAGATCAAATAACTCTTGTTAAACCACTTTTTTATACTTTGCAAAAAGGGCAATAGCCCATCAATAGGGTGTAAATGCACAGGAAAAGAATTCCAGTATTTTGAAACTTTATATGTAAAGGTCTGGCACCCCATGGAATATTTAACAACAGGAACAAGTTCAACTCCAAGTGGTGACCTAAGATTATTTTTACATGATCGAAAAGTGAACAATTCTTGAAAATAAAAAGGAGTTTTCCGTTTAACACATTTCCATGTCAGAATAAGTGTGTGTAGAATACTCTTCTGATCCAAACTGTTCCAACTAATGGACCTAAGTAGGTCACAGTGGTGGGTACACCTGTGAAGTTGAAGAATGAACCTTGCGAGTTTGCAATAAGCTACATCAAGTCTAGAGAGGTACTATAAGTAAGATGAGCCCTGGAAATAATTACAGAGCCATAATCTATTAAAGGAAGAATTATAGATTGCACTAACCTAAGTCTCATGTTGTAAGAAAAACAGCCTTTGTGTTGATACAAAAACCCTATTCGAGCATTTACCTTCGTAACAGTAATCATGATGTGATGGTCCAATTTAAGACAATCATCAAGCCAAAGGCCTAAATATTTATAATACAGGACTTTCTCAAGGACAGAATTATTATGGGTAATTATATTTAGGTTAGGACAAGATTTTAAATGATAAGGGGTACCAAATTGCATGACCTGAGGTTTTTTTTTGTTCAATGTAAGTAAATTATGATGAAAAAATGTCTGAGCCTCATTAAATGCCAATTGCAGGTTTGCTTGCAAACCCCAAAATTTGTGTTCCAACTGTAAGTACTGTAACAGCATCATCACCAGAAAGATGTAAAGCCAAATTTTTCTGAATTATTTTTTAATTAGTAATACATAAGTTAAAAAGCTGTGGTCCCAGAACAGCGCCCTGAGGATCACAATTACTTACAGAACCAGTGTTAGAATGTACACCATTAAATGGGACCATTTGAGCCAGTCAAGTAAATAACTTTCCAACCAGCTGTAAAAGTTTGAATTGTGACCCCCAAAACTCAATTTATGTAACATATGTTTATGATTTATTGTGTCAAAGGCCTTGGAGAGATAGATGAAAATGACCTATGCTATGGAATCACAATCAATCGCTACCTGTAAATCATTTGTTAATTTCACCAAGTCTGACTGGTTTCATAGCAGGGGAACCAAATTTGGTTCCTCTGCTATGGGACCACTATCAACCACTACCTGTAAATCATTTGTTACCAAGGCTGACTGGGTGCTGTGATAGAGAATTATTTTTCTACAAGCTTTTGACACAACAGGAAGAAGGGAAATGAGTCAATCATTTGAAAATAAGGTGTTGTTACCAGACTTACAGACTGGTGTGACTTTTGCCAGATTCCATGAGTCTGGAAAGGCACCAGAGAGAATGGACATATTAAAAAGATATGCTAGGGGGTGACAAATTTCTGGTGTAGCATTTTTCAAAACCCTTGGACTTATTCTTCACTAGTTGTGCAGCTACTCTTTTATCCGATCTACCTCGCCCCCCTGTACAACTCTGCTAACACCACCCACCTCCCTGACCCCCGGCTTCTCATTCCAACTGGTCACACCGGCCGAAGTACTAAAAGCACTGTGGGCACTCAGTCCCGACAAGAGAAAATGCCCCACAGGCCTGGACGCAAAAATGCTTTACCTGTCAGAACCAGCCATCACCACCCCACTAGCTGCTCTCTTCAATCTCTCTTTTATGCTTGTTGACATCCCAACTGACTGTTGGAAGTATGCTGTAGTCATACCCCTCCCTAAAGGGGGAGATCCTTCCTCGCCAGGTAGTTACCGTCCCATCTCCCTTCTCCCCATCCTGGCTAAACTACAGGACCATCTTGTACTAGCCCAACTCACCTCCTTTCTCGACTCCTCTGCCTTCTTCACCCCATACCAGTCTGGGTTTTGTAAGTCACACTCAAACATTACCTCCCTTCTAAGGCTCACCAACACCATCCTCACTGCATGGACAAGGCGCACACCACCTCAGCCATTTTCATCGACCTTGCAAAGGCCTTTGACACCATCTCCCACTCTCTACTTGTATCCAAACTTATGAGGGCCGGACTCTCCGGAGCCACCACCAATTGGTTTCACTCGTACCTGTCAGGCAGATCTCAGTCGGTAAAAATTGGACCACACACTTCTAACTTCCTCCCGGTCAATACCGGCGTCCCCCAAGGCTCGGTCCTAGGACTGGTACTCTTGTCCATTTTTCTGAATGACCTACCCTCTGTATGCCCACCCACTTCCATTCACATGTATGTGGACAACACCGTCCTGTATGCCTCAGGCCCTTCCCCTGCTATAGTGGCCTCTACACTCCAGGAGGACTTCAATGCTATTCAGCTCTGGTTCCGTGCAAAACAGCTGTTTCTCAATACTAAGAAAACTGTCTCCCTAACTTTCGGCTCACATCAAAGACTCTCCCATCTCTCCTCGCCCCCCACCTTCCTCACCCTTGACGGGACTCCCTTGGAGGCTTGCACCTCCTTCAGATACATAGGAGTCTGGCTCAACCAGCACCTTGATTTCTCCATACACATTGACTCAATCCACAAGAACCTACATTCAAAATTAGGAGCCTTATATTGCAACAAGGACTGTATCCCCCCACCCACCTGAAAGGCAATTGTTCAGAAGATGATCCTCCATTTACTTGACTATGGTGATGTAGTCTATGGCGCTGCACCCATATCCTCCCTTTCCAGTCTGGACACACTCTTTCATTCCTTCTGTCACTTCATCTTGGACTGCCCCCCTACAACTCACCACTGTGACCTCTACAGGTCCCTTGATCTGCCCTCACTCCATGATCGCAGGCAGCTACACTGCACCAGAACCATAGCGAAATACTGGGCACAGTTTCTTCCACCCTATCTTGAATCCACCCTCTCCACCCAATCACTGCCTGCCTACTCCCTCAGGAGCACTGACACCAGACTCTTTCATATCCCACATATGGGGTCAGCTAAAGGCCAAGCAGCTTTCAGATACCGCATGCCCAAACTTTGGAATGCATTGCCAACAGACATCAGACTCACCACAAAATCTCAGCAGCTCAACCACCTACTAAAAACACACCTCTCCTCCACATGCAGTTGCACCTAGGACCATCTAGTGGTGGCACCCAATGCCATACAGCTATTAGCCTCACTTAGCAGGTCCTTTACACCTGTACGCTATGCACCGCATCCTTGAACATGGGCTAGACAGCCCATAAAATCCTCCCACTGCTGTCCCCACCACAGTTATATAATCATCCTGAGCAGCGTTAGGGTTCAGTTATCATAGGTGCCTCAGCAAATCACATTTTCTGTTGTATAGCTTTGTTACTTCTAGTTACTTGTTAAGCGTACCTTGGCGCTCTCATTCCTAGGAGCCCTGTTAATCTATTGTCACATGTTCTATGTCCCTGATACAATCCTGTAAACTTGTATGTCCCTTGCACAATTCTGTACACTTCAATAATATTTATTGTCTGTATTCTGCTCCTCTTCCCCCTTCCCCCAGGATGCATCTGGAATCGAGTGGTATCTCCACTCAGTATGCCTTCCTGGTGACACGCTTAAATAAATAAATAAATACCATCAGGTACTTTAGATTTGCATACATCAGGTTTCAACAATGAGGCACACACTTCATCAGCAGTAAATGGAGTCAGTAATAAAGGAGGAGGTTTTTTTGGACAAGGAAGTATTTAAAGAAGTGGTGTCAGAATCAAAGAATAATGGATTATAACCGGAAGAAACAAAATGTTTATTAAATGTATTAGAGATTGATCTTGAACTAGTTAATTTTGAACTTTGAAGTTCAAAGTATTTTGGAAAATTGGGGGTCGAAGAAGAACACCTAACAGTTCTCCAAAAAGCACCAGGATCAGAGTTCTTACCATTATTTATTTTGTCAAAAAGTAACTGTGTTCAGTCTGATGAATTTCATTAATGTAACGATTTCTTAAGGCTCTGTATAACTATAAATCAGAGGGAAGACTGGGACATTTTGCTTATTTCCAAGCTTTGTTATACAAGTGGCGAGGTTTGGCCAAAAAGGACAAATACTGAGGAAAATTGTAGCAGAAGTATAGAGAAAAGTGGTGCATGACAGTATAAGTACTGGGTATTAGGCCAAGTACCTGGTGCTGGCTATCGGTTCCATGTCATAACGATGATTGCTAAATAGTGATCACCATTACACCGAGTGTACATTGCCGAAAAACACAACAGCAAGGTACACTCCCCAGCAAGAAAAACAATAGCGAGGAAAACTAACTAAAATATCTGTGCCCCCCCACACCCCCCAGAAGGCCAGCTCAGCAATACCCCACCAGATTACATGCCACATACCTCCTCCTCCTTCTTGAACCTTCCTCTTCCATTTCTTCACCCTACTCAGCAGTCGCTGTTATTTACCCTAACTTGGTGCTGTAACCGCACCTCATTACCCTTTCAGGGTAGCTCACATTCGGGCACTCAAACTGAGTTGCTCGAAACTGAGTCACTCAATTTGAGTCACCCATATAATGTGCTACCCTGGGGGATCTTTACATTCCTGCTTTCAGTGTGAGGCTCAAATTTTGTATTCTCACCTAGTGTTGCACTGGATGAGAATATTAGTATTCATGAATGGTGATGAGAACAAAATTGTGCTGCATTGGACACAGAAATCAAATTTTTGATGGAACATATAAGGACAAGGTGGGTGGAGTTGGACCTGAGATATATGGGGTGTGGGGTTTACAATATTAAAAACAGGTACTAGCAGAATTGGTGGCTGGGGGGCAGTGATTTTTTTGTGTTCTTCACAGGCTCCTTGGCTTTGACAGGGGATTACTGCATTTAAATCAAAACAAGCTGACAATCCCCAACTCCAATGAAATAAGTTGCAAAAGTGGTACCAGTCTCTGGACCGGATCAGATGCCCAAAGCTGAAGGCAGCATTATTGAGCCATGTATGCAGAAACAGTTACCTAGATCCCATGTAATGAGAGAAGAAGAATGACAGTGGGTATTCTGCTGGTATAAAGTCTACTAGAGATCAATATCTGACACCTTGTCTGCATCTAAATATGAAAGACACAACTTTCTCAACAAGGAGCCATGATTATCTGTTTGTAGGGCCCACTTTAGTACTGACAGGACAAGGCATTTCTTTACTTAAAGGGTAGTGTCAATATGAAATTCTTTACCACAGAATGTGGTTTAAGAAACAGTGACATAACTTAAAACTCATGTTGATAAGTACATGAATGCTGTGGGAATTAATGGCTATCATTTCTGATAGATGACAAACTCAAAAATTCATATGTGGCCTACTTCCACCTGTACTTTCCTATATTTTTATGTTCCCTCCCAAGAAATGGTTGGAAAAAAGGAAGAAAATAAGGGGGATGAACATCACAAAACAGAGACTATAGATAATACAACCATAAAAAAGGAAAACTACAGCAACAGCAGGGGTCAAGCTAATCAAGGTCAAAATATTGAAAAGAAAACAAATGACAACAACAACAAAAACTGGCATGAGAATTAATGATACAGGGAAATGAAGACTATAGAGTGCTATAAGAGAAAATAATATATTATTCAAGATCCAATGCCTTCCAGCTTAGAACAAAATGAGAAGGTGGCTGATAGAACACTGCTGTTAAAACGTCAATGAAATGGAGAAGGCATATTTCAGCTTAAGAGCGGCTACTTTCAACTCCTTGTGCGTATTGAAAGGCATCCCTCAGAGGTCCATCCTTGGGCTCATTATGTTCTCCTTATTAATTGTCTCCCTCTCCAAGGACTGTAAGCAATGTTATATGCTTCTCTATGCTGATGACTTGATTCTTTTCCATAGTTCCAAGTTCTCAGGTGATATATCCTCCATCCTCACAGAAGAAATCAGTTTTGCCAAGAGGTGTTTCCTAGCTAACAGGCTTCTTGTTGATGGCAAAAATACCAAGGCCATGCTGTTTGGGTCCAACCCTAGACTTGTCAAGGTATCAAAAGAATCTAACCCACTGCATATCCTGTCACCTGATGATACCCCCCCTTGAACTTGTCACAACCTTCAAACACCTTGACCTCAAACTCAATCACTCCTTGACCTATACAGAACACATAGGGCTCACAATGAAACTTATTAGATAGAAACCAGGGATACATTTTTGGCCTAAGGACCATATGACCCCAGAAGTATATCTGCCCATTACTAAAGGGACTTTACTCCCCCTGCTGGACTACTGCTCTCCCATTTATATGCATACAGTACCTTCTCCTCCTCCTCCTCCTCAAACCTGTCTAGTCTAAATATAGCCTACAACAATATTTGTAGGTGTGCCCTGATGGCCCCTTACTCCACTCATCACTGCTCCCTTTACCAATCCTTTGGCTGGTTCTCCCTTCAAGCTCACTGTGAATACCTGCTAGGCTGCCTCATTGATAAATCCCTTCAGCACTTGAAGACCTCCCCTTTGAATTGCCTATTCATGCCCAAGCTGTGCCCCTGCAGCCTCAGGTACTCATCACGTCTGCTCCATCATGGCTGCTAATGGAACATCCCCAGGTGACAACCTATATGGGTCAAAAGACCTTCTCTGTTGCTGCCGCTTCCCACTGCAATAGTCTATCAATCTCACTCCATTCCCTAGGTGATAAACTCCCTGTTAGAAACCTACTGCTGAGCCCTTATAAGGCAACTCTCATATCTGTTTCAACTTGGAAGTACTGCCCTAATATTGCCATATGTCTCCGATGAGTTGATTATGCTACACATTTGGTCTTTAGCTATCAAACAGTACCTCATGTTGCCATTGCACAAGATGAATAGTTGTGTAGTTTGTATGAATTATTCTTTTGACCATGTTAACTGTCTGAATTTTAGAGTTTTGATTTTGCCACTAATGTTCACGCATTGCACCATGTCCTATACCCTGTTTGACATATTGCCTTGCATTGTATTTCCAATTACATCTTGCTATGTATATGTTAATTGCCTTGCCTGTATGTTATTTTCTCAGTACTCTTTTGTGCCACCTTGATGGCCTAGGTCATGCCTTTAAACAGTCCCTGGGATCAGCACACCCATTCAGTTAACACACAAATAAAATATTACCCACTGCCTCTTGTAATATTGCAATTTCTTCAGTGTCTTTATACACAACAGGTGACACAATGCTATCTGTCGTGTAATTGTAATAATTTAGTTGCTTCTGTCAAAAAGTCTAAAAGTAGTTCCAGATCATCTAACCTTTTATTATTCAGCCATATTGTTTCTGCCATATTCTAGTCCTCCATTACTGGCAGCTTGCTGGGGTTCAGTGGTCTGCTGATCATCCACTCCCCCAGCAATTACAAAACCCTACAAGAGCTATACCTCAGTGTTGTAGCTGGCTTTTACTCTTCTCCCTCCCACTCCTCTTCCAACTCTTGGATCCTTCTGCATCTCCTACAGTATGCTCCTTGCCAGGGAACTCCTTCAGTCATAGGCCTCCAATTATGGCAGCTGTAACTGGGAAGATATAATGGAGAATAAGCTGAAGGCACATTGCATAAGCACTACACTGCACCACACAACATATCAGAGATCAAAGAAAGTAGAGAAAACCTGCACATTCACCCATGCTGTCACAGAAGAGACAGTATACCGAATAACTTCAAAATGCGGTGTAATTTTAGTCCATGATAGACTTGCAAAACCAAGAAGAGCAGATTCATATAACAAGACTGCATTTTGAAGCTGTTCAGTACACTGCCTCTTCTGTGACAGTGTGGGTGAATGCAGAGGTTTTCTTTACTTTCTTAGTAGCTAGCTTTACCTTGCTGCACCATCTCTACTCCAGTAGTGGCTCAGTCTCTACGTTGGCACATCGGAGACCAGATGCCCAGTGAACTATCATTACTAGACCTCCCTTATGTTAAAAACAATTTTTTGTAATTTATTTTGTTGTATTTTAATTCCCTGTTCACTTTCCTACAAAGAGTATATTTGTTCCTTAATGGACCAAGGGTTTCCCCATCTTTTTTAAACATACAATGCAAATATAAATACAAATTGAAAACTAACCAAACAGGTCTTAGTAGTGGGGAATAAAGGCTCTGAAGTGCTGTTTTATCCCCATTACTGTCTCTGCGTGCTTTCAATTGGGGAACATGAGGAAGCAACATATCTTTGATGAAAGTGTATGTAGTTTATTTAGGAACACATGGGGGATTAATCTAGAAATTAAAGTAGGGCAATACATAGTCATAACATAATAAAGGACCAAATAGATACTTACCTTAAGTATACTATTTTGGGCACCTTCATCACTGTGTGTCGACCGAAAGCTGAGTGACAGTGGGTTGGAGTCTGATGTTGCTAGTGTTCATGTATTTAGACCTTAATATCTGCAGGGCTGTTGTGAGTAAGGGCAGAGAGGAATCAGGAGGCACTCCAGACTCTGTAGATCTCCGTCTGTGCAAGAAACTACAGGGACAGAATTATCTTTTAGTTTTTTATCAGGGAGACCTTGATAGTGTGTTGTGGGTCCCCTTTTTACAATATTTAACTGTTGGCTGTGAAAAGGCTTATATTGGGGTGTGCAGAAAGTGTGCTGGTGAACGAGACCCACAGTCTACTTCTAGGTAGTGGCACATAAGAATGAGCGGGGGAGTGAACGCTGGTAATTTTGGGCACCTTCATCCCTGTGTTTTGGCCAAAAGCTGAGTGACAGGGGGTTGGAGTCTGATGTTGCTAGTGTTCATGTATTTAGACCTTAATATCTGCAGGGCTGTTGTGAGTAAGGGCAGAGAGGAATCAGGAGGCACTCCAGACTCTGTAGATCTCCGTCTGTGCAAGGATCTACAGGGACAGAATTATCTTTTAGTTTTTTATCAGGGAGACCTTGATAGTGTGCTGTGGGTTCCCTTTTTACAATTTTTAATTGTTGCCTGTGAAAAGGCTTATATTGGGGTGTGCAGAAAGCATGCTGGTGAGCGAGACCCACAGTCTACTTCTGGGTCGCGGCACTTAAGAACAAGTGGGGGAGCTAGAGCTGGTAATTTTGACCACCTTCATCCCTGTGTGTTGGACAAAAGCTGAGTGACAGGGGGTTGGAGTCTGATGTTGCTAGTGTTCGTGTATTTAGACCTTAATATGTGCTGAACTGTTGTCAGTAAGGGTAGAGAGGAACCAGGAAGCACTCCAGACTCTGTAGTTCTCTGTCTGTGCAAGGATCTACAGGGACAGAATTAACTTTTAGTTTTTTATCAGGGAGACCTTGATAGTGTGTTGTGGGTCCCCTTTTCACAATTTTTAATTATAACCTGTAAAAAGGCTATATTGGGGAGTGCAGAAAGTGTGCTGGTGAATGAGACCCATAGCCCACTTCTGGGTCATGGCACATAAGAAAGAATGGGGGAGTGATCACTGCGAGCTTGAGTGTGCAGAGCCTGTGCTTGGAGATGTGTGCAGTGGGGAAGTGGGGAAGTAAGTACAAAGGGCATAGATCAGTTTAGTACACAGGTAAGAGTATTATCTCAAATATTATATGTAGCAGGAAGGGTAGCAGTTCATATGGAAACTACTATGGAAACATATTTTGTCACATTGAAGAGTGGAGAACTTGATGTGAAATGTAGGGACTGTTGTAAGTTTAGTATTGGGGCAAATACTGGGGTTAGGGAATTTATTTGCAAACAATGTAGTGAACTAAAGATATTGAAAACCAGAATTGTAGGCATAGAGATGGAATTGAAATGTATAAAATAAAAGTCAAATAAGGAAGGTAAAGGGAATGTGGCTACAATCATGGAGTTAAGTCAAAAGAGGGATAGAGGAAGCAGAGAATGAAGGATTTTTGGAAGTACAAGAAGGGACAAGTAAAAAGAAAAAGGGAAGAAGGGCAATGGACTTTCAAATCCAGATATCAAATAAATATGAACCCTTAACAATAATAATAGACCAAAGTGAAAAGAAGGAGCAGATAAATGGGGCTGTATTAGGAGAACAGACTAACAATGATATAATAAATAATGATGTAGAAGGAACTGAAAGTACAAGTCCATTGAATGTAAATACAAGTGCAAATGGGAATGAGGAAACAGGAAATCTTGCTGCTGTAGTAAATCATGAAAAACCTCAAGGACTACGTGGGGCAGGAAGTAGTAATGTGTACCATGGTGAAATAACTACAGCAATCCCTAGTACCAGGAGAGTGGAATTAGTTTCGCAGGAGCTCAAATAGCAACAAGGAGAAAATGAGGCCATGGATATTGGTGGGGAGCCAAGTGTAATCAACGAAATGAGAGAATATTTATACTGGATTATTCTATCATCAAGTATACAGGTACTTTCACCACTAGAATTGATAAAGAATGGGTGACAAGCTCTTATCTCTCTGGGGCAAGGTTAGCGGATATAAAGAGATTAGTATCTGAAATAAGAAAGAAAGAAAGTGATAGGCCATTGGTGCTGATTCACACAGGAACTAATAATAAAGTGCACAGTAGAGAGGATCAAATGATACTGGAATTCATGCAAATAGAAAGTGAAATCAGAGAACGAAATGGAACTGAAGTTTTCTCAGAAATATTACCTATCCCTAGGGCCAGTATTGAAATAAATAAAAAAATCAAGATAATCAATAACTGGATGAGAAGGTGGTGACTTATGTTGGGTTTGCAATGCGTTAAAACTTGGGAGATTTTTAACCACAGTAAAAATTTATATAGTAAAGATGGCCTGCATTTAGCAAAAAAAGGAAGTAAAGAATTGGGAATGGTGTTTCAGAAATATATACAGGTAATGGAGTATTTAAACTATAGATACTAAGGGGAGAGGGGTAAAACATCTGACACATAAATTAAGGGCGCAAAAGAATAACATGGGAAAGGGTAATATTAGAGTATTACTGGTGAATGCTAGAAGTCTGAAACATAAAATGGATGAGCTAAAATTTGTGATACTAAAAGAGAAGATAGATATATGTGGAATAACGGAAATGTGGTTAACCGCAGATGATTGGGTAGACCAGATACATGGGTATGGCTACTTTCAGAAAACAAGGACAGAAAAAAAGGTGGTGGGGTGTCATTATATGTGGCTGCACACCTAAAAGCTCAGGAAATAAAAAGGACATGGATACTAGAACTGAAGCTGAACAAATTTGGATTAAAATTCATGATATAGGTAGAGAAACACCCATAGGTCTTTGTTACCGTTCCCCCAATTTGGAAGAAGTAGAAAACAGTATTTTCTTTGAATCACTGGAGAAAGAGGAGATTATGGGAGACAATATATTAACAGGGGATTTTAACTTCCCCAAAGTTAACTGGAATAGAGAAAGGGGACTGGATGCTGGGAAAATAGATTTCTTGAATTTTGTGTAGGCAATAATTTGGAAAAATATGTAAAAGAAGGCACTAGGGGCAGTAGTATCTTAGATTTGGTTCTCAGTAACATGGAAGAAAAGTTGGAAAATGTTAATGTGATTCAACCACTAGGGGCAAGTGACCATAATATAATCACTTTCAAGATATCAAGGAATGTAAGAAAGCAGATTGGCAACACTTATACTAGGAATTACAGAAAGGCAGATGCAACACAGATAAAACAGGTCTTAAAGGACTGGAAATGGGAAAGAAACTTAAGGGCAAAACTTTACCTGAAATATGGACAGTTATTAAAGATAAGTTGAATGACTGTATTAGGGAGCATGTCCCCGAGGTGAAAAAGTACAACAGAATGGGAAGGATACCAAAATGGTTCACTAGCAAGGTTCAAGGGGAAGTTAGAAGAAAGGACAGGGCATATAAGAAATTTAGAAGAAACCCAACAAAAAATAACAAGGAAATATATAACAAAAGGTTAAGACAGAGTAAAACAGCAATTAGGAGAGCAACAGCTCAAGCTGAACTAAGACTTCAACTGTGACAAAAGACAACTGTAAGCAGTTTTATAGTTATGTGGGCAGCCTAAGGCAATGACAGAAGCATGTGACTAAGTTAATGGATGGGAATAAAATAACAGAAGATGATAAGGATATGGTAAATACATTTAATGAATATTTTCTGAATGCTTTTCAACACGAGGATAGGAACAATGCTGTCCAATATATGGATCCAAGTTTTGACAACCCACCCCAGAAAGTATCCTTGAATGGGAAGTTTATGAAAAACTAAAAAAATTAAAGAAACATAAGTCCTGTCAACCAGATGGTATTTGCACGCACTTCCTGAATGAAATGGCTGAAGAACTTGCAAGCCCCCTAACATTATTATTCAATCTATCACTGACCTCAGGGGAAGTACTGAATGAATGGAAACAAGCACACATCACCCCAATTTTAAAAAAACGCGACAAAACTAAAGTGGACAATTAATGCCCCATAAGTATCACCTCAGTATTAGGAAAACTTATGAAAGGTTTCATAACGGAATGCATAGAAGACAATCTGTATCAGCTTGGGTTGGTGGACATAACACAACATGAGTTTGCTGAGGGAAGGTCATGTGTGACAAATCTTTTGAATTTCTTTGAATCCGTGAGTCAAGCACTTGATAATGGAATGCTGGTTGATGTAGTATACCTGGACTATTCCAAAGCATTTGATTCAGTTTCTCATTAAAAACTGATGAACACTTTACAGGTGATAGGTCTGAATAAAAGTCTGGTAACCTGGATAGAAGCCTGGTTAACAGGGAGAGAGCAAAGGATAGGCATCTGGGAACATTGGTCTGACTGGGAAGGAGTGGTTAGTGGAGTCCCCAAGGGATTAATTCTGGGACCAGCCTTGTTTAGAATATTTGTGTCAACACTGCAGGTTCAGGATGGGGCATGGTTATGTAAATATGCTGACGGAGCGAAGGTGGGAGCCATAGTAAACCATGATGAATCAGTAAAAAACAATTCAGATACAACTTAAAAGGTTTGAAATCTGGGCAGCTGAACATAAATTGGCCTTTAACAAAATAAAATGTAAGGTTATGCATTTTGGGACTAATAACCAAATGACTATTTACAAGTTAAATGACAAGATATTAGAGAAAACTGATAGTGAAAAAGATTTTGGGGTATGGATGAAAATACCCTGAGTTTTGATAAACACAACAAAGATTGTGTAAGTAGGGCCCACAGAATCCTGGGAAATATACTGTACTCAGGAACATAAGGAATAGAAGAGAGGAGGTTCTGGTCCCACTCTACTGTTTCTTGATGAGGCCAGTACTTGAGTATGATGCCCCTTTAAGCACTCCACAAAGGTTAGAATGTTCAGTTGCAGTAGACAGAGTACAAAGGAGGCTAACCAGAAAAGTTAGAAGAGTGAAGGGGTTGTCCTATAGGGACTGACTAAAATAATTGGGTATGTTTTTGATGTCATACCGTAAGTTTCAAGGGGACTTATGCTGTGTATACAGGGCCTTTGATGAAATCATTTGGGAAACATCTGGTCTCTCTAGAAAAGATATGTATAATAGAGGTACATGAAGGCATCAATATTACCTGAAGGGAGAGTTATGCAAGACCTCATGGAGAGGGAACTGGTTTAGCCAGAGGGTTGTAGGTATATGGAATACACTACCTGAGTCGGTGGTTGGAGCCTCTAGTATGACATCCTTTAAATATCATCTGGACTCATATATGGGGGAAAGGAAATTAGAATACATCCACTGTTAGTGGCAAGTCGCTTTATGGCTAATTCAGCTAAATAGACTTGTAACTATACCTATGAACCTATACTGTATTAGCCAATGAAATCCTGAGAGAAAGTGAGAAACCAGATCAGGTATGTCTCAATATTGTTGACATGTGAGAAATTCAAGGGTAAGAGACTGAATTAATTGAATGATTAAGTGATAATTAATATCAGTAGACAGTGGAATCCACTACTGGATCTAATCTAATACACAGAATCCACAAGAAATTCTTTTAATTTTTTTATCATTTTTATTTTTCTGGAATTTCATGTTGTTTCTTTTTATTCATTGAAAATATAGCTTTATTTCTTATTAGCACATTTACATTAATAAAATACTTCAAAATGACCTTATACACACTAGAAATCACATTCCTAGTATACTACATTGTATAAAGCAGCATTATACTATTGTAGGCCCCTCCATATGGAGGCTTACCTTATGGTTCATTCTCCAGTTGCTCCTGTCATTGGAGCACCTTCCGGTTTGCCTGCAGGTCCCACAATCTTGTTCTCTCATCACTGCCATGGCTCCAGGCCCAAAAGAAGTGCCCAAGGTTCCCCGAGTGGCTCCCTTGCTGCTTCAGCCCCTCCTGGGCTTGCAAACCAGGATCATGAGCCACCAGCATTTTAGACGGGTTGGTGTGCTCAACTAAGCACCACAAGCAGTGTTTTTTCTTCTGACTGCAATTGCAGTCAACAAGTTGGCTCCTCCGGTAATCCTGGTCCCCTTGAAGTGCAGGCCAGGGGCCGGTGACTTGGGTTGAACTGGAGGGAACCATGAATTAAATAAATAAAGCTTTGTATTTTCAGGCGACACTTCATGAATATTAATGAACAGTGAATTAATATTCATAAGCGGGTCTGTGTCAAAGTAAAGGGCTGCAAGTTTTGGATATGCTAAAATGTAAATAGGTATTTGTACCGGCAGCACCTCCATTGGACACTAAAGGGGCTACTGACAAAAGGGGGAATGTTTAAAATAAAATAATATTTCTGGCTGCACCAACAGGTTAACCACTGGGACTCAGATAAAAGCCTGTCTGCTGCCTGCTTCCTGGCGGCGCTTAATTTTGGCAGCAGTGACAGGCTCAGGACTGAACAAAAATGTGTAAACTGGGCAGGATTTGAGAGGGCACAAAAGCAGCTATTCAACAGTGGGGCAAGAATAAATAAATAAATAAAGTAAATATTCTGGCTGCACCAGGACTTTTATTTGGGACTGTGATAATCTACAAGGGGACTCTGTATATCAGCAGCCATTTTAGTGCAGCAGCAGCCAATTGGAAAGCCAGGATTTCAAGCCAGGACTTGTGAGACTTTTGTCAGAGCTCATGGGACATTGCAAAAGGTTTATGGGGAACTGCAGGGACTTAATTTCATGTGCCAGAACAGGGAACCTATTGTGCATCGAGTGAGGCTAATGAATATTCATTTTGTGGACTGACAAGCAGGTTCAGACAGTTATGGTAGGAGCAACAAGTAGCTTCAGCCAATCATGAGCCTCAGAAGGACTCCATAAAAGACAATGTTTTGTAGGCTGAGTAGAGTTCGAGGAAGAGCCCACACAGGGGTTAGGGCTCAGGCCCTTTGCTTCAGAATGGGCCTAGCGATCCAGGGTAAGCCCCTCCACAGGGAAGGGGACTTTCTTCTGCCAGAGAGACAAAGTGGCTGCAGACAACAGAAGTTGCTAGCCTGGGGGTTACCAGAGATTGTCTTCCAGGCCTGGCCAACACCTTTCCACACTTTTGGAAAAACATGGGCAACCTGAACCTTCAGCTGTGAGAGAGCTGCATGCATGTTCTGCCTCAGTAGTGAGAGAGCCAAAGAAAGGTTGAAATCTCAGAGATATGAAAGCCATTTTCTGCAAGTAATCTGAGTGAGTAAACTGTGTCTAGTGGTATCCTGTGATGATGGTGACCACGATTAGTTGCCTGCCGAAAGGGTGACTCAGTCGAGGCACCTGTGGAGGGGGCGATTGTGGAAGCTGGGCAACCGGATGGTGGGGGTAGGTGAAATAGCGACTGGATGTTGATATATGTCTATGCACGTGAGGGGGGGAGCAAGCATGCCAAGTGTGGACTGGGAGGGGATGGAGGAGCTGTAGGGGGTGGCACAGCGGTGAGCTGCCAAACTGCATCATGGTGTTGGGGGTTTGTCCTCAGCTGTGGCGGGTATGGTGCCAGGTTTGGATCCGGGCATGGGTGCCTTTTCTTGCACCAGGCCCAAGTTTTATTTTACCGCGAGATGCACCCCCTCAACATGCACCCCCCCGGAGCTGAGAATCTTTAAGTAGGGGGGTGTTGGGGGCAAGGCCCCCCATGGGTGGTGCGGGGAGCATAGCCCTCCACATAATCAATAAAAATCCAAGTCCTCAGTGCTATGTTGCTGTGCACTGGGGAGTCCATTACCGAAAAAAACTTTTGGTGATGTGACTTTGCCCTAACGGCGATTGCCCGACGGTGATCACCGTTATCACATAAAACTGTATCTAGAAAGTACATGTCTGAGAAAGTCTGCAAGGGGCAGAGAAGCCCAGCAAGTTTGGGATGTGACTGTCTGTCTGTCTGCACCCTAGTTTAACCAAAGCACAGAAAGGGTAGACATTTGCCAAGTGATCAGAGAAGGGTCCAGTTTAAGTATGTAAATGTGTCTGATGTGATAAGTGCCTACAGGACTGGAAGGGGAGTACTGAGGGCAGGGGCTCATCCTGACATTGCCTGGGAGGTCCAGCATGTGTTTGTTTGGAGTGGCTATATCCAGCACTGCCAATAGGGACTTGTTTAATAGTCATGATGTCCAGTGGGAGCTGTGAACTCCAGCAAAGGCACAAGGGACTGAGACATTGTGAGATGTGCTTGAGAGATGTTGCAGTAACTGTTGGAAGTACAAGGCAAAGTACAGTGATGTGAAAAAGAATTTGTCTAGAATGGAGTGTGAAAAATTGGGTCAGCCCCAGCCTTAAAGGAAATCACCCATGCTTAAAGGACTGTGTCTTGTGATCTGCTTTGGGAGCCATTGCCTGGGTTCTAGTTGCACACCCTGTGCAGGAGTGTGGGTGCTTGTCCCTAAAATCATTGGGAGTGCGCCATGGTCATAAAGTTCTCATCCAACTTGCAAAGGGTTTATGTCTGCCATGTGGGGCACATGGAAAATGAACTGTGACTACTTAATGCAACTTATAAAACAAATAAATGTGCTGAATGCAATGCAATGCAACACATCATAGATTAGGCCTGGGATACAGCCTGGTAGTGTGCCACCTAGGGCACTGCCATATGCATTTTCCCCAAGGGGTACAGCCTAGACATGGGGTCAGAAACATGCTGGCCCAGGTCACAGCCTGATCTTGCCAGAGAGTGATTTCAGCCCAGAAGAGGGGTACTGCATCCAGAAGTTAAAATGTACTGTAGTTTCCATCATAAAAGCTTTAAGAACTCAGCAGTCAGAAAGGGGTTACCTGGCTGTTAGCTTTGCCTGCATCTTGACCTCAGGAGTCAGAGCCTGCCTACTGAAAGCACTTAATCCTGCCTTGTACAGACCAATGAGGACTACTAACTGTAAGTAATGCTAGGTCCATGCCCTGCATCCAAGGAAAGACTTGTAAATAGTTAAAGTGTTTACATGGACTGGGCCATCTGGCCAAGGATACAAATAGTTATAGTTTTACAAGTGTATTGCATATGTTAATCTGCTTTCTTTCTTTAAGGACCCCAACTAGCTGGCCAATGTACAGCTGCTCTGAGCATCAGGCATGCACCTTAAGAACTTTAGTTACTGGGTGCCCAGGTTAATGTGTGAGATTGCAGGGTCTTTTACAGTTTGGGGACTGTTACCAGAGTGTACATTAATGGGTAATGTGTAAACTGATTTATCCAGCTAGTTAGATAGTCAGGGCTCTGACTATCTCAGAGGCTGGTGGGTGCCGCTGTGAATTATGATCAGAGGAAAAAATGCTAATGATTATGTGATTCATGCAGTCTAACCAATCTAACCAATCCAAACCAATCACTCAAATTAAACTAATGTAAATGTAAGTAGCTTAACCTCTGCTCCAATTCACCCATCCTAGCCCTTATAAAAATTGTTGTTGTTTTGCATAATCCTGTCTCGTGAGCATATTATTATAGATGGTCAACAATTTAAAAAATGTCTTAAATGTGGGGAAATGTTATTGGGTCATGCTTGGGGTGGCATGTTGGTATTGTGGGTGGGTACAGCATCCCAGAGGGTTGTACCAGGTTAAAGCTAGCCCTCTAAAAGGTATACTCTGGGAGGAGGCACTGCACGATATGTCATCTTGGGAAGAACTAGTTTTAAAGTTAATTATAGGAACCCAGGCCCCTCAACCTTGTTAGTGGCTACCAAGGCAGGGGTAGCAGCCTTTGGTATAATGGCACCAGGGTTACTCTATAGTCTTGAAGGGTTTTGTGATTCAGACAGTTCTGCTGCTGCTTCCTTGTGGACCATCTCTGTGGTCACAACAGAACCTAAACAACTGCTGCAAGGATTTATTTAGTTTTTGCGAAAAAAACAAGCAGTTTTTTAACTTTTTTCACTGTTGTTTTCATTTTATTTCTTTTATACTTTGAATTTTGTGTTATTTCTTGTTTAAGAAAAACAGGGGTCTCTACTAACACAGTACCTGAAGAGTTATACTGGAAGATCAATGTACTCTATTAGAATTAAATCAGCAGACATGACTCTCAAACCAGCCTCAGCACTGACCAACCCAAAATGTTCATTTGCTTTTATTTGCTGTGTTGTTGTTGGGCATAGTTAAAGCGGCAGTTAAAATCCACAAATTAATAACATGAATTAAAATAATAAAACCTTCATGATTGGGAGATGAAGATGATCACACGTAACATTGTTGTTTTCTTAGACTGTGACCCTGAATTGTCAAAATAGTACTTTTATTACCCCCAACATATCAATCAATCAATCAAGTTTACTTTATACTGGATAGTATGTGAGCAAAAATGCCCATTTTCACAAATGTCCAGTTGTACAAATAATTACAAAGATACAAGAGAAACAGTTTACAGTATACATAGTACATACAGGTTGTGGTAGCATCTTATACACAGGAACTAACAAACAGGCATGAGAGAATTACATACAGGTTTGGGTAACATCTTATATACAGGAATTAACTAACAGTCATGAACGAACAAAAGTACATAGTATAGTAATGATTTGCAGTGCAAAACTTACAAAAGTGTTAGAATTTATTAGCATAATCAGGATAACCTAGGCAATAAAGAGGGAGAAAACCAGGAGGGTGGTGGGGGGTGGTGGGAGGAAGTGCTGGGAGATGGGGAGGAGTGGAGGCAGGATGATGATGTGGCAAGGATGATGGGAAAACAGATGTGGGTGGAGGTGGGAAAATGAAGGAAATCACAGAGGGGAGAAAAGGGGTGGAGTGGGGCAAGGAGCAAGAGTTAGATTTAACCGTTAATAGGAGAACAAGTGCATGCGAGTTTTGCTTATGAACATGACGTCATTTATCAAACGCCACTGGAAACACGATTTTGTGGAATGACAGTGAAAACAGGTTTTGGAGAGGGATTTGAAAATGACACCCATCATGTTCATGAGATGAGGTGAGAAAATGGCTATGAGGGCTCAAAAAGTAAAACGAGTAGTGATGTTCACTGTGGCAGCACACGTGAGATTAACTGTTCTTAACAGACTGCTCAGATTGACCAGTCTTTTTCTCAGAAAAATGTAGTGTCCTGATCACTGTAATGCTATGTGGAGGAGATCATATACAATATCAGTAGAATATAAGATGGATCTGGCACTGTATTTATTTAGTGGACCTAGATTAAAACACTTTTTGTCAGTTTCTTTACACCAGTATCTGGTCCTTGTGAGACAATGAACTCTCATGAGCAGGAGTTTTAACAGTTACTGTCACGCTGCTAACAAGTAGCACTAACAGTACAAGACAACAGCGTATTTTTTAAATTTATCATAATATTGTAATGAACTCCTCCATAAAGCATTACTGTGATAAGGGCACTGAATTTTGCAGGGGAAAAGACCAGTCAGTGCAAGCTGTCTGTTAAGAGCAGTTGATCTCACTTGTGCTGCCACAGTGAACGGCACTCCTTGTTTGATGTCAATGGCAGACTCGAACAGAGTAGGCAGGGCTGAAAATGAAAATGTGGAGATCAGTACAGATGGAGTCAAAGGATGCATATATTCCTATGTAAAGAGTGAAAAGATGACAGTAGCATTATAAATGTAAAAACATCTGGAAAGTTTTGATTAACATGAACATGTAATGAATATAAATTGTGCTTAATCAATTAAAAGTATTGCCATTGATCTAGTGTCACATTTTGTTTTGCAGAGTAACAGTGCATAGTTTGAATAGTTTGTGGTTATATATATATATTACTTACATTTAGGTGCACTGGAGTGCATTCCATTTGTTTGGGAAAGTGAATCTAAGGATAAAGCCAGCATGTTGGGGGAGACAAGGCTGGAACAATTGACTTTGCATTGTTCACTTCGAGTTTACTTTGAGTTACAGTTTAAGAAGGCGAAGTTGGCAAGAAACAGCCCACAGATCACATGTCTGACTGCCAGTCACATGAAGCAAGCAGGCAGTTAAAGGGATTTGTTTACATGTGGCCGTTAAATAAGTATCCAGGTTGACATAGCAATGCTTGTATTTGCCGAGTTTTGAGGTAAATAAATAAATACATCATGATTATGATGACTGATTTGTGTTTTTATATCTGGACTCCATGTTTCTGGTCTTGTGCACGTCCTTACCAGGCAGTGAAGTGCTTGACGGTCAGTCTGTCACAATATAGGTACATAGACAATTATTTTCAGTTTGTCTTGTGTTCTTCTATTACTTGTGTGTTTTGTGTGTTTTTATTAGTGTAAATCAAATGTGTAGTTCAGTACCATAACTCATATTTTAATACCTGATTGATAGACTATGATCCCTCGCTGGCAAGAAAGTCTGTGTATGTTTTGTTGTCTATGCCAAGACATGACTGGTAAAATAAAAAATAGACCATTCAGGAACTGTTCTCGTATCTGTTTGGATGTACTATGATGGTTATTCATATTTTAGCCGTCGGGTTATGTATCACAGATTGGTTGTCAGGTGTACTGGTTTTTGTGCAACTCTGATTTAAACGAGTGAAAAGTAAACCATTTTTTTAAGTCATCTCCTCTCCACTGTCGTAGCGGCGAGCTTCATGTCCAATGACTACTTCAAATATCCGATTTTAACTACCGTTTTCAAATTTTTACTTTTTGTCACAATCTGTAACACTCAGGTTGACTTTGCAGGTCCCTACATATGGGAATGCAGCTCATGATTTTTCAACTCTGCATCTTTTTTTCCATCTGCCCTCTTGAAAATGGCTCTAAATCAATATATTAATGTCATATTTTCAGTAATGGTGCACTTCCTGACTTTTCAATGACTGTTTTGACTGTGCAGCTCACATACTGATTGTGCTGTTTTGCAAAGTAGATAAATAGATGGCTGCTGAACTGACATTCTGGGTAGGATTCACAAAAGGGATGCGCCCAGCACATCTGAGATGCACTGGCACATCCCCGACTTGCACACTGGCACGATTCAGGAATAGGACCAATGCGCTGGCACTTCCCAGATGCACCGACTCATCCCAGATGTGCCACACACTACCCATAATGATATGCAGCGCCTCTGGAGGGGTTGTGCAGGGGGCACATGCATATGATGCGCAGTCCCATTCACAACCCAAAGTGTAGGCGCATCCCTGGAGCAAGTCCGGAGATGCACCTCCAAAAGATAAGTCTACAACAAGTAGACTTAAGTGGGTGGCCACCCACAGGCAGGCTGCCATACTGCAGACAGCAGCCTGCCCACCCTGGCGGTCTAGTGTCCCCCCAAGCCTGAATCCCCATTTGCAGGGGTGCCAACCTTTACTAATCTTTGCATGTGCTCACTGCCAGTTGGTAGTATTTATTCCTATGGCCTGACTCCCTAGTAAGGTTTTTTTCAGGTGCCCTTGAAACAGTGCTGGTGCTCAAGTCAATGTTGTGAGTGCTTGAGTACTCCAGCACCCATGGAGTCAGCACCCATGCCTGTTTGAATGCCGCTGTCTGTGGCAGTACAGTAGTATAATAAAAAAAAACTCCCAGCCTGACACCCCATTTATATTCTGCTCTCTGTGGTGGTAGGTATGTAAGAACAGAACCACCCCCACCCCGACCTGATTGTAATGCCAACGGTACTCCACAAGGCCCCGGTAGCTCCAGCAGAACCCTTACCCACTTACCCACTCAGGCACCCCCAACCCACCCCTCTCCCCATCCCAGCATGGTCCCACTGTCGGCGGGCAGCTCAACCCACCCGCATACCACCATGGCCACCTGCCGACAGAGCTGTCTGAGTATGACAGCTACTGTACACCCTGAAACACATTGGTGGATGCTGTCGACCAATGGGCTTATAGTGTGTATTTTACTCTGTCATTCATGATACTGGACAACCAGGGATATGTCCTGGTCAGTCCAAGGGCTGCGGTTGGACCGGGGAAGGGTGGGGGGTTCTCCATGTCTACATGGGGCTATGCGTGTTTACCACAGCCCTCGCAGGACACCCAGTGCATTCGACTGGGCACATCCCCGCACAGGGCATGCAAATGGGGCCATAATGACATGCAAATGGCCCCACTGTGTCTTGCATGCCTAATGGTCCCATTTGCATGTTGATGGCTCTGAACGGCAACTTTGGGCACAGAGCATCATGCGATGCACTGCTCCATTGGATTCCCAGCCTGACCAGGGGGTTGTACCAATGTATCATGGGCTGGGCGCAACTGTGGTATTCACAGAGGGGATGCCAGGGGGCATCCCTCGGCGCATCTTCTGTGACTACCACTGTTGGTGTTCAGCGCATCTCATTTGTGCCAGGGCATTTGAGATGTGCCAAGCGCAAGTGCTTTGAGAATCCTGCCCTCTGTGTTTGAAAGTTGTATCAAAGGGCTCTGAAAAGAAGCAGACAGTGTGCATTGGGCAACATATTATGTGTGTGTGTGTGTGGGGGGGGGGTGAATTAGAGAGCACAAAGGACTGTGTCCCATGGAACAACTAAAAACTTCTACTGTAATTTTTCATGTTAAAATAGTGGACAATTTCATGGCACTGTCAAGAGGAAAAAAACAGTTATGGCATGCTTTATGGTAAAGGTTTGTTCAAAATTTAAAGTAATAAAAATGTGTATCAGCTTCTGCTGCTCTTTATTTTTTTATTATTGGAAGCAAAAAATGTATGGTGAGACACAGCAGAGTTACTGAATGTTTCAAATCGTTTTTGATTTTGTTACCGTTCGGATCTGTCTCCCATTACTCGCGCAGCAGGCAGTAATTATAATATATTTAGTTTGAGTGGCTGCTGTCCCTTTAGTATTTCAAATCATTCTTTTTTTTTTATTCAAATAATCTTACTGAAATCGCTGTCTGCACTGTCAAATCTGAGTTGAGAGACAGAAGTAATCAACCTATTCAATAAGCATCAAGATACAGTGGGGCAGAGATTTACTCATCGAAAGGTGCAGATATCAGGGCTCCTTATAACGCATGTTATTGGTATTACTCGGACAAGGGTACACATTTTGATTGTTGTAATAATTTCCTATTTATATTTCAACATTGCATGCTAGTTTTGATTGATTTAAAATGTGTTGCTATCACCCAGTGCTCACAATGCAGCCTGTTCTGGGAATGAAATTAAAACAGATAATTTGCTGTTTGTAGCGATTGGGAATGCTCTCCAAAGTTTATCTTTAGTAAACCATGTTGTTAGTATAGGGCATTCTCAATGACAGGGCACATGTTAATGTTCATGCTTGCTTCTGGATGTGACAATTTTGTCTATTTCTTTTGTCATGATGCATATTCCAGCTGAGGAGGTGGTCTGTTCTTGCCTGACATCGCTGATACAATAAACAAGTAAATGATCAAATTTCATGGCAGCGGTGTAAAAAAACAAACAAAATAAATCTACCATTCTAACAGCACATCACATCAAACATCCACTGAGCAGTGTGCAGTATAAATTCTCCATCGGTGGGTCTCCAGCTAGGTTGTCTTGTGCCCTTCTCACTGCCTTTAAGCTCCTTTACCCATTTTTGTATTTTTATTTTGCTATTTTATTAATCGAAGTTGCATGTAATTATGCTTTTTGCTTTTTTTTTTTTTTTTACCAGGCAGGAGCATGCTGATTGGAGTCTTGGTTTAGTTTTGGTCAGCCCCGTTCACAGCACGTTAACACATTAGTAATTAACACCCTTCCTCAGCTCCTTGGATCTCTGTATTTCTGTCTATCTTCCCCACCCCATTTATTCTCTCCCTCTCTCTCTCTCTCTCTCTCTCCCTCTTGCATCACATATCTATTCTTATAAAATCAGTTATCAGTAAAACTTCACAATGTAGCATTGTGCTGCGTATTTGTTTTATTTTACAAATTTAAACAGCATAATCAAATTTTAGTTTACTTTTTTATGTGGTTTTGTTGGCATCAATCACATTATACAAATGCCACCCGTATAACACTATTGTATATATGGTATGAAATTATATTTACATTGTGTGTTCTGCTAATGTAACACAGTCAGTTAGATTACACTCATGGGCCACATATTCTTGAACTACGGCTTTATCTCCTTATCCCCATTACTACTGTTCCATGCCTGTCCAATGCATACTTGAAATCCTCTCAACGTGTTTGACCCCAACATCTCCGTCTATTCCACACATCCTCAACCCTTTCTGTGAAGGGATAATACCTAATGCTACTACTTAGTCTACTCACTTCTGACTTCATGTCCTTCCCTATTAATGGTTCAGGGGCAACGCGAGTAAGCATTTTTAATGAAAAGGGTGGTGGACTAATGACACTACCTTCCTGAGGATATTGTGGGATCAGAAACAGTGGGAGAATTCAAGAATGAATATGACATACAAAAGGCAATTCTAGTTGGGGGTAGAGCAAGTAGGCTGCAGGTTAACTAGGATCTGCAGGTTATCCAATAGGTAGGGAAATGAACAGATTGGGTGGGCCAAGTGGTACTTATCTGCCATCAAAGTCAATGTTTCTATGTTCCTGGGCATCACCTTTCTTGATAAATGTGACCCTTCTGTATCATATATTCATAGATTCATATATTCATAGATATGTGTCTGTAGAAAAGGACCTTCTTGGCCCAACGAGTCTGCCCCATTCTCACTCATAACATGCCCCCTTCCCCTAGTGCCCTCCTCCTTCATCTAGTCAAACCCCTTGTGGTTTTCCAAAGCTCTCTTGAATCCCTCCAGTGTCTAGTCCTCCACCACCTCCATCTATATACTGTTACAGGGCACCACCACCCTCTCAGTGAAATAATGCCCCTTCATGTTCCCCTTAAACCTATTACCCTCCACCCTCAGCCCATGTCCTCTAGTTCTAGCACCTACATTTCATATGAATAAGCTCCCTCCCACCCTACTTATCCCCTTCACATACTTGTATATATCCTATTTATGCTTTTCAGATATTTGTAGGTTTCCATCATATCTCCACTTTCTCTTCTCTCCTCCATAGTATACATATTGAGGTCCCCCAGACTCTCCTCATATGAATTTCTTTGCATGCTGTGTACCATATGTGTTGCCCTACTTTGAACTTCCTTTCCCTTGTCTATGTTCTTACATTGGTTTGGCATTCAGAACTGGACACCATATTCCAAATGAGGCCACACTAGTGATCTGTACAGTGGCATCACCATTTCCTTCTTTCAGCTAGCGATAACTCTCCCTATGCACCCCATCACCCCACAGACTCTCCCCACAGCTTTTGCACATTACATAGACTTTGACAGCAGATAAGGACCGCTTGGCCCACCTAGTCTGCCCATTGTTTGGCCACTCTGATGTCATCATATATGATTACCCCCAAATCTACAAAAACAGGGCTCCAACTTCTAAGTCTGAATGAATGAAAAGAATGAATGGAATGCTGTTCTGCACATACAGTCAGTACAGCATTACAGCATTTCATTGCAGAACTAAAAAGTAAAGGGGGAGGACAAGAGGCACTCTGGGTTACCTTGGAGATGGGGAATGGCATCACAATCCGCACAGGGGTTGTATACAGACCCCCGTCTCAAGGGGAGGAAATGGACAAGAAAATGATAGAGGACATTCTCAAAATGGCTGAAAAAGGGGAGATACTGTTGATGGGGGACCTGAATATGCCAGATGTTAACTGGAGGACATGTACTGCAGCCACATCCAAGAGCAGGATCATTCTCGGCCCCCTGCAGGCAGACCTTAGACAGCTAGTGCTGGAACCCACTTGGGAGGAGCAATACTAGACCTGGTACTCTCAAATGGAGAGAAGATCACAAATTTAGAAGTCAGTAGACATCTGGAACAAGCGACCACTGCACAGTGTGCTTCACAATGAGCACAACCATGGAGATAAGCCATACAAAACATGGATACTGGACTTTAGAAGGGCTGACTTTGGCAAATGGGTGAATACCTGAAGAATGCACTAGCAAATGGCCAAATAGGAGGGTGGAAGAACAATGGAGAAAAATCAAAACTGCCATCATAGAGGCAACAAGTCTTTGTGTAAAACAAATACAGAAAACAAAGGGAGTAAAAACCACTATGGTTCTCAAAAGAGGTGGCAGGAAGGTTAAGGAAAAAGGCTGCATTCAAAAGTATAAGGAATCACAGAGGGAGCACAACATAGGAACTGTATCAATTAAAGCAGAAAGAAGTAGGAAAGGCAGTCAGAATAGCAAAGGCACAAACCAAGGAAAAAATAGCCAACTCAGTCAAAAGGGGATAAAACCTTTTATAGGTACATTAGGGAGCAGAAAGGTAAAGGGAGGATAGTGAAGATTAATAAGGGAGAGGGCGGTAAGCAGGAGACAGTGAAAAGGCAGAGATACTGAATGAATACTTTTGCTCAGTATTCACAAAAGAAGATGAGGAGCAGTTACCTAAACCAGACAATAGAAGCACTCTGGGTAGGGGGTTGATACCAGTCCATTCACAGAAGAAAGAGTCTTGAAAGAACTCCTAAAACTGAAGGTGGACAAAGTAATGGGGCCTGGCCGGATTCACCCCAGAATCCTAAAAAGAACTAAGGGGGACCTAGTGACACCTGACCACACTTTTAACAAATCATGGCAGGATGGGTGGTACCTGAGAACTGGAGGAGGGCAGATGTGATTCCTCTTACAAAAGTGGGAGCAAGGCAGAAGCAGGAAACTACAGACCTGTAAGTTTGACCTCAGTGGTAGGGAAATGATGGAATCACTTCTGAAAGAAAGAATTGTTGAGCACCTAGAGGCCAAAGGGCACAGGACCCAAAGCAACATGGATTTACAGCAGGAAGGTCATGTCAGACTAATCTAATTGATTTCTTTGACTGGGTGACCAAAGTAATAGACCAGGGAGGGGTTGTGGATATGGCCTACCTAGACTTTAGCAAGGCATTTGACACAGTCCCGCACAAAAGATTAATAATCAAGTTAGCCAGCCTGGGAGTGGGTCCCAGGGTGGTAGCCTGGGTAGCAAACTGGCTGCACAACAGGACACAGAAGGTAATAGTGAATGGAACACATTCCGATGAAAGGGTTACTAGTGGAGTACCTCAGGGCTCAGTACTGGGTTCAATCCTCTTTAACATCTTTATAAGTGACATTACAGAGGGTCTGGAGGGAAAGGTATGCCTCTTTGCAGATGACACAAAGATCTGTAACAGAGTTGATACACAAGAGGGGGTAGAAAAAATGAGAAGGGACTTGGCAAGGTTGGAGGAATGGTCAGACATATGGCAACTTAGATTCAATGCAAAGAAATGCAAAGTAATGCACCTGGGAAACAAAACCCAGGAGAAGAGTACAAATAGCAGGGAGGTACTAACAACAACAAAATGGAAAGGGACCTGGGAGTAGTCATATCAGATGACCTAAAGGTGGGTAAGCAATGTGAGAAGTCAGTAAGGAGAGCCAGGGGGATACTGGGATGCATAGGAAGGGGCATCACAAGTAGAAAAAGGGAAGTGATTATCCCTCCATACAGACAGTTGGTGAGACTCCATCTGGAGTACTGTGTGCAGTTTTGGAGACCTCATCTACGCAAGGACATAGACAGGATGGAAGCAGTCCAGAGGAGGGCAACTAAAATGGTGCAGGGTCTACATCAGAAACCATATGAAGAGAGACTGAGAAAGCTTAATATGTATACCCTTGATGAAAGGAGGGATAGGGGGGACATGATAGAAACGTTCAAGTACCTCAAGGGAATCAACAAAGTCCAGGAGGGTAGCATCTTTCAGAAAAAGAGATGTGTAAGAACAAGGGGGCACAGTTTAAAGATAGAGGGGGGATGGCTCAGGAGTAATGTGAGGAAATTCTTTTAATGGAGAGAGTGGTGGATACATGGAACAGCCTTCCTGAGGAGGTCGTGGGTCTAAAACATTGGGGAATTCAAACATGCTTGGGACAGACACAAAGCAATTATAGTGCGGGGCTGCAGGAAGCAGGCTGTTGGTTAACTAGAATCTGCAGCTTATCCAGGAGGTAGGGAAATGGGCAGACTGGGTGGGCCAAGTGGTCCTTTTCTGCCGTCAAAGTCTATGTTTCTATGTTTCTATTTTTCATTGATTCAGACTGTGGATGAACAGCATTTTGTTATAGTTGAATTTTGAGTTAGCATAACATTCCACCATACAGTATAGAGCAGGTGCTCCACTCCGGCTTCTCCTACCCACCTGCCTACAAGCCCCCTAGCGGAGGACCAGCTCCTCCTAAGCCACGGCCTGCCTGAAGCCAGAGCCCAACAGCGACCAGCAGCCTTCCTGAACCTTTTAGCGGTGTGACCGGCACCTCAGAAGCCACCTCCCACTGCGTTGTCTTCAGCAAAGGAACACAGCCAGAAGAGCCACTGATCAGGCACTCCGCTGCTGCCTGAGCTACTCACCTTCCTACAAACTCACTAGTGGAGGACTGGCTCCTCCAAAGCCATGGCCTGCCTGAAGCCCGAGCCCAAGAGTGACCAGTTACCCTCCTGGACCTTTTGCAGCATGACTTTAGCAAGGTCCAGCTCTGGTTTGCTAACCATCAATTATTCTGCAATTCCAAGAAGACTGTCTCCATCACCTTTGGCAAAAGGCAGAGACTCTCAAGGCTTCCCTCCCTTCCCACTTTCCGTACCCTCCTAATGATAATTTAATTGAGTACAAATCCTCCATCAGATACCTTGGTGTTTGGCTTGACCAACACCTCACCTTCTCTGGACACATTGACAGCATCAAGAAAAAAACTGTGCCCCAAGATTGGTGCCTTATTCAGGAACTGTAGTTGCATCCTTCCTATGGCTAGGCATTAACTTCTCCAGAAGATGATTCTCCCCATTTTTGACTACTGCGACTTAGTATACAGTACTGCTCCCAGGTCTTTGCTGACCAGATTGGACACTCTCTTCAACTCCTTCTACCACTTTGCCCTTGATGCTCCTGTTCACGCCCACTACTGTGATCTCTATTGTACCCTTTCCTTCCCCTCCCTCACAAATAGGCGCCTCTCTCACTGTGCTAAATTCATTTCCAAACACTGGTTGAGTGAACTCCCTACTTACCTCTCCCCGTCAATTATAACATCACTCCCTCATTCTCACTCTCTCAGATCTACTGACATTCGCACTCTATTCACCCTCATTGACCAGTCTAGTTATTCTCACCGCTTCCCTAAATTATGGAACTCTCAACCTCTCCAAATTCATCACTCCTCCTCCTTCTACTCCATCAACACTGCCCTCTCCAACTATCTTACACTTAGCTTTTCCTGTAACAACCCTCCTTAATTCCCATCCTCTAGCTCCTACATATCCTCCCACCATGGATCCTACCCATTGTCCCTCCCTGAAGTGATTCCTGCCTCCCCCCACCTTACATCCAGTACCTTCTCTCACCTCCCAAATTGGCCTTCCAAAACTATTTGCCTGGACCCTCAGCCCCCCATATGCTCTCCATGGGACTGACTCTAATCCCTCCAAGGTGCTCATTTCTAACATCAACTCCCTTCCCCCACCCTCCCTCCTTTCTCCCTAGTCTTTGCAGTCCCCTTGCAGGGTTCTCAGCATCCTGAAGGGGTACTACTGTGCCTAGGCTTGTCTCCTGTCTTTCCCTTCCCCCATCTACCTATCTTGGCTTTTCATGACTACTTGCAGGGTCCACTGCATCCTGATAGGCTCCTAATATTAGGCCCCATCTCCTCTTAGATGCAAATTCTCATTCCCCTCTGAGGGTTCAGTTCTCACTCCCTCCTTCTTTTACCCCTCTCTAAATCCCTATCTACTGGCCTTTCCCAACCTCCTTGCAGGGTTCCCTGCATCCTGAAGGGTCCTCTCTTGGGTTAGGTCCTATTCCCCCTCCTAGCATTAAATCACACCTTCTCCCTATATCTTTCTAATACATATTTACTGGCCTTTCCTTACCTCCTTGCAGGGTTCCCCACATCATGAAGGGGTCTCCCTGGGACATGACTCTTCCCTCTCACTCATCTCACCCTCTCCCTCTCCTTTTTCCCTTTTCTTTCACATAAGCGCTTGTTTACTTATTACTCCTGCACTTATAATTGTCCTTCCTATTTACCTATTATGTGCAACACTGTTTGTAACACATGCCTTAAGTAACTGTATGTTAATGTTGATCTGTGTAACTTGAATGTTTAGTGTCTCATCCCTATTGTACCCTTGGGAGACGAGCGACTTGTTGCTCAGTGCTTCTGGTAAACATTGCAATAAATAAAAATTAAATTGTAGAACTATCACATGCATTATATTAAAAATTTTATTTTTTGTCGAGGCACACCCAACCCCCCACATTCCACTTCCTCTCTACTCTTTACAAATATCTGTTGTAGTAGTTTTTATTTTTTGCAATTATACTACACCTTGGCAAGTTGTGATGATTTCAAAATTAGAAGAAAAGGTTGATTACTTGCTGAATTCTTTTGCTATTATAGGATGTCATTGAGCTCTGATGATGTTGTCCGGAGGTTCATTTTTTCCACAAACAAATTGGTATCAGACCGTACATGTATGAACCTGAACGTAGCTCACCTGTGTCAGACACAGACAGCATATCCAGCTTATCCTCAGAAAATGAAAATATTGACAGGCGTTCAAATGAGAAAGCAGGAAACACCAGCTGGTGTTTGTGTGAGAAATGTGAAGTTATGGAACTGAGCTTGAGTCAGTGTGTTGTCATGAAATACTTGCTGTAGATGCCAAGCGCACCAGTAAGATATTATCTGCATTAAAGTACTAAAAATACCTAATACCTTTTAAGTACTGTGGTAATCACAGTCTGCATAGTGTACCATACGAACTATATAAAAACATCAAGTATGTCGTGTACAATCATACAAGTACTGCCCGATTTGTTTACCATTCCAAAACCTGACTAGCTCCGTGATCATATTTGTTGCACTACACTGCACCACCTACAGCAATCTCACTTACTTTTTTTCCAGCACCACCGGTAGAACCAGTATTATATACATTACCCCAATTGTGGTGGCAACAGTAATCTATACAAGGGCATGATAACATCATCTTTCTTTGAGGAGATACCACTGACAGTGCACCCCAGCATCCAATTGCCATAGTTGACCTCATGCTGCAATCTGTTTATGTCTCCATGACCCCCCTTTGACTAGTACCCCTATAACCTGGCATAAAAATGTTGCAATCTGACTGATTTTAGTTTGTAACAAGGGCTCCCCATACATTAAAGGATAAACAACTTGTTGTATAACCAGAATTTTATGCAAGTTATAAATAAGCAAACCACAAATATCAGTCAGTAACCAGCTGTGTGCTTTCAGTGATGCATTTTTTCTTTTTTATTTAGTTGTTTAACCAGGTATAGCACACTAAGCTAAAAGCTTTTTTACAGGAGCGACCTGGGAGCACAAGTGACTTGCTCAGGGTCACACAGTATGCAAGTGGAAGCTGTGGGATTCAAACCCAGGTCTGATCTGCTGGATGTTACCAAATTTGCAGCTCAGAGCCTTAGACCACTGCGCTATATTGCCTCCTTGTTACAGATGAACAGTGTATTATAGACCATCAGTCATTTAGTAGTGTATGCATATTATGCGATGTGCTATGGTATACCATATTACAGCTGTATGAGATCCGTCATGATGTATTCAAAAAACCACTAACCAATAGGTTTGTGCCCATTGTTTGTTATATAAAAAATATATTAGGATAGCATTCAGATGTAAATCAATATTAGGTGATGGCAATATTAAAGACTATAATTTTCTATAAAGTTTCTATCATGTCCCCCCCTCTCTCATTTCATAAAGGGTTTACATATAAAGCTCTTTTAGTCTCTCTTCGTATGGCTTCTGGTGCAAACCCTGCACCATTTTAGTTGCCCTCCTATGGACTGCCTCCATCCTGTTTATGTCCTTGCAGAGACGGGGTCTCCAGAACTGCATGCAGTACTCCAGATGGGATCTCACCAACTGACTGAACAGAGGGATAAAAGCTTCCTGTTTTCTACTGTTGATTTCTCTCCCTATGTATCACATTATCCACCAGACCCTCCTATTCTATCAGTCTTATGTTAATTTTTCATTATACATACATGTAGAGTCTAATCATATGCTGAACAATGTGCAACACTGCTTCAAAAAATGTTTTTTTTA
This sequence comes from Neoceratodus forsteri, assembly GCA_016271365.2. Lineage (NCBI taxonomy): Eukaryota > Metazoa > Chordata > Ceratodontiformes > Ceratodontidae > Neoceratodus > Neoceratodus forsteri. Next base: position 814,762,955 of record CM028132.1, on the reverse strand, counting down.
TTATAATAGCAATAAGGAACTCCAAGGGGTTATGTAAATGGTCAGTTAAAAACCCACTATGGGCATGTGGTATTCGGCTATGCCTCATGCAACATTACATCACTAAAGAGTGAGTAACAGACCACTAACATAACCCCTTAACTTGCCTTATTTGCATAATTATTTATGTATAACGATGTGTTTTTTGTAATTTGTAGGACTCTGAGATGGGCTGCATACAGTCAGTTCACCAGATGGGTGCACAGCATACTTGGAAGAAGGATACATTAAATTATACCATCATGCACTGTTTGGGCAATTAGAAGGAACTATCCAGAGAATGATGTACAGTATACTGGTTTTATTGATGTGGATAAGAATGGATTACCATTTTGAAGTCATTAATTATTCAGTCATGCTGACCACATGAATATAGGCTATAATGTGTTTTAAGTAATCATTAATACCTGACTGGGTTGGCTTTACTGGTAAACACTTGACCCTTCTGGCCCATCGAGTATGGGGGTGCCCACGGATACCATAAGTAATGGGGCACCCCAGATTGGCACTTGTTTTTGACTGGGTTATATCGGAAATTAAATAGAGCTATAGTCAACGTTTCAGCCAATAAGATTCATTTATTTTACAAGAACATTTTCTAAATTTGTTAATGCATATTGTCTATGTTGCGGTTCATAATAAATACCATGCGACTGTATATAATAAAAGCAAAGTTGATTTATAAGTCAAAGTTAAAATGAATCACCTATATCGTTATTTATTTTTCTTATTACTCTGATGGTTTATGAATCTTATCTAAACACTATTCAAAAGCATTTATCAAATTAGCTATAAAAAATATCTTTATGATTTTAAGATACTATGAGTGTTGCAAGGAAGTATGCTTGCAGTACTTAATCTTGACTGTGTAGCAATAGATCATAAAAATAGAATAATAGATAGATGATTTGGAACCTCAAGAGCGAAGCTCGAGAGGTTCCCAAAGTCCCCCAAACCTCGAGATGGTCTGACTGCCTTGTAATACAGAGTCATTTATCTGTTATTTTTTGTAATATATGGAGGCAGTGACTTTTTTATGTGAAACGGGCTTGCTACCCGCCAGACTGAAGACACGCTGCGTTTCTAAACTGCAGGTAGCTCTGAAGAATCTGTCACCAGAAAATGTTGTTTAGGCACTCTACCTTTACTTTTATGTCATCGCTAGTGAATGCAGATCAGGCAGATAATTCGTGAATGGTACGCTTAAAAAAACAACAAATTAAAATATCTAAGTTTACAAATTTCTCGCTAAGCTAGAGGAAACTGCCGCCATGTTTTTATTTTGTCTGGCCTGGTCTGAGAAAAAGCTACCAATGGGGATGCACGGCATCACTATGGCTATGCAGGACGGGACGTGTCTCCATGGCAACTGGGTTTTTTGTCAGGCAGAGTTGGACATGCGCTGTGGCATTTTCATGATAATACTATCGTTTGTTCGAATGATAGTATTATTGGCAGTGAACTGTGGTATTATTGGGAGTGGAGTGCTCTGTGCTATCTATTACAAGGATTTTTTTGAATCATTTTCAGTAGTATTATTTTGATGATCCATATATTACTATGCAGTAATAAATAGAGAACTACTAAAAGGATTACACTTCTAAGTAATAGATGAAACATTTTCTCATATTATATATGCTTTCTTTTAAGAGATGTTCATCCAAAAAAATGCATATTTATGTTTTTAAACAAGACTTTCTGTCCATTCTTCAATGTTTTATAGTTAGTTAACATTCCACATTTTCATTTCATTTATTTGTTTACAGCGTGACCAAAGCTCTGTGCCACATGGCCCTTTTATTGTCTTGACCCTTATACTTTCATAAGACAATACATTTTAAATTGTGCTATTATGAACTGGACATCGTAAATACGGGAAGCTGATTGGCCGAAAGGTTTTTGAAGCCATGACGATATCGGGCTACATCATCACGGCTTCAGAAAACCTCCAGCCACCAGCCTCCTCACTGACTGTGCAGTCTTCTTCATCCCCAGCAGTCCGCAGTGAGCCAGACTTCCAGTCAGCCGCTATTTAAAAAAAAAAAAAAAAAATGAACTCCCACCAGCTGCGCACACAACAGAATTCAGCACAACGGAAGCCGCTGGGAGCAATACTTTCAAAAGCAACATATCCAGCAGCATGCAAGTGGCAGCAATGGATGAATAATTTTTTTTTTCTCTGAAAAGGACAAACGACAATCAGCATTGTAGTCATTCTCACACAAACTGCGGCTCCCCCACAAAAAGAAAGCTACGTCCCAGCCACATAGAAAAAACTGCCAGTCTTGTCCCAGACATTCCTAACCACTAATACTAGCTCTTACAGTAACAGTCCCAAATGAATCGCACTAAGACTCTACCTTTTTCTCATTCGTTCATCATTGGCTCGCCTCTCCAACTTCTCTCTCAGCTTACCAGTACTCAGCATCCAATTCCCAGAACACAAATAATAAAAATAATATGCACTGTGAATGGAGAACACTTTAAAAAAGGAAAACTGCAATGGTAAGGAGCGGGTCACCCAGTCACAGGAGCTCCACTTCCTCTCCCTTCCCCCCCTTCCTTTCAACCCACGCTCCCCATCCCCACTCCCTCCCTCCTCACCTAACCTCTCCCCCTACACACCTAACACTCTTACTCCCTCCTTCTCTACCCTCATCTTGCTCTCCAAATCCTCCTGTCAACTTGGTACATCTCCCTTTAGCTCAACTTCTGCTACTGGCACTCAAGTTCTGCTATTACTACCCCTGTTCTGAAACTGGCACTTATGTATCTCATGCTTTGCCTCAATGTGTACCCATGATTTGTATTCCATACCCTTATGATCATGTTCTGCACTGTTCCCACCTCGCTGTGTAACCATGAGTTGTATAACCTGTCATTGTTGATACTGTGGTGTACTGTACTGTTCTCCCCTATGTAACATGTTCAATTGTAATCCCTTCCACCTATGAACAGTCTCTGAATTGTGCTGCTGTAAAGTTCAACTACTGTATGTTTACCTGCCTCCTCTTTAACCCCCCCCCAGGTCGCACCGTGAGACGAGCATCTTTTTGCTCAGTGTGCCTTTCCTGGAGAAACATTTTCAATAAACAAATAAATAAATACCACGGCCAACAGTGCCACCTGCTGTCCAGAGCCCTCCAGTAACTATTTTATTTAAATTTATTCCTCCAACACCCCCAAAACACATTTTTTAAATGTTTCTATATTTTTTTTTACTTTAAAAAATATTGAAACCACTTCTTAATAGCAATAATGCACTCCAGGGTGTGGTATATCATGGGATATCATCACTTCTTGGGTCATTGGACGCACTCGGCCTTCGGCCTCATGCCCAACCACCCAAGGCGTGACGATAATACCACAGCCTGTTGTGCATCATTGCTTAATTACAAAAACATTTTTACATGGCTTAGTCTTGCAAGCAATATTCTTTGGCAGTTTTTAGGGGGGAACTGGGGAGGGTTTACACCTGTCTTTTCTGCAGTGTACACACATTTCTACCATTTGTCTCAAATATTCATAATCTTTCTGAACGTTCACTGGTTTTGCAACCCAGTTGTCCTTGTTTTTTAGGATAAACTACATTGTAACATTGCTGGCCATCACCACGTACAGCTATTGGTCGATCCAAGTTCATGTTGTGGTCAAGCCCTGCCAGTTGATGGTGTGCAATCATCCCATTGTAGCTGTAGTGGTTGTGCTTAGGACAATACTTTAATATTAGAGAATGGTACAGCTCCAGGTTACCAGTATGGCAAAATTGGGTGGCCTTTGACAAATCTTTCAAGAACTTAGGAGCAAAAATAATCTTTGTAATGGCAACATGAGCTGGATATCCCTGCTTGATCTATTGTTTCATTTTGCATTGCTGTCTTGTTAGTTTGTTATGCATACATTTAGGGAACAGCTCGTTGTCTGACCAACTGCGTTTATTACAAACATGGTGAATAATAGACGTAACCATGGCCCTAAGTACATGAGCATATCCCTTGCAATTCTCACAGCACCACCAAAAATAGTTTGAAACAGAGGAAACCCAAACACGCAATGAATTACAACCCCTGTTTTTGGATTGCTTGAGCATCTGTTTTTTTTATCCATTTGTCCAGATGCCAAACATCATATTGATGATCTATTCCTTGCTTAGAAGTGAATTCCTTTGACATCAATGATGTGACCCTGCGACAAGGTGTCTTTGTAAATGAGTCTTTGACTCAAAGGTTGTAAATCCGAATTGTGAATAAATAAATAAATAGATCTGAATGTATCTATCAGTAGCAACTGTTGCAACTTTGAGGCTATTGTCTAAAATTCTGTTTAGTGCCCAGACAAACCCTTCTTACTCCATGGTTACTGAATTTTTAACGCCAGACTCTTGTATTGTTTCAAAGTCAATAATGTTATTGGTGTTATGTTCCATGAATGTATACACCCCATATTTTGCAGAAAACCTTGGGGAATCTGCACGTGCGTCACCGCACAAAGTTATACTCCTTTCTGCCTGTAACCCTTGATAAATCATGTCCCTATGGGCATTCCATGATTGAGTTACAACTGGAAACAGATATTCTTTCTGAATATGAGTGAAGGTACTTTGAAATATGAACTGTAGGTTTAGGAGCATCGCCATCGTCTCAGCCTTCATGAATGCATTCCTACTACAAAGTATTGATGCGGGTACTTTAATATTTCCTGCTGCTACCTTGTTAAGAACTGGTTGTGAATACCCCATACAGCTGTGTCTGTTGCTACAATACATATCTACAGTTAGCAGTGTACCATTCGCAGATGATTCTTTCTGTGTAACAGGAGCACCACATTTCATACAGTATTTACATAGCTGAGTAAGGTTTTGGACATAGACTATGAATGTCCTATCTTTGTCAAACAATGGATCACTTTCAGAAATTGAAAAACCTTCACTATCTGAAGCACTTGCTGAGTACTGTGATTGTTCAGGAACATAGTCAGAATCATATTCATGTTTTTCTGATTGATCCGACTCACAGTCTTCATTTATATAAATTTTACTGTATGTTAATCATACGTTAGTAACATTACTTTCAATCTTCTCAACATTAACAAAATTTACTGGATACATGTGGTCATGAAGAATTTTAGATGGTGTCCTTCTAAAATTAAACTCATATTCAGGCCACTGCACGTTAGTGTTATGTGTGAGCAAATTATCTGTCTGTGTTTCAGCATCTTTATATCTTGCTTCAAGTGTAAGTTCAGGACCAGTCTCTTCCACCTAACAAGATAATGTATAAAAATCAGAAAATTGTTCATATCTTGGATCCCTTAAATATTTATAACAATATTTTTTTTTCTGCTAACCGATTATGATATAATATACCCACAACAACCACACTACACCCCTGGATTACCTGTACCCTAATACAGTTGGTGCACTCTCTTTGAATTTGTTGGACAGCTGGTGTCCATGGAGGTTTGCAGTACAATATGTTTCTGGTCATTTTGAGGTGCAGCACAGATGGGGCATTACTGTTGAAGTGGGGATGTTGTTGTGGGTGCAGCTGGTGTTAGTGTGGACACTGGAAACCAATGATGAGGCATGGTACTCAGGACCCAGCCCACCACAAATAAGTGCAGGTTAAATGTGCTGAAGAAAAGGATTCCTTTAGCAATACAGGAGGGGTTCCAGGACCCAGCTGAGTGTGTCCTCAAAGAAATTACATAGTCTGACTGGGGCTTGAGTGGGTAGAACAACATATTTTATTTATTTATTTATTTATGTATTTATTGAGGAATCGGAAAATACCTTTGCGTCAAAGACTCATTTACAAAGGTTCCACACCACAGAAAAACAGTTCAGACAGACTTTATGTAATCATTCAAATGGAGACAGAATTCAGCAAAGAAGACCATGACACAGTGAAGGCTAACAATCAGCAACTAAGGTAGTTTTGTACAGTTGGAGATAAGTGGTATGGCTCAGAGATGTAACTTGGGACTAAAAGCCTGGGAAGAAGACCAGTGTCATTAGTCAGCTAGAGGGGAAGGGATAGGGGTTAAATGATAATCACAGGTATTTAAGGCCTGGAGGTGATCCCTAAGATGAGCTTTGAATGGGCCAATTCTATTTTCATTTACAAGCCAGGTAGGAAGGCTATTCATGAGGAAGGGGGCTCTAAATCAAAAGAACCTTTGGAATTGTGAAGTATGGCAGGATGGAACAAAGAGGAGTGGCTTTGAAGAACATTGAGTGTGCTTGAGCTTCTGGGCAGGGTGGATAACGGGGATGAGCCCAGGGGGCGAAAGGCCGAGGGTAATTTTTTTAGTCATGAGACAGGTATGAAACTTGATCCTATTGTCGAGATTGAGCCAGTTGGTGGAGTTATAGAGGGAGTATGTATGAGTGAGATGATCACATCCCAATATGAGGTGACACGCTTTATTTAGGGAGAGATGCAGGCGGCATAGGGCATAAGTGTTTGCAGTGCTACAAATAAGTATGCCATAGTCGAGCAGGGTGAGGACAGAGGAGGAGACGGTGAGCCTAAGTGCATCTGGGGTAAGGCAGTGCTTGAAGCAATACAGCAAGGAGGAGGAGTTGATGTGAGCATCGGAGAGATTGAGTCAGGGGTTGCGGTTAGTATGGCGCCGAGGTGTAGCGTGGCAAGCATAGGGTGATACCACTAGATCAGCACTCATTAGAGCATATAGAGGGAGAGTAGGCTGTAGGGATGGATTCAGCTGCAAAATCATAGGTAATAGATATGTTATTTGTATTAATCACAGGGGTAGGTGAAGAGAGAAGTAGATCATTATGGATTAAAGATACAGGGTAGACTTTATGTATGTGCATATGTATAAATAGCAGAGTGCACAGCAGTAGAATTAAAGTGACCATCTTTATTGTTAATTGGAGGTCAGTGGACAATTAGGCACCGGGTATTTGCTGTGGCAAGAATAAGCAGCCACTGGTGCTAAAACTGTTAAAGAGGACAAAAGGAGTGTACAATTGGACTAGTTCAGAGGCAGTGTGGAGGGTGAGAAAAATACAGAGAGTAGAATAGGAAGGAGGTAGAGGCCCTCTGGTGGTGGAGAGAGATTAGCTGCAAAGGGGAAAGTGAGCGGATAGGCTCAGCGTGCTCCACGTGATCACACCAATAAATGCAAGGGTTCACCAAGGGTGGTGGTGGGGGCAGTGGGGCAGCCGACGTGTAGTGTCAGTGGGGCAAACAAAGGCAGAGAGAGGGAGAGCCTCCACATGCTCTGACAGCACCATCTGTACCTTGAATCGGGGAGATGCAGTTGGGGGAGGGCTTCTTCCGTGTAGCCCTCGCGACCTCCTCACGGTCCCGGTGCTTGGGAACTTTAGTCACAGTTCAGAGCTAACTGGTTTCCAAATAGGCACCATTGCCTGCAGGTGCTAACAGTGACCCTTCTTATCAGGAGTTTCAAGTAAAGTGTGTGTTAACTCCTAATATATTACACTTGGTCAGAAATCCATAAATCACTGAGAAAAGGGGTGGATAGTTAGTTTGTAAAAATGTTAATGTTGGAATGTGTAGTACTACCTGTGTTTATGAGGGAAAAAAATATTTCTTCTCCTGCAAGTTGTGTGATCTGTTCTGGTCAGTACAAACTTGGTGAATATGAGATAAAGGGTACAGGAATGTGCACATTTCAGTGACATCTGTGCATGACACACTTTCCACAGAATAAGATCATGTCATACACAGGAGTAAGGAACTCTCATGTTCGACAGATGTGCTCCATAAACATATATTACCAATTGACTGAGATGTATAACTATTACTTACTAGTTGGCAGACTATATCATCAGGAGGTTCGAAAGCTAATGAGATATCACATTGAACAGAGGTGGATTCAGCTGCGTTCCATTTTTCAACAGCATGTTCTCGCATGCATCCTTCAATGATCTTGAATTATACATATTAAAAAAATAATTATTAAGTTTCCACTTAATAATCTGCTGTGGTACAATTCAAAACATCTACTGTATATACCTCTCGTGGACGCCTTATTTCTTCTCTGCATTCACTGAACACCCTTGGATGTGCTATCTTGTTCTTCGTATGAAGGAAGATGGAAGGAATAGCATCAGCTTTTAACCTAGGTGATCTTTTTACATTAAGAAGTTCAGCCTGTCGTTATTCAGAGAAAAAAAATACAGTTACAAATATTGTTAAAATGAAATTTGGCATACTTAATAAACTCTGTAGTTAGAGATTAATTAACCAAACCTGTAGTGTTTACCTGAAATTAAAACACGGATCCTGTATTTTGTTTTGGGATTGTTTTGATGAGGTGGTTAAGAAAGGCATTACCACTGTGTGTTGTGGACAACAAAGGCTAGCTCCCTTTAATATAAATAAAGTAAGCGGATGTGTTTTTGGGACCATGCACTATAAAGAATAATGTATGGAGTTCCATACACAACTAGTCTACTCTTCCCCTTTGTGTTTTTGATGATGGCGGAGTGACCTCTTGAGCTTTGCTCTTGAGGTCATCAGCCATCATTGAAAACAATCGGGGGATGAACAGCCTTTTTATGTATGGGTTGCAATGCACTATTCTATATATTGTCCATATGAGATGATTTACTTACTCTTAATCAAATTCCAGAGAGTAGTGCATTATCCGTAGTAATCAAACACCATAAGACAGATGTTAAAAAAGTACTTTTTTAATTAATAACATAATCAGATCATTTTTTACAACAGAGGGGGAAGAAAGGAGACCAGCGCTGAGGGAAAAGGGGGTGGATCCTAGCCCAATCAGTGTGGAAGAGGTAAGGGAGGAATTAGGTAAGCTGAGGGTGAACTAGACCATGGGCCTGAATGGCCTACACCCTAGGGTGCTCAGGGAATTAAGGGGGTACTGGCAGAACCATTGGCAGGGCTATTTAACTTGTTCCTGGTTACATACAGGGTAGGTTCCAGAGGAATGGAAGAAGGCAGATGTGGTGCCACTTCTTAAAAGTGGCAGCAGGGAGAAGGCGGACAATTATCACCCAGTCAGTTTCACATTGGTGGTGGGTAAAGTAATGGAGACAATATTGATACAAAAGGGTGGTCAGCTATTTGGAAGAGGAAGGGTTGCAAGACATTTGGCAGCATGGCTTCTCTTGGGATCAGTCATGTCAGATGCACCAGATCGAATTCTTCGATGAGGTGACAAGGGTCGTTGATGTAGGATGGGGGGAAGGGTACATGGCCTACCTGGACTTCTAGAAGACCTTCAACACAGTGGCACACAAAAGATTGGTCAATAAGTTGGGGAGTCTAGGGGTGGGACAGAAAATAACAATATGGGTGGAGAGCTGCCCTATGGGTAGATGCCAAAGGGTGGTGGTCAATTGGGTGCACTCTGGGGAGACAAGGGTTATGAGTGGGGTCCCCCAGTGGTCGGTGTTGGGGCACATTCTATTTAACATATACATCAGCAGCATAGCAGAGGGACTTCAGGAGAAGGTCTGCCTTTTCATGGATGATACAAAACTCAGCAATGGGGTGGTCACTGGGGAGGAGGTGGCTGGATACAATGCAGAAGGAACTAAAATTGCTGGAAGAGAGCTCAGAAATATGGCAGCTAAAGTTCAACACAAAGAAATGCACAGTGATGTACTTGGGGAGGATGAATCCAAATCCCACATACACACGGTGGTGGGGAGGAGATAATGGCTGCAACCAGACAGGAGAAGAATCTAGGAGTTATTATCACTGATGACCGTAGGGTGTGGACACAGTGCAGTGCAGTAAGGATGCTGGTGTGCATGGGGGGGATCATCAGCAGAAGGAGGGAGGTGCTGATGCCATTCTACAGCTCCGTAGTTAGGCCACACCTGGAGTATGGGGTACAGTTCTGGAGGCCCCATCTATGAAAAGACATAGTTGGCATGGAAAGGGTGTAGAGAAGGGCCACTGAAATGGCACATGTGCTAAGTGGGAGGACATATGAGGAGATGATGATGGAACTGGATTTGTTTCCTCTGGAGACAAGAAGGGGAGACAGGGGACATGATCAAAACATTCAAATGTGTGAAAGGGATCAATAAAGTGGGGGACAGCTTATTTGCAGGGAAGGTAGATACAAGAACTAGGGGTCATGGATTGAGATTAGAGGAGGGAAGATTTAGGGAAAACATTGGGAAGTATTACTTCACGTAGAGAAAGAGAGAGGGGTAGATCCCTGAAGCAGTCTGCCAGAGGAGGTGATGATGGCCAGTACAGTGGAGGGTTTCAAGAATACGTGGGACAAACCCAAGGGCTTGTCAAGGGGAGGAGGGAGGGAATCTTGGAGGGGGAGGGACAATTGGGGGGGTGGGCAGACTCGATGGACCAGGAGGGTCCTTTTCTGATGACACGTGTATGAATCTATGAATCTAAGTGCCACCATGTGCAAGCAAAACATGATAGAATATCCAAACATGCTAAAACGACATTGAATAGTTCCATGTGTTGTATTATTATTATTCATGTTCAAAACTTAAGAGATTTCCAATATTTTGACCTCAGACTTTAAATCTAGTCATAATAAGTAGTAATTTTGCTCACTGTTACATTAAAATAAATATATGAAAATAATACAGGGAAAGGCGTTGGGCTGGTGGAAGGTTATATCATTACTAGTCCAGTGACAGTTAGTGGAAGCAGCATTAATAGTATACAATCATTTACAACACGTAAATGATCCGCTATTAACTTAGGTCACGTAACAACACGTAACAGCTGACCACAATTTTTTTTTGTTTGTGTTGAGTTACTATAAAAAAACAAACAAACAAAAAAAAAATAGGAGTATGAAAACTGACTGTCCTATGGTAATTGAGCAAACATTTTATTACGTGACAATACAACAAATATAAATAATAACAATTATTGTTTTAAACATAATAGCAGCTGTACTGGAACAAACAAGCAGGGATGTGAATGCTTTGCCAATTGGTTAGGTACTTAAGCAATAATGCACAACATGGTGCGGGTTGTGCTGGGATAACCTCATGCCTTGGGTGGTTGGGCATGAGGCCGCAGGCCAAGTGCGTCCAACATCCCAGAAGTGAGGTTATCTCAGCACAACCCACACCCTGGAGTGCATTATTGATATTATACAATGGCTTGTTTTTTTAATAAAACAGGAAAATAGAAAAAAACATTTTTTATGTTTTTTTTATTTCCATGTATGGAGGTATATGTTTTGAGAAAAAAGTCCACAGTTTGGCCACTAGATGATGCTAGCAGTATGTTCTGCATTGTGTTTCCCTAGCGACAGCTTTTTTTCTGTTAGGAAACACAGGCGTTACATAATTATGCCATAGTGAATGCTGGCTGTGTTTTTTCCCACAGTTTTTTTGTTGTTGATACTGTACATTTAAAATGCAGAGTCAGAGAGTGGAGCCAGCAAGTCATCGTTGTGTCAGTTATGGAGCGTGGCTGACGAGCCGATTGGTAACTGATACTGGAGCTGCCATGGTGCTGTCATGGTCCTGGAAAACAAAGCCAATTGCAGGTATGGTTTTGTTTTCATTTCTGAGGATTCCTTATCTTTCTGCAACTGATTTTCTTTAGTTTGGGACTATGGGTGAATGAGTACGGCTGCATTGAGTGCATGTGCTAGATTGTCAATACTTCTGGGAGTTACTGGGCATTATTTTGTTTAAAAAAAATGTTTTCGTGTTACAGGCTTTTTTTTTTAACATTGGTACTGGTGAGGAGAGCAGAAGTGAAAGAGGAGAAGAGAAGTTTTACATCCTCGTGGAAGGGGGGGTTTGAGAGCTGGAGCAAAGTCATGTACAACGCTGGTCAGAGTGCCCCTAACCTGTGGAGAGGAGGTATGATTCAGGAGGCTGTCATGTGATCATGTGTGTGCTGGACCTTCATACAGCGAGGTTGTGCTGGGATAACCTCACTGTTGAAGGACTGTGCCAACCAATAAGAACACAGCCTTCTTTCTTGCCATTGCATAATAGTCATTTTCTATTCATGAAGAATCATCACACACACACACACACACACACACACACACACACACACAGACACACACACATACAAACACACACACACAGCTAGTCTGCTGTGTGGAAGGGGAGGACATAGGTCAGAGACCCATGCTGAACATGCCTTGGGTGCACAGTCGCATTGATCTCCCTAGCACTCTACATCTTCCTGCGGTAGAAATGGGTAACAAAATCACTCAGTCCTTGCATGGCACCTTTCAGAACTGAGGTGTATCCAGGCTGGTCTCTGCAGCCTCAGCTGCTGACTGACACAAATCGTGATCTGGGGTGCATATCCCACACCCCTTCCCTGTTGGGTGGGGGGCAACCAGAGCTACATGGCAGTAGGCAGATGGTAATGCAGTGGGATTGACCAGAAGGAGTGCCAGGGGAATACTGGGGGAGAGTTGGATGGAGAAATGGGGGCATAAATAATCAATTAAAAGAAAGTTTCTCTTCACCTATTTATGCTTATCTCCTTCCTTCTCTCCCTCTCACCTGACCAGGGTGGGACAAATAGGGTAGCCAGGTGGCCAATGGCTACTTAAAAAATTGGTTTGGCTACCAGATTTTGAAAGCTATTGGCCAACTTGGCTACTTGCCTACAAAGTGATTTTTAAGCCTTTAAAAAGAATGCCACTACAAATATTAGATTGGCTATCAGATTTTGAAAGCTAGTGGCCAAACTGACCACCAGCTCACAAACTAATTTGTCCCACCCTGCACCTGACCCACACACCCCTTCTAGAGGAAAGCATTTTGACAGTGGAGGGGAGGGGGGTTACTGGGGCAGGAGTCAACCATTGTCTGAGAAATAGAAAATGTAGTCTAGTGTGTCTGTTGTGGGACCTGTGGACCTGCAAAGGAAGAAACTGCTGCGGAGCGCAGGTGTAGGGATTCTGGGAGTTTGTACATTTTGTCCTCACATCTACTGTGGCAAGCTGGGTATGAGATCATGATTTATCCTGTAATCCAGTAGATAATCTATTTCCCTCTGTAAAGGGCAATTGTGGTCAATCTGCATGTGGTTATGTGACCACATCTTGTTGAATTAGAAACCTTGAAAATAAGGCAAGGTTTATGTGTGCCAATAATATTTATTCAGTACTAGTGTCTGAATAAAGTGCAGTCAGGCCTTAAATTATTATCATGATTAGAGGTAAAAAGTAGCAAAAATACCTGGTTCAGTGGTGCCGGCGGAGTGTGCCATGCTTCAGTGCGGTAGACCTGAGTTCGCATCCTGAGCCTGTCTTCCTCTGCATTGCCAATGTAATCATGGGGACAGCACTCCTTAAATCCAGGGATAGGGGTTAAAATCACCCACCGTGCCTCAAGCGCACCTCCTCTAATGTGTTGATGGGAGGGCCTGATTGTAGGTGACCTGGTGACATCGGCCACCCCCTAGTAGGTTAGGTATTGACGGGTTGTCATGCAGTGGTGGGTAATTATGGGGGAGGTATAAAAACCCAATGTGCCATGCAGATGAGATCTGCGCTAGGCCCCTGTGTCACTGCACCATATAAACCACCTCATCTCCCCCTGATGCCAACAGGCAAACATAATGTGTGCTCCAAATCCCCACTTGTCGGGGCCCCAACACATGAGGGGTGGGAGGGACTTTTTGGGGTGGCCAGTCTGCAGGTGGCAATGTTGAATGGGAATTTGACAACTGTGGCCAGATGCAACGATTGGAAGAGGCCAGAAAGGATCGATAAGATGTGTAAAGGAGGAGTGAACAGGAGGTAACATTGTAACTGGGGATCGATAAAATATCCTCCATTTCTCAGTGCTCCACCCGTATCTATGCTCTGTCCCCCTTCCTGACATATATATCACAAGCAAGTTTCTAGTCACCCAATCCCCCCCCGCTCTCAAGGGGGCTATGCCAGCTCTTTTATGAAGTACAGGTGGACTAGTGGTAGGAGACAAGCTTGTCCTCCCCATGGAGTAAGGGTTGGGGACAAGAGGCCAGAGTGGTAGTCTGGGACTTAATAAAAGAGGGTTCTAAGTTGGTGGGAGGGAATTAACAAGTCAAAGATCAGAGAGAACCTGCGGGGGGGGGGGTGTTGCCGAAGACCCACGGCAGAACGAGGCAGTCTGAGTGAGGAGGAGAGAGAATTTAGTGTGAATGTAGTCAGAATGGCAGTACAGTGAGAAGGGAAATGGAGAGAGGAAGCTAGGCACTAATTATAAAAAAGCAAACACAGCCTAGAGTACACAGAGCAGTCAGTTAACAGGCTTAACAGTATAGCTCTATCCAGCAGTAAACTGGTTGCTAAGCAATCAAATGAGCAAGGAGCAATTAAATGACAGGCAACTAACAAATGCAGGGCAATCTGAATTACATTTAAAATTAAGCTGCTAAATCAAGATCAGAAACAGAACTGCAGGCAGGGTGAGAGCTCTCAGGGAAAGCAGCAGTCCAGAGTCTGTCCTGAGCGGGTCAGCCAATCAGGTGCTGGGTGCATAGGCTTGAAAATTGGCAATTACCTTAGATGGAACTTTGGGATCAGCGGTGCCGTGGGAGAGGGAGCCCGTTAAGGGATGGATTCTCCTTCTGGGGATGAAAAGGGGAAGAAGAAATTATTTCAGTGCAGCTAAATCAGGGGGTGGGATTTTAGAGGTGGGCTAAGGACTGGCCTCAGGAATTAGAATAGTGCTGACACAGGTCTCCAACGATTTCATTACTAAATTAAAAGTGCTGCTCTTCAGGGTACCAAAATGGATGTGTTCATACTTGAAAAGAGGAATTTTTTTATACAGTTTATCAAATCCATTCTGTTTTATGCTTCTACACATCAATTGCTGCTATCCAGTGTTTGGAGCAGTTTCCTACTATACAAAAAACAATTGAGAATTTAAATGAAGCAGTTTCGCTGTCTACAAGAGTGTAGGACAAAAATGAAAAATAACCACGAAAAAGATATAAATACTTATTAATAGGCAACATTTCTCATAGCACAATTTAAGATACATCTATCAATAAGATCAGCTGTCATTAGCATAAGCAACACATAACATATGTAGCCTTGAATTTAATGGCACAGCAGTTTACAGTATACATAATGAACAGAAATGACTTCTCCAAAAAGAGTAGGGTGCCCAATTAAACTCAGAAAAAAAAAACAGTCTGGTAACATCAGACAAAAAATGCTTGCAGATGTATCACATAATTTGATTCATCGGAATTTGAAATAAAGCATTTAACACAAGTTTTGAAAATACAAATTCAGCAAACTAATGCACAAAACTTGCTTTTTACTTCTTAAAAAAATATGAGTCAGAAACGCAGCAGGAAGGTGAAAACAACAGTGGCCGATCAGACATGAACTGGGCTTATTCTGTTGTTCAAGTGTTGAATTATGATCATATGATACAGTAAATGAAATACAGATCACAGTCCCATGTACTTAAACATTTCATTTCATTTTCATTTATTCTTTGGTAACCGGGAAAAAGGCACTGGACCAAAGGTCCCTTTTCAGGCCCGTCCCGACAAAAAAAACATACAGAAATACACAAATACAATCAGCAGCACTTCAAAACTGAAAAATACGAATTACAAATTGCCGTTGCAAACAGATTTATGTAATAAATAACTTTTTAACCTTTGTTTAAAAGTTAAAACAGAGGGAGCAATCCTAACATCAAGTGGGAGTGAACTTCAATACAATGGTGCTGCTACTGAAAAAGCTCTAGAACTTATTCTAAGCCGAGACCTGGGGACAAAATATAGGGGGCCGTCAGCCGACCTCAGGCTGGGAAACAATTCTCTCATTACAACAAGATCAGAAAGAGGAAAAAGGGAGCCAAAGTAAAAACATTTATACATCAGACAGCCAACAAAATATTCTATTCTGCAACTAGGGGAAAACCACCCCAACAGAGAACAAAGATTACACCGATGTGTCCTATTGGGGGCTCCTAAAATAAATCTACAAATATTATTATAGGCCACAGTTAGTGCCTGCATATCTTTTGTACCTATGTTATATTAGAAACAAGAACTGTAATCAAAATATGGAAGAAGAGAACCAATAGCAATTGCTAATCTAGTTGCTTGTGAGAAGAATGACTTGAATTTGTATAACATCCCTACTCTTTGATTTACTTTCTTAACCATAGACTGAATCTGAGGTGAAAAGGTCAAACTGGGATCCAATAGTGTGCCCAAATACTTAAACTGAGACACTTGTTCAAGCAGACCACCCCAAAAATCAGATATACTCCGTTCCGGGGTGTCCACCAACATAAATTGCATGCCAAATAACATAACTTTTGTTTTAGCTGAGTTCAAAACCATAGCATTTAAAGTAAGCCAAGAACAGACGGCACCAAAACCCTTTTCTAGGGAACAAGAAAGTTCAGACACAGAATTTGACTGAGCACAAATTACAAGATCATCTGCATAAAGCAGTGATTCACTAAACTTACAAATGCCAGGAAGCTGATTAATAAAAATAGAAAATAACAGGGGTCCCAAAATGGACCCCTGAGGCACACCACAACTAACCGGCAAGACATCAGAAACCACTGAACCTACTTGAACAAATTGACACCTGTTACTCAGATAATCATAGAACCAAGAAACAGCAACATCAGAAAACCCCAGATCTTTCAATTTTGTACAGGCCAAACCATGATCAATCAAATCAAAAGCCTTGGTTAGGTCCACGAACACCGCCCCATTCATCAAACCCTTCTCAAACCCACGTAAGATGGTGTTTGTGAACCCAACCAAGGCCGTGCCCATACCAAAGTGCTTATGGAAGCCATGTTGATCACTTAACAAATATTAACACTGTTTCTACTCGCTTGTAGATTACGGACATAACTGTCAGCAGTAAAGTGCTCCGAGCATACTATAGTGCACCAATTAAAAATGTCTGGAAGATTTTGTCTTTTTATCACAGCTTTCCAATTAGACATCATGTCCTAAACTTTCGGAAAATGAAAAAAAGAGATTCCCCAGCACTTAGTTTTTTAGATGCATTACTGTGTCCCACCACACAGCAACAAACCATTTTTCATTCCTTTCTTAATTAGAACTAAAAATTAAATCAACCACCAGGTCCATACAGTTAAAACTCTATGTGTCAGACTCTGCTGTCAACTGGCACTGATCGTCAGGCACGTCATGGTTCGAGGAACATGTGCAAAATGGTGCGAGGCTACTGTTGTGGTTTTTATGTTGGCACTGGCCATGGATGTTCCATTAAGTTCTGGGTCGTGCCTGAAAATAGTCAACTTTGTCTAGCGCACCTAACCCGGTTAACAAAAACTAAATAAATAAATAAATTACAGAAGCTGAAAACAGAAAGACTTTCAAAGCCAAAGCAGTTCAGTAATACAGAACTCATTGTTCCAGCAGGGGATAACTCAGGACGATGAACAATTCACTTTAATTAGGCAGGAAGTCAATGAATTACTATTCACTTTCTCTCTGAGAAGGAGCTGACTCGGCAGCATTGTGTGGAGTGTGTGGATAGTGTGCTTTTTTAGCAAAAACTGTCAAGCTATTGATCTTTTTTTTTTGCCTTTAAGTTTTAGTGTTGTGTTAGAAATGTTTTGCAGGCAGTTTTAGTTTATTTTAAAACTTTGTTTATTTAAAAAAGGTTGTTGATTCTGTTTACTTAGTTTTAGTTAGTGTAGTTTTTTGCTAGTATTTCTACTAGTATTTTTTTGTTTGAATTTTGATTTACATTAAGTTTTACTTAACATGGAGAGAGGTGGCCAAAGTGGTGGGCAGCGGAGGCCTCAATGGGGTGACAATTTTCCTTAACCACGGTCCTCTTTCGACCATGAGTGTTTCAGCTGCTGTCAGTCCTGCAGCAGTGGAAGAGCAACAGCAGCAAGCAGAACAGCAGCAGCAAGCAGAACAGCAGCAGCAAACACAGCAGCAGCAGCAAGCAGAACAGCAGCAGCAAACACAGCAGCAGCAGCAAGCAGAACAGCAGCAGCAAACACAGCAGCAGCAGCAAGCAGAACAGCAGCAGCAAACACAGCAGCAGCAGCAAGCAGAAGAGCAGCAGCAAGTAGAACAACAGCAGCAGCAAACACAGCAGCAGCAGCTTGTTGTTACCCATCCATCAACAGAAACACAGCAGGTGGTATTATGTGATGCCCCCCACCACCTGTTCCTGGTCCTCCCGGCAGCTCTCCCATCTGACAGTTTTTTATCTGCCTCCCTGGTGACCCGATGGTAGTCAGGTGTAAACTGTGTGATGCACTGGTACGTCGGTAGTGCAAGGGAGGCCACTTGGGTAGGGGTGGTCAGCGAACCTACCTTATAGGGCACCACTGTTCAGAGAGGGAGGCACAGCTGCAGGAGGAACCAGTCACTACTGCAGTTGAAGTTGAAGCAGTAGAGCATCCGCCTGCATGGCATCGCAGACAGATGGTCAGGGCATCAGAAGTGGTGGTTCCCGCAACAGCCTGCCGTGACTGATACCCCTCACAACAGCCTGCCACACAGGCTGACCTTGCTGTGCTGTGGGCAGAGGTTGAGATGATAAAAAATGTTGTGAAGGGTGCAGTACAGCAGCTCAACTGCATTGAGGGACAAGATACGGAAACAACTAGAATGCTAAAACCAAAATACTGGTGGTCAGTCCCAGACCACACAGGACCAGTAAACAAATATAATGCCCCAAAATCGTCCCCCCAAAAAACTGTTGTCTGCTTTTACTTTTGTCTTAATCAACATTTTTTTATTACAGCCTAAGTACGTAATTTATGTTCAATTAATGCTTTCTTCCTTATGTTAATTTTGTTAATCCTGTATTTCTTGATTCCTCACCTCCCCCAAATGCCCCCAACCCATTCTACTTTCCGCAATAGAAATGTTTTTGTTCTTACTTCTTACTTTATTTTATATAATAAGTCAAATGGTCGGTAGCTTTGCATACACTCTATGCTTTCATTTCATTTGAAATTGTGGTGCCAAAACGCCCTCTTAAAGCCACTTTTATTTCATCATGTGTTGCTGAACCACAGTTTCACCTGTAATGAAAGCGCGCATCATTCACCATTTTGTCGACCCTCTGTCATATAAACAATAAACTAAATTAAGTCACAGCTCATAAATACTTGTTACTTTTCTGATCAGTTTTATAGGGGATTATTCCTCACATATGTACAGGACACGAATAATGCATGCTGAATGATGTATAGTATAAGCCATCAACATTCAGAAGATAGGAAATTATGGGGGGGTTGCTAGGGTTCATGAGGTGACTTCAGGTGACTTTAGGGTATTTAGAGTGTAGTTGTTGTTGGCATGTATACTACGAAACTTTAACACAGTAAACAGTATCCAAAAAGTAATAAAGCCTGACAATGAAAGCATCAAGACAAGAATTTGGTTATCATTTTATTTTTATTTTACATTGCCCCTTATCTAATAACTTGTGTATACACATATGCTACCCTTCTTTCAACAATGTATGTTATTCTGCATTAGTCCATTTTTATGTTTGCTTGTGCATGCTCAAGAAACATGATGTGACAGCTTAGGAGAGAAGCAGGTTGTGGAGGTGTGGCACTGTGGCAGCCAACGCTGACACTGCATTCGTGGGCTTGGCACCATTCACACAATGCAGGCCCAGTGTCCTGATGACACTGGTTCTGCATAAGTGGCACCAAGTTGAAATGATTTGGTCACTGCAATGAGGGGCCGCCTTGTCATTGCAGCGTCAGCCATTCCGCTGCAATGAGGGAGTGACCTGTCATTGCAGGGCGGTACCTTCCTTGGTGTAACTTGTCCCTAAACATGGCAGCTGAGGGAAAGCTGACTGACTGGGGTGCCCAATCCCCTGTCAGCATGCTTCTGGCCCAGTTAATTTGCCAACAGGGGAGCCCACTCCCCATTGGCATAATGACTCCCCATTTGTTGTGTGCCATGGGGAGTGCCCAATCCCCCTCAGCATCATTCCCCCCAAACAGTCGTTCTTTGCTGATGGGGAGCCCAGTTCCCTCTGGCATAAGTCCCCCCAAAAAAGGCAGGTTGCACACTGGGAGCCCACCCCAGCATGCCGGAAAGAAGCCCACAAAAAAAAAAACCTTCCCATAAAGTCTTTTTTATTTTTTACTGTCCCTGAAAGAAAGGAAACGGTCCTACGCGGGTCGGGTCCCTTCCCCCAACCCACACCCACCCACTGCGCACCCTACTTCCCCACACCCCCCTCACCCCATACTTACCTCCAGAGCCCTGTGTGACGATCTTTAGTGGACCAGGAACACGTCTGCACTCTTCAAAGTCGACCACGAACTGAAGAAATGCTGTATAATGGCATACATAGAGTTTTTTCAACCTAGGTGCATATCTCAGGCATATTTGGGAATTATGGCACCAAAGTTTCAACATGAGGTTATTAGGACCCCTCCTCATGAATTCAGTCACTGTCATGGCATTATTCGGTCCTGAAAGGTGATTTCACAGTCACTGCACGGAATCACCTTTCGGGACCAATTAACAAAATGACAGTGCCACTGTTCATGAGATGGGCTCTCAAAAAGCCTATATTGCAAATTTGGCAAACATAATCCAAGAAATGACTGTTTTACGCATTGCACAGTTTCCACACATGCTCATAACTTCGGAAATTTGTCATATTTTCACTCCAGATTTTCAACATTGGCATTTTTGCACACCTCCTTATGAACAGTACAGCAGTCATTTTTCACATCTTGGCCAAAATGTGTTTTCACACTTTCAGTGCAGAATAGCATTGTAGCTGTGGGAAATCAGTGTTTGGGACACATTAAGAAAATCACAGTAACACTGTTCAGGAGCAGAGGCCATAAAATGCCTATGTTGAAAATTTGGTGACGAAAGTCCATAAAATGACTGTGCTACGAGTGTGCGTTGCACAGTTTCCATGCACCCTTGTAACTTCACAAATTTGTAATATTTTTTACTCCAAATTTTTAACATTGGCATTTTTTCATACCTCCTTATGAACAGTACAGCTGTCATTTTTCACATCCTGGCCAAAATGTGTTTTCACACTTCCAGCGCAGAATAGCACAGTCGCTGTGGGAAATCAGTGTTTGGGACAGATTACGAAAATCACAGTGACTCTGTTCATGAGCAGAGGTCCTAAAATGCCTATGTTGAAAATTTGGTGACAAATGTCTATAAAATGACTGTGTCATGAGCGTGCGTTGTGCAGTTTCCATACACCCTCATAACCTCGCAAATGTGTAGTATTGTCACTCCAGATGGTCAACATTTGCATTTTTTCAGACTTCCTTATGAACAGTACAGCTGTCATTTTTCACATCCTAGCCGAAATGTGTTTTCGCACTTCTGGCACACAATAGCGCATTCGCTGTGGGAAGTCAGTGTTTGGGACAGATTTAAAAAATCAGTGACACTGTTCATGAGCAGAGGTGCTAAAATGTCTATGTTAAAAATTAAGTGACGAAAGTCCATAAAATGACTGTGTTACGAGCGTACATTGCTCAATTTCCACGCATCCTCGTAATCTCACACATTTTTAACATTTTTACTCCAGATTTTCAACATTGGCATTTTTTCGCACCTCCTTATGAACAGTAGAGCTGTCATTTTTCATATCCTGCCTGAAATATGCATTTATACATCTGGGCCCAGATATTCAAAAGGGAAAAGTGCACGGCACAAATCCCGATGCACCAGAGTGCATCAATAATGCATGCAGGAGCAGGTGGGGGGGCGTGCCCATGCATAACCTGCACAGCCCAATATTCAGCCCGGGATGTGCAGAGCCATGCATGCGCAACCCCTACCTGCACCAGCACAAAGTTGATCCAAAAAAAAAAGGAACAACTGATGACCACCCACAGGTGAGCTGCTGCATTACAGGGCACAACACGGCAGCTGCCACCTGTGGGTGGCCACCTGAGTTCCAGCTGCACCTGGCAGTGCCTCCCATGCCCGATCACGGGCATTTGTAATAAAATAAAATAATTTCGTCTTATATCCCTGGTGGTCCAGTGGATCGCTATCTGCCCGCTCACGGCATTTGTAACAAAGAAGGTTCTGTATTTTTTGATGGTCCAGTGACCGCCATCTGTCTGATCGCAGGCATTTGTGTAGGAATAGGTTCAATATCCTCTGGTAGAGAGATGATTCAGCTCGATCGCCGGGCATTTTTAAAGACATCTGTTGATCTGGTGGTTCAGCAGCCTTACTGCCGATTGAGTCTCACTGCTCGCTTTCAGTCAGTCGGGGAGGTTAGCCACTTTCCTCAGCGCTTGTTGTCAATCGATTGACACCATCAGTGAGAGTTGATCGCTTTATTGGTTCTCAGCGTGAGCCAATGGGCGGCAGTTCTCAATATATTACATTCCAGATATGTGAATGAATCATTCACATATCTGGAATGTGTAGAGGTGGTGCGTGCCCATTGGCTCATGCTGTGAACCAATGGGCGGCAGCCCTGGCTGACGTGTCAGTCGGCGGGCGGGGCAGCATGCGGTGGGTGCTGTCGCCTGCCGCTGACCGGGGAGGGCGGTGGGGCTTAGTGGGCAGTGGGGGGGTACCACTAGACCACCAGGGATATTGGAATTATGTGTTTTTTACAAATGCCCGCAATCGGGCAGATAGAGGTCCACTGGACCACCAGGGATATTGGACTGAATTATTCTTTATTACATACATATGCCCACGATCGGGCAGATAGAGGTCCACTGGACCACCAGGGATATTGGACTGAATTATTCTTTATTTCATACATATGCCCGCGATCGGGCAGATAGAGCTCCACTGGACCACCAGGGATATTGAACCTATTTCCGTTTTACAAATGCCCGTGAGTGGGCAGATAGCAGTCCACTGGACCACCAGGGATATTGCAAGGACATTTCTTTTATTTACAAATGCCCACAAGCGGACAGATAGCAGTCCACTGGACCACCAGGGATATAGGACATAATAGTTTTTTGTTTTACTACAAATGCCCGCGATCAGGCTGCAGGGGGCATCGTTCCCCAATGGCTGCTGCCTGGCATGGCGCCAGGCGCAAGTCATCGGGGATTGGTGCACCTGCATGCAAATGGGTCCATAATGACATGCAAATGGCCCCATGTGTACTCTTGCATACATTATGGCCCCATTTGCATGTCAACTTTTGAATATCGCAGTTGCTGTGCATGGCGCAATGGAACTTGCACTAGCGCATCCCCATGCTCCACTCTGGCCACTTGCGCTGGCACAGTGCCACTGCACCATGCACACTGGGGGTGGCCAGGGTGTGATATTCAATGTTGCTGAGCCATGGTGCAGCTCCGTTGAATGTTGCCCAGTCCACACCCCTGTGCAGCCAAACTGAGCTGTGCCCAAGCTTGCGCCACAGCCTGGCATAGTTTGAATATCTGGGCCCTGGTGCAGAATAGTGCGGTTGCTGTGGGAAATCAATGTTCAGGACAGATTAAGTAAATCATAGTGACAGTGTTCAGGAGCAGAGGTCACAAAACGCCTATGTTAAGAATTTGGTGAAATAACTCCACTAAATGACTATGTTACGTGCATGCACTGGCAGTTTCCACGTATGCTCGGAAGTGTGAGCATTTTTAATATTTCCATTACAGATTTTCAACATTGCCATCTCTTCACACCTCCCTATGGATGGTACAGCTGTCATTCTTCACATCCTGCCCAATCTGTGTTTTCATACATCCAGCGCCCAATGGCACGGTCACTGTAGGAACTCAAAGTTTGGGACACATTAACAAAATCACACTGCCACTCTTCATGAGAAGAGGTCCCAAATGCTTTCATGAGGTGGGGTCACAAAAAGGCCATGTTGAAAATTTGTAGTGCAAATACCAACAAACGCCTGTGTCATTAGGGTTTCTAACCATAATGTCCCACCCTGTACAGACTGACAGGCATCAGGGGTGTGCCTTTGGATTACCGACTATAATACCCATGCCATTCCACCCCCACCCCCACCCCGCAGCCAGTGACAGGCATTGAGCTGTGCCTTGGACTCTTCGGCCCCAGAGCTCACCCCATTCTCCTATACTGTACCTATTTCAGCGTATGTCCTTATGGAATGGGGTGATTATAAAACTGAACACCCCAAGGCACACCTCAACACATGTCGGTGTCTGCAGGATAGGGTGAGGTGACATGGCATGAATGTCATGGGTGATGATCCAAATGCATACACCAATGCCTGTCCGTCTCTGCAGGGTGGAGGTGGGGTTGGTGGGAAGTTCAATACTTCACTGCCATTCCTATTCTGCATCTGTCTAACTCCTGCATTTCCAGTGCTAATTCCAGCAAGCAAACATTCGGCATTGACAAATGCTTATTTTAAATGAGAAATAATAAAAGTAGTGTTCACTGTAATGTTACTCTGTGACCTGGTTTGTATTAGTATTCCCAGATGTTTTTGAACAGATACTGTTCTATTATGTCAAGTAGCACAGTCTGCTGCATGCGACTTCATTGTAGTCACTACAGAACTGAATTTAAATAGCTGCTGTCCAAAAGTATGTGAGAATACTGATTCCAACCTGGTGCAAGGCTGATTAGAATGAGCGCTCCATTTATTACTTTCAAGTCCAAAAAAAATGTAGTGCTGCATACTTAAATTGTTGTTGTATACACAAGTTATTAAATTAGGTGGCAATGTAACATAGAATAAAAAAGTATCGGTCAAAACTGTAACCTCATTCTTGTACTAATGCTTTCATTGTCTGGCTTTATTACATTTTTGGATACTGTTTTCTGTGTTAAAGTTTCGTAGTATACATACTAACAACAACTACAATCTAAATACTCTAAAGTCATCTGAAGTCACCTCACCTACCTTGGCAACCCCCAGTAATTTCCTATCTTCCAAATGTTGCCGGCTTATAGTATACATCATTTAGCATGTGGTATTAGTGTCATGATGTGAATAATAATCCCCTGAAAAAATATTCATAACATTAACAAGGATTTTGTGACAGTCATAATAATTATAAATCACAAAGAACCTCTGTGCACAAACACTGAGGCAAGGGTTACCCCAAAGGGCATTTGGCTGGGAAGCCAAGTTTCAAGAAAATACAAAATCACACATGCCCACACAATGCAAAGCATCATGGGCTGCATATGCAAATCACCACAGAATGTTATGCTGGTTCAACTTTAAGCAGAATTGCATGGTGTCAAAGGCCTCTCACACAGTTTGCAAAGCACAGATGACTTAGACACAGAGCCTCAACCTACCAGAACTCATCAGTATGCCTCGTCTGTTTGACACCCCAGTGGAATGAACCAGCTACCCTAAGACGGTCTGTCTGGGTTATGTTGTGGTGAACCCATTCAGATAAAAAACTATTTAAAAGACAAAGAACCTCTGTATAAATCTACAACTCCCCCTAATGTTCCAACCCTATTATAGTTTTCCCAATAGAAACTATTTTTTTTCTTATTACTTTCTTTCTTGTGTTTTTTAAAATTCTCATGGTCACCAACTTTTGGGACACTGCGTGCTTTCATTTACTTTGCATTTGTGTCACAGAACAGCACTCTGCAATACACTTTTATTGAAGCGGTCTTGCATCGCCTTACTGTCACATGTAGTGAGATCGCACAGCATCTGCAATTTTGCAAACCCTGCTATGACCTTTGAAAAATACAGGAAAGTAAGTAAGAACTCTTAGAAACTGCATTTCTATTGCAGAAAGCATAATGGTGTGATACATTTGTGAGAGGTGTGATTTAGATTGGAATTATTACTTTTTTTCCCTTTTATTTGGGTAAAACAGCAGTGCAATAATCACCATTAAATCACCTACCGTGCCTCAACCCCACCAAATGTCCTATATTGTGAATATCCCACTGTTTCAATGTCATCAAAAGTCCAGATGAAGAATAAGGCCAGAAATGCATCACAGTGTTCCAGCTTAATTGAGAGCATTGCCTGGTGGTGATGCCATTTGCTGTTGCTGCTATTGTTGTTCTGCTGCTTTAATATCATGAAAAGTCCAGATGAAGAATAAGGCCAGAAATGTGTCACAGTGTCCCAACTTTAGTGAGACCATTGCCTGTTAGTGATGCCAGTTGCTGCTGCTGCTGCTGTCCCGCTGCTTTAATGTCATGAAAAGTCCAGATGGAGAATAAGGCCAGAAATACATCACAGTGTCCCAACTTTAGTGAGATCATTGCCTGGTGGTGAGGTTGACACCTGCTGCATCACTGATACATGCTGCCCTTTGTGTGTGCCTTCATACCACTATGGTGAGTCATTGTTCACCCTAGTGAAATAGTTTTTTGCATAGACAGCCATTTAAATTCTATTGAATCTTGTTCTGTGTTGTAAGCAGTCCGTCATGTTCCTCTTCAGGGAACCATAATACATATGGAATGATTCCACTTGACCTTGGTAGACATGATGTTTACATCTACATGACAGACATATGTTAAGAGTCTGACACCTAATGTGGTACTGTAACATTACATTTTTATTCAGGGGGTTGGGGGTTACCACTGTGGTTGACTGAAATATTATAATTTCTGATTATTTATTTTTTCTCAGGTCGTATGCACACTTGTGTTCTGCATGTTTGGGATGGTTGATGACTTTGGCTGTACAGAAACTGGCAAGCCATGTAAGGTACAGTGGCATCTCCCAGGATGAAACCCAATTCTGCAGCATTTTGCAGCACTCTGCAGAATGCTGCAGCAGACCTACTGAATAAAGCAATGTACTTTCAATGGCAATTAGTCCCTTTTGTCATTCAGGAAAATATGACAGTGCCAGGATGAAGCGAATGCCACAGTTTCCTGCATGACAAAATGGACTAATTGCCATTGAAATTACATTGCTTTATTCAATAGATTTGCTGCAGCATATTGCAGAGTGCTTAAAAAGTGGGTTTCATCCTGGGGGACGCCACTGTAAGTATTAATTTCTTAACTGTTGTTCATCTTCAGATTGGAAGATACCACCTACGGCAGTCTGCAGCAGCTCATTGTTACCTGAAAACAGATGATGAAGAAATGATAATGAGTTCATTGGACCACCACATTCAGTTCCCAGCATGGCTGTTCCAGTCTTCAGTTATAACCAGCTTAAAATAGCAAACTATTACTAAACCCCTTATCCAGCTTAAAATACCAAGCTATTAGTAAAGCCCTTAAAATAATTAACACGATTAGTGAGTGACACGCACTGGCCCACTGTCGTACTTACATTACTTCATGGGTTTTCAGGACCAGGATAACATGTTGTACAACCTTAGCATACTGCAGTATGCCTGTCCCATCTGTGAAGAAAAAATATATTATATGGCCTGTATGTCACCGCTGTTGAATGCCTTACACTGGTGGGAAAAAATTAGATACAAAAATGAAAGAGGAAATAAGAATGATACTTAACTGTAGATGTTATCTTTTAGGTGGTAGGAGTACTGCAGTCCTGCAAAGTTACACATTCTGTAACCTGTGAAAACAAAATGAAAATTAGTTGCCGGTATTTGGTGCGATGACAGTGGCATCTTTAAAACTGTGAAAGAAGGATTCACATCACAGTGCAAGTCAAAACCATAGTACATGATATTAATGCATACTTACTGCAAATTAGTGATATAAAACAGGGTGGCTGTGACTGGCTGCGGGTTCATAACTTGGGCACAGGTATAGTCTCTCTCTCTCTCTCACTCTCAAGAAGCAGGGTGTCTGTGGCTGGCTGCAGGTTCATAGCTTGGGCACAGGTACAATGTCTCTCTTTCACTCTTTCTCTCTCTTAAGAAGCAGGGTGGCTGTGGCTGGCTGCGGGTTCATAACTTGGGCACAGATGCAATGTCTCTCTCTCTCTCAAGAAGCAGAGTGGCTGTGGCTGGATGCAGGTTCATAGCTTGGGCACAGGTGCAGTGTTTCTCTCTCTCACTGTCAAGAAGCAGGGTGGCTGTAGCTGGCTGCAGATTCATAGCTTGGGCACAGGTACCCTCTCTCTCTCTCTCTCTCTCTCTCTCTCTCTCTCAGCAGGGTGGCTGTGGCTGGATTTGGGTTCATAGTTTGGGCACAGGTACAATATCTCTATGTGTCTCGCAGGAAGCCCGGTGGCTGGCTGGGGTGCATTACTGTTGTTCAGTGTCAGGAGGATATCTGTCAATCAATCAACAGGATTTAAGTGGTTACAAGTTGACATTTGTGTTTAGAGGACTGCAGGTAATAATGAATGGACACATTCTGTGAACAGTACCTTGAAAATCAAGAAAGGGGAAGTCAAAATATAATGACATGTCTTTAATATTTATTTGTCAATTGTCATATTATAGTGAAGGCCACCGTTTTTTATTTTTTAATGCGCAAAAATGGTAACATTACGGAACTGCATCAGCCTTCACCCCAGTAATTTTGCTGTTACTCCCTCCCACCAACATCCTCCTCATCATCATCATCAAGGAGGAAGCAGCCCTCGCAATCCTCAATGCCGGAGTTGTACCCACTTGGAAATTCTTTTTCCATGACTGTATCATCAGCCTCAGTGGTACACTGTTTGACACTGTCACCAGGATGATCTGCATCTCCTGCATCATCAGCACAACCATCATCGTGATGGGGTACAAACATAGATGTGGTTGTCCGACTTGGTATGTTACCTTCACTCATTTTGATAAATGTCAGCATGCTGCCATTTGTAGGTGATAGGTTAGTACAATAGTCATGCACTATGGCCCCCGCAGAACTAAATACCCTCTCCACACTTACACTGGAGGGTGGGCAGGTCAGGTACTTCAGTGCTACTGATGTCAGCTCTGGCCATTCATTCACCTTGCCACTCCAGTACACCAAAGGATTGTCCAATATTTTCAGATGTCTGTTTTCTGCCAAATAGGCCTCAACCATCATCTGTGATGCATGCATTCCTGATGAATTTTCTACTTGTTCACAAGATTCATCTAGGTCACAAAGTCCTACTTGGGACAAGGCACCCCAGAGTGGATTAATGGACAGCTGTACAGCTGATACCACCCCTTGCCCCTCAGCCACCTTACTGCATGTGCTCATTTTACAGTGACCTTCAGCTTTGTTATGCTGTGGTTTGCAGAACTTTGCATGTGACTTCTGTGCTCCATGAACCAATCAGACTAGCTGTCCAGTCAGATTATGAACCTGATCATGCCCTCCCTTCAGTATGGATGCAATGCCACACTTGTAGTGTGGGTCCAGCATTGTGGATATTCCAAATTCTGGAGATTGCTTAATAGTGGTGATGTGTCAATTGCCATCTAATATTGTAATCATGTGTTTCAGTAATGCACAGCTTGATCTGTCTCCAGCCATATTAAAGCTAGGCTGCAGATTCAACAAAGTCTTCCTCAGCACCCTCAGCAGTGGAATGACTTGACTAACGGATACAGTGTCACCGCTCACTGCCTGCGTGGCATGTTCAAATGGCCTCAAAATTAATAATACTGAGTCCCTGAGTTTCCATTGTTCAGTTGTCATAGATATTGAGGCTCCTGACCTGTCACGGCTAGTGTGCATAACTAGGTACTCGGAAATGGCTTTGTACTGCTCATACAACCACTCTGCCATGTAAAGGGTCGAGTTCCATCTCGTGACAACTTCAGGCTTGAGGCAGTGCTGAGGGGGGCTGTTTTGAATCTACAGCTGCCTAAGTTGGTCACGGGCCTTTTCAGAGCGTGAAAAGTGGGCACAGATGTAGCGTGCAACAGTCAGCATTTGCTTTATTTCAGGGTACTGTAGAAACTTCTGTATCACAAGATTTAAACAGTGGGCCATGCAGGGAACCCTTACAAAGCCACCATTACTGATACATTTAACAATGTTTGATCCATTATCACTAGCTATGAAGCCAGCTTTTATGGACAGGGGGTGCAGCGACTCATCAGTTTCTGTCAGTAGCAAGTATAGCATGTTTTCGCCTGTATATGCGTCCCTGCTACACTATGCTTTGCAAGCATGGCATGTTGTCTAATGCCATGGAGGTTGCTACCACCACAGTCTGACTTATTACACTGCTTTCCCATCCCACCATCACAGACAACTCCAGGTAGCTGTGCCCAATGTGCAGTAATACACAGATCAGAACTACCTGCTGTTTTGTCACTTGTACGCATATCCATGCTTAAGTGAATGTAAGGTGATACGGAATGTTGAAAGCATGTCTTATGGACTCTGTTACCATCTGATATAACTCAGAGACAGCACAGGTGAAAAAGTATGTCCTGGATGGGATCTTCCATTTATGACAGGCACGTACCACAAAGCACTGGAATCCCACATTCTCCACAAAGGAGAATGGCAAATGGTCAATTGCCAGCATTTCTGTTAGAGCAGCATTGAGTTCACATGATTTGGTGGGTATTTACTGTTCTGGGCAAAAAGGCTGTGCAATGTGGGCTGCATTGTTTGTTTATTTATTTATTTATTTTTAAAGTCGGATTTACAACCTTTGAGTCAGGGACTCATTTACAAAGGCACCTCATCGCAGGGAGGGTAGACATGGTTACAGTGTGAGATACAACAGTGGTAACATACAGGTGCAATACAGATAAAAGAACACAATGTAACAGTGGTTTATGGAATAAAGTTACATGCAGTAAATAGCAGTCGTATAAAGTATAACAATAGCAGAAGTCACAACCCTGGTCATACCGGGGAAATACCTATGTGGAAGGGTTGGGGGGACAGGGGTGAGGAAAAAAAAGGGGGTGAGCAGTCCAATGGACATTGCCAAGGCTATGGGTCAGAAATAGGGAAGGACCCCAACATTAGGTTGATTAAGGGCAACTACAGCTTTGGACGCCAAAGAGGTGGTTACAGAGAGTGACTTTAAAGGGACCAATTTTGGTAGACTTAGTGACAGAGGGCAGGAGGGAGTTGAACCATGTTGGGGTGCGGTAGTTGAAGGACCTTTGGGCTAGGGAGGTCTTGGTACGGGGCACCAGAAAGGTGGCCATAACTGAGCTACAGGTGGCAACAGATGGGGATGCAAGCCACAGGGATGCGATGACCCTTGGGGGGGAGAGTCCTAGCAGGGATTTTTTGGCAAGTAAGCAGATTTGGCAGTGCAGGCACTCCTCCAAGGTGAGCAGGTTGGTGGTAGAATAGAGCAGGCAAGTATGGGTGCGGCGGGATGTGCCAGTCAGGAGCCTGCAGGCCTTGTTTATCGTGGTCTGAATTCTGGTGAGGGTGGTATTGTCAGCCACAGCATAGATAGGTAGGCCGTAGTCCACTAGGGACAGGACGGAGGAGTTGATGGCCAGTCAGAGGGCAGTTTGGGGGGAGGCAATCTCTGTGGCAATAGAGAAGGCCAATCCAAGAGTTTATGGCTGAGGACAGGGTATTGATGTGGTTGTGGAATGTAAGAGCTGAGTCGAAGGTGATGCCCAGGTACTTGTAGGATGACACCTGCTCGAGAGGGTGAGCATTACTGGGGAGAATGCAGAGGGGGGCATTTCTGGCCTTATTCTGGTAATGCGAAAAAAGCATAGATTTGTTTTTTTTTAGGTTAATGACCAGCCGGTGGTCAAGAAACCACTTTTCGGCTTGGTTGAATGTGTGCTGCAGGGATTCCTGTAGAGATGCGGGGTCAGGGTGGGATGCAAGGAGAACTGCATCATCGGCATAGAGTAGCATATTGCCTGAGCAGGAGCTGGGGAGGGTATTGAGAAATAGGCTGAACAGAACAGGGCCGAGGATGGAACCCTGGGGAACCCCCGAGCAAACGGGCAGGTTATTGGACAGGGTGCCGTTTACCTTCACATGCTGTGATCTGGTAGAGGTGTAACTGGTGAACCAAGCCAGTGGGCTAGGGGAAAAAGCCAAGTTGGTGGAGGAAGTCAAGTAGGAGGGGGTGACAGACAGTGTCAGAGGCCTTGGAGAGGTCAGTGAACACTGCAGCCGCAACATGACCAGAGTCGAGAGCAGAGTGGAGGTGCTGGGAGAACTCCAGGAGGGCTGTAGTGGTGCTGTGTCCAGGGCAGAATCCATATTGTTACGGACACAGCAGGTTGTATTTGGCCAGATACTCAGAGAGTTGAATGGCCACTATTTTTCTAGTGCTTTGGAGGGGGGGAGGAGAATGGAGATGGGCCTGAAATTGTTTGGGGAGGTTCTATCGCCACTCTTATGGATAGGGGTGATTTCTGCAATTTTCCAGGCACTGGGAAATTTACCAAGACATAGTGACTGATTTAAAAGGTTGGTGAGAGGGGCTAGTACAGTATCTAGGACTAATCTGAGAATCCTGGAGTCCAGGGGATGACAGCTGGGGTTGTTGCTAGCTAAGACTTTTTGCAGATGAGATCTGGCTTCAAGGGGTGATATGGCACACAGGTAGAAAGAGGGGTAATCCGAGGTGGGGGGGTGGATACAGGGATAGGGTCGAAAAAGTAGTTGGGGAGGACAGAGCTTAGATCTGAGGAAGCCATATTGAGGCACTCAGCTATGTGGGGAGGATCAGTAGTGACAGTACTGTCTATGGAGAGTAGTGATGGTGGGGGGGGAGCGGGTCTTTCCACTGAGCTCTTTCATATTGTCCCAGAAGGCATGGGATGAGCGCCAAGTGGATTCAAGGGTGGCTTGATAGTAATCGGCCTTAGCCTGCCTTATAGCCCAGGTGCACTTGTTGCATGCTGCATTATAGGCTTGTCTGTCAGCCAGTTTGCCTGCCTCGACAGCAATATGCCAGAGATTATCTCTTTGTTTCAGCGTTTGAATGAGGGATGGGGAGATCCATGGGGTGTTGTGTTTCTTGGTATGGATTCTGGTGGGGGGGTGAAAAGGTCGCAGGCCTTGCTGAAAGCACTGGAGAAATAGGCTAGAGCAGAGTCAATATCTGTTGCAAGTAGGATTGGGGACCAGTCAAGCCGAGCTAGGTGCATTTTTAGCTTTCTGAGACCCCCAGGGCGAAGGTGCAGGCACGAGGTTTTGGTGTGGGGGATGACCAGTGACAGAGGACAGGGGAGTGGTCACTAAGAGAGTCTGGTAGTACATTAATATCCCTGATTTTATGGTGGTGGTTCGACAGAATTACATCTAGGAGGGTGCTGGAGCCGCCTGACCGGTTAAATCTAGTGGGTGAGGTAACTAGTTGGGTCATATCTAGGGCACCGAAGAGTCCCTGATATGGGGGGCAGTGGTACTCAGCCAATTGACAGTAAAGTCACCTAGGATGAGCTGCTCCACCTTGTGTGGGAGTGTGGTGAGGTAATCAATGAGGGAGTGGACAGCTGGCCCCTGGTCCCTCGGGGGTATGTAAGAGACTGAGAAAAAGAGGGCCTCTGGCTGGGTCAGGGGTAACCTTATGGGTGAGGGCTTGGGCACTAAAACCGAGCTTGGGGGCAGGGACAGCATGGCCTAAAAGTGTGTCACGCTTAAAGACTGCACACCCGCCACCACATTTGCCTATACGGTCTTCCCTGAACAGAGTGTAGCCAGGGAGGGAGATAACCAAGCCAGGAGTTTTTCTCAAGAGCCAGATCTCGACTAGTGCTATAACATCAGGACGGTGTTATACAGCCCAGCACTGGAGAGTGTCGGATTTTTTTAGGAGGCTGCTAATATTCATGGATACAATGTTGAGGCCAGTACCAGAGTGGGGTGTGGGGTGGCTAGTTGACAATGGCCCTGGGTTGGGGTGTATGTCCCAGAGAGCTGAAGGAGTAGAGCAATTAGTCTGATGAGCAGTCTGTAGTGACCAGGACCCTTAGCCAGGTACCAATGTGAGGTCCTACCAGTGGGGGTACAAGGGATGGGTAGGGAGTGGAGGGTAGGTATGGCAAGGAAGGGGTGGGCCCAGGGTGTCCTGGGGAGGCAGTATTGGTTGGAGGTGGGTGCTATGGAGAAATAGGGGTGTCCAGGGTGGGGGGCAGTTGTTTGCTGTGGGGTAGTAGAGGGGTAGGACTCAGGGTGGAGGGTAGGGGCAGGATAGGACATGGGCAGAGCAAGAAAGGTAACCATGAGTAGGCTGATTGTGGTAGCCATGATGCCCATTGCTATTTCTTATTGGGGGGGTAAGGGGAGTAACTGACCTTCAGCGAGGGTGACTGCCGCTGTGGAGTAGTTTTTTTTTATTCTTCAGAGTACACTATGCTAAGGACGAGAGCAAGGCAGGAGATAACAGTGATTAGAACAGGAAAAAGGCAGAGGCAAGGTTGGAGGATTAATAGGAAAAATAAGATGCCTCTAGTGGCGATCAGTGTAAACTGCAAATGGGAAAATGGGCACTTCAAAAAAAAAACCTCACTCAAAACTTATATCAACTCTAAGAGATCTCTACATCAGACTAAACATTACTTAAAGTGAGAAAACACTGGTGTTTGGTGTTTTGCATGTGGCATGCCAAATGGCTCTCCTCTGAGAACTGACATGGATGGGGTACCTTTGACGTGTGATGGTGGGTGCACAGGTGACAAGCCAATAAATGCAGTTATTTGATCTGTTTTAAGCATAGGGCTTAACGTACTAGAATTACTACATGGACCACTGCTACTCTGACCACTATGTGAACATTCAAAATTCTCCTCCTCCTCATGCCTGTAGTAATTCTCCGGTGTTATTTCAGCACTTTTACCCACATGGCTGCTTACACTAAATGAAGGGGATACCATGCTCACTAAGGTGGATGAGAGTGAATGCCCCACTACAGCATTAGCTCCCCTCTGGTGCCAAGTCCACAGTGCCATGTGCCTACTCTACAGATGAGTATGCTGGCCTCCAGTGCCCAGATGGCTACCCTTTTAACCACTCTTCACATGCGTTTGGCAAAGCTGGCAGAATGCCACCATTTCATCGCTACTGTCTTGTATGAAAAAATCCCAAACTAGGGATTTTGATGCCCTACTCTTCATATGTTGCTTCTGGGATTGCATATGGAATGGCAGTTTTGCTGGCAATTAAATGGGGATGTGCTGCATGATTTCTGGTGTTGTGCACACTTGGACTTGGACTGAACATCACAATCGATGACTATTACTTCAGGACTAGCAACAGACACAGCTACATCAGAACTTTGAGGTGGGGGGGGGGGATTGATGAACAGACTGTTTACAAACAACCACTTTCACTTTCTTTTTGTCCAGTTCCCAA
Source organism: Neoceratodus forsteri (assembly GCA_016271365.2). NCBI lineage: Eukaryota > Metazoa > Chordata > Ceratodontiformes > Ceratodontidae > Neoceratodus > Neoceratodus forsteri. Next base: position 814,727,874 of record CM028132.1, on the reverse strand, counting down.
ATGGGGTCACTAGCATCATCATCATAATCATCATCCACAAATTCACTTTGGATGCTGTCTTCTTGTGGAGATATTCCAAACACAGCCTCAATACTATCATCCACACGTTTTTCATCAACATCTGAATGTTTGGATGGCCTAAGATCAAGATCAGTGGAAACATAAGACTGTGAGTCATTAGCATGATCAGAATCATGTTAAACTACTGTAGGGAGTGGGACATCAACTACAATCAAGTCTGCAGATTCAACAACATTTTTCCCACCTGATAAGTTTGCCCAGGGTGAACAGCTTTGCATGATCATCTCTTCGTGGGCATTTTTTAAGATTACACAGACAATTAACAGCAACTTATTATTTCTGCTGTTTTGGGGGGATGGGAAGCAAAAAATGCAAGAGAAGCAGCTGCACAGGCACAAGTAACACAAGACATGAACCAGTCTTCAAAAATCCAAAAGTCAAAGAACAATACCTTGTTTTGTGTGTGTGTGTGTGTGGGGTTGGGGGGAGGGTACAGCTTTAGCTACACAGACAGAAGCAGGGAAACAAATTCCAGACAGACTGAGAAATTCAGAGTACTGCTATTGCAGTGCTGCAATAAAATGTGTATCAATTTACACCACACACACACATAAAAGGTCAGCCATAGAAACTTTAACTGTTCAGTAAACTACAATAGGAGAGTGGGATATCAACTACACTCAAGTCTGCGGATTCAACAACATTTTCCCACCTGATAAGTTTTCCTGGATTGAACCTGTAGCAGTACTCATGCACACCCACAAACTCCCTCCTCCTAGATAAACTAAGTGCATTAGACCTCGCTCCATCCTCTGTGTCCTGGTTCAGATCTTACTTAACTGGCTGCTTCCAGTCTGTAAATGTCGCAAATGTCCTGTCCTCCTCCCTATCCTTGCTGGTGTACCCTAGGGTTTGATCCTTGGGCCTGTTTTTTTTTCCCTGTTTATAAATAACCTCCCCTCTGTGTGCACCATGGCAAATATCCACATGTACACTGATGATACCATCCTCTTCCTTTCTGGTCCATCCGCTTCAGCTGTCCAGGCACTCCTACAATTCGACTTCTCTGCAGTTACCTCCTGGTTCAATGCAAATTTCCTAAAACTCAACACAAATAAAACAGTCGCTATGACTTTTGGTACCAAGCAAAAACTGGCTAGGATTCATGCACTACCCTCCTTCCTCTCCGGGGCATCCATTCCCCTTGAAAATGTCACTTCCTACAAGTAGCTCAGAGTCTGGCTCAATCCCTCTCTTGACTTTTCTTCCCACATCAACACCCTCCATTCCAAACTGCACCCTAAACTAGGGTTACTCTATCACCACAAGGCCTGCCTTCCCCTCCCAATTAGATGTGTTTTAGTGGTTAAATGGATCTGAGTGGGGTGAAGGGGGACCAAGAAAGAGCAACAATCTTGAAAAAATATTTTTGTTCAGTATCCACAAAAGAAGGGGAAGCAGAAGGACCACTATTGGATGATAGGAGCACCAATGGGAGAGAAGTGGACTCCAACCCATTTATGGAGGAAAGAGTCCTAAAACAATTCAAGAATCTGAAAGGGGACAAGGCTATGGGTCCACATGGGATACATGCCAGAATATTAAAAGAACTTAGAGAAGTGCTGGCAGCACTACTAACAGCCCTGTTCAACAAATTGATAGAGATGGGTTGGTTCCAGGGGACTGAAGGAGGAGAGCAAATGTAGTCCCTCTCCACTGAAGTGGGAACAGGGAGGAGGCTGGCAACTACAGGCCAGTCAGCCTGACCTCGGTGGTGGGGAAACTAATGTAGTCACTGCTAAAGGAAAGGACTGTGATATTTCTTGAATTCAGCAAAGCACATGTAACCCCCTTGTTACCCGGGGTTACTAGATTCCCAGTAAGACCTAGTGGTAGGCAGGGAAGGCAGCTTGTGAAACTCCAGTTAAATGGATTTCACACTGTTTCACTCTGTTCTCAGTCTCAGCTGAGACTGAGGGATGACATCACCAATAGAACTATCACAGCTGCATGAGCCACATTGGAATCTGCAGCAAGGGAGTTGGTTAGAATGTTGGGAGGTTTTGAAATCAGTTCAGTCAGTCAGTGTGTGTGTGTGTGAAGTTGGGAGCTTGCTGAGAAAGCAGCTCAGTGAAGGCTCTAGGAGCCTCAGCCCTGCCAGAGAGCTACTTTTAGTTTAAAAAGGGTGTGTATCTCCACCTTAAAGAGAGACATAGAAGATAAGTGAAGTGGTGGAGACTGCTGTTTCCGGGTCTCAGTGCCCCTTCCCTCTGAGGGGGGAGCAGGAAAGGTTTCCCTGCAGATTCCTGGGGCATCCCCTAGTTTTGCTTGTGAAGAAAAAGCTGCCTATGTGTTCCAGAGTTTATTTGGTAGAACAAGAAGATTTGTGAGTCGCCTGTGGGGCACCTGCAACGTGAGGGTGAGTGTCTACTCTTGCTAAAAAGGGCCTATGTTTTTCACCCTGGGACTTGTGTGACAATGTGGGGATTGAACTACTAAATATTGGGAAGCCTAGAGTAATGGGCTATGCAAAGTAAAAGTAGGTTCAAGTCCAGAGCTTGTTGGGACGCAAATGTTATGTAGAGAAGATGTGACAGACATCTACCCAGAATCTACATTTGAAAGTTCAGTAAAGAAATTGTTCAGTTTCCGGAGAAATGGCCGAGTATGGGCTTTGGGAGCTGGAGGTGGGTGGCCCCCCATCTTTAGTGACCAGGTCCACCTCTAGGGATTTCTTCTGTGGATTTCTACTTTACCTCAGGCACTTGGCCAGTGATGAGGGGAAGTACCCAGATGTGGGATTGTAAGGAAAATTCTCTCTAGGAGTCGAAGACTCTAGTGTGGTTTGGGGAGCCACAACAGGATAATTGGTTCATTCCTCAAATGGACCGCGGATCAAGTGGCCGGTGGAGGAGCCAGGCCAGTGGGGAAAACCCAAGTAGTGTACAAGTCGGGCTGTGTACCCAAAGCTGTGTGCAAGTCCGGGCTGTGTGCCTGGTGGGTTTAGAGCCTGAGGGCTGGAAATAGCGATAAAGTGCTCTGTAGTCTCTTATCTGCATTACAAGGAAATGTAGCCCCATGGGGATCTGTCTATGCTCTGTTTGTTCAGCTTGGATGTGAATAAAAGCCACACTGAAGAATCCCATTCCTGGCTCTGGACATTGCAGTTATTGCTTCCTGTGTTCGGATTTACTTGGGTGCCCCTGTGCAGAGTAGCCAAATCTAAGCCCTCCCTGTGCCAAGTAACCTTGTCCTCCCTGAACCCAGTCCCCACCAGGTACTGCTGTCAGCTTCAACAGCATGCCACCTGTCATTTTGCTAAAAAGGCAGGGGTGAGGGGTTACACACAGAATCTGAAGCAGCATGGATTCACAGCGGGAAGGCTTGTCAAATAAATTTGATAGATTTATTTGACTGGGTGACCAAGGAAGCAGATCAGGAAGGGGCAGTGGATGTGACCTACCTAGATTTCAACAAATCGTTCAAGACCATCCCACATAAGAGGTGGTAAATAATTTGGTCAGCCTGGGAGTGGGCCCCAAAGTGGTAAACTGGGTCAGAAACTGGTTGAGTGATAAGACACAGAGGGTAGTGGTAAATGGCATTCAATCCAAGGAGAGGCGGGTGTAGCACCAGCCCTTATAGCCTAGGTCCAGTGTGTGTGTGTGTGTGTGTGTGTGTGTGTGTGTGTGAACTACTGTGTGTGAGTGTGTGAGAGAGTGTGAGAGACCGGTATGTGAATTAATCTGACAGCCACCACCACTTGCTTTTCACCCTGAACAAGCTACAGACTGGCTGTATGAGTATTCCAAAAAATAGTAAAGCAAAAGCCGGGGACAAAGGAAGTAAATGTCAAAGTTTATTCAAGAGCTCAGAAAGTTGAAGTGGCCCAAAAAGTAAAGTAAAAGCACCACAGACTGTTGAAAGGGCTGAGCTAAATGCTACTACTATCGATGTGCAAGCCAACTCTCAAAATACTGAAAACTTGGCAAGGGGAGTGGACTGTCTATGTCAGAAGGGCTCAGTAGTACAGCAAAAAAAGTTTCAAAAGACACTGTAGTAGCAAGTCATCTGAGAAAAGTGCAAAAACAAAGAAGTATTCCAATTGTACATAAAGTTAAAGCACTTACAGGGGCAACTCACAGTGAAGTTGCTTGATTTGCAACACATGCATATCGAATAACTCAATCTGTGACTGCAGATGTTAGCTTTACTGAATCTGATGATGATGGTGACAGCCATGGTCATGGTGAGACTGAAGAAGAGCTTGTGACTTTACCTTTAGCTGTGTCTCATTCTGGTTCTGACAGTGACACTGTGGATAAAGATAAAGACAGTAGTAGAGTGTCAAAAGGGAAAAAGAAAAAGTCAAAGGCACAAGCTACAAAAAGTGAAACAAAGTCTGATAGTAGTGATGATGGAAATATTGCTGCAGAGGATTCTATGAATGTCTCACCTGATGAACCTGAATCCTCTGTTGATATGTCTTCCCCACATAAACCCAGCCACTCGACTCCTACTGAGCATGCTTCTAGACATAGACAGTCCACCTCTACTGTTTGGAATCATTTTTACGTATATCCCAAGGATGGTTGTCAAGCTATATGTGTTCATTGTAATACTTGTGTTAGTAGGGGGAAAAATAAAGGGCATCTTGAAACCACAACAATCATGCAACACCTTTCGTGAATTCACCCCATATTATATATGGTTCAAATAAACAGGCTAACATTGGTGCCTGGAAATGTAGCAGTGAACAGGAACATTCTGCTGAAACAGTGGGAGACAGTAATCACCCACCAAGATCCAAAAGTCCACTTTTGCCTGAAGATAATTCTTCAAGGTCCTCTGTTTTACCAGGCATGGCATGTAGTCATACAACACCCCCAGCCAAATGTAACTTTACCCCTGATAAGAAGCAATTGAATTAAAAAGAAATTTTTGAAAGAAAGTCTAAATATTCACGAAACCATCCCATAACACAGACAATCCATGGTAAAATAGCAGAAATTATTGTACTTGATTTGCAGCCATACTCTATTGTGGAAGACATGGGTTTCAGAAACCTTGTAGAATATTTAGAGCCATGATATCTAATGCTAAGTAGAAAATACTTCTCAGCAACTGCTGTGGCCAGGATGTATGACAGCTTAGTAGTTCATGTATGGCAGGATCTCCAAGAGGCTGAGGACAAGGTAGTTCACTTTACTACTGATATGTGGACCAGCAGCCAAACCATTGCCTATCTTTCTCTTACTGCACACTGGGTCACTTTTGTGGTAACTCATCATCATCTTCATGTACTAGTCTGCAACCCCTACCACTTCAGCCAGTACTACTAATACCACTACTATCTCTCAGAGCTCAAAAAAACCCATTATGTTTCAGAAAATGGCAGTTCTCCATGTATCTCACTTTCTAGACACACACACAGCACAGCACATTCAGCAAGAACTGGAAAGACTAGTTACTGCTTGGGTCACTTCACAGGGTTTGAAAGTTGTTTTTTGTTGATGCTGACAGTGGTTCAAATATTAAAAAAGCACTTTGTGATGGCAACTACCGTATGTACATATATGCTGTTTTGCACTTTGTCTTAACTTAATTGTTTGAAGCTTCCGGGATAATGACCAACAAGTATCAACCACTGTAGGAACACTGTGCGAAGTGTGTGGCCACTTCAATCATTTAGTAAAAGCCTGTGACATCCTTGCTGATATCCAGAAGGACAAAAGTCTTCCTCATCTCCAGCTTGCTCAGGATGTACCAATACTGCGGAATTCAACTTACTTTATGATTGAACGCATCCTTGAACGAAAGGTAGGTATCACTGAGCATATCATGTGCAATGATATCGGGGAGGACATTGTACTCCATTCTACTCAATGGTCTCTGCTGGAAAAGTTGTGTCATATTCTGAAACCATTCATGAGTGCTACAAAAGAGGACAGTGCAGAAAAGGCCAAGTTATTCCACTCATTCTACTTCTCAAAAAATGTTTGGCGATGATGAGGAACAATTTAGATATGAACCAATCTCTAGTCAATAACATGTTTACCAGACTTAGCAGTGATGAGAAATTATTAGCCATGACACAGAGCAAGGCGTATCTCTTAACAACATTGCTAGATCCACGCTTCCAGAACAGACACCTTCCTGATGTGGGTTCTGAGTATATGGAGGAGTTGAACTACAGGCAACTTTTGATTGATACAGTAGATGAGTTTTCATTCAGAGGATTAGAAAGCAGTACTATAATGGCACCACCTCAAATTCAAAAGACTGCTCCAAAAAACAGTACAGAAGCAGGCAATAAGAAGGATGACATTTTGGTTCCAGCTGCAGGACATTGAAATTCTACAAGGAGAAAATGCATGCTCAGTAGTAAGCATGGTAGATGCATATCTGTCTGAGCCCAATGTTAGTATTAAGGATGACCCTTTAGCGTACTGGTACCAGAAAAAAATCATGCTGGCCAAAGCTGGCTACCCTGGCTTGTAAGTATATTGGATGTCCACCATCCAGTGTCTGTTACAAACATTTATTTAGCTCTGCTGGGGATGTTGTGACAAGATTAACACCAGACAACATGGAGAAACTAACATTCTTGAAGTTTAACTTGCCAAACTTTGGCTACATATGTGTTACTAATCTAGAAGAGGATGATACTGACAGCAGTACCTGTGAGGCATCTGTGGATTAAGTGAAACATCAGCTTTCAGTTTTGAGACTGGACTGGTTAAAAGTAAAGATCCGTCATCATTCTGTTGGGTGGGTAGGAGGTACAACCAGCCCAGTACATCACATGATTGTACTGGTAACAACTGCGGCAGACAAGTCCCTGATCTCACTCACAGTCACTTTTCCATTCTGAGGAGATCATTTAGCCAAATGCACCTAAGAATAATAATTATAACCATTTTGGCAATTTGATACATGTTGCTAGCTTTGTTTTTCCTCCTGATAGTGGTAGTTGCAGTGGTGAAGTAGTCACTTTGGACTGCCCGGTGTTGTTCTTTCACATTGCTTTATGTTGCATTCCATACCGACAGCCATTGCTAAACATAATTGCTGGTAAACAAAAACACTCTCCCCTTTTACAAAAAGTCAGACTTGGGAGACTGGTTTAAAAAATAGCGATCTGGGATCATTTAGCTAAATAACCATATTGGCAATCTGATACATGCTACTAGCTCTGTTTTTCCCCCTGATAGTAGTGATAGTTGCAGTAATGAAGTGGTCACTTTGGACTGCCTGGTGATCTTCAGTCACATTGCTTCACATTGTGTTCCATACCGAGAGCATGCTAAACATAATTGCTGGCAAACAAACACACCGTCCCCTTCTACAAAAAGTCAGACTCAGGGGACTGGTTTTTAAAAAAAATAGAGATCTTGGACTTGCCTGCCTTTGGACCGCATCATTGTCATCCTGGGGGTGGGTGGGAGGTGCAGCCAGTACATCACATGATTGTACTGGTAGCAATTGTGGCAGACACGTCCCTGATCTTACACACACAGTGACTTTCTCATTCTGAGATCATTTAGCTAAATGTACCTAAGGATAATTATAACTGTAATGAATTTGGTACATCCTGCTATCTCTCTTTTCCGCCTTATAGAAGTGGTAGTAGCAGTGGTGAAGTGGTCACTTTGAACTGCTTGGTGCTGTTCTGTCACATTACTTTACATTGCATTCCATACTGAGAGCCATGCTAAACATAATTGCTGGAAAATAAACACACTGTCCACTTCTACAAAAAGTCAGACTCAAGAGACTGGTTTAAAAAAAACCAAAAAGAGTGATCTGGGACTTGCCTGCCTTTGGACCGCATCATTATCATCCTGGGGGTGAGTGGGAGGTGCACCCAGTACATCACATGATTGTACTGGTAGCAATTGTGGCAGACAAGTCCCTGATCTCACACACAGTCACTTGCTCATTCTGCGATCATTCAGCTAAATGCACCTAAGAATAACTGTAACAATACTGAATTTGGGACATGCTGCTAGCTCTGTTTTTCCCCCTTATAGAAGTAGTAGTAGCAATGGTGAAGTGGTCACTTTGAACTGCGTGGTGCTCTTCTGTCACATTACTTTACGTTGCATTCCATACCGAGATCCATGCTAAACATAATTGCTGGCAAACAAACACACTGTCCACTTCTACAAAAAATCAGACTCAGGAGACCGGTTTAAAAAAATAGAGATTTTTGACTTGCCTGCCTTTGGACCATATCATCATTATCCTGGGGGTGGGTAGGAGGTGCAGCCAGTTCATCACATGATTGTACTGGTAGCAAATTGCAGTAGACAAGTCCCTGATCTCACACACACAGTCACTTTCTCATTCTGAGGAAGTAATTTAGCTAAATGCACCTAAGAATAATTATAACCATAAAAATAATAATAATTTTATTTCTTAAGTGCAATTCAACCAATATCAAAGTGCTGTACAATGCGCACGGTCTCTAAAATAATCATATCACAAATGAAAGTTAAAAACTAATAAAATATTCATAGGATATGTCAAGCAGATAATCCATAATTAAACATCAGGAAAGGCACAGAGATATAAATAGGTTTTTAGAGCATTTTTAAAACTCTCCACCATCTGGCACTCTCATATCCGATGAGGTAGAGAATTACACAGGGAGGGAGCCTCAAAAACACAAGTCCGAGCCCCCAAGGTTTTCAAATGCACCCTGGGAATCTCTAGCAATCCCTTGTTGGTTGAGAAGAGTGGTTGAAGGGGGCAGCAGGGACTCAGAAGCTCTGGTGGGTAACTCAGACCCAGACTGTGTAGGGCTCTGAAAGTTAGTAAACCAACTTTAAAGGTGATCCACCACTGGACTGGCAGCCAGTGCAGAGCACACAGCACAGGCAAAATATGGCTGGATTGAGTTGACCCAGACAGTATCCTGGCCACAGCATTCTGCACTAGCTGCAAGCAGTGGATATCAACCCCAGGAAGCCCGAGGTATAGGGAGTTACAGTAATCAAGGCGCAAGGTCACAAAAGCATGGACCAGGGTTGGAAGATCACCGGACGGAACAAGGTGCTTAATCCGGGCGATGTTCCTCAGATAGTAAAATGAGGACTTCACCACAGCTGACACCTGTGAATGAAGTGTCAGCCCGCCATCAAATATCACCCCAGGTTTGGCACCCATTTAGAGGTCAAAAGCTGGGTGCCCTCAAGCCAAAGCCCAGAAGGCCACCCAGCAGCCGACCCCCCTATCCGGTGATCAAATTCCACAACTAACACTTCTGTCATGTCAGAGTTTAACATTAACCAACTGGAATTCACCCAGCCTTGGATTTCGGCAAGACAGTTGGAAAAGACAGAGCGCGCTATCCTGGTTGGGCACAAAAGACAGGTACAGCTGAGTATCATCTGCACAACAGTGAAAACTCTACCCATACTGTCTTACAATGTTTCCTAATGGAAGCATGTACACCACAAACAACATGAGGGACAACACTGAACCCAGCGGAACTCCACATGACAGGGAGAAAGAGTCAGAGGGAAAATTCCCTGATACTACCCTCTGCCACGTGCCAGTGAGAAAGGAATGGAACCATCTGAGGACTGTACCAGACAGGCTACAGATGACCCGCAGGTGTTCACAAAGTTCCCCATGATACACGGTGTCAAACGCTGATGAGAGATCCAGAAGGACCAAGATGGAACAGCTCCTCTGCTATCTAGCCATCAAGAGATCATCGAGTACCTGAACCAGAGCAGTCTCAGTACTATGTCTCTTACGGAAACCAGACTGGAGAGGATCATAGATAGCATGGATGGTAAGATGGTTCTCCAACTGTTGTGCGGGTTGAAAGAGGGGGAGTAGCACCTGACAGGGAGAGCCCCCATCAAACACATCCTGATAAATGCAGCGTTAATTAAGCCGAACCAGCTAGCTCAAAAAATAACAAACGTCCTAATGAACAGATATGCCCCAAAAACTTCACACTCTCACAAACCCCAAAAATAAAACTAACAGAATTACAAATAAATACAAATAAGTCAAAATTAAAAATGTGGAAGCAGACTGGACCTCTCACTCCCAGTCAGTAACAAAAAATATGTCCAAGACAAATTCAGCAGTCAAAGCACAATCCAATAAAATTGTAAGTCAAATTTGGGAGGTTCTCTCACAGCCTCCCTCTAAAAATGTCATTAATTACATGGAAAAAGGTGCAAAAGAAGAAAGTCCCCAGCCCTAAAAAATAATGTGTACACAGTGGGACTGCTATAACAAGGTTCAGAAGCAAAATAGGTAGAGTCGCATAAATAATCAATATTAAATGAGTACAAAACTCAGGGGAGCTCTCACCTCTCCAGAGTTAAACAGCCCCAGGCACTAACTCGCTCAAAGGCCAGGGAGGCAGCAAAAATATGGCAAACTTATAGAGTTTATAATACACAAATGAAGCAAGCACTTTCACTACCTGCTAAAGAAAAATATTGAGAAGAGTAAATCAAAGAGTCTGACCATCCCTTTAATAGAGGGGAATGTCCCTGTAGTAGTCCTGCCTTTGTAGACTCCTCATCTCCAGGGTGACCCACAGTACCTCCTCCAACCATATTGACTGATACATGCTGCTAGCTCTATCCTCCCTCCCGATAGTAGTGGTAGTCGCAGTGGTGAAGTGTTCACTTTGGACTGCGTGGTGCACTTCTTTCACATTGCTCTGTGTTGCATTCCATACAAAGAACCTTTGCTAAACATTTGTTGGCAAACAAAAACACTGTCCCCTTCTACAAAAAATCAGACTCAGGAGACTGGTTTAAAAAAAATAGAGATCTGGGACTTGCCTGCCTTTGGACCAAATCATGATAATCCTGGGGGTGGGTGGGAGGTGTAGCCTGTACATGACATGATTGTACAGGTAGCAACTGTGGCAGACAAGTCCCTGTTCTCACACAATCGCTTTCTCATTCTGAGGACATCATTTAGCTAAATGCGCCTTAACCAGATTGATTAAAATTTAAAAATGTTGTTTAGCTCTGTTTTTCGCCCTGATAGTAGTGGCACTGGTAGCAATAGCGAAGTGGTGACTTTCGTACTGCCTGGTGCTCCGTCGTCTCCCACGTTGCTTCACATCACATTCCATACTGAGAGTCATTGCTAAATGAAACTGATGACAAACATAAGTCCTTCTACAAAGAGTCAGACTCAGGGTACTGGTTAAAAAAATAGAGATCTGGGTGGGACTTGCCTGCCTTTGGATCAAATCTCACCATCTTCCAGTAGGCACATCCACAATCACATTATTCACTCCTCATTTCATTTCTCTAATCATGCTGTTTATTACTACTAAAGGGTAAACAGGGAGAAGAGGAGGCACTGTGGGTCACCCTGGAGATGAGAAATAGCACCACAATCCGCATGGGGGTTGTATAGAGACCCCCATCCCAGGGGGAGGACATGGACAAGGAAATTATAGAATGCATCCTTAGAATGGCAGAAGAAAGGGGAGATATTGTTGATGGGGGACCTGAATATGCCAGATGTTAACTGGAGCACCTTTGCTACAGCCAAATCAAGAGTAGGGTCATTATTGGTGCCATGCAGGGCGCATGCCTCAGATAGCTAGTGTTGGAACCCACTCGGGAGGGAGCACTCTTAGACCTGGTACTCTCAAACGGGGACAAAGTGAAGATCTCAGATTTAGAAGTGGGTAGCCATCTGGGAACAAGTGACCACCAAACAGTGTTGTTCATGATAAACACAGCCGTATAGTCAAGCCATTCAAATGTGAAGGTACTGGACCATAGGAGGGTTGACTTTGGCAAAATGGGAGAGTGCCTCAGAAAAGCACTAGCAAACGGGCAAGAAGGAGTGGTGGTGGAACAATGATGAAGCATCAAAACTGCCATCACAGAGGCAACAAGCCTTTGTGTGAAGCAAATAAACAAATCAAAATGAAGGAAAAAGACACTATGGTTCTCAAAAGAGGTGGCGGTGAAAGTTAGGGAGAAAAAGACAGCATTCAGGAAGTATAAGGAAACATAGAAGAAGCAGGACACAGAATTGTACCAGTTTAATCAGAAGGAAGCAGGGAAGGCAGTAAGAATAGCAAATGTCCAAACCGAGGAAAAGATGGCCAACTCGGTTAAGAAGGGGGATAAAACCTTTTATAGGTACATTAGGAAGCAAAGAAAGACCAAAGGAAGGATAGTGAGGCTTAATAAAGGGAGGTGGGTAGGCAGAGGTGATAGTGAAAAGCAGGGATACTGAAATAATCGTCTGCTCAGTATTCACAAAGAAGAGGGACTGTACCTAATCCAATCAATAGAAACACTCTGGATGGGGGGGGGGGTCGATACCAGTCCATTCACACAAGAAAGGGTTCTGAAAGAACTCCTAAAACTGAAGATGGACAAAGCAATGGGACCTGATGGGATTCATCCCAGAATTCTAAAAGATCTAAGGGGAGAACTAGTGATACCACTGACTACCCTTTTTGACAAATCATGGGAGGATGGTGTGGTACCTGAGGACTGGAGGAGGGTGGATGTGATTCCCCTTTACAAAAGTGGGAGCAAAGCAGAGGCAGGAAACTAGAGACCTGTTAGTTTGACCTCAGTGGTAGGGAAAATGATGGAATCACTTCTGACATAAAGAATTGTTGAGTACCTTGAGGCCAGCAGGGCACAGGACCTGAGGCAGCATTGATTCACAGTGGGAAGGTCATGTCAGATGAATCTAATAGATTTCTTTGACTTGGTGACCCAAGTAGTAGACCGGGGAGGGGCTGTGGACATGGCCTACCTAGACTTTAGCAAGGCATTTGACACAGTCCCACACAAAAGATTAATAAACAAGTTAGCCAGCCTGGGAGTGGGTCCCAGGGTGGTAGCCTGGTTAAAAAACTGTCTGGACAATAGGATACAGAGGGTAATAGTAAACAGAGTCCACTCCAAAGAAAGGGGGGTTACTAGCAGAGTACTGCAGGGTTCAGTGCTGGGACCAGTCATTTTTAATATCCTTATAAGTGACATTGCAGAGGGACTGTAAGGAAAAGTATGCCTCTCTGCAGACGACACAGAGATCTGCAACAGGGTTGATACATGGGAGGTGGAAAGGATGAGAAGGAACTTGGCAAGGTTGGAGGAATGGTCAAAAATATGGCAGCTTAGATTCAATGCAAAGAAGTGCAAATTAATCCACCAGGGAAACAAAAACTCAGGAGAAGATTACACAGTGGGGGGAGGAAGGTACTAAAAACAACAAAAATGGGAAGGGACTTGGGGGTAGTCATATCAGATGACCTAAAGGTAACCAAGCAATGTGAGAAGGCAGTAAGGAGGGCTGGGGGATACTGGGATGTATAGGCAGAGACATTACCAGTAGAAAATGAGAAATTGTTATCCCTCAAAACAGACAGTTCCAGAGACACCATCTACACAAGGACATAGTGAGGATGGAGGCAGTCCAGAGGAGGGCAACTAAAATGGTGCAGGGTCTGCACCAGAAGCCATATAAAGAGAGACTAAAAGAGCTTAATATGAGTACCCTTGAAGAAAGGAGGGAGAGGGGGAACATAATTGAAACTCAAGGGAATCAACAAAGTCCAAGAGGGTAGCATCTTTCAGAAAAAGAGATGTGCAAGAACAAGAGGGCACAATTTGAAGATGGGGGGATGGCTATGGGGCAATGTGAGGAAGTATTTTTTCTTGGAGAGGGTGGTGGACGCATGGAACGGCCTTCATGAGGAGGTCATGGGATCACAAACAGTGGGGGAATTCAAGAATGCATGGGACAGACATAAGGCAATTCTGATGTGGGTTAGGAAGAAGTAGGCTGTTGGTTAACTAGGATCTGCAGCTTATCCAATAGGTAGAAAAATGAACAGACTGGGTGGGCCAAGCGGTCCTTATCTGCCATCAAAGTCCATGTTTCTATATAGTGGTTAAATTGCTTTTTTCTATAGCTACGTTGATTAAAAACTGTTTAAAATGATTTTTTCACATACAGTTACCATAAAACAATAAAGGTTATAAAAGATTCGGATAAGGTTCAGATAAGCATCCAAACCTTTTTTTTGCTTATCAGAACCTTTTAGAACCTCAAAACTTTTTGAGGTTCTCCTATTCCTAGGAAGAATACAGAGCAAATGGTACACAACAGGTGATATGAAGCACTGGCAGTGGTGAGATGTTTGAGGGTGAGCGGATGGGAGAGAGTAAGTGCTGCAGAGTAGCTAATATGTAGGGACAATGCAGGCATTTTTTGTGGGGGCAGATATTGGGGAGGGGTGGAATAGAAAGCAGGTGCCACAGAGCAGCTAATGTGAAAGACAGTAAATGGCAGCATTTTGGAGGGCAGCAATTGGGGGGAGGGATAAGAGCAAGTGCCACAAAGTGACTAACGTATAGGGAAAATATTTGCATATTGTTGGGAGGGGCAGAGCTGGGGAGTAGATGGATCTAGAGCAAGTGGCACAGAGCAGCTAATGAAAATTACAGTGAAGGGCAGTAGTTTGTGGAGCAGATATCTAGAAAGGGAAGACAGCAACTGCCACAAAGTGGCTAATGTATACGGAGGCTGGTGGCGTGGTGGTGGGGGGACAGTGATGGGGTAAAAGAGGGATAGAGCCGAACAGCATGTCATGTATATGGAGAATGGTGGTATGTTTGGGGGGATCAGAAAGAGGAGGAATAGAAAGCAAATGGCACAGATTGGATAATGTGAAGTACCAGGAGTAGTGAGATGTTTGAGGGTGGGTGGGACAGGGTAAGTACCATAATATATACAGAGAATGGCAGCAATTGGGTGGGAGCAGAGATTGGTGAGGGGAAGGATACAGATCAAGTGGCAAACCATGGATAATGTGACTTAATGGGAGTAGGAGGACACTGTGGAAGGCAAAGATTGTGAAGTGGGAGTGGAGAGAGTAAGTGGCAAACAGCAGGTAATGAGAATTATGAGGAATGGTGGCATTTTGTGATGGGGGTATAGACTGTGGAGTGGGGAAGAGCGGCAAGTGTATATGCACCTTGGTGGCATGCTGTGTGCGTGTGTGGGGAGGGGTGGACGTCATGGAGGAATAGAGAGCAATGGGGAAGAGCAGATCATGTGTTTCATGGGGGCGGCAGAGATCGAGGAGGGCTGTAAGAATGAAATGCTACTGAGCAGCAGATGTAAAGTAGCCAAGAATGCCATTCAGTATGTTCACTGCAGCAGAGAGTGTGTTGAAACCTATGTGCAGAAGTCAAGAAGAAGAAGTATAAACAGAGTCAAAGTTTCATGCAGATTTCAGGAATTGAACAAAAAGCCTTGTGATTTTGGCAAGGTTTTCAGTGTGAAGAATAAGGTACAGCAGGTTGAAAAACATACAAACATCCAAAGTCCTCTCACACTTCAGACTGATACAAATATCTTCATATGCTTTACAAGCAAACACATTTACCTTGCTTCCTGAGGGTGTACCGTTAGCATGGCAACTGAAATTTACCACCACAATTAGGGCGTGAGTGACAAGGGCGACCTTGATTTTTGATCACCATGCACTCTTGGTTGCTTTTGCACCCCAACAATTTTCCTCTCTCTTGGGGCATGACTGACAGAGATGGTGGTGGACACTATGAGATGCTGAGGAGGAACATCTGCAGTAGGAGTCAGCAAACACGTATATTTTATTTTTAATAGGTATGCCACCGTAGCCATTAAAGAAAAAGGAATTTGCTTTCCGGACCAGCTTTGGTTCCACTACCTTAAAGGAAGAGGAGCAGAGAATACTGTGTTACAACATGGGAGAGGGCATACAGGCCTCTGGTCTCTCCCCTAGAGGATTGGTAGAATTCAGTGCAGTGGTGAAGCCACAATCTGCTGGGAAAAGAGGCAGTAAAACAAGCGGTCACCTAAGGGCCTGTTATTACCCCGTTTCTTCCTGTAATCTGCTCTGTTGCTTTGTTGCTGTAGCCCCTGTTTTAGATCACAGCTCTGTATTTGAGGAATAATTACAAGGATGCTTATGAGGATATTTACATTGATATCCAGATATCTTAAGAATGTTGTGTAGATTTGGTGACTTTGTGACTTTTGAGGGGGTTAAATCCACACTAAAGTCCACATTAAAGTCACAAATAGCTGCACACCATAGACGTTTATTTTTATATAGTTTATTGACAATTGGCTTTGTTTTATTTTATATATTAGCCCTATTGCTGTGGCTGGGCTACATGGCTACTACTGCTACTGCATCTAGTCCCGATTGAAGAAATCTGTCGCTGTTTTCTTTTTGTTTTAGAACAGAAAGAGGGAATTCACATTGTGAGTGAGCAAGGGGAGGTAGAGGGAATAAATAATACAGCTTTAAATTTAAAATAAAACAAAAAATAGTAAAATAACAAAAGGTCTTGAGTAAAAACCAGGAAGTAAGTCCTGGTTCTCTATTGGCCCTCCCGAGTCACATGATCTGGAACATAAAGTGCACAGGCTCCAGAGTTGTGGTTAATTCACTCACTGGCCTTCCAGACTAGAGGCAGCAGCTGAAACAAAGTGAGAGAAGAGGGCATTTGCTGCATTGAATTTTAGTGCATTTACCATACTAGCTTGGGAGTTTTGCTGTTAGGATTTCAACAGAGACGGCCTCTTTCACTTTTTTGCTTTGGTTTATTACCTTTGTTCTTTTATTTCCCACACTGTTCCGATTGAGAAAAGTTTGCTGCATATTATTGTATCCCTGTGTCTTGGTGGCGTTTGCTGGCTTTCTTTTGGCTTTCTGAAGCTGCTTCTGCCTGTATTTCTGGATTGCACTAGCAATAGAAATTGTATTATATAGAAAAGTAAGTAACCGTGACTGATGTATTCTTGTGCAGTTTTTTAGCCTATGTTAGCACTTTTCTGAGCATTATTACTCAGCGTTACTAGCTGTATATTAAAATTTTAGGATTTTGTATTTAACTTGTATTTAACCTGGGATAACTGAATGTTTTAAAACTGCAGCCTCAGCTTTTGTTTTGGTTATATATTTAAGGGGGTGTACCTGTGTTTTGTTACATGGTCTATAAACTTATTTGTGAGCAAAATTACCCTTTTATTAGCTAGTGTTTTGTGCTCTTTCACCCCCTTCCTTTTTAGTGAAACACGAAGCTTCCTATTTGGACAAAAAGAAGCAGAAGGGGTTACAAAGGTCAAGAAGAAGGTCAAGAGGGAATAACAGAGGGAATAACAGCATGGATGATAAAGGGAAAGAACAATGACAGAACTTTAAACCAGATAAAAACAACATTATTTCCTGGGAAAAGCAGACATCACTAAAAAGACGGTGGTTATTCTGGAAAAGAGCTGCCTGATTCAGGTGGAGCCATAACTGGGAAGGCATTTTAAGATAGGTTGCCCTGCTCTCCAATGGAATCTAGATCTGGAGTTGGAACTTTCTTTTTAGAAGAGGACCTGGGTAAAACTGAAAATAAGGAGCAAGATACTAAATTTGTTTGTGAGCTGACTTTTTATTTCCTTTTGTCTCAAACACATGAGTGTTTTTAATTACTTAAATATTTAATAGTTAAACAGAATCATTATGGTGACTCATATTGCACTTATAGAAAATGACTCAGAGATAGAGTCTGAACTGATAATGCTCCTGGAGGGCTATGAAGATCCTGATAGTTATAACAGAGGAATTGAAGGTAGGAAATCCTGAACTATGGGAAGAGGGATAATCCAAGATAGAAGGAGGCATGAAAGATCAAAGGGGAAAATGTAACAAAAAAAAAATTTGAAAACTGAACCCCATAAAAAAGAAGACTGGTCCTGCATAGAGATTTCTAAAGTAGATAAGGGTCAAGAAATAGGGGAACAGATAATAGATAATAAGATAAAGAAGGAGAAGAAAAAAACACAGTAAGTTAAGAAAAAAGAAAAACAGACCTAACAACAATAGATACATCCAGAAATTAGGGCTTGGAATTATGAAGGGAAAGGAAAAAGGGGAGAAACAAACAAGGGCAAAAAACAAAAAACAAAGAGAAATTTAACATCAAAGTATTGTCAGGGAAGTAAACAGTCATATCACTAAAAAAGATATGGAAAATAAGGAGAAGTTAGATGAAACTGAAAATACTATAAAGAAGGATAACGAACATAAGATTGGTTTGAAAAATCTGCTGAGAAGGACCATGGAAACTGACTTTGTGTTACCAATATTTAGAATATCAAAAATGCCTGATGAAATGTAGTCAAAATTAAATTCTCATTTGAAAAAAACATTTAGACGCTGTCTTGCAAGGGAACAGGAGGTATGGAGATTTAGTAAACAAAATGAGTACTATAAGACCACTACCAGATGCAGAACTGGTATTTTTACTTTCTGATCAATACTGTGTGTTCAAAGTAATAGAAAATCAAAAGGAAAAAATGAAAGATTTGGGTTTTGAGACAGAAAGCGTGGTTAGCATGAAGTCTATGTTTCCAGAATACTTCTCAGGAAATAATACCAAACTAAAGAAGAGAGATGACTTTCCAATCTCAATTTATGGAATTGGAAACTTTCAGAATGAGACAAAATACAACCGACGTTCAAAAGTGGTGGACTTGTTACAAAATCTGTTAGAAAATAACAACTTGCATAAGATGGTTATGAAAGCAAAACGATGGGAAAGAGAAGGTCAAATAATGATCTGGGTAAGAAGTGAATCAAATTATGACTTTCTTCTCTCCAAATCTGGAAGACTGGATAGATTTGATATAAATCTGAAAGGAAAAAATGAGGTGATACGAGACAAGTGGGAGGATAAAAATAATGCTTAGTGGTTAAATTTAATAAAAACTGTTAACAGATTTCAAGCATTACAAGACATAGATGCTGACTGACAACTAGACAGAAATATTGGGAAAACACTTAGCCCTCCATCAACCCAAGATTTCAATATTTTATCATGGAATGTGGCTGGATTGGGGGAAAGGTTGGCAGATCTGACATTTGTGATTTATTTAAGGCTATTTAATATCAAATGTCTACAAGAAACATGGATCAAAAAGAAAATACACATTGATGGATACAAAATGTTTAATTAGGGGGCAAGTGGTATAAGTAATTTTGGTAGGCTTTCAGGGGGACTTATAACCTGGGGGAAAATCTCGAAACCAACAGAGTATAAAGAAATAGTAGTGGATTCTGACCGTATACTTTAAATTCTTACTGTAACAAATAATAAGAAATTCCCTTATTGTCAATGTCTATTTCCCTCTTTTTGGACCTAGGTATGAAAACAAAAACAATATAGAAAAACTTGTGTCCTTAATAGAAGATTGGAAATTGAATGAGTTGGAAGCTGGAATTATAATCATGGGGGATTTTAATGCCAGGGTGGGACACAGCCTGGAACCCACAAGATAAATCTGGGGGGCATGTACAGCTCAAGGGCCACACACCTTAAAAATGGAAAGGAAATCAAAAAACATGAAGGGATGTGGGGGGGGGAGAGTTGGTAAAAGAATTGGAAGATAATAACTTGCTCTTAACTAATGGGAGATTGTCTGGGGGAATTTACATACATGAGAGCAAGGGGAGCTTCCATAATAGATCACTGCTGGGTATCTCAGGATTTAGTTAAGCTATTTTTTGGATCTCTCTCTGGGCAGACACTCAGAAAGTGAGCATAATCCATTAGAGATTAAATTTCAAACTGAGCAAGGAAAAAGAGATATGATTGACAGTAATAAGGATAAAGAAAGGGATTCATTGGGACTTATTAGAGAACTATAAATCAATAAAACTTTTAAATGATTATGGAATTAGGGAAGAACTTCAGGATATGGTGCAGTGTAAACTACAAGAGCAATTCCTTGAGATACAGTATATATAAAGATTATGAAAATTATTTCCGTGATCATTATTAAGGTTACAATTTTCAAGGAAAGGAGAGGGAGTAAGTGGTATTATGGGGAGTATAAAAGATACAAAAGAGAGATAAATGGACATGCTAGATATACTCAAAAATGCCCAAGCAAAATTAATAAATACAAATTGAACAGGTTAAGGAAAGATTACAAAACATTGCAGGAAAAAAAAAACATAATTACAGAAAGATACTCTAGGAACAGTTCGAGAAAGCAGCTTGGCCAAAAAATAACAAAAAAAAATTCTTGCAAATGGTAGCAAATGGATGGGATAATACCCATTATACAGTAGAAAGCCATATTGATCCTAGTACATGGCAGAATTATTATGAAACTCTTTTTACAAACCAGAATTAGAGAAGGAGAATCTCTCGATGATCATTTGGAAACCAATTAAAGAAAAAATTACAGAAGAAGAAATTAACTTAACTATCATTATGGCAAAAAGACATAAATCACCATGGTCTGACAGAATCCCGGTATATATTATTAAGGATGATCCAGGATTATAGACCCCAATTCTCATAAGTCTATTCAATATTATAACAGAAAGAGGGAATATTCCCCCATCATGGCAAGAAAACATCATAGTGCCTATACATAAAAAAAAAAAATTGAATCCAAGTAACTATAGACTTATAAGTCCATTAGATACAATACAAAAATTATTTACCAAAATTATCCATAGTAGAATAATAGTTCGGATAACTAAAGAAAAATGTTTGAATGAGCGGCAAGCAGGATTCTTGCCAGATCATTCCACAATAGATCAATGTTTAGTACTGTCTCATCTGGTACATAAACATATCTATATCAAAAACCAAAAAATTTTTTGTGAGTTCATTGATCTCAAGTCCACTTTTGATAGAGTCAACAGGAAAAAACTATGGGACATTTTGGAAAAATATGAATTAGCTAATACAATTATTAACATGTTGAAAATATTATACAAAGAAAATTATACCACTATAAGATATAATAAGGAAGGAGATAGTACTGCAAAATTCCCATCTAATACTGGGTTGAGACAAGGCAGTGTCTTGTCACCCATATTGTTTAATATTTTCCTCAATAGTGTTTTGGAGTTGTGTGACCCTGGGTTGCAGATGCCCAAGTTGGGTTCCAGGTGGTGTCCCTATCTGGCATTCACTGATGATGTCATCTTAACGGCAACCAGCTTCCTGGGAATTAAAAAGAGTCTGATGAAATTTTATGAGGAATGCAATAGGGGTGATTTAGAAATACATTTTGAAAAATCCAAGTTCATGATACTGAATAGAAAACATCTGAGAACTAGTTACATACACACGCTATCCTGTGAGAATCAAAAGATTGAGCATGTGGAGAAATTCTGTTATATGGGGATAGTTTTTAACTATAATCTAAGTCGGCAAGAGCATATTTTAAACATATCCCAAAAAATTATGCATTTAATAACACCAATTGAGGCATTTGCCTATAAGTTTTTTTTTGGGGGGGGGCAATCTAGTAAAGGCTCTCTAAGGGCATTCAGTGCAAAGATAAAATCATAAATCCTGTATGGGTAAGAAATATGGGGACAGAATAAAATGGATGGGCTTGAAATTTGCATAAACAAATTTTACAAAACATTACTGGGATTGCCCAATAGTGCAGCATCTGTCCTGACAAGACTTGAAATTGGACAGTTAATAAGAAACAATATTGAACAGAGATTATGCACATTTTGGCTGAAGATATATAACATGTCCAGTGATCCCAAGAATATAGTTGGAGGATGTACTATTTTATTATCAATTGGGATACAAATGCTCTAGCTTATGTGCATTGCAGGAGGTCATTAAACCATATGGCCTCCTGTAATGCATTGTTGAGAGCTGTGTGAGCCCACTACAAGATATTAAGCAAAAAATTTAAATTAGAATTAGGGATATTCACATTCAGAAAGAAATGAACCTAGGAAAGAATTTTAAACTAAGCAGATGGTTAACACTGAATAAAAAAAGAGAATTTGGAATAGAAAAATATTTATACATATTTCAGTATCCCAATCTGAGGAAAATCTTTGCTAAACTTAGATTTGGCTATATAGATAGCCAAACATTAAGGAGTTTATGGGAAATCAGATTTGGCTATATGTGCTTGTAAAAAGGGTGAATACAATTCAGCCCATTTGCTTTTGCTCTGTCCCTTATACAATCAAGAGAGAACGCTGCTATTGGGGGATGTTCTTGCCACACTGGATATGGAACTATCTTATCAGGTTAACTATCTGTTAAATTCAAATGATGCAATAATATTAGAGAAAGTGGCAAAGTTTGGTAAAATTTTAGAAAAAATTACATATTTGTAAGGGAAATGTGGATAAGAAACTGTGCAATATGGGATGATGATGTCTATTAAGTGATGTGTATTGGATTTGTAACTTATTTATTGTTTTTATGAAGGAACACCAATTAATGTATGTTTTTAATTGTAATGACAATTGTAATTGTCAACAATAAACTTTTGAAATCTGAAATCCCCACCTCCACATTTGGGGGTATAGAGGGGGCAAAGCCCCAGACTAAAAAAAGAATGTTTTGTGGAGGGCATTTTGGCTTTAGGGAGGGGTGCATATGGCACTGCAAAGCCAAGCAACATATTGTCTGTACTCATATCATAGTCAACAAAATGACGATCACACTAATAAAAGTGATCCCTTCCTGAGTATCTATCCTGATCCTTGTTTATTTATATTATAATGACCAAAACACGTTAATTATTTTTTATTGTTCAAAACATAGGTAAGCAGAGCAATACCACTCCTTGCCTAAAATGATCAATGAAGTGTAGGAACATATTAGAATATGTTTTATTTGCTTTTTACCACATATGAGAATACACTTATGTCATGAGTTTCAAGCAGCTCATCATGGGTATACAAATGATATAAGTTATGCACCATTGTGGCCATTCCCTGAGAAACAAAGCACTAAACTGTGGAACAGGAAGCAGGGGTAAGGTTTCAAGCAGAAAAAAAATTGGAATTAACAAGAAAACCTTGCACCTTACATTTTCCAGTCTCTTGATTTGGAAAAGACTTCAAAGAAGGAGAACGGCAGTGAGAGGACATAATTAGGGAGGAGAGTTGATATTCTGAAGCTGTAATAGGTGGAGCAGGTGCTCATCCCCAAAAAGCCCTTTCACAGAAGACTGATGCCAGTACTGTGAAGTGAACATAAAAAAGCTGAAAAACCTCTGAGATAAATACCAAAACTAAGTTAAAAATAATACATTGAAACATAGCCAGAATTAGTAATAAACTTTTTAACAGGTACTTGTATTACACAGTCTGATCTAAATGTATTCCAAGAAACATGACAGTAAACTAATGATTTAACAATAGGATACTCGTGCACATGTACAGACACATTAAGCAAATATGGTAGTCCTTCAGCCAGCTTGGCTATCCTTGCTGATATAACATTCGGTTTGAACCAAGAACATGTTTTTGGTTTTTGTTTTTGTAAACCAGAAAATGTAATTGTAGTATTATCTGTTCAGCACTTGTGCAGCTGCTGATAAAATGTCTATATGCCACATGCTAACCCAAAGCATTATAAGGACAAAATATAGGAAGCTGTAATGTTACTACTTGGTAAAATTCAAGAGTTATACCCAATTGCTAAAATATTTTTAATGAGCAATTTTAATGCTATAATTAGACCGCTAATATAAAAAATGAAGTGCTTTAACATGCATACTCAGAACTACCAAATATTAATATTAGATCAGAGAGATCAATAACTGAATAAGCAAGGACTAAAATGTGTGGAATTTCTGGAAAGCAATTATGTTTTTATGCTGAGTGACTGTGGTGGCTTCAGGAATTCAGACTAACTGGGGCACAGCCATAGTCTGAAATTACTGTTATGGGGCACACATGAAGTGAGCAATAAGACAAAATGGGATGTGCATTGTGCTGTCACAGTGCATGCGCAGGGGTGCTGTGAGGCACACTACTGCAGGCAGAGTGCCTTTAGCCCTTGGGCGTGTACTAAGACAGCACAACACACATCTCCATATTGTATTATTGTGCTTATGAAATGGGTCCCTGACCAACTGCATAAAGGAAACAACATTTTTAGATTAACAAAGAAAAAGAAAATTGAGAATTTATGCAAATTAGTTCCTCTGCAGCCTTAGGTTCAATACTAGTTTATAACAGACATAAGGCTTCACACCCATAGTGCCTGTGCCCTGCACTAGCGGGGCATATTTGCCCATTTGGAAGCTAATAGGTGTTTATCTAATCTTCCTTTGAATGTCAGAAATGTATCTGCCTCCACCACCTCCTTTGGAAGGCTGTCCCACAAGGGTATAATTCTCTGCATGTAAAAGTACTTCCTCAAGTTAGTCCTAGAAAAAGTCAGCTTTAACTGATGTTTGTGGCTTCTTAAACTATCAACCCTGTTTGTGGGCATCAGACCCAAACTTTCTGCAAGCTGATTATCCTTGTATATTCTATACATTTGTAAGAGGTCACCTCTGATGAGTCTCAGTTCCAATGGATAATTGTGACTCACTTTTCTCATTCCTGTCACCAGTGCCTTGCCCATGCCCATTCTTCATAGGTTCATAGATGAATTCAGGTCCATGAGCTTCAAGAGCCATATAAGGACCTGCCACTAGCTCAGTAGGTGTAACTCCATTTATCTGCTCCCATATACTTATCTAATAGGTTTTGAAAACTGGACAAACTTGTCGCTTCCACCACCTGTTTAGGGAGACCATTCCATATTTCCACCACCCTCTGATTGAACCACTTCCCTCTTCGACTCGTTCTATACTTCTTTCCTCTTAACTGTTTATCATGAACCCTTGTACCAGACCTCACATTTTCCTTCCAAATTAATCCTGCTGTTTCAAATAGCATACTATCACCCATTGATCTATGCACATAGTACAGATCCCCCTTATCCTTCAATAGACCATTGAATAAAGTCTCAGACTTTCCAATCTGGAAGCATATTCTAAGCCTACCACTTCCTTAACCTTTCTACTAAATCTCATCTGAAATTGTTCCACCCTTTTTCCTCCTGCAATGCTCTGTACTGAACAAAAAGGAGCCCCATACTGTAGCACAAGTCTCACCAGGGATCCGTACAGGGCACCATTACACTCTCCTTCCTACTTCTTATATTACGCAATAAGTTTCCAATTATCCTATTTACTTTATTTATAGTAGCTCTGCTTTGTTTATCAAAATCTAATTTGTCAGTAACTATTACCCCCAAATCTCTCTCACTATCTGTTCCTTTAATGATTTGTGAATTTAACTTGTACTGTGACCTGATATTATTCTGCTCTAAATGCATAACCTTGCATTTTGTAATAATGAATTACAAATTTTTTTTTGCCCAATTTCCCAGATGAGTCAGTTGTTCTTGAAAAACAGCTACAGCATCCTTGTTATTTACTATTGCATCTATTTTTGCATCATCTGCATATTTGCAGATCCATACTCCTTCTGATGCCTGCATACTGGAAATTAAGACATTGAAGAGCTTTGGCCCCATTCTGTAAGCCTTAAACCTGGGATCCATCCAATTTCATTTTTGCTTCAATTAACTTCCATTGCAGATTCCACTGTCATAAAGCCCCAAACAAATCTGTAATTTAAGCTACACTATTTTGCAAGACAGAAATTGTACACAACTTCCAGTGCTATTATGGCTGACAACACAGGTGAAGCATCTGGCTTTGCTGCTGATGGTGGTACTGGTTTAGATGTTGGTCACAGGAAGAATAGTACAAATGTTTCAGGTGATAATATAAATGCCAAAAGAGCTACAGTAAACCATGGCAAAGGGAGACCTTTAAAGAAAACTTGTGCAGCTCCTGGTATCACTCATAGAGGCACTATAAGGTATGCTGTTCATGCTGTTAAAATCACTGTGACTTGCAACATGAGTAGTGCAACTGACAGTGACTCTGACTCAGACAGTAGCTCTTTTTGTGATTCTGACACTTTCTTTTTTTTTTTAACTCTTTTTCCCTCCAGTCATGGCTCGGGGGAACTCTGTCAGGCATCTTCTCCTTGTGCCTGCCCACCTGAGATCCACTATGGTCTTGTGCCCTTCATGCTCCCCCTCCATTGCCTGCACTCCCGGTTTAACCTGCCCAGGGAGGGTAGCCCGACTACTTACTTGGGCTCCTTGTAAGGCAGACTCTGGCAAGTGGGCAGGGCCTGGGTGGAGAAGTGATGAGGCTCAGCCCAGTCAGATCCAGCGCTGGGCATGGAGGAAAGGTGATGTCACCTATCCCCTCAAGCCGGGTGTTTCCTTTTTCTGTCCTTCCCCACCCCCCTTGCATTCTCACCCCCAATGCTTGGTGCACGGCAACCCTGCCAGCATCGGGCATGCTGTGATGTGCTGCCCATGCTTCTGTGGCACCCCTGATCTCCACCAGGTGCTGCTGGAGCACCGGGCATCCCAATGTCCTCCCCTGGGACAGGAGAGCAGCTCACCGGGCGCTCAATCTGATCCCTTCCCTTCCAACCCCTGGCACACGAGCTTGCTCCCGAACTCGGGTCACCAGCATGGCACGAGGTGTGGTGTCTAGCGCCTCAACCCTCAGCACCACTGGGCTGGCTATTCTGACACTTTCTTGACTGGTGAAGTAACAATTCATCACCCAAGCCACATGAGTAAGACTGCTGAGAAAGCATCAGGTAGTGCAGTTGCAAAGAAATCCACAAATGTTTGCAGTGAGAAGGACATATACTAACATATTAACATACTAAAATGCCAGCAGAATAGGCCTAATGGTCTCTTGAGTCTGCTCGATTTTCAGCACCCGCACTGAGGGATGATTTTGGTGCCCCCCACTTCCCCTTTGGTGATACTGTCCCCAGTCCCAGATGTTCCACCTGTATTGTGCCTGGTCAGATTTACCCTCCCCCTGTACCTGTCCCATCCCCTCTTAAACCTGTCCACAGTCTCCATCTGTACCAGCTCCCTGGGCAGTGCATTCCATGGCTCTACCACCCTTTCAGTGAAATAACATCTCCTACTCTCCCCTCTGAGCCTTCCCCCTTCCAGCTTACACCCGTGTCCTCTTGTTGCCCCACCCTCCTTCCTTTGGAGCACCCTGACTGGGCCTCCTTTATTGATCCCTTTCATGTACTTAAAGACCTCTATCATGTCCCCCCATCCCTCCTCTCCTCCACGGTGTACATGTCGAGCTCCTTGAGCCTCTCCACATAGGTCCTCTCCCCCAGGCCCCAGATAATTTTGGTTGCCCTCCTTTGGACCCTCTCTAGGAGTGTAATGTCCCTCTTTAAATGTGGTCTCCAAAACTGTACACAATACTCGAGGTGTGGCCTAACCAAGCAGTTGTACAGTGGAAGGATCACTTCTGCCTTTCTGGAGGTAATCCCCCTAGTGATGCATCCCAGCATCCTATTTGCCCTTGCCGCTGCCCTCCTACAAGTCTCCGAGTTGTTCATTTTGACATCTACCACTACTCCCAGATCCCTCTCACCCTTCATGACTTGAATCATGTCTCTTCCCAGGGTATACCTCTGGCCTGGATTTCTGACTCCTAGGTGCAGAACCTTGCACTTCCCTGCATTAAATTTTAGTTTCCATTTTCCTGACCACCTTTCCAGAGCCTCCAGGTCCTCCTGCAAGGCCACCCTCCCCTCCCCTCCTCTCCATTCACCACTGCACCTAGCTTTGAGTCATCTGCAAAGAGACATCTCATTCCTGATCTCCCTCCTGATGTCTGAGATATAGGCGTTGAACAGGAGTGGCCCCAGCACTGACCCCTGGGGAACCCCACTAGTAACCCACCTTGAGGATGAGGCTAACCCTCCAACCACCACCTTCTGAATACGCTCAGAGAGCCAATTTCCTATCCATCTTAGCAACTGTCTCCCTACCCCCATTTTCTTCAGCTTAGCCAGCAGGTCACTGTGGGGTACTGAATCAAACACCTTGCTAAAATCCAGAAAGAGGATGTCCACTGGCTTACCCTGGTCCAGGACCCTCGTCACCCAGTCATAGAACTCAGCAAGATTTGTCTGGCATGATCTTCCCATGACAAAGCCATGCTGCCTTTTGTCCAAGCCCCCAGTTTGCTCCAGTAACCCCCCTAGCCTTCCCTTGACAATACCCTCTATCACCATGCTGACCATCGATGTCAGGCTAACGGGCCTGTCATTTCCTGCCTCCTCTCTTGATCCTCTCTTGTGGATCGGCATGACATGGGCCACCCTCCAGTCCTGGGGCACCCACCCAGTCCTCAGAGAAATGTTGAAAAGTTCAGCTAGAGGGCCTGCCAGGACATCTGCCAGTTCCCTCAGCACCCTGGGATGTATCTCATCTGGCCCAGGTGCTTTCTCCATCTGAAGGGACCTGAGGGCTTCTCTTACTCTCTCTACTGGGATTTCAGCCTTGTTCTCCCCCTTTTCACCATGCACTGCTGGGCCCCCACCTGTCTGTGGTGGCCACTCCCTTTCCCCAGACCCATCAGGGCCCTTGGTCTCTACTGGTCTCACCCCTTGCTCTGGCTTGCCCCCACTCCCCTCGCAAGAGCTAGACCCTCCATCCCCCCAGTATAAACTGAGGCAAAGTACTCATTTAGGACTTCTGCCCGTTCCCCCACCTCCTGTGCCCAACCATCCCCTACCCTTATTTTGCTGATCTGCCCCTTTACTTTCCTTTTTCCCCCCTATGTATCTAAAGAACCTCTTGTCCCCCCTCCAGATCCCACTGGCCAAGGACTGCTCCTTTTTTGCCTTAGCTGCTCTCATCACCCTGGTGACTCTCTTGGCTGTCAGCTCATATTCCTCCTGATCCCTTTCACTCCTTGACCACTTGAAGTGCCTATAGGCCACCTTCTTTTCCCTTACCACCTCCTGTACCTCCCGGGTTCACCAGCAGGGTTTTCTGGCCTTACCAAACTTACACCTTTCCCTTGCGCAGAATCTGGTAACCTCCTGTATTCCCCTCCTAATGATCCTCCACCTGCTGTCAGCATCCATATCTGGCCTTATCCTGTCTGGATGATCTTTAAGGATCCTTCCCATCTCCCTGAAGTCTGCACCCCTAAAGTCTGTTACTACCGTCCTTGTTTGACTTTCCTCCCCCAGGTCCAGGAAGAATCAGACTGTGGCGTGATCACTCCCAGCCAACGGGTCCCTCACCTCTAGGCCACTAATCTGATCACTGTCTGCCAGAACCATGTCCAGTGTCCAGGCCTCCCTACTTGGCTCACCCACCTTGTGTCAGAAATGCATTCTGGAAGACATCAAGCAGCCTCTGCTCTCTGGCCACTGGTGATGTCATAGTCCCCCAGTCTGTATCCACCACTGCTTCTAGTACTATGCAGGATCCAAGAGAAAATCCCTCAAGTGCCCACTCTACTAGCATAATAGGTACAAAAAGGACAGGTGGCCTGAGTTCATTTGCACAGGTGAAAAAACTGTAGTAAGGCTTTCAGTTATCTTCGTAGCACTCAAACCAAATCTGCCACTTCTGCCATATGGAACTATTGTTTGGTGGGTAAAATTGATCCCTGCAGAGCAATCTGTAAACATAGAAACATAGAATCTGATGGCAGATAAGACCACTTCACCCACCTAGTCTGCTCATTTCCCTACCTAACAGATAAGCTGCAGACCCTAGTTAACCAACAGCCTACTTCCTCCTACTCCCCACTAGAATTGCCTTATGTCTGTCCCATGTATTCTTGAATTCCCCCACTGTTTTTGACTCTACGACCTCCTCAGAAAGGCTGTTCCATGCATCTACAACCCTCTCTGTGAAGAAATACTTCCTCACATTACTGCTCAGCCATGCCCCCTCTATCTTCAAATTGTGCCCCCTTATTGTTGCACATCTCTTTTTCTGAAAGATGCTACCCTCTTGGACTTTGCTGATTCCTTTAAGGTATTTGAAAGTTTCTATCATGTCCCCCTCCCTCCTTTCCTCAAGGCTATACATCTTAAGCTCCTTTAGTCTTTCTTCATATGTCTTCTGGTGCAGACCCTGCACCATTTTGGTTGCCCTGCTCTGCACAGCCTCCACCCTGTCTATGGCTTTGTGGAGATGGGGTCTCCAGAACTGTACACAGTACTCCAGATGTGGTCTTACCAGCTGTCTGTACAGAGGGCCAACAACTTCCTGTTTTCTATTGGTGATGCCTCTCCCTATGCATCCCAGTTTCCCCCAGCCCTCCTTACTGCCTTCTCACATTGCTGGCCCACCTTTAGGTCATCTGATATGACTACCCCAGGTCCCTTTCCATTTTTGTTGTTGTCAATATCTCACCCCCCATTGTGTACTCTTCCCTTGGGTTTTTGTTTCCCAGGTGCATTACTTTGCACTTCTTTGCATTGAATCTAAGCTGCCATACATTTGACCATTCCTCCAACTTTGCCAAGTCTCTTTTCATCCTTTTCACCCCACCTTGCATATCAACCCTGTTGCAGATCTTTGTGTCATCTGTAAGCAAAGTGTAAGCCATGGTGAAGTTGCTTCACATCTTGGCACTACAGCTCTAAAATACCATCTGAAGACACATTCAATATTGCTTGATCACGATCAGTCAGAAATCGTGTCCTCCACCTCCCAGACCACTAATGAGAAGGATCAGGATGCAGAAATGGATAGTGAATTGTGTGAACTTGATGCAGACAGAACCACTGTCAGCCCTAGGACCACCATTACTACCAACACTATTAGCACCAATTGCATATCCAATGATGGCACTGAATGTATAAGTCCATCACCCCAACATCCATCTGGTACAGGAAGCACAGTGTCTAGTAAACTTGCTGGGACATGTTGTAAGCAGCTAACATGGTCTCAGGCATTTGTGAAAAAGAGTATTTTTAACAAAAGTCATCCAAACAGTCTTCATCTTAATCATAAAACTGGGAAAATGTTAGTTGGAGCCCTTCTTCTACACTGTTTAGTAGATCATGAGGATTTTAGGGAGGGCATGAAACATGCAGAGCCTTGTTACAGTGTTCCTCATTTAAGGTTCAGTACTTTGCTTCTATTGACATATCATACACTTATCAGGCATTGAAAGCAACAGTGATTCTTGCATTTAAAAATGCAGAGGGTGGGGTTATTCATGTCACAACAAATATGCTGACCAGCAGTCAGAATATAGATTATATGCCCCTTACCACTCATTGATCAGTTTTTCTTGTGCTTCTTCAAATACAATCACACCCCAAAAGATGACATTGCTGCATATAAAGAAGTTTGGGCAAAGTCATATAGTTGCAAATATATTGCAAGAACTAAATGAGCTCCTTAATGACTAGATTTATTCTCATGGTCCAAAATGTGGCTTTACAGTGACAATGGAGCCAACATCTTGACAGCAGTACAGGATGGAGGGTTCATGCATGCTTCTTGCTTTACACATTGCCTGCATTTAATTGTTTTAGGGTTCTTGAACAATGAAACACAAGTTGATGGCTCAGTTGCTGTTTGCAATAAAATTGTGACTCACTTTTCTCATTCAGTCAAGGCTGTACGGATATTACCTGAAATGCCAAAGAAACACAATCTGTCCCTCCAAAAGTTGATTCAAAATGTTTCCACTCTGTGGAATTCAAGTCTTTATATGCTGCAGCACCTCTTGGAACAAAAGCAAGCTGTACATGAATATTGCTCCAGTTACATTTTTGGTGATGGCATTATGCTTTCTGTGCTGCAGTGGAAGTTAATGGAGACAATGTGCTGCATCTTGGCTCCTTTTGAGGCAACTAAAAGAGACATGTCTTCAGAATGTGTGACTCTGAGTCAGGTTGTCCCACTTATAATGCTGCTCACACATCATCTGAGTGTTCTGACTCCACAGATAGAAAGAGACAGATCTGAAGATGAGGCAAGATGTCGGCAGTATCATGGAAATCTTGTAAAGAGAATGCCCGGGCGCTTCCAAAAACAGGACAAATTAGTTGCAATGACCAAATCAAAACACTACATACTTGCCACTTTATTACATCCCATGTTCAAGGTTATATGTCTTCCAAAAACAGAAAATGTAGAGCCCTACAAATTACTATTGTTAGATGAGTTACAGCACTCACAGAAGTCAAACACAGACACATACAGTAGTTTCTCATCTCTACAACATGTAGGTCCATCTTCATGAAGAGATACAGGACAGGACAGGAAGAGTCATCAAATGTGGGCTGTAGTTTTTTCACAACTCCCAGTTTCACCCCTATTTGCAAGCTAAACTGCCATACCAAATAACATTGATTCTTCTTCTGAGCATTCACTGTCCATCATGGTAGGCAGTTACCTGCAAGAACCACTTATTCCTATTGATGCTCTCCTTTTGAATACTGGAGATGGAAAAAATTAATATGGCCCGAGCTGTACAGTATGATGAAGACTTTAAATATATTGGTTGTTCCGCTACAAGTATCTCTTCAGAACACATGTTTAGTACAGCTGGCAATATTGTGACAGACAGCAGAAATAGGTTGCTGCCAGAAAATGCACACACGTTAACATTTATTAAAGTAAATATGGCAAGAATATCTCCCTGGCACAGGGTCATAAGGTCGTATGCAAAAACAGCTAATGGCAGAACAGTGCATACAAAACAGCTAACACAATAACAGCTAACAGACAGATGGCTGCACAGGAAAACAGTGCAAGCAGGTCCATATGTCATGGGCAGGAAGCAAGAGGCAGGACAACAGACATGTGTAAAAATAGTGTTTACTTGTGCAAGCAAGGCAAACCGCACAGTGCAACAGTGACAGTGGAAACAGACACCCCACAACATCCCCCACAGAACCCAGTAGCACAGTCCCATTACACCTGGAGGGACAGGTTGAAAGCTATGTCACGGAGGTATTCCACAGTGGACCGCTGCCTGTAGGACCCAACAATGGTGGAAATCCTCCTCATGGCATCCTTATAGCACCGCTTTGCAGTGGGCATGGTGTTCCCAGCGGACAGCTGGGACAGTTTCACGGAGGTCAGCTGCTCTTCAGCCCCCAGTGCCTGTATGAAATGCCACAGATTCGGATGGCATGCCCCAGGCATGTGGCAAAACCCCTGTGCCAGGCCTCCATGGCATTAGTCGTACGGGGTGTACTGTCATGAGCGGCATCATGGACGTTCCATGTGGCAATGTCATACAGAGGCCTGTGCCCACCCACCCATGTGTCCTTGAAGTAGTCCCTACAGCTGGTACAGCAGCTCACCATTGGCCTTCATGTAATCCACCTCACACAGAGTGGTACAGGCATCGACGACATCAGCAGGTGGCACAAAGGCAAGTGCAACAACCATACAAGCATGGAGGGCAAACTCAGGGTCCTCTGTGTAGCGGGCCACAGAGCCATTAATTCACTGGCAATGGCGCCACACGGCCTGGGCAAGGTGGAAGAGGCAGCTCTGCTGTCAAATGCTGGGGAATACGCTGAAAAAGGCCCGCATGGCCTCAAGTTAAAAGTCCATCAGGACAGCCATAGGTGCGAGGCCAGTGCAAAGCAACCTCAACTGCTGGAATACTGCTGTGTATGCCACAGTGGCTCTGGAGCTCATTAGCAGATAGACAGCCAGAAACATGGTATGGATAGTATACACCTGCTGGAACAGTGGTGGGGTTATGCTGAATGTCCCATCCGCAAGTATGGTGGCACACCCCTCCAGGTGTGACAGTGTAGCCTGTGTTGCAAAGACCAACAGCCTGTTATCCCCTGGGCCGCTGTCATGCAGGAGGAAGGGGACGCCTGTCTCAGTCGAACTGTACTCTGGGGGTATCAAAAGCTGTTGCAGGCTTACTGGTTGTGGTGGTGGTCTGTGTGCCACAGTCCTGGCCCTGTCCCAGGTCTGTTTGAGCAGTGGTAATACTAGCAGTCTCCCCATGATGGATGTGGGCACACCCAATGTGCATGCTGCCACCAATGCACTGCAGGTTTCATTGGTGCATTGGGCACAGTCCTTCACCAATACCAGCACCTCTCTGGCTGTGATGTTGGTGTCATCTGGGATGTGGCTGTGGCCACCCATGCTGTGCACCACCTCCATCGGACTGCATATACACTCACGCAGGACACTCTGCCTTCTCATATTACATGCACTTCCAGTATGCTCGCTCAAGGTGCACTCATTCCCAGCTCTATAGATACCCCACGTGGTGCAGAAGTGGCTTGCCCTTCTGGCTGCGGATGTACACCAGAGGCATCCTCTCACATGGACTGACTCCACAGAATGAGTACCCAACCACAGAATGTGCTCCCTTTAAGGTCCCCAATGTGTGCCTGAGTGGTCCCACCTGTGCGCACACACCCCTGCAGCACCTGTTGCCTGTTGTCCATAATGGTGTGCACAGACGGCATTGCTCAGCAACAAGAGGCAGGTGCACATCATTGAGTGTGCATGGGGCATGTCACAGGGTATACATGGCCTGCACATGCACCACCCTGCCCCTCCCAGTCCAGTGGGGCACTGCACGCATGCATGCAACCGGCCCTCCAGCCTGTGCAATGGGTCCACATGACAGGTGTGACAGCACAAGACAGCAGGCATCCCACTGCCCCATTCAATATTATCCACACACATGGGGTCGTACACCACCATTCCCCCTGCCTGCCATGCCCAGCTGGGCCCTGTGCTGCAACAGGCAACCCCCCATCCCTCTGTTGCATGCAGGCCCCCACCAAGGCCAGGGTTCCATGTGGGTGTTCTCCAGATGGGAGTGGACGTTTTGCACACATTATATGCTGCAATAGCTTTTACTGGCATATGGTCAATCCATCGCGTTTTAAAATGTCGCAGTCAAACAGTTGCAGCAACATCGTCGATATTTATTCTTGTTGTTGATACAATATGTAGTGGAGACAAAGCAGCTGCCGCAACTATATATCTGCAACATTATGTCCTGTGATGTACAGCGACCATGTTCCCCATTTCTCTGCTGACCTCTGGTGGTAGAACTAAGCCTAGCTTCGTGTTTTGTGGCTTGTTATATACGTGTAATGTTCCTTGTAATTAGCTGGCGAGTCACAGAACTGGAATTTACCCGATGTTAGCACTTTACCTGATATTAGTAGTGAGCACTTACACTGCTACCTAAGCCTACGATTCCTACAGCATTGCATTTCTGTTTCGATGGAGTACGTACCGACACAGAAGGGCAAGCAGAAGCTTCCACTGGATAACTTTCTGTACACCAAAGAAAAAGATGGTGACGATCAAAAGATTATTTGGCAATGTGAGAACAGAACATGCAGAGCATGGTTACATACTAAGGGTGACTCAATTGTCGTTCCCCCTTCTGAGCACAACCATGCATCTACTCATGGTAGGGTTGAGGTGCTCACGGCCCATGCATATATGCGACAGAGAGCATGTGAGTCCAAGGAGTCTACAAGAAATGTTGCTCATACAGGTCTGCAAGAAGTATCATTTAGGCATGCCCACCTGCTTCCATCACAGGAAACCCTGTGGCGAGATGTGTGTCGCCAAAGGCAGCATGGTGGCCCAAACGATAGTGATGTTATGCTGTACTCCAATACTATAGATGGGGAGCTCTTTTTACGAATAAATGAAAGTGACTTGTTAATATTTGCCAGTGATTCAGATCTTAAAGTCCTTAATGACAGTGAGCACTGGTTCTGTGATGGGACATTTTCAGTTGGCCCACATGAAAATGACCAAATGCACACAGTGCATGCGCTGGTAAACAGTGTGAATCGACCGTGTGTATATGCACTCCTGCCAGGTTGCAGTGAGGCAATATATCGAAAGTTTTTTATACACCTTCAAAACTTGCTTGGTAGGAAGTTATCAGCACTCAGTGTTTGACTGATTTCAAAATTGCAGCTATCAATGTTTTAAAGGAATTATTGCCACACGCTGAGCTCGCAGGCTGCAACTTTCATCTTGGACAGGCACTATGGCGTAGAGTACAGCAAGAGGGTTTGCAGCAAAGATATATACATGACAAGGAATTTGCACACAAAGCTCGATGTATATTGGCACTAGTGTTTGCACCTGTTGATTATGTGGAACAATGCTATGAAATGCTCCAGGATGACCCCAGTTTTGAAGATTACTATGTTTATTGGATTACTTTGAGGACAATTACATTGGGCGATTGACAAGGAACTGCAAAAAAAGGCGACAGCCTAGGTTTCCTATCAGGTTTTGGAATCAGTATGCCCAAGTGCTAAATGATTTGCCTAGAAGCAACAATGCAATTGAAGCCTGGTACAGGGCTTTTGCTAGGACAGTATCTTTCAGCCACCCTACCCATGGCCGCCTAGCGTGGAAAATTAAGGGAGGGGCAACACGCAGTAGTATTGCAAAGGAGACAGATAACTCTCGGTCAACAACCATAGAGAAAGCATGCTAAATATGTACGTGTAAATAAAGTTTTTAAATCAATCTGCAGTGATTTTGCTTCTCGAGACCAAATGCAATACATAATGGAAATAGCCACAGTCATTGAGATAAATGTTGTCTGAGTAAAGCACTGTTGCACTTTCCTTTCTATGGCAATTCATTAATGCGATTTGCACCTTCCTTTCTATGGCATATCATTAATTCACTTTGCACTTTCCTTTCTGCAACAATGTACTGTATTTTAACATTGATTTTATGGCACAGAGTAATGCTGTTTTAAAAAATTAAATAAAGAATTGCACTTTCCGTTTCTATTGCACTTCATTAATTCGATTTGCACTGTATTGTAACATTGATTTTATTCGATTTACTTTTTATGGCAAAAAAAGGCCGTTTTAAAAAAATAAATAAAAAATTAACAAATGACCAGAGTTTGTATTAATTAATCAGGATGACTATTTGTCTGGCGACATCTTAGTATGTGCGGTGTTCAATACTAGTGACCTGTGCTACCAGCGACTTAGCGATCAGTGTTCTTTTGTCCACACGGCATTTATACTGCAACATTTTAACTGCGACTATCTGTCTGGGGACATAATGACCGTACATGCTTTTATTACATGCTGTACATCAGGCCAGACACCCTTTCAAGAGGGTACTGCGTGTCTGGGCTGATTTCCGGCATGTACTACAAGCTATTTCAGCATATATTGTTTGCAAACATTCCATCTGGGGTGCTCATTTCTGTTTTCTGGTTGTGGGCTTTGTGGCTAGCATCCTTCTGCAGGTGCACCCCCCTCTGCAGTGTTGCGCTGCTCTTCACATGGTTGGTGTCCTTGTGGGTCTCCCTGCCTGCGGTATGTCCCCCGCCCGTCACCTACATCCCCTCCAGTCCCCTGTGCCTGCCTCGGCTACCAGAGAAAAGGCAAATGTAGACAGTTAAAAGGGTGTGCTGCATGTACACTCCCTCTGTTGTTGCTGGTGGCAGTGCCTCTGCCTGCTGACTTCACCCCCCTGTACTCCTGGAACAGCATAAATGGCACATACCTCATGGTCCCAAGGGTGCAGCACCAGGGCTTTGTTGGCTGGTCCTCCATTCCTCTGGCTCCCATGCATGGCAGTGGTTGGTCATGTTATGGTGCGGTGGGTGACGGCTTTGTAGGTGGTGGACGGTGAATGGTGCTGTGTGCGGCTGACAGCGGTTGTCAGATTCGAGCTTCCGACACTGGTTCTCCTCATGGTTCCCAGGCATGCTTACACCCACTGTGCTATGGATGCTGCTCGGCTGAGGTCCTGACTCTTGCATCGCTTGTGTGTGGGGAGTTTTGCACACAGTGTGTGCAGGGGGGGGACCCCACTGGAAAGAAGACACAGGAACTATGGTGTGTTCTTGCAGGGTGGAATTCACCATAATTTCCTGACTCCATGGTGCCATTTGCTGTGTTGCTGTGAGCCCACCCCCCCATGACGGTGGAGCCATGCACTATTCTGGCATGCACTGTATCGGACAGGCGCTATACTCCTGCCATGTGCGCTGATGTGCCCCAGCTCTGTGCTATTGTGGTATGTACTCTGCTGTGCCATACGCTGTTTTGGCTCTGTGCTGCGGTACATGCACTGTCATGCATGCACCCTTCTGGGTGCACTATATTGACCCGGTAGGTATCTCCCCTTGGCTTACCATAAAAGCAATGCATGATGCATATGAAAAAGCAAAGGATTTGCTAAGTATCTGCACACATCCTGGAATCTATACCTGACTTTGGTTGAACCCTGCCTTACAAATGAACAAGAAGCCAGTTAACTGTGAGCTCTGGAGGA
Source organism: Neoceratodus forsteri (assembly GCA_016271365.2). Lineage (NCBI taxonomy): Eukaryota > Metazoa > Chordata > Ceratodontiformes > Ceratodontidae > Neoceratodus > Neoceratodus forsteri. The sequence continues at coordinate 814,689,814 of CM028132.1, read as the reverse complement.
AAAAAGGGATACTCAAAATCAAAGAGTTGCTCAGCCCTGATAATCAGAAGCTGCAATCATTCCAAGAAATTCAGACTAAATTTGGTATCCCAAGGCAAGATTTCTGGAAATTCCTCCAAATAAGGAGCATGTACAATGTATGGGCTAAAGTGCAATGCAGCTGTATGCTACATTAGAGAAGAAAGCCCCACAGATGTCATCCCTTACCCCTTGTAAAATGGCTCAGTAAGCCCAAAGGGCTCACAGGCAAATTGCAAGAGAAGGTCAAGCTGGCTGCACCTAATCCCTCCAACAAGGCCCAAAAGTGATGGCAACAAATGCTTACTAGAGACATACAAGATGAAAAATGGCTAGAATGCTGGAGACTTGCACAAAAGGCTTGCAAGGACCCCTAAAGTCTACTCATACAAAAGGAAATTTTACATTTATTGTACCACACCCCCTAAACTGTTATGTAGAATGGGTCTTACTGATACAGATCAATGCTGAAGATGTAAAGCACCAGAGGCAGACCTACTACATATAGTGTGGGACTGCCCTGAGTTGCGACCTTTCTGGATTCTGATACTTCAAGTGTGTGGAGGAAATCTGAACTCCACCATTATACACTCCCCAGATATGACACTGCTTGGCCTAACCCCACCTGAATCCAACCTAAATAAAACACAATGCAATGGCTGTTATCAGCCATGGTGAAGGTGGAATGTCTATTACTAAGGAGATGGAGAACCCCTGGCACCCCAACTTTAGGGGAATGGTCCAAGACAATAGAAACATAAACTACAAACTCCAGAATAATTTACTTCTCAACACAAAGCATGCAGAAATACATTGTGTTACCTTGAGTTACTAGATCCCCATCTAACAATCCTTGCCTTGGGCTGGAGAAAAGACCAGTTTAAACCACTCTGAAAGAAACCCTCAGTAGAGTACTGGGCAGTACATATAACCTACAAGCTGTGATAAGATACACCTGTTGCCTTCTAAGCTTACTCAACCCTCCCTCCCCCTGAATACCCTCCAGAAGAGTTCCAAAAATGAAGCCCCTAAGCCTGAGGGGAAACAAATACCTCTGTCAGTCTGAAGAAGCAATAACAGGATATAAGAAAAAAATTAAGACTGTAGAATATAGCATTATAGGACTAAATGATAAAGCACATGCTCCTGCCTTGATTGCTAATACAATATATGCAATGGAAATATGTTCAATTACTCTGTATGTAATTAAAAAAAGAAAATGTTTTCTGGTTGCCAAAGCCAAGTGCAAAGGCCATGTTCATAAAACTTTTGACTCTCAATAAAAAGATTAACTGGAAAAGTTTATATGGCTAGATTTTAATACCCTTACAAAAGTATACCAGCTGATCCTGATCAAGTGAGTGATGGTGTAGATGAAGATGATGACGACAGCTTAGATGGTGGTTGGGAAATACTGTGTGGGGAAAAAACAGGAATGTTTAAAGAATAGAATCTGATGAAATGTGGTGTCTGTCGTTCTACTGCCATGGACCATATCAACAAAACAATTTCACCATTTCTGTCTCATGGCTAACTACTTTGTAGATAGGGCCCATAGTCAGCATTTTTTCTTTACAGGACAAGTTAACATCAGTGGGAACAGGACCAATGGCATTAAAGGACACTGTCAACCCTTTTGGCATCATATTATTTCCAGTTGAAACCTATATTTTTGGATTGCTTACCTTCTCTAAATTTCATTGATGGTACTGATTGTTTTATTTGCTTCATGTTTTAATACAACTTAAAGCAGCAGTGCAATGAAAAATGTTTTCCTAAAAGAGCACGTTTCTGCTACTGTTAAAACAAGCATTTGTCGATGCCAGATGTTCGCCGTTGATATTGCTGTTGTACTGGATCTAAGGTGCAGATCCCCATGCCAGAAGACTAATGTGGGCTGGGCTGGGGGGCAATTACAGCATGGCAGCAACAGACATCAATGGACATTTTTGTTTTTACAGCCTTTAGTTTTAGAAAATTAAACTACAAGTGAGGGTTTCTTTATTTCAGGTGGAGACACTGGGAGATTGGGCACCCCCCATTATTAGTGTAATGAGCAGTCCCCAGAAGCTCAGGGGTTTTAGATGCTCTGTGGTGAATTTTAAGGCTTACATGGAAGATAAAGCAAAGTTCTGCTAGCTGTCCCTCACTCCTGACTCCAAGGAAAAAATATAATTCTATGGCTGGCTCAGGTACCTAGAGACTGCAGCTGGGCCTGGCTGAGAGCAGGACCATTCCCATGATTTTACCAGTGGATGTGTTTTTTTTTTTTCCCTTTAAACAGAAAATATGGGAGTCCTCAACAAGAAATTGTTTAAATGATAAGTGTTCAAATTTGCAAGTCATTGCACTTTGAAGGGGTAAATTAAACTCCAGTTTTATAGGCAACCATTATTTAAACATCAGTGCCAGCCACAGTTTATGTCATTGTTTGATCTACCCTATATTAATGTGAACTAGTCACTTATTTATTACCCTGTTAGCCAAGTGATCATTAATGTACTTTAATGTTCCATTTTCTACTCTATCAGCAGCACACTACAGCATGTGTAACCTGACTCTTGTGTGTGTGTGTGTAGCCAGGGAGACACACACACACACACAAACACACACACACACACACACACACACACACAAGCAAAGTGAGCAGTTTCAGGTTTCAGTTTCAATCTCTGGATGTTACATAAAAGATAAAGCATAGCTTTGTTATGTCTCACCAAACCCCTGATTCCAAGGAAAAAAAAATATAATGCCATGGCTAAACTCAGGTACCTATAGACTACAGCTGGACCTGTATAACCAGACTGTGTGTGTGTGTGTGTGTGTGTGTGTGTGTGTGAAATGCCGGGGGGGGGAGAAACAGGCAGGCTGAGAGCACATGATAAGATCAGCTGTGCTTGCTGAAAGAGCTGATTTATGAATGTGTCTGTCGGCACATTGTTTTGAAGTCCAAGCACTTTCATGCCTGAACAGTGTCATCATGAGGCTTGCTGCTTATTGGTCAAGCCCCCTTGTAGACTGTCCTGCACTGGACTACCATGACACACCTCTCAAAACCCTGTACATAGCAAAATGTTTGACTTGCACTAGTGAACACGGTGAACATAAAAATATTAACATATCTGTCAAAGCTACTTTACTAGGTCCCTCCTCTGCTGCATACCATGGACTTTTTTTATTCTCTTGATCCTAACTGTAAATAGGTTTGCAATGCTGTTTCTAAGCCAATTGTGACTGATGGCCATCTTTTTTGTTGAGAAAAAAATTTAAAACAGTAATAAAATACTAAATTTTTGGTGGAACTAGAACATTTTACTACCAGATAAAACTGGAAAATGCCTGGAATGTTTGATAGTAAAAAAAAGTATAGGGTCAGAGTTTTGGTCAAATTACATTGCACTCCTGCTTAAGTGCATGGTAATGGTGTAATTAAATTATATCCAGCTTTGCTTTGTTTCAAACCCTGCCTTGACTGACTCTAACTGCATACCTCCTGAACAAAACAAATACACTCTCAAAAAGTGCAGCCACTCCTGATGCTATGGCTCCTCTCCCACTACTGCATCAGGAGTGGCTAGACTGTGTGGGGTATTCCCAACCAGGAAAGATGCAGTGGAAGTTGATCACGAAGTACAAACTACTGTATATGGTGGAGGTAACACCAGTATGGGGGCAGTTTGTTTTCCACTTTTAAAAAGAAAAAATGAACCAGAACCAAACAACTAGCTATATCAACAATATTTACAGAATATGATCAGTCATAAAGTGTGTGTGTGTGTGTGTGAGTGCATGTGTGTGTGTTTAATAGGGACAATAAAGGGTTGACACTGTCCCTTAAACATAACATGCAAACTGCTGCAGCTACAGTAAATGTTCCTTGAGTTATTATGTGGTGAGGAAACCACTTTTTGTTTATACATGAAATACATTTTGCTTATACAGTAGCTGATGCATTATCTTAGAAAGTTGTATGTATTATTACAATTTGCCAAAAAGAATGATCGGTGTGTTTAATTTAAATGTCTACTGACTGACTGTATTTATGGACATAATACGTGTGCCAGTTCCACATGCTGTAGCTCCAGTACCTTGACTGTTATATAAAGTCAGAAACATGGCAATTACAACTTTCAAGTTACTTACAGTATTTAAAAGCAACAGCAGCAAGTAGCTGAGGTTAGCTAATATCAGTTAATTATTTCCGTACTTCACGATGATGAGGATATAACTTGGTAAATAAATGTACTATTTATTGATTTTTTTTTTGCACTCAGGAAGTCTAATGTAGCTACAGCAGGAACACTTTTAATGTGGGTGGCTGTGTGGCCCTGTTAGCAGCTGTTAGTTGCTAGCTTTAGCAAACAGAAGAAACCACAGATAAACCTAGTTACAGTCATATCAAAGTTACACATGATCATCTCTCTCTCCCCCTCCTTATATTGAACAGATTTTATCTGTTTGTCCACAATGTCATGACATGTATTTCACCATTATCTTCACTATTAGCAGCACCATTAAAAAAATGGTTTGAGTTTTAAAAAGTTCTAAAAAAAGATTAGAACCCTAGAACTTTTTCACAACTTCCCAGAACTTCAGTGGGTTTTGACAACTCTACTCTCCTCTGATGCAATTTGCAATTGCCCACTTGGGATTGCATTTTAAAAGAGGGATCAGGTTAAAAAAATGAATTTAACTTAGTCACAATACTGGGGCAGTTCAAAGTTTTAAGTGTGACTGTGAAGCAAGAGTTCAATATCCTGTAATTGATCAAGTGCACCACAATCACAAAAATCCTCCGGATGAACAGGTGCTGCTGTGGGGGTGGTGAATTGAAATACTAGAGATGTTGGATATCATAATGGGCAGGCAGGCAGGGTCCAGAACTGTTATTTGGAGCTCTGCTCCTTGGATGTCCCCTCTTATAGATGTCCAGACTGATTATCTATTCAGTGCTTCCACTCAGTGGGAGCCCCCCATAAAGTTGCAGCAGGCAGCTGAGCAGCTATTAAGACTACTGTTCCTTGGGATCCTCCACAAAACATCATACCAAGTGGTGGATTTTCTGTTCAGTGCTCTTACTCTTCAGGTGCCCCCACACAGAGCTGCACCAGGCAACTGAACATCTGTTCAGGGTTCCTGCTCCTCAGAAGCCCCCATGGCAAGTGGCAGATTTTCTGTTCAGGGCTCCTAATCCTTAGGAGCTCCTCCTAAAGCCACACCAGGTGGTTGGGCATCTGTTTGGGCCTCCCACTCTTTGACGCCCCCACATAGACTCAATAAGTGTCAAATTTTCAGCTCAGGGTTCCCACTCCTTGAGAACCCCCCAGCACCAAGTGGCAGATTAGACAGCAAATAAAATAAGTGCTGCTGAGCAGGGAATTAAAACACTGGTAATATTGATAATCACAGAAAGGTGGGTTGGCAGGCAGGGCAGAATACACAAAGAAATCAACATTTTTTGCAAATCTTACTAGTCTTACTGGTAAATCATGAACTGCCACTTAAAGGAACAAACTCTGGCTGTTGTGCAACATTTCTGCTATTCTCATGAGGTGAAGAACCAAACTGCTCATCAGCACCACAGAACCAATACAAAAAGAACAAGAAACATTCCTAATAGGAACATTAAAGTTACACATGAACAGTGCAGCTTCCTCTTTGCATTTTCTAGCACTGTGTTTGGCACACTGCTTCAAAGTGAACACAAAGGTAGGCAGAGAGGGAAAGGAACTGAGGCAGAAGCTGATGCAGTATTTCTTGGGCTGTGATAGGTTGAGGAAGGCCAAGCTTCCAAAAGACCTTTCTTGGGGTGATAGCAATATATCTGCAATACCTTTGGCAAGCAAGCATAAAAGTGTATCACAACTATAGCATTTAAAGTGACAGTGTATTGAATATAACTATCACAGTACCTATACTGTGTTTGGTCACTTGTGGACATTTTGTTCCTTGTGTAAAAAGTGGCTTTAAAGTAGAAAAACTGCAACAAATTGTGGTCCTTTTTTAAAATCAGCCATTATGGTTCTGAACACCCCACAGGCAAGTTGAATTCTCTTTGAAAATCCAGCTCCACAGACTTACCTCTGCTCGCATGGAGTAGGAGTATCTACAAATTTAAATACAGTAAAACTGTGCTATTAAGGACACTGCATATTAAGGATGACATGACAATAGGATGTCTCTTACAGTCCTGAATGTAATTTCTTAAATACTGTAATGTGCACTCTGCTAGTAAAGTGATAACTAGCAATCAATTCACATCGACATTAGTAGAGCTCAGTTACACAAAATTATCCCACAATCTGAATTTCTTGACACTCCATTTCTTTTATTACTAAACACATTTTGCATGAAAATAGGCTCTTGGCACTTTAGACCTTCTCTGTCCCTACTGCTTTTCCTGCCTTGAAGTTACAATCCTCTGCTTGTGGAATCAGAACCATCTCCTTAGCAACAGGTTGTGATGTCACACCAGAAGGTTATGACTTCAAGGCAGGAAAAGTAACAGGTAATGTCTAAGTTGGAAAAGAGACCAATTTCCAGCAAATGTCTTTAGCAATAAAGAAGGGAATGTCCTAAAAAAGGAAAGTTTTGGGGAAATGTTATAAGATCTGAATCTTACTGATGCGAACTGTCAGTGTTTTGAAAAAAGAAAGAAAATCACTTTAAGGATAAATTGATATTAAGGATAGAGTCTTTGGCCCAGAAGGTGTCTGTTATAGACAAGTTCTACTTCAAATAGCTGGGAACATTAGTAGTCTTGAGACTGTCTTTTCCATTTAGTTATTGAAATTGGAGGGCACCCTGGACTGACATGCATACTTGGTAGAGATAATGGTTTACTTCTTTGAATTTAACTTGGCCTCTGTATAGAAGGCTGCCCCATGAACCTTTACTATATTCTGCCTTTTCAGTCTTTTAGTTTTAAGCCCTTGACTATGGTGATAGCTGTGGGTTCAACTGGTTGGCTGCTGTCCTCCTTGAGATGATCTCCAAATAGAGCAAGAGGGCAGCAGGCCAAAGGCTAACAGGAAATCCGGTAATCCCCTGTGGGATTGGAGGCTGTACAAAAGGGATGGCTTGTATTCCAACAAGGAGGGCAGGAGGGTAGTGGAAGAAATGTGGGCATGCAGCTAATCTGAATTAGTGAGGGGGTAGTCAAAGTGAAAAAGTATACACAAGATGTCAGAAGTGGGGTGTGGGACTTGCTGGCCTTGTCCCATTGACCAAAACAACAGAATAAAACATATCCTGGGTAAAGGGAAAAAAATAGGGTCCAGAACAAATGCTGAAACATGTTGTGAACCAACACCAGAAGTCAGCAACAAAATGCCAGAATGTCAGGAGATGGTCACAGAAAGGAACATTGACCTGTCACAGAAATGTGGGCAACCTCAAACAATGAAAGGGACATTACCATACCAGGGTACTTACTGTTCAGGAAAGACAGAGCAGAGGGTGCTGCTGAGCCATTTGGAAGATACATGTGTTTGTGTGGAGCTCCATGATTTGGAAACTGAAATCCGCTTAAAACTCATGAAAACTGGAGTCTGTTTTTCAACTGAAGAATATTGGAGTATATTGTGCGTGGATTATTCAGTGAGGAAATGGATACATTTGTTTCCCTCGAAGCTTGGTGGGAGAGGTGCTCCAAAAGGCCTGCAGGTTCACTTGGTGTGGAAGGAGCAGGGAGCTCTCCTGCTTTAGTGACTCACCCAGAAATGGGTGTTAAACCCAAAGCGGTAACTAAACCGTCATTGGTTTCAATTAAAGCTCTATTATTGGAATTCCAATCCGAAGTCAGACAATCCAATTTTTGGATTGAAACTAGCCTAGCAGAAATTTAATCTTGGTGTTCAATTATGGAGAAAAGGCTAGAGGGCACTGAAAAGCCTACCCAACTCAGCAAAAAAGAATTAAAAGCTGTAGCTGCAAGAACTTTAACATTGGAAGGAGTGATCAATGTGGCATTGCATGAACAACTGGCCCAGGCTGCTAGAATGGACAGAAGAAGCATATTCTTTTCAAGAACACCAGAATTCATTTGTACCCTGACTTCTGTCTGCAAACACAGTGCAGATGGAAAAGATTCCTACCTATTTTGTCAGAGTTCAGAGAAGCTGGGGTGCTGTCCGCATTACTAGAGCCAGCTCGACTGAGAATCCAATTTCAGGGAAAACTTTTTTTTTTTTGAGGATCAGGATGCTGCACGATCATTTGTTGAGAACAATGTTAAGCTACCGGAAGATCTTTGGTCAGATTTTGAACAAGAGGAGGTAGCAGTTACATAATATCATCCCATGTGAGTAATATGAAGGTACCCTTTGTACTATAGAAGGAAATAATCTGCAAAGGACTGACTGTCTGATTCGGTTGAGGAGTGACATGATGGAGCACAAAAGGAACTCTTAAAAGCTTTGGATTTATTTTCTTTTTTTAAGATATCATTGGGCTGTATAAGCTTGGAACACACATGAACTTTTTTCATTTTTTATACTGAAAATTCTCTAGATAAACCTTATATTATTCTTGAATCTTTTTACCCTCCCCAAAAATGTATCCTGTTTCTAAATATTTTTCATGTCTCTTTGTGGAGTGATGTTAAATGAATTTACCTTTAAGAAAAGAAAAAAATAAAGTATAATTCAAGAAGGACAGAGCAAAGGGCAGGGAAGGGGGATAGTGCTGTATGTAAAAGGGAATAGAAGAAACTGAGATAAACAGCCTACAGGAGTCAGGTAAACTAGAAACCCTGATGATACTAGCAGCAGCAGGAAATGGGAAACAAATCAGGATTGGGGGTGGTCTACAGACCACTGGGTCAGGATCAGAAGTAGAAAAAGAACTGGGAGAGATTCTTGTGATGGTGGCCAATTTAGGGGAGATGGTTGTGGTAGGGGACTTTAATATGCCGGATGTTGACAGGAAAGTGCCAGCTGTGGCAAGTACTAGGAATCAGTGCCTGGTGGATGCATGCTAAGAGGCTTTCTTAGTTCAGTTAGTCCAGAACTTGACAAGGGAAGGGGCTCTGCTGGGTCTGTTGCTCACCAACAGTGAAAGTGTCCAAAATGTGTTTGTTTGCTCTTTTAACTTGGTACTGTAGGTGCATTGGCACCAAGGCATCTTTTCCAGGCATGACCTGGATACTAGAAGTACATTACAAGATGCCAAGACATGATACAGAAATTATATAAGATAGAAGTATAAATCCATACATATGAGAAAATACAGGGAAATATGTGTAAAATGAAATAAAGGTTACACAAAACATGAGCATACATTAAGTTTTTGTAGATGATCTTTTTAGTTTAGCAGTAAAGACTGAAAGTGTTGAAGACAATCTGACAGAAGGAAGCGCCTCAGCAACTGGATGAACGGTGACCCATGCACATGTGGATGAGTGGAATTTTTAATAAGATGTTTGTTGTAGAGGGGGAAGATGGGTTACTGATGAATGTGAAAGTCTCAGAGAGGCATGGGGTGTTTTTTTCATGCAAGATCTTGAACACAAAGTTAACTAATGTTAATCGGGCTCTGTATTCTGGTTGCAGCTAACCAAGGAGTTTGAAATTGGCACAGTGATGGGACCTGGGACCTTGAGGGGATACAAATTTGGCCACTTTGTAAAATAATGCTCTTTATCTGCTTAGACAGTGTTTGAGGTAGCATCTGTCACAATGGAGCTATGTATAATTAGTGGTAGTATGTTGCTTTTAACAATTCTGACTCTAGTGTCAGCTTTTAGGAACTTTTGAATGTTGTATAGTAACCCCAATTTTTGGTGCACACAGTTAATCATACTCCATATAAGACAGTCAAATGTAAAACAAGGGCAATAATTACACTCAGGTATTTGAATTCATCAACCAATTCCCGTTGTACACCATCCAAAATTAAAACACTACAGTCTTGAGAAAAACATTTTGCTTTTGGGGCAGAACCTAATAACATGGCTTTTGTTTTTGGGATGTTCAAGACCAGTTTTTCTTTTATGACCCATCTTTGCAAGGAATTAAAGTTGTGCTCTAGGAATTCAGTTATTCCACTGATATCATTACTGTGTACATGAGTGACTGCATCATCTGCATAAAGCAGAGTTTTAACAGTTTTGCAGATTTTTGGCACATTATTAATGCAATTGAAAATGTAAGGGGTCCAAAGGTAGACCCCTGAGAAATGCCACAAGTAATGGAGTTTGCCCTGGACTCCAGAGACATGCTACAATTAATAGTTTGCCCTGGATGTTTTAACAATTTGAGACCTACAGTATTTTGCAAGTAGTTTGAGAACCACAGATGTTGAGGAGTCAATTACCAAATCAGCTAGTTTTTACAAAAGTAGACTATGCTGTACTAGATCAAGTTTTGATCAGGTTCACAAACACATCATCAGGCCATTGTCCATGGCTTGGTGTACCATGTTCTTGAATCTGACCAGTGCTGTGCAGGTTTTGTGATCTTCTCTGAAGTCATGCTGTTCCTCACAAAACAACATATGCTGATCAAAGTAGGAAGTGAGTTGGTTGTGGACAGTCCCCTATTGGACTTTAGCTAAGGCCAATTGAACAGACATATGCCTGTAGTTTGTAGTTATCCAAGGCAGCATGTTTCCCAATTTTGTGTAGTGGTACAACTGAAGCTAATTTCCAAACATTAGTGTTTGTTTCAGTCTCGAAGGATAGATTAAAATACTTTAGTAAAGGGTGGTGCAGCTATTTTGAGGAATTTAGGTATTAATCCATTGCTGACAACAGAATTTTTTCTGCATTTTAATGATTCAACAAGTTGCAGACTTCCTTGACTGTGACTCTTTAAATAAAAATGGGGATGACATGACTCTGTGTTTGTAATAATTAAATCAGCTAGCTGTTCCTCTTCAATGGGCGGGCATCTATATTCTTCTAAATTTCAAAAGTGTCTGATAAAAAGCTGCTGACTCCTCAAAGAAAACTTTCAAAAACATAATAATTAGATACTATTTAGCTTGCGTTCCAATTATATTCTACAGATTTCTCCTCCCCTTTATTTATTACTGAGGAAATTTGCATGAATACATTATCTTCATTCCTTAGAATTCATCTGCCTCTATAGCTTACTACCTACTACAAGTCATAATTGTCTGTTGTGACATCACAATCTGTTGCCATGGGGGTAACTGTGATGTCACAAGCAGGGAATCATGACATCAGGTAGGGAGAAAGCAACATGAATAGATTAATTTTTCAGGAGCAAAGATCTTGTTCTTTTGCAGATCACCTCAGTGATAAATAATGGAGGATAGGGACTGCTGGGAGATTTTGAATGGCTGCACGTTGTTTGTTGAGCTCTGTGGTACAGTACTTAGTTTTGCTGCTACACATAGCTAATGGCTTCACAAACACGAGCAAAAACTCTGAAGGAAGCAGCTGAGACTAAAGTGATGTCTATTGAGAGATTTCTTTCCCCACAGCAAGGGAAGGCAGCTCTGATAAGGGGGACAGTATCTACTGCCTGCCCTGAAGGAGCAATGGCCTCCCCAGCTACAGGAAGCCCGGAAATGGGAACCAAACCTAAACAACTCACTAAGCCATCACTTCAGACAATCCAGAATATTTTATTTTGTTTTACACTGTAAATGTGTAACTCACTGCTTAACATGGTGGCCTAGATATTCAGAAGGGTTGCACCATGCACAACAGGGATGTGCCAGTGCAAGTCCGAAAATGTGCCATTGTGTGATATTCAGTGAGAGGCAGATGCACCCCACCAAATCACAATGCGCAAGATCACAATGGTAATGAATGCATGTGCAAGAAGGGGGAGGAACCATGCATAAATGGCGCAGTGCGATATTCAACAACATGTGCCATGCGCAATAGGGGAGCAAACGGAAGTTGCGCGATAACGGAAATGATCCAAAATAAAAAGGAACAAGAGAGAGGTGCAAGAACACTTCTGGGAAGCCACATGTGGGAGAACTGCAAGCAGGCACACAGCAACTGTGAGCAGGACAGGGCAGGAGCAGGACAGAGCACCTGGAACCACCAGAACAGGGAAGGAGTGGGAAGCCTGTGCCACTGCACAGGACAAAAGGGGGAAGTGCCACACAGCACTGAGGGCACGGACAGTGGTCAGCACGGCCACTACTGGGAGGTGTTCCCAGTGCAGGGGGAGTAGCAGTAAGGACAGCAGAGGGAACAGTAAAACAGCTGCCGGGGGTAACACAAGCCAGGGACATGGCCAGTGCCACCATCCAGATGGAGGTAGTAATGAGGGGGGTGAGAAGGCAGGCAACAGGGGGGCATGGCCGTGGAAGGGCCCGTCGGTGGTATGCCCCCAACAGGCAGCACCAAGCCCGCACCAGCTTCGAGCTGCACACTGACACTGAGATCGTGGGCCAGTGCCACCTGAACCGGGCAATCCTGAGGCATCTCTGTGAGCTGTGCAGTGGTGTGATGCAGGCACCCACACAACGGAGGCATGCTCTGTCAGTGGAGACCAAAGTGACAGCTGTCATGTGCCTGCTCACCGCAGGTACCTTCCAGAGACCAACAGAGGACATGACAGGCATAACCCAGTCGGCCGCGTCACGCTTTCTCACCCAATTCCTCAGTGCACTGCTGCCACATGCTGTGGAGTACATCTGTTTCACCAGCACACCGGCGGAGTGCACAGCAAACATTCAGGAGTTCCACAGGGTAGCACGTATGCCTGGCATGCTCGGGGCAATAGACTGCACCCATGTGGCCATCCGCATGCCACCTGGCCCTGAAGGGGCCGCATACATAAATCGGAAGGGGTATGCAAGCATCAACTGCCAGGTGGTGTGCGATGCCAGGGGGCACATAATCAATGTCTGTGCCATGCACCCTGGGGGAGCACATGATGCCTTCATCTGGCACCAGTCTGCACTGTGCCACAGGTTCGAGAGTGGGGACATCCCCACTGGCCACCTAGTGGCTGAGTATGCAAATCATGCAGAGAGACATGGAGCTTGAGAGGGGCATAGTCAGAGGTGACATGGTTACCGGCCTAGATGGCCCATGGCAAGTCGACGCTGATCACCAAACTAATGTTCACCCTCTACACACAGGCGACAGTGGATACCCACTCCGTCCCTGGCTGCTCACACATACCAGCGGCCCGCAACCCCATCACAGCAACACTACAATGAGGCACATGCCACCACACGCAATGTCATCGAGCGGGTGTTCAGGATGCTGAAGGCACATTTCTGTTGTCTGGATGCATCTGGCGGTGCCCTACAGTACAGCCCCTCAAAGGCCTACAGGCTATTCCTGGCCTGTTGCATCCTGCACAACATGGCCAAAGACTGTGGGATAGCTGTACAGGTCGAAGAGGGGGACAGTGATAGGGACGATGAGGATGCTAGTGATGATGGTGATGGGCAGCCCCCCTTGGGTGACGGGACCCCCGACTGCTCTGGCTGGCACAGCTGCACCGGGACACCATTACAGAGGAGCACTTCAGCCAACCCAGGTAAGTCATGTGGCCATGTGCAACCACCAGTGGCAAAGGCACAACCCACAAACACGCATGGACACACACCAGGGTGCATGCCGTCAAGGGAAGTGGCCGGGCATGGAACCGCACACACCGCCAGGGATGGGCGAGGTCTAACATGACACGTGGTCATACACACACACACACACCTCACCAGACATGCACAAAGGGTAGGAGGCACGCTGACCCAGACTGCCACCCCTAGCCACACACATGTCCACAGACCACCACGCCCACTGCCTGTCATTGTGTGTGTGTCAGACATTGGGCACCATTGCACAGTGGCGTACAGCGCAATGCAGGCATCATCATGCACATGCAACTGCAGACAGCAGCCGGGAGGGTGTGCAGATGGACGACACAATGCACACAGGGCAGCATCAGACAGTAGCCGCACTGGGAGACAGGTCAGTCACGTGCCATGGTGCCACGGCTGCCACAGATGCATGGGTGGCCCCGCCAAGACCCGCCAGCAGTGATAGGCTGACCACTGGCCTCATGGGGTGGCACCGACGGTCCCCCAGGGGTTCTACTGCGTGAACATAGAAACATAGAAACATAGACTTTGATGGCAGATAAGGACCACTTGGCCCACCTAGTCTGCCCATTTTCCTACCTACTGGATAAGCTGCAGATTCTAGTTAACCAACAGCCTATTTCCTGCAACCCCCCACTATAATTGCCTTATGTCTGTCCCATGCATGTTTGAATTCCTCCACTGTTTTAGACCCCACAACCTCTCCAGGAAGGTGGTTCCATGTGTCCACCACTCCCTCCATGAAAAAGAATTTCCTCACATTACCCCTGAGCCGTCCCCCCTCTAACTTTAAATTGTGCCCCCTTGTTCTTACACATCTCTTTTTCTGAAAGATGCTACCCTCCTGGACTTTGTTGATTCCCTTGAGGTGAACGCGACCGTGCTCGCACAGGGGTCTGCAGCACACCGAACATGCCTGCGCCAGGCGTGCTCGGGATGGCCACAGCTGAACCCGGTGTCGACAAGGATGGTGTCGCATGACACCAGGAATGGGGGTGGACATTGCACAGCGTGTTGTCTGCGATGCATGGCCAACTAACTGTGTGCCCATTGTGACCATGACAGCAGTAAATGCCTGTGTCTGCCTGTCAATGGCAGCGGTCACATCCTCCCACAACCAGTCCATCCCTGCCAGGAGCAGAGCGGTGTCTCTTCTGCAATGCTCCTCTGCCTGGTGCAGAGCTGCACTCAGTGCATCCACTGCCGTCACAAACCGCATCTGCTGATTGATTGATGCTTGCAGTATGTGGGTATGTTCATCCAAGAGGTCATCTGCCTGATTGGCATGCTGTCCCTCAGGGTGTTCATGGCCCTGATGCTCATCACCCCTTGAGGGTGGGTGCTGCACACCAGGGCCAGGCCTGGGCATGTCCACAGGTGGTGCACTGATGCCGCCGCCCTGACACTGTATCCCCATGGCCATTGGCCGACTGCTGATGCTGCCCCTCTGGCTGCTGCTCCCCAGGGCTCAATGGTGCCGCTGCAGTGGCTGCGATAGTCCCAATGTCCTGGACACACACCGGTGCTGCCCCACTGGTGCAGACAGGCAGAGGCTGGGACTGTGATGACACACAGGCCTCCACAGCAGCACCACCCACAGCCATGGCTGCGATGTCACCTGCTATGTGGCCATCCTGTGGCACACACGTGTCACTGCCCATGATGTTAGCTCCATCATCATCGGTGATGGATCCGGCACCAGCCTGAGTCTCAGCATGCTGGCATCCATGGACGCTGGGACATGGGCAGGGCCTCCTCCGCACCTGCTCCACCAACATCAGTCCGGATGTCCAGGCAGGCCCACTGTCACCCTGACCCCCGTATTCCTGTGGAGGTGGATGGGCCCTCCTCCATCTCCATGTGACTGGCCTCAGTGGAGAAGCCCACCACCGCTGACCCATGCAGATGCTCAGGAGCTGTAAGAGAAAAAAAGTAGCGTTACTGTATGTGACCTACCCTACCCCCCCCAATAGACAGACCATGACCTACCATGCAGTGACAGGCTACCACCCATCTGGAATCCACCAGATGGGTGGTAGCTGGTGCAACGCTGCATGCTGCCAGCAACCTGCTCTTCCTGTGGGGCAAGGCGTAGCACTTCCGGCTGTCCCTCACCAGTCACAGACCATGCTGCCCTGATGGCAGCCACTTTCTCTTTAATCCTCCACCTGTCCATGCCCATCTTCTTTTTGCACTCCTGCATGGAGCACTGGTGGCTGCCATGCAGGTTTACAGCACGCACCACTTCCTTCCATGCAGCAGCATGGGCCTGTGGTGTTCCCTGGCATCCGCTGAGAAGAGGCTCCTGGTCTAGGTAGGCCTCGAACAGGGCATCTGTCTCGGCCTTAGTGAAATTTGGCCTCCTCTTCCTCCCACGACTCTGTTCCTCTTCCTCCGCCACATGCTCAGTCATGATTCATCCTTTGAGAATGGCAGGTGTTACCTGTGACTGTGCAGTCCCATGCATGTCCCAAACACCACAGTCCACACTCCCAAACAGCATGCAACTCACCGCAATAGACTGCAGTAACCGACTATGGTCAGTGCAGCCCAATGTCGCACTTTTATAGCGCAACCCATGCAAATGAGGTGAGGCACATCTTTAAGTGGATGCAAATGCAGTGACTGCACCATTGAATGGCTGATTAGATGATTTGCGTATGCCGGCTGAATATCGTGCTGTTGCGCTTTGCACAATTGTGTTGAATGTGCTGAGCCAAGGGCGCAGTTCTGTGACATGCGCAGTACACACCTAACTGCGCATGCCCGGGTTGATGAGGCAGGCGCCTGCAGCGCTGCTGATGTGCTGTGCATGGGAGGCAATGCAGGGCACGGCCACGATTGTGCCAGTGGCGCTACGGCACTGTTCACCTATATGGCGCTGTGGCACTGGGGCATCGTAGGTGCACTGGGGCAACAGCACTGTAGGCCACTACAGGAGGTGGCAGACAGGCACACAAGTGCGCTACACGCATTGGGTTCCAATTGCGCTGTGGCTGTCCATGCGCCAGAGACCCTTGACCCTGTGCCCGACCTTTGCCCCCTAGGCGCCATGTGTCAGGCATGGGTGCACCACTATTGCGCTGTTCGGTGACAGTGTGATAGGGAATGGCAGCGCTGTACTCGCGCAGCATCTGCACGTGGCAGGACCACGCTGCAGAGCACCATTTTGATTGAACCGGGCAGCAGAGCTGGAGCGGAGGCATGCTGTGCAGTGGAGCCAGATCGAGCTGGCAAACCTTGTGGCCACAGATGAGCCCCATGTTGGGGCTTTGTTTGGGGAGGCACCCCTGGACAGGGCCAGGAGTGAGGTATAGCAGGAGGTGGCCGACGCCCTGGAGGAGGCCACCAGTATGGGGTGGACGATGGAGCAGTGCCACCACTGTTATGGGGACCTGAGGCGCAGGGACCCGGACCTGCTTGCCCACCTGCAGGCACGTACCAGGAGGGGCATGGTGCCATGGCCACGTAGGTGCAACATCCATACACTTTTATCGTCCATACGGGTATCATGGTGCATGTGCCCAGCACATGGGGGGGGCCGTCCGGTGTTGGCCGTGGTGGTGGTATTGGGGTGTGGGTGGGTGGGTCTTGCTGTGTGGATTTCACACACATGGGGGCGGGGGGGACATGGCTACCGGATTGTACTGATGTTCCTCTCTCCATGTTTGCACCTTAGGCCCAGAAGAACGGAGGCGCAACCGAGAGGGTAGGCACCACATGTTGGAGCAGAGGGACAGGAGGAATGAAGGTGGTCCACGGCGCGTGGACCAGCCTGCTGATGGTGAGTGCCTTACATCCATGATTACTATTGCATGCTGTATAACTGGGCGGGCAGTGGGGCATGGCCACCATCCAGTAACATCACTGCCATCCACACAACTTGTTACAGTCAGCACTGTCCAGTGGCACTGCATGTCTGGGAGTGCATCAATGGTGGTCCATGCGTGCACCAGACACATGGCTATGGCACTGCCTTCACGCTGCATAGCCAAGTCACTGTACGGCCATGGTGGTGCTGTTCAGGACATGGGCGGTGGGTGTGTACAGTGGTCCACATGGCTGTGGCTGCCTGAGTGGGTAGGTCTTGTGGACACGGTCACTGTGGGTGGTTGCACACCATCACAGGGGCATGTCACATGGCTGTATGCCATGCACAATGGGTGGGCTACAGGGGGATGGACAATCACACCTATTGACTCTGCTCCCTCATCCTAGGTGGCCAGAGACTCCTGCAGATCCAGTGGGACATTCAGGAGCTGCTGCGGGTCAGGGGGGAGACCTTAGAGCTCCTGCGATGCATCCACTGCCACGGGGTGAGGAGGAGGAGGAGGTGGAGATCTCATCGGCGCCAGGAGGAAGAGGACCGGGGCGGCCAGTGAAGTCCCCATGCCCCAACTACCATCTTCCCCCCTTTGACCCACCCTCACAACCCTTCTTCCCTCTCTAATATGTTCACCCCTGCCCCTTACCCACCCCCACCTGTTATGTGGCCCTTCCCCCACTATTGTATATAGTTTTGTATATAGTTTTACTGTACATAGTTTCAATATATACATTTTGTTATAACAACTGTGGTGGTCTCTGATTTGCAGTAGGCTACAGGTGCTCAGCTGCAGTGGTGCATGGCGTCAGGGGTGGTGCTACGATGGGCGTGTGTGTGTGTGTGTGTGCAGAGGTGAACCACCTATGGTGTGGACAGGGGGATCAGTCACTGTCTGTGGTTTGTGTGTTGTTCTCTGTGCACTGGATGCCTGTGTGCAGTGGTCCACAGGGCCTGCACTGTGTGCATGGCACCCCTGTCAGACCGTCCATGGCCTGTGCAGCTGACACCCTTGCATGTCTGTGATATGCACGGTCTGCTGGCATGTCAGTGGTGGCTGTCCATGCTGGATAACAACTGTACCCAGCACAATGCCAGGTTGACCGCCATCACTAGTATAGTGCACGTCTCCCTCCGGTGGCACCGTGGCCTCTGCTGTTGTTGTCTCCCATCCATGCTGTCACTTGTGTCTGTTGCAGGGGATGTGCTCCAGTGTCTGTCACTTGTGCTCCGGCAGCATGCTGGTGGCATACAGCTTCATTGTGCCTGTGCAGGGTAGCTGGCACACCTGTGCAATGTAGGGGTGCTGGCCGTGTGTACACATCAGCCGTGGCCACATGCCAGTGGCTTGATTGACCCACTACTGTGTCCCTGTGTTGGTGTGCCCTTGGGTATGGGTGGGTGTTTGTCCATGCACTGTGTTGCATCCTGTGTGGTGCATGCCTCCATGCTACACTGTGCATGTCTGTGCTGGCTGTTGTGGCCAGTGCTGGGACAGGATGTGTCCTTGGGAGGGTGTGCAGGGTGCTGTACCACTGGGGGTGGGGTCCGGGGCATGCCCTGTCACATGTGGGGTACCTCGTGTGCTGACGCATGGTCGTCTCTCAGCTGTACCTTGGGAGGGACATGCAGGGCGGCACTGTGTATGCATCTGTTGCATCACTGTCTGCTGCCGCCCGCTGCAGGGTGCCCATGGTGGGGCTGCCTTGCATGGCTCCATGGTGCACAGGGTTGCATTGTCACAGTGGGGGTGGTGGCATGCATGGGGTGTCCTGCACTTTTGGGTGTTACTCCTGGGCAGGGTGTATGGGGATCATGGTGCAGGGTGTGCTCTGCATTGGTGGGATGGTGTGGTACGGGGTGGTCGGCCATCCTTATGTGCCGGTCACAGCTTCCCAGGGGGTGTGATGGGGCACCATGGCCCGGCTGTGGGTAGGTTGCTGGTATCCATGGGCCGGTGGTTATTCCAGCTCTTCCCCGGTTGTGCAGTGCATGGGGTGTGGGGGACGATGTCTGTTCTGTTGTGTGTTCCTCTGCCCATCTGTGGCATGGGTGGTGGGCCCCTGCATCCCTGGTTGTGCTGTTGCATTGCTGCCCTGCTGCTGGGGGTGTCCCTGGTTGCGCTGTGGCGCATCTGAACTGCTCAGCTGAACATCCCTTGTTGCTCTATGGTGCATCAGATATGCTCAACTTCACCTCCCTAGTTGCGCTACGGTGCAGGTGGTGCGATATTCAGTCATCGGCCGTAGGCTCAACTTGGCCTGTGCAGTTTTTAAATATCGCACTTCTTGCACATGGGCGCAGTGCACTTGCGCTTGCTCCTGCTGTTGCGCACTTTTGGTGCGTAGTTTGAATATCTGGGCCAGTGGTATAACATTAACTCACAATGGTGTCATATTTATGAAAACAGTGATTTACACAATTACAGTGTAAAAAATTACACTTCGTGTTATTTTTTACACTGTAAGTTTATAAATAATGATTTAGCACAGTGTGTGTAATATTAACTCACAAATGTGTTAAAAAAAATAACACTTAATTTAGTTGATCAACCTTACCCAGAAATGGTATAGTGCTGTATTACAGTAATTAAATGTTTTTTGCAAGCAGTATTGTGATTTTTATTTTGTTTTAAAGCTTTAACAATGTTTCTGTACATCCTAAAATATATACTTTTTTATAGTTGAACCAGTATAAATTCCTTCATGTCAATTTACACGTACTTCCCATGATGCTTTGCTTAATTTGGTGTTTGCAATTGTGTTTTCTTTCAGATTTGGCTGCATGGTCAATACCTTTCCAGGATAACCTTTGTCCCAGGGAATTTGCCCTGGGGTTCTCATCTTTTATAGTTATTCTCTTTTTTACTATGGGCTCCTGATAACATTAAAAAGTAAGACTCCCATAGTACCCCCAGGGCTCCCAAGCACTAAGTTATGGTACAAGTACAGCATATTGATGAGCTCCAAAAAGAGTATGTTACTTTCAGAGATGTGCTGTGCATTTGGCTTTGTTGCTTATGTAACAAGGCATGTTGATACTGAAGTTAAAATTCATTTATAGAGGACTGTGAACTTTTTTGGTTAACAACTGTGTTCTTCTTTCAATGTGAAATTAAAATACTTCACAATTCAACACACTTATGTGCTGAAATAACACATTCAATATGGACGTTGTAACACATGAATGTGTTAAAAATTCAACACACCAGTGTTAATAAAATTTCCACATTTGTCTGTTGAACAGTTTATGCACCACTGTGTTAAATTTATTTAGAAAATGGGCAACGCAAAAGTCACATGCTGATTAGCTAATCCCCCCCTGCGACCGGTGTTATTTTTTAACAATGCCCGGCAAATAATAAGTTCCTCTTTGCACCACTCTTTACTGCCTCGTATCTTTGTGCCCACCTGAAACATCTTGGCAATCACTTCTGTTTCACTCGCTTAGAGAGTCACTGATACAAAGGCCCCCCACGTAACTCATTCCTCCTCCAACCAGTCCCTACACCTGTTACACACGCAGTGCAATCAAAACCCCCAAAGCATTTTTTTAATTATCTTACAAACATGACTGTTGCTGCCAATCCCATCCTACAATCAACACCCTGCTCTTGCAACAAACGCTAGACGACAGCTCCACTCCATCTCCGGGATTCACTGTAGGAAAATACCTCTTCAGTCTACGACCCCACTGTGATACAAAAACAAGCAACTGACGCTTACCCCAAAACAAATCATCAGCAAAAAAATCAAAATACCTCATTTTGTTTTATTTCCACACTGCATCAGCCGACTCAATTTATATTTTCCCTGTCCAATCAAGTGTAACAGACCTCCGCGTAATTCTCGCTCCACTGCTACCATACGCGCCCCGCTCATACTCCATGAAACAAAAACTTTTTTTCCCTACATAGACGGTACTGCAATGCGAAAATCCATGCGATTTTTCACAAAAATACCAACATAAGAAAACACTGCACTGTGTAAGTAATAGTACAAAAAACTGCCTTCTCATAACCAGCAGCACCCTCTAGCGGCACTAACGAACTATTTTACACAACCATCCATTTCTGTTCATTTTTTTAAATATCCCACCTTTTTTTACAAACATTATTTAAAAAAAAAAAACGTTACCCCATTTTCTAAGTGTAATAATACCCTCCAGGATGGGCGTTATTGGATATAACGGACCTTCCAGGGGCTATAAGGCCCTCTGCCTGCGGTGCCGGGCCTCATTACGCCCCTGGGCGGTCCATTATATCCCAATAACGCCCACCCTGTCTGGTATTATTACTTACTTAACATACTGCATGTGTTAAATTTATCTCACACTGGCCCAGATATTCAAAAGGGTTGCGCATGGCGCAACAGTGTTGCGCCATGCACAACCCACTGATGCGCCCCGGCACGGTATTCAAAAGGGAAAAGTGCGCCACGACAAATCCCGGCGTGCTGGAGCGCATCAGTACTGTATGCAGGCACAGGTGGGGGCGGCTCATGCACAACCTGCACAGCCCGATATTCAGCCCGGATGTGTAGAGTCATGCATGCTAACCCCTACTTGCACCTGCACAAAGTTAAGCCCCCAAAAAGGAACAAGTGATGGCCACCACAGGTGAGCTGCCACATTGCAGGGCGCAACACGGCAGCTGCCACCTGTGGGTGGCCACCCGAGTTCCTGCCGCACCTGGCGGTGCCCCCATGCCCCATCGCGGGCATCCTTGTACCGAAATCCTCCCTCCTATATCCCTGGTGGTTCAGTGGACTGCTATGTTCCTGATCGCAGGCATTTGTCTTGAAGAATAAGCCCCCGTCCTATATCCCTGGTGGTCCAGTGGACCACGCTCTGCCCGATCGCAGGCATCGGTACTATAAACCCCCCCATGTCCAATATCCCTGGTGGTCCAGTGGACCTCTATGTGCCCAATCGCGGGTACTGTAATATAACCACCCCAGGCCCAGTATCCCTGGTGGTCCAGTGGACCCATCCTGCCCGATCAAGGGCATCTGTAACTCATAAAATACTCCTACTAGCCTGGTGGTCTAGTGCACCCCTCCCCACCCGCCCACTGAGCCCCACCGCCCGCTATCCCCCGTCAGCCGGCGGGCAGCAGCACCCACCCGCCTGCCGCACACCACCCGCTGACTGACAGCAGGCTGCACGCCCATTGGTTCACAGCATGAGCCAATGGTCGTGCAGCCCATACCATACTACTCAGTCCAGATATGTGAATGAGGGGGGTCCACTAGACCACCAGGGTAGTAGGAGTATTTTATGAGTTACAGATGCCTGCGATCGGGCAGTGATGGGTCCACTGGACCACCAGGGATATTGGACGTGGGGGGGTTATATTACCGATGCCCACGATCGGTCACATAGAGGTCCACTGGACCACAGGGATATTGGACTTGGGGGGGTTTATAGTACCGATGCTCGCGACAGGACAAAGCATGGTCCACTGGACCACAAGGGATATAGGACGGGGGCTTATTCTTCAAGACGAATGCCCGCGATCAGGCTGCAGGGGGTATCGGTCCCCAAAGTCTGCTGCCTGGCAGGGCGCCAGGTGCAAGTCATCAGGGATCGGCGCACCTGCATGCTAATGGCATGCAAATGGGGCCATAATGAGATGCAAATGGCCCCCTGTGCACCTTGCATTAATTATGGCCCCATTTGCATGTCCCCTTTTAAATATCGCAGGTGCTGTGCATGGCGCAATGGCACTTACGCTAGTGCATCTCCATGCTCCACTCTGGCCATTTGCGCTGGCACAGTGCCACTGTGCCATGCACAGTGGGGGTGGCCAGGGTGCAATATTCAAAGCTGTTGTGCCATAGCGCAGCTCCATTGAATATCGCCCAGGCCACACCCCTGCGCAACAAAATTGAGCTGCGACCAGGCTTGCACCACAGCCTGGTGCAGTTTGACTATCCGGGCCACTGTGTTTTCCCTAACTGCACTAACTGCTGTGTTAAAAATTAACTAATTTGTAGTCAAATTTAACAATTCCCTTCTAAGAGTGTAAAGTGAATTTCTCACTTGGTAATATCTTGACCCGCTGTGAGAAAATTGAGGAAAAAAATCACCAACGTTGAGAAATGGGTGGAATCTGCCGAAAAGGCTAATGAAATGCTTTCTACACAGGTGCTCACCATGGAGAGTGCAGTGAATGCTGCTCTTCAGGAACAATCAGCAACTATGAACAAACTGGAGAAGACAGAGAATACGCTTTTGAAGAAGAACCTCCACCTTACTGGTCTCTCAGCAGAAATTTCTACCTTGGAGCTGAAAGAATATATAGAGAAGCTGCTCTCTATTGTTTTTTTCTCTTGAACAGCCTCTCACTCTGGAGTCAGTATTTTGACCGAAATCCAGGACTAATCAGCAGGGACAGAATGCAGCTGTTCCGTATGTAATTTGCACCTTCTCTTCTACTGCTGAAAAAAACAAGCTTTTGAATTTGGTACCAGACTGCATTTATACCCTGATTTTTCGATGATAACTCAGTGTCGGTGTAAAAGATTTTTTGACTAGTAATTCAGAGTTTACAGAAGCTGGAATTCCTGCTATGTTGCAAGCACCTGCAAAGTTAAAAATAATGTTTCAGGGCAAGATTTATTTCTTTTATAATGTTGATAAGGTGAAGGAGTTCTTTGATAAGAATGTTGATCTCCCTGTGGATTTGGGTTCAGATCTGGATGAAGAGGCAGATGAGACCAAGGCCTGGATTTTCAAAGGGGTTGCACCTGGCGCAACAGAGGTGTGCCGGGGCAACCCCACATTGTGCCCTGGCAGGATATTGAGAAGTCTGCCTGGCACAATGCAATTCCCAATGTAATTGCATGTGGCGCAGATGCAGGGGGCGTGCCCATGCATATGCGGCACATCCCGATATTCAGCTCGGGATGTGCGGCACATATGCCAGTGCACCCCTGCTTTGTGCCACATGGGGGGCTCAAAGTTGAGCCTGTGAAACAGTGGAACAACTCCTGGCCACCCACAGGTGGGCTGCTGTATTGCAGGGTGCGACACAGCAGCCGCCAGCTGTGGGTGGCCACCGCCCACCCAGAACACCGTCATGAAGCACCACAAAACCATGGTAGTCTAGTGGTACCCACCCTCCCCGTGTCCCTGATCAGTGGTTAAAGCAGAGACATTAAAGCACTGGTAGTCTGAAGTGGTACCCGTTGTCACGATTGCTCCGTAAGAACACTTCCCTGGTGATCCGGAGGCACCACCTTTCCCACCCACACAGAACTCCCATGCCCACCCCACCCCCCGTCATCAGTAGGTGGATGCAACCCACCCACACACCACCGTGAGGTTCGCTAAATGACAGTATAGTATGACTGTAAGCCCATTGGTCCACTATGGACCAATGGGCTTACAGCCCATACTGTACCTGTCATTCAGTGGGTGGCTGGGTGGTATGCTGGTAGCTTGTAGCTCCCCAGCAATGATGGGAGGGAATGGGGCAGGCATGGGGTTCTTTGTGGGAGGGAGGGGTTGGGGGTACCACTGGATCACCAGGGAAGTGTTTTACGGAGTGATTGCGGCAAGGTGGGGGGTGCCACTAGACTACCAGGGTTGCATTAACTCTACTATTACCACCGATCAGGGACATGGGAGGGAGGGGGTCCACTGGACTACCAGGGTATTGTTGTACTGTGGTTTTACTGCAAGCATGGCTATGAGGCCGGGGGATGCCCCGGGACCCCCGCTGTGCAAAGGTCATAATGTGCAGGGAACCAGGCGCACTTCGTCATCAGACAAATATGTTAATTATGCAGCTTTTTACAGTCCCCATCCACCCAACCAACAGACCTCGGAAAATCATGCGGTCAGTGTTGCCACCACCAGTGTGTCCCTCTCTGATGTTGGCGCAAGTAATCTTACCTTGCACTGTGATTGGGTGGGTTGAAAAGTATATTACAGCTCAACATGTGAGGATCTGCATAGTTCCCCCGCTCACCTCAGCCGTTAGCAGATAGCCGCACAGTTGAAATTTGCTCCTAGTGTGTATTCCTTTTGTTTTGACAGCAATATAACTTTTCTGCATCTAAAAGGTATACAGAATCTGGACCTGTAGTTTTGTGTCACCATATGCAAATTACAGAACAGCGACTGTAATGCATCACAGTTATGAATGACTCGGAATAGCATCAATGTGAGCCAGCAACGGAGTGCAAAACATTGAAACTCCTCAGCACAACTAGCCATTTTTTACGTTTATTTATGTTTTCTAACTTAATAGTATACATTCTGAGGCACTTCTCAGGCACAACATTAATGTATGTGAACTGTAGAACATGTATGTGCACACTTCGAGATAGATACAGCATTTCAAAGGGGCACACATAAAGGATGTTTTGTGAACTACAATGACTGTTTCAGCTTATCTTTCTTTCATTGTAACTTAAACCCTATCAAAACAATACTTACCTAGCACTTGCCGTGTTACAAGTGCATTAAGCCACTCCAAAGGAGTGTTCTACTATGGAATTAATGCATGGTTGGGGGTTGTAGGCACAACCCCCAACCATGCATTAATTCCACAGTAGAACACTCCTTTGTCATGGCTTAATGCTTACTTAGCCAGGTTAAGTTCACATTTACATTTATTCCACAAACACGTATAAACTACCCAGTCAGACTTTAATCGGACACTGCAGCATCTAGGGATATTTTGGATGACTATAACCTTCAGCGAATCCTTACTGATGTAATGGACTGCTGTCCTTGAACCAGTCATTCTAGTGACCACAGGGCAGTGGTGCTGGAGGTCCAAATAGGGATCTCCAACAGGGCAAACACAATGAGGGTATGGGACTTTCAAAAGGTGGATTTCAGCAAGATGAGGGAACAGCTGGGAAAAAGTACAAGGAGTTTAGAGGAGGTGGAGGGGGTAAAGGAAAAATAGGAACAATTTTAAAAAGCAATGATAAAAGTGGCAGAAAGCTTGGTTATTGAAGGTATCAAAGGGAAAGGGGGCAAAGGGTCCAATGTGGTTCACAGCATAAGTAAAGGCGGTGGTAAAAGCCAAAAGGATGGCATTCTTACAGCACAAGGGAGGACAAGGGGAGAAAGATATGGAGAAGTACCTGTAGGTAACAAAGGCAGCCAGCAGGAAAGTGAGGGAGGCTAAGGTGGAGATGGATCTCTGACTGGCAAAGGGAGTGAAGCAAGGGAAAAAGGCATTGTTTAGGTACATCTGGGGAAAACGTATGGCCAAAGGGGGAATTGTGAAGCTGAGGAGTGAGGAAGGATGGAAAGAAGGGGACAAAGGGGAAGCAGAGAGATTGAATGAATGTAAATGTTTCATAGTTACTAGGGAGAAGTTTGGGCCACTACCAGAATGTGGGGTTAAGAAGGTTACAGAGGAAAGCAAGAGCTCAAATAGCATGGTCATAATAATGGAGAAAAGGGTGTTGCAAAAACTTACAGGGTTGAAACTAAATAAATCTATGTGATCCGATGGCTTACACCCAAGTATGCTGAAGGAGGTAGCAGACATGATAGCAGGACTACATACAGACATATTGAGCTGCTCACTGGCCACGGGGGTGGTCCACAGGGACTGGAGAACAGTGGACATGGTCCTTCTACACAGCAGTGGAAGAAAGAATAAGCCAATGTAACAGCCCCTACTTACCACTTGGCTGTTCTGGGGCCCTTGGGGTCTCCACTATACACACCTCCAAAGGAGGCCAGCCTGGGTTCACTAATGGGTATGTTACACTGGAGTAGAATTGTGCGGTGCCTCTACCTGGAGTAGTGGTAGGGGGTACCTGGTGGATAAAACACAAGGTTATCACCCCCCAGGAATAAGTATTTGTACCCTCCCACACACAGCGACTTTTTCCCACGCAGTAGTAATACACACCAAGCAATAACCATAGCACTAGGTGATAAGAGCGCCTGTATGAACAGTGCTATAAAAAACAGCACTGCCTTAACAGTGCTCACAACAAAAGCAGCAGGAGACAATGCTGCCAACAATATCAGCACCAGTGGTAGCGATCACAAGTGCAGTACACGATCGCTACCACTGAAAATCATTATTTTGTTAGTCAGAGTTGGATCATGGGGAAAAAATTTAAAATTATAGAGACCGGGGTTAGAGCCCTGGTCTCACCTTTCTGGCCAAGCTACTCCTGCATTACCACTCCACACCATGAGAGCAGCTTGGCCAGCCTCCTCCATTCCCCAGCTCTTGACCCAGCTACTAGTACCCTGGACAGTGACCAGGGTAGTGCTTACTGCATAGTCCTGTAATTCCCCTGTCTCTGTCTGGGGTAGTGCAGTATAGACCGTGCTGTGTTAGCATGCGCTATTCGTGTAGCGCTATTCTGACTGGGTAGGATAACGATGAGCCAATATTGCTAAATTAACTAACCTCAGATTTATTATAGGGGACGGGTAAATGGGAATAAATCAGCATAAAACCCAAGTTTTGTTTTCAACAGGTGTTCCAAAACAGTCTCAGTACCACTTTGCGGGTGCACCCATCTTTCCCTCCAATGGCCATACTGCTGGTAACAGTTTATTGCAGTGGATACCTCAGCGAGTTGCTGGTGGCCAACCTGATGATGCAGGGTCAGAGTCCAGTGGAAGTGGAGATGCAGTGAGCAACAGTTTAAACCTGAACTGCAGAGCTGTGTAAGGGACCCCAGTCGGATCCAAAAAAACACACAGAACTTTTTTTTCCAATGTTCTGCCCGGTCTTATCCTCCAGATTACAAAGTCCTGCCCAGGACTTCACTCCCCTTATACTATCTAGCTAACTAAATTGAAGCAGAACTCCTCGGGCTCGCAGACCAGAGGTACTTACATTTTCTAAAGACTTTGGGGGGGGGGGTGAGGAGGTTGAACTAGCACAAAGAATTGTGATACTATTCTGGAATCAACACACAGTCTTTCTTGGCACCATATCAGCTGGCTGTGGATCTGTGGGAAATGCAGAACCATTCACATGACAGGCCATTCATTGTCTTTGCCCCATGAGCCTTTCGTGGTCTTCATCTCATAGGCCTTTTGTCATCTTTGCCCCATGGACCTTTCATCGTCTTCGCCTCTTAAGCCTTTCATCATCTTTGCCCTTCTGATTTTTTGTCTTCACCTCATAGGCCTTTCATTGGTCCAGGGGGTCTTGGCAGGCTTTTAGTCACTGTGGTTGTCCACTGAACATAGGGCTTCCTCTGGAACTGACACATAACTGGGCTCACAAAAAGTCTCGAGCCCAGCACATACAATTTTTCTCCAGACTAAGAACAGTTCACACAGTCCCAATATGTTTACTTGCTGCAGCTACACAACAACAGTGCAGATTCAAATTTTCCCCATGAATACAGATCAGCAATACAACTTCTTCACTGCTTGCTGCACAGAACTCAAGTGCTCTGCCTAAATGTCTCTTGGGGCTCAGAGGGGCCTTTGTGCACCCAGGCTTGCCTGTAGCCCTTCTCTGCTCTCTCCTTCCTCTCAGTTTGCTCTCTGGAATCTCCCTTTTTCCTGGGCTCAGGCTCTTTATAGCAGCCCCAACACTCTCCACCTATTGGCTAGTATTTTCCCAGGCTCCCAATGGTGACCCTTCGCCCTTGTCCCAGCGGCCCCTGCTGCAGAGAGAATAGCAGGGGCTGCCATTACTGTTTATATTTTGCTTCCTGCTTGTGCAGTGCATTTCTTTTAGTACAATCCCCCTTTATGTACAGACATCCTAAATTTGCCACCTGGAGGCATCCGTCACTTGACCACCCAGCTCCGCTGCCTGCCCTGCAGCCAGGAAAGCCCCTCAAAAGTGCCCACACATCCAACTACATTTTTGGAGCCATGGCTCCTTCAAGGCCAACTGAGCATGCATGGAACATCCACACGCATGTCGCTATATTTGGTTCGGCACCACTCTCAGCACTGTAAGAAGGCAGCACACATTGCTCCCAGTTAAAAACTCCTTTATTGATAAAAAATACAGCAGTGCAGATTGGGAGGGGTGTCTGATACCTGCACTGCTGTGTTTTTATCAATAAAGAAGTTTTTAACTGGGAGCAATGCATGCTACCTTCTTACAGCAGTGAGAGTGATGCCGAATCAACTTGTCTGAAACTGTGAGTAAAAATTTTTCTTGACTCCTTTCCTGGTTGATTCTGAAGCTGCCTCCATGCTTTCTTTGCCGCTGTATTTGTTTACATCCTGGTCCCTGTCGGGCAACTCCCAGACCAAGCAAATGCTTCCCCAGTGCTCGGAGGCACAAACAACATAATGGACCTCGGCCCCGTCCCTCTTATAGGGCCGAGGAACAGGAACTTTGTCAGCCATGGCCATGAAGACCACACAAACCCTCCTTCCTGTTTCACAGTCCAGGGACTGGAGGCAGAAACAGGACACATCGGGGCAAAATGGGGCTGTAGCCATATACGGGTAAGCACCAGCTTGGTGGTGGGGGGGTTATGCACTCCCGTTGTCAAATTTTTGGCATCCTTGCCAATACATTACCCATATAGTCCATTTGGCAAAGGAATACAATTCAGCACCACAGTTGATATGTGTTCTATCTAACACCCGATGCCTGACAATATAGATTATGTATGCATGCATCCACAATAAACATTTGCTATCTAGACAATTGGTACCTATCTAGTGACAATAGTTATTTACTGACAATTACACTTTCCCACCCTGTCCAGTTTGCAACACATTGAGGGGTAAATTATAGGGACAATGTGCTTGTGAATCACATGAAGGGCAGTATCGGAGGAGACACCAAGGGTGTCATAAGTGAGCTTAGTAATGGGTTTGATCTCCCTTCCAGACCATCTGGGCAGTACCGAATCTTCCTCAGGAACAGGGTGCGCACTTCCCTCTTCAGGCACTGTCTCCACCACAGGGGTATTGTCAGGAATACCAACAATTGTGTCAGTCTCTGGAATTTGCTCAGCACAAGTTAAATCTATTTCATTGTCCATCATAGGCTCTACCACTTACTCAATGGGCTTTTCCTCAGGTACAAAAGGTGTAGCTTCAGGGTTCAATTGATGTGGAAGGCCAATAGTTACAAAGTCCACAACAGAGGCAGTACTAGTGGATGGCATTCAGTTTCTCCTGTCCATTGGTGGGTTAGGTGCACATTGGGTCAAATTAGGCAACTGTGGGCAATACGAGACATCCTCATCACTGTCATCAGACTGATCAGTCACAGGTTCAGAAGCAGTAGCTGCCAAGGGGGTACTAGAGTCATGTAACTGCAAGAAGGTTTGACTTCTGGTCTTGGGTTTCCTTGTCACAGGGCGTTTACTTTCTGTCACAAGGTCAGGCACAATTTCTCTGATTGGTAGAAGATGGTTTTGATGTTTTTTTTTAGCCCTCTTCCTAACGAATCTTGTAGGCCATGCATGTCTGGCATTTGTTGCAACACTATACAGACTTCTGGTGCCCACCGGTCTTGTATCTTATGCTTCCCTTGGAGAACCAGGTTCCTCAGAAGGACACGATCTCCCACTTGTAGCACATGGTGTTGGACTCTTTTATCATATCTGTCCTTGTTAGCTTGGCTGTTTTTGGCTGCAGCTTCAGAAGCCAGTTGATAAGTTGTTGCAACTGTTGCCGCAGTTTCCTTGTGCACTCTGAGTAGATTTCTTCAGAAGCTTCATTGGCTGAAACTCCAAAACACAAGTCTAGGGGGAAATGGTGCTTCAAACCAAAACATTAAGTAGAAAGGTGACCTCTGTGTGGTGTCATTTTTAGTACAGTTATACGCATGCACCAGGGCACTAACTTTCTGGCTCCAGTTTGATTTTTTTAGCAGGATCCAAAGTACCTAACATGTCCAACAAAGTTCTGTTAAAATGCACAGGTTGAGGCTCCGCTTGAGGGCGGTATGGTGTGGTGCAGGACTTTTTAATACCATAGGAGGTAAGGAACTATTTGACCAATCTGCTTTTAAAGTCTCTGCCTTGATCAGAATGGATACTCTAGGGGATTCCATAGTAATTGACATATTGTTGCAACACTTTCACCACTGTGCTTGCTTCCTGATCCTTAGTGGGGTATGCCTGGCCATAATGTGTGTAGTGGTCCCTTATCACCAGGATATTGGATATGTTTTTGCTGTCAGTCTCTAAAGAAAGAAAGTCCATGCATATTGACTCTAATGGCCCACTTGTCTTTATGTTCACTAGGAGTGCAGCTCTCTTAGGCAGAGTCTTCCTTTTTATGCATCTGATGCAGGTTCTTCAATGCTTTTCAACATCTTTCTTCATTTGTGGCCAATAGAATTGTGCTCCTGCTAAGTCTAAAGTGCATTCAAACCACAAGTGACCCATATCATCATGCAATGATGTGATGACTGCTTTCTGGTAGTTCCAGGGTACTGCCAGTTGTTTTCTAGGAAACTCAGGATGGGCACTGTCCTGGCTAGTGTGGATCAGAAGTCCATCTTTCAATGACAACTTGCTCCACTCCCTCAGTAACAAGGGTACATCAGGGTAGGTTATATGTACTTGGTCAGCGTCATGTCCTTCCTCTAGTGCTTGAATTACTCCCCTTAGCATACAGTATTCTCTCTTGGCCCTTTTCAGTTCAAGAGTGCTTGGCTGGGGCAGAGATGACAGGTCCACCACAGTGAAATTCAGATAGGCAGTGGGAATAGCATCAGGTCAGGCTCCTGACGTGTCAATGGCTCTGTCGGGGTTCGCCAGGGTGACTTTATCAATGGTATCAAACTCTGAACACATGGCCTTTACTGTTGTACTTGAAAGTTGCACACTCTATTCTGGCTGCTCAAGATGAGGACATCTGGATAGGGTGTCAGCATCAATATTGCTCTTGCCACTTTGGTACTCCAAGCTGTAGTTGGTTGATAGGGCAGACAGCCACCAATGTCCAGCTGCTTCTAACTTGGCTGGCTGTTGTATTCACATACATGAGGAGATTATTGTCTCTCCTGACAGTGAAGTGGGCGCCATATAAATAATCATGAAACCTTGCAGTTACTACCCACTTGAGGGCCAAGAACTGGAGCTTGTGCACAGGATACAGCTTTTCAGGATGAGACAGAGTGCGGCTGGCAAATGCTACAGGGCAAAGTTCCTCTGGTTGCTCTTGGTACAGAACAGCTCCCAAACCACTCAAACTGGCTGTATATATGTAATATATACAGCTTGATGGGATCTGCAAAGGTCAACATGGGTGCTTCACTCAGATGCTTAATAATTGCTTTGAAAGCTACTTCACGTTATTCAGTCCACTGATCACCAAAAGGCTCATTTACTTTCCAGTACTCTTTCTGAGGATGGCTTTCCACAGAATGGGTTTTTCCCTTGTTGGTAGGCGAGTACCCCTGAGTGAGCTCATTCAGAGGATGAACCACCACTGAGTAAAACATCTGTAGTATCCACAAAATCTGAAGAAGGATTGTGAAATCTTGAGATTGCGTGGCCTGGGCCAGGTGGCAAGGACCTCCACTTTGGCTGGATCTTTCTGTACACCATTGACTGAGACAATGTGGACAACATACAGTACTTCACTGAGGGCTGGCAAAACTGACATTTGTCAACAGACACTTTCAAGCTGAATGCCTCCAACTGGTTCAATACTTTCATGAGTCAGGCTTCGTGTTCCTCCAAAGTTCTTCTGAATATAATCAAATAGTTCAGGTACACAATTACTTATAGTAGGTGCATATTGCCCACTGCTTTCTCCATCAGTCTCTGAAAGGTAACTGGGGTCCCTGATATTCCCTGGGGCATTCTCACAAAGTGGCAAAACCCAGGGGGCAGATGAAGGCTGTCTTTTTTTATCCTCTTCCACTATGTGGATCTAGTAATAGCCACTGCATAGATCCAGTACTGAAAACTATTGCTCCCTGAAGAGCTACCCAGGGCATCTTCTACTCAAGGCATGGTACAGTATACTGGTCAGGCACTGTCTTCTTGTTCAGGGTACAGTAATCAATGCACATCTGGGTGGCACCATTCTTCTTTTGGATCACCACTATTGGTGACGCGTAAGGGGTCATTGATTCCTTTATAATCTCCACTGCCAATAGTTCCTAGATATGGCGCTGGACATCCTTGATGTCCCCAGGGGGCCATTCTCTGGAACCTCTTTTGGAAAGGGCAGTCATCTTTCTGCTGAATATGGTACTCTTCTCTACGGACGCACCCCATGTGCCACTTGTGCAAAGAGAATACCTTCTGGCGTTTGGCCAGCTTGTTACTCAATCTCCACCGTTAATGGTCTGGTATGGGTAGTCCCCAAAGTTAAATAATCCAAGATCTGTCTCTGTAGTAGTGCCCAAAGTAGGGTCCACTCCTGTCACACTTTTAGCATGGAAGATGTGTGCCAGTAGTTGTCCATTCCATAGGGTGATGGGTTTCTCTGTTTCATTCTTCACCCTTACAGTCACTCACCTGGCCCAGGGGGCAGCAGGTGGTAGCATCACTTCTCTCTGGACCATCAGTCCCTCTGGCAAATTATGTTCAGGGGAAGCATCAATAACGAGTGCCAGCCCAGGTGGCTGCCGCGTGAACTCCACAATACCAACTACTTGGCACAGCTTACTGGGTAGCAGGACCATTGCTTTATTGTCAACTTTGCAAATAACTCCAGTGGGTTCGTCTGTTAGCACAGAAAATGGGTGATCAAATTTCAGACTCACTTGCTTCACTGAAGCTTGTAAGGGCAGGCTTTGCAAGGTTTAGTCTCCTTCTCTCTCCTGGCACATTTGGGCCAGTCTGTCAAACCTATCTGCATTGGTTAATCAGCACTGGGGTATCAGCCTTGGCTTTAGATTCTGGACAGATCAGTGCTATAGCATCAGTTTTGTGGGACTTTTTCCTGCCCATTCCAGGGAACTTAAATTGCACAACACAGTAACCATCATAGAGATAAATGGATTAACTCACTCCCCACAGTGAAAGTCCTTTCAATGGCTGGAATGGCAGGTGTCTTAGGTAATGATTGTATAAAGTATGGTGGATAATGGTAACTTGTGACCCACTGTCCAGCAGAGCATTACAGGGGTGTCCTTCAACAAGAATCTGAACATCTACTCGAGGGCCCAATAACCCTGATGGCAAGTTGCTCTCTCTGGAGGGATCTTAGGCTCAGTCCATTTTATGGAGCATTGTACATTTGGGGACCCACGTCACTGGGCACTGCTGTTGTTTCCCTGTGGGGTTTGGAAACTTCTCATTTTCTCATTTACCAGTTGCGGATTCTTGTGGTGACCACACCCACGGGAGAAATGTCCATCGTCCCCACAACAATAACAAAATTGTCCTTCTCCGGGCAATGTGGAAGGCCAAGGCCTGACCCTTGGAACAGAAGCAGGATTCATCAGGAATTCCCATTCAGTCACTAAGGCATTGGTCTGTGGTTGAGATGCCTGTGACACCTGTAGGGCCTTAACACACTCTTTGATTTCTTTGCGCTCAGTACCCAGGTCAGGCATGGTACTAGGCTCTTTGTTGCTATCTACTTGTGGCTGTAGGGGTGCTGCTTTCCTGGGGGCCACCTGGAGAGAGTCAGCAATGACTTCTTGTGCTTCTTCCCCAATACTTCATCCAGCAATTGATGGAAGTTCGGGGGGGGGGTCAGTTCTGCAATCTCTCAACCTGATGGATATCAAAATCCAATGTGAATACACAGCACCTCTTAAAATCTGATCAAGTCTCATCTGTGCAATCTGAGCAGGGGTCCTGCAATTTTCTGAATCACTTTCTTCACTTGGGTGATGTAATGAGACAACTTCTCCCCTCTCTTTGTGTGGTGGCCCCCAATTGGAAGATGAGGTCTTCTTTTCTCTCTATGGCTCCAAACATGCTTTTGAGCATAGCCAGATGATCACTTGCAGTACAGTTAGGCTGGCTTGCCCGTAAAGAACAAATTACATCTAAAGCCATACCTCTCAAGCTTTTCAGAATTCTTCTACACTTCTCATCATCCAAGCACTTTCACACTTGTTCCATCTATGTAGCTTGGGTCATCCAACTCTCATAATCGTTTTCCCCAGCAGGAGTGGTAATGGCTCCTGAGAAGGTGTGTGATCTTTTGTACTGCTTATAAGGTGCAACCAAATAAGAAGCCCTGTCTGGTCCCACAACCTTGGGTCCAACAGGCACAATGTCTGAATGGGCTCTTCTTCTTTAAATAAGGCCTGCACATCTTTAACAGTTTCCCCCTCTGCTGCCAACAACAATTTAATCTTTTCCACCCAGTCTGGTTCCAATGTGGGAGAGGGAAGGGTGTCAGGCTGCGGACTGCTCCCTTTACCAAACAAGTTCCATTCACCCTCAGACCCCTCTGGCTTGATTGTGGCAGGCAGTTTGCTCACATCTATCTCCAAGTCACTTTCTATTAAAGCTTTGGTGCTTTGAGCTGCACAATCATATCTCATACCACTCACTTTCAATGTTCCCAAACATTGTAAAGCATCTAGGGACTCCAGAATAGCAGTCATTAGGCAATCTCAGTGATCTCTGTGATTAGAATTGCTTTTTTCAGATCCAGGGCCTCCCTTTGGCACCAGTCTTCTAACTCTCATTTCACCATTCCAAAGGACGTACTTGGTGGTGGTGGGGGGCTGAGGGGGCACTAGAATCTTTTCCAAAATCAGGGTGTGGGGAATGCACTTGTGCAGCAGCAAATCCCAGCAGTGCCTCCAGTTGCAACAGCTCCTACATACCACTTAGCTATTCTGTGATCCTTAGGGTCTCCACTAGACACACCTCAGCAGCTATGGCAGCTATAGCAGCAGCTAATAAAGAGTAGGGTATACAGGCAGGCTAGATGGGCCTGGCGGTCCTTATTTTGCCATCAATTTCTGTGTTTCTATGTTTTTACCTCGAGAGGGGCCAAAGATTTTGTTTTCAACAGGTGTTCTCCAACAGTCCCAGTACCACCCTGCGAGTGCACCCAGCTTTTCTCCCAATGGCCATACTGCTGGTAACAGTTTGTTGTGGTGTGTACCTCACTGAGTTGCTGGTGGCCCACCAGAGGATGCAGGGTTGGTGGCCAATGGCTGTTGGGATACAGTGAGAAACAGTTTAAATTTGAACTGCAGAACTGTGTAAGGGGACCCCAACTGGATCCAAACAAACACACAGAACATTTTTTCCAATTTTCTGCCTGGGCTTATCCTGCAGATGACAAAGTCCTGCCAAGGACTTCACCCCCCCTTATACTATCTAGCTAACTGTCTAAATTGAAGCAGAACTCCTTGGGCCTGCAGCTCAGAGGTACTTACAGTTTCTGAAGACTTTGGGGGGTGAGTTGAACTAAAACACAGAATTGTGGTACTGCTCTGGTATAAGTAGACAGTCTTTCTAGGCACCATATCTAATGGCTGTTGATTTGGGGGTAGGTGTAGGACCATTTACCTGACAGACCTTTCATCGTCTTCACCCCATGGACCTTTCGTCATGTTCACATCTCAGGCCTTTCATCATCTTCACCCTTCTGGCCTTTCACCTGTCCAGGTGGTCTTGGCAGGCTTTTAGTCACCCTGGTTGTCCACTGGACATAGGGCTTCCTCTGGAACTGACACATAATTGGGCTCCCAAAAAGTCTCGAGCCCAGCACATACAATTATTCTCCAGACTAAGAACAGTCATACACATTCCCAGTATGTTTACTTGCTGCAGCTACACAACAACAGTGCAGATTCAGTTTTTCCCCATGACTACAGCTCAGCAGTGCAACTCCTTCACTGCATTCTGCACAGAACTCAGGTGCTCTGCTTAAATGTCTCTTGGGGCTCAGAGAGGCCTTTGTGCACCCAGGCTTGCCTGCAGCTCTTCTCTGCTCTCTCCTCCCTCTCAGATCTATCTCTGGGTTCTTTCTGGGATCTCTCTTTTCCTGGGCTCAGGCTCTTTATTGCAGCCCCAGTGCTCCCCACCTATTGGCCAGTATTTTCCCGGACTCTCAATGGTGCCCTTTCACCCTTTTCCCAGTGGCCCTGCTGCAAGGAGATTACTGGGGGCTGCTATTACTGTTTGCATTTTGCTGTCTGCTTGTGCAGTGCATTTCATTTAGTACAAGCCCACTTTATGGGTAGACACCCTAAATTTGCCATCCTGACATGTCCGTCATTTGACCCCTGGCTCCACTGCTTTCCCTGGAACTAGAAAAGCCCCCCAAAAGTGCCCTGCACACCCAAATACATTTTTGGAGCAGTGGCTCATTGAAGGTGTCAGTGTCAGTGACTCAGTAGGTAGCACACTTGCATCTGAGGCCGGGAGATCAGAAGGCTGTGGGTTCAGTTCCCACATCTGGCACTTGGGTTAATATCACTGTACTGACACTGTAGTGCAGCTTGAGAGGGGTGCTGCACTTCTGAGGTGCTGTCTTTTGGATGAGACGTTAAACCGAGGTCCCATCTACCTGGATTGGTGGTAGTTCAGGTGGATGTTAAAGATCCCATGGAACTAATCGAAAAGAGTAGGGGGAGTTTTTATTGAAACAATAAACATAACAAGACAACACGGATTCGTCAGCTATACAAAGTGAAAAACCAAAACCTGATCAAGCAAACTTATACTATAAACAGAATCATAGAAATATAAAAGAAAATTAATTATTAGACTATATCATACATTACTTGAACTTAATAACGTGAAGAAACCCTTTCCACATCTTTAAAAGCTTAGCCGTAACTGTCCTTCGAGCATTCTGGCCATAAATCCTTGAGAGTTCCTGTGAAACCAAAATACTAAAACAAATGTAAGGCATTTTCCTTTGGTATATCACCCACTGACACCTTGCTTGCCATAAATAATAACGTAAACAACCAAAAAATAATGACAATGTGCCCTCATGAAAGTCAAAAAAGGTCACTAGATAAACTCCTAAAACCAAAATATGATATAAAAGGGAATTCAGCCACTTAAAACCCCATAGTGTCGCCAAATAAACCCACAGACCCCTAGCATAGGAACACTGTAATAAAAAATGCTCCATTGATTCCTCAACATTTATACAATCCAAATAAGGACACTTCCTTTCTTCAATGGCCTTGTATTTGGCGTTTCCCCTAACATTTAGACGACCATAAAATATTAACCACTGTGTCTCCCATTGTACTTGAGGCAATCTGAGACTATTTAGTTGGGCCAATACTTTAGGATTCAAATTAGTAGGGCAATTCTTAAAACATGGGTCTAGAGGAAGTAAATATGCCATTATACCCTGATAGAATCCTTTCATACTGTTACTCAAAATTGTCTCTTTTCTTATTTTCCATTTGTATAGTTTTTGTGCAGTCGGTCTAAAATACTGTGGTATATTAACATGAGGGTTTAATTTTGGAGCCACAGAATGCCAATTCCTAAAGTATTTGTCCAATGATCTGTAAATCCATTTATTCCCAATTCCTGTTTCTACTCGTAAACCACCTTTGACTGAACACATAATAAATAATGAATGAACAAAAATCACAGGATCCACCATCCCAAGTCCTCCGTTTTTTTTACTTAAATAAGTATAACATCTTTTAACCGGGTTTAGTCTATTACCCCAAACCATTTGAAAGAATAAACCATACATTTTGGTTTCTAAATGCACTGGGAGCAGAAAAATCATAGCTACATATTGAACACATGGTAAAAGAAACTGTTTGATAACGTGTATACGTTTCAATTTAGACAATTTCCACCGTTTCCATCTGTTAACTTTATTTCCCACCATTTGTAGAACTGAATCCCAATTTTCAACTGGCATATTCTGAGGACCAAACTGAATGCCCAAAATTTTGAGGGGAGTTCTGGAGAAATGGATGCCACCCTGAACCACTTCTGTAGGACCCATTGCTCCAATAAATAGTCCTTTTGTTTTGTGTAAATTTATTTTTGCATTTGAAACTCTTGAAAAAGCCTCAAATGCTGTCAGAAAATTATGCACAGAAGAATGGTCTAAAAGTATAAAATCAAATCATCTGCATAGGCCTGTACCAAAAGATGATGATCTCTAGATGTATTATCCAAAATTCCCAACCATAATGGGGTATTAGTTAAATTCTGTAGAAGGGGTCCAAGGAGAATATATAGTGAAATAAGAGGGCAACCTTGACGCACTCCAGTATTTAAACAAAAACATTCAGCCGTAAGGCCTTTCACAAATGGGAACACAAGATTATATTCATATAATTTTTTAATTAGATTAACAGTTTGCAACGGGACTCCATAGTGTACTAGTGTTAGAAACAAGAAAGGCAAATATACTGTATTGAAAGCTTTTTCTAAGTCAGCGACCATCATACAATTCGTAACCCCCACATCAGAAAGATGTTCAATAACCTCACGTATAATCATTAAGGCTGTCTGAATTCGTCTGTCTGGTACCCCACTAAACTGATAGGGAGAAATTACCCATCTAGCATAGTTTTTTAACTGATTATTCAAAATGCTAGTAAAAATTTTATAGTCTGAATTTAAAAGGGTAATCGGCCGCCAATTTTTGATATTTTGCCTATCTCCGGATTTAAATAGGTAAATTAATAATCCTTCAGTAAAGGAGGGAAAGAAGGCTGTTTTTTTCCATGAAATATTGAAATAAAATAAACAAACATTTACTTAATTCCTTCGAGAAAACTTTATACAGATTGTTAGAAAGGCCATCCCTGCCTGGTGAAATATTCAATTTCAAGTTCCCAATTACTTTTACTATTTCTTCTTGTGTAATTGGGTCTAATAATGTTGAGGGCTTCTGCTATCCTGGGGGGAGACTTAACTGTTTTAAAATATGAGAGCATTTCTGCCTCAGTAATAAGAGAGGAGGGGTTCAAAGTTTGAAAATGTCCAATAATGGATTCTCTGAGTTGTGCAACTGTGGTGGCTAGAGAGCCATCAGGGTTTTTTTAAAGAATCAATATTGGAGGAAGCCTTCAAATTTTTGCAGGCTTCAAAAGGATCTCCAATAGGAGATTTTTTTATGCTATTAGACAGAATAGCCTGTAGGGTTTTAGCCCTGTCATATTGAAAAGATCTCATGTCCTCCTTTAATTTAATAATTTGGTCCGAATAGTCTGAACGAGAGACATACGCAATTGTCATGAGTTTCTGGAGTTGATGCCTAAGAGACAAATATCTCAGAAATTTATAATTTTTTGTTTTTACCCCTTGCTTTTTAAACCAGTTGCATAGCTCAAGTTTAGTAGTTAACCACCAATCCCCTAAATCCTCATAAAGAAAAGCCACTGATAACCTGGCTGCTAAAATCTGTTTCACCCCCTGACTGTATATATGGTATGTCCAACATAGTGTTGTTCAACTTCCACGTAACCTGCCTATGCTCAGGGGAACCAGAAAACTGAGAACTACAAACAAGGAGAGAATGGTCAGAAAATTCACAAGGGATCATCTTAAAAGAATCAATTTGTACTTTGGTGGAAACAAACATATAATCTATTAGGGAAAACAATTTACCTTTTGTAAAGGAATACAGGGGTCTTTGCGAGGAAAGGGAAATACAATTAAATAAGCCTGCTGTTTTAACAATATTAGCTAAAATGTGAGAATCGCAATAGATTTTCTTTTTTTTCTGATTAGGAGAATTGAGAATTGTACAATTGAAATCGCCTCCCCAGAGCACCTTAACTGATGTCACCAAAAAGGGTTGAACAGCTTTTAAACAAGAAACTCTACCAGCTTTTGTTTGAGGATTATAGATGTTAATGAAACGATAACATATGTCATGCCATTTCCCATCCAATATCATGACTCTCCCTGGGATAAGGTCAATTAAATTATGGAGTTTAAAGGAATAGGTATTGAACAAAATTCCTATTCCGTCTGCAGTATCTGTTCCGAAGGACCAAAAGGAAGGGCCCCACACCCAATCCCGTTTAAAGGAAGACAGTTGTTCCACTGAGTGCATCCAAGTTTCTTGTAAAAAGCATACAGATAAATGCTGATTTGGTATATAGTGAAAAAGGGCTTGCCTTTTAACTATATTTAGTAGGCTATGAGTATTCAAAGAGCCCCAAGACCACTGCATTATATTTTATGAAAGTAGATCAGACTTATTTTTTCCTTTTTTTTTTTCTTTTCTTTATAACTATCCACTGGCTGATACCGCATGGATAAAGAAGATTTTTGGGAGTCTGAGTCTCCCAGTTCCATCTCTGTATCTCCCCATGGAGTAAACAAGTCGGCATAAGAGTTACTTGTTTCTATGGTAGGAGCAGTGGGAAGAGGAGAGGGTTTGGAATGCAGATTTCTAGATGATCTACGTTGGGGTAAAGATGATTTAATATCTAAGACCTTAGGTGCTTCCTCAAGAGTCTCTGCAGAAGCCTCAGAGTAACACACTGGAAGGAATTCCAAAGGGTCAGGAGGGCCCATGCTGGATTTTTCAACTGCCACAAAATCAGAAACCGGTTGAACAACCTTATCTAATTTTTCTAAGGACTTATTGGAGGGAGGATCCACATCAGGAGACTGAACTATAATTTTAGAGGAAGGAAAAGGGGACTGTGAACTAGGAAGGGGGGAGTGTACAGCGTCCTGAGCCTTCTGAATTAAGAGTTCTGAGTTTATACAGGAAGTTTTATTTTTAGCAGCCCAAGGGCAAACCCGAAATGTATGACCAGATTCTTCACAAAGCTCACATTTAGTCTGGTTATGACAATGCGTAGTTATATGCCCAACCTCCCCGCAGTTGTCACAACGTGGTTGGTCGCAGACACTTGAAAGGTGTGTTTTGGCCCCACATCTGTAACAAGCCCTAGGTTGACCACTATAAAAACAAACACCTCTATCTTTCCCCAATAAAAAGGAATTGGGAATATGTACTACCCCTGTCTCAGATTGTCTCAGTTTCATTTTATATTTCCATCCCCCCATCCAAAATTGTTCAGAATCCAGAATAGGCTCAGGCCCACTCAAAATTTCACACTTGAGGGACAACCAAAATGATTTATCTTCTACATGGACCCCTTCATTTCTAAACATGACCATAACATGTTTTATCAAAGGTTTAGTTAAGGGTATAACCAAAAAGGGGGTCCATAGAGGAGAAAATTTGACTTGGTTGTACCTATCCCAAAATAAATCCAAAGTATGTGGTGACCGAAAACTAATGTCAAAATTGTCTTCCCCAGAGATATTGATGAAAGCGTATACATCTTTAGGAGTAAAGTGTAAGGAATCTTTCAATAAGGATTTCCCCACATAATGTCTGTCTGGTTGATCCTCCAAACCCCCTTTATAGCGAATCCGAACAGCATTCCGGTGAGGTGCTGCTTCTCTTTTGGAATTAGAAAATAGTTCAGACATAAGTGGTTTTGGGGAAGCAGGTTT
Source organism: Neoceratodus forsteri (assembly GCA_016271365.2). Taxonomy (NCBI): domain Eukaryota; kingdom Metazoa; phylum Chordata; order Ceratodontiformes; family Ceratodontidae; genus Neoceratodus; species Neoceratodus forsteri. Next base: position 814,647,139 of record CM028132.1, on the reverse strand, counting down.
TGTTACGGAAGGTGTGTGGGAGGAAGTAATGTGCTCTTGATGGGGTGGCACCAAATCTATATTTGAAGAGGAGGATAGAGAAGTTTTTGCCTCCAAAGGTATAACGCTAAGTGGAGACTTCCTTGACTCAGGACAGTTTTTATTTTCCTGAAATATTTGCACCAGATTATCCTGCTGTAATTCTGGTTTCCACTCTGGGGAATGCTGTGAGAGGGCAAAATCAGAATCCCAAGTAGGATCAGGCTTCCAAATGCCTGCCGTATTTTGTTTCAACCAGCTTCTCTGAGCGCTTTATCAGGGGACCAGGGTTCCAAGGAAACAGAAGTTTGTAAAGCAGGATTTGCCTGAAGTAGTTTCTTTTGGGAAAAAATCAGTGGCCCCAATTTGGGAAGTCGCTGAAGACTGATAAATTACTTTAGACTGAGCCTCAGGGTTCTTGAAAACAAACCCAGCCGATTTATCCATTAGTGCAGTTTCAGGCTGTATTAGTTCCGATGTAGACACAGTTTTAAGTACTGCCTTTTGAGCCCCTTCAATCGGACTGTCAGGAATTAGTGCTGTAGCAGGCTGAAGGCACTTGCTATTAATCGCGATTAAACTGCCAGTCTTAGAAAGAGACGGATGTACTGGGGGAACCTTTTGAGTGGAATGAAGGTTGAGAGGTACGTGTTTTTGTTCTTCAGAGTTTCCTGAACGAATGGTTTCATCTGAAGTTCTGGCAGGGTTAGCGCTGCAGCTTTCAAGCGCTATTCCTCCTGCTGCAGAGATAATGACTCGGGCTGTGCGGCTGAGCGCCGACTTGAAAAGCCCGTAAACAATTCAACTGCTTGCCTCTCCCTTTCTCCCAAAATGCTCAACTTATGTTGCGACAGGGAGTTGGGTTGTTGTGCGCTTTTAGTTAATGTCACAGGTTCTTTACAAGCAAAACTCTCCGCTTTAATTGCGGTATCCGAAAAATCAGAAAAACATTGTAAAGACTCACCATGCTCAACGGAGCTATTCTCTGGGTGTAGACCAGGAGTTTTATTTCCAGTTACAAACATACCATCTTCAGGGAGGGCAATATTGCAGGTAGAGTGAATAACTTTATCAAGTTCCAAGCTGGGCTCAATCCTTGTAACAAGGGATTCTTTCTCATGTATTTTTATTTTTACAGCCAGTCTAGGGAGTTGAGATTTCTGTTTACCCAATTCAACCACTGAATCTTCCCAAAGGACCACCGCATCGTGGAACTCCATATCAGAATCGATATCCTGGGTGCTCAAAGAGCTGGCCTCCATATTACATACTGTGGGAGTGGAGACCAAAACTCCCACTGTGCAGTAATCTTCCTCCTTCAGCAGCTCACTCCGAGTGGCCATCTTGGTAATGGCTCGTCCCCCTACTGGCCACTATGCAGCAGCACAGTAGGGGAATTTCCCCGGTGTCCTGGCCAAAATTCCCTCATTCACTAAAAATACCACCAACAGCTTAATCTGTTTCAAGGTCAGTTGGCATTCATCTGTATTCCGCTCCCCTGGGTCGTGCCTGAAAATAGGCAGGATTTTTCTAGTGCACTTACCTGGTCAACAAAAACTCAAAAAAAAAAAGGTTTGCCATGCATGTGTGGAACTTCCCAATACATGCCACTATATTTGATTGCATCCTGGTCCCTACCAGGCAACTCCTGGATCAGGCAAATGCTTCCCTAGTGCCTGGAGGTGCAAACAATATAATGAATCTTGACCCTGTTCCTCTTATGGGGCAGAAGAATAGTAAATTTGGCGGGCACAGCTGTGAAGACCTCAGAAGTCCTCTGGTCCTATTTCACAGTCCAGGGACCAGAGGCAGAAACAGGACACATCAGGGTAAAACAGGGCCATAGTCATATACAGGTAAGCCCCAGACTGGGGGGGGCCTTACACCAAGAACTATATTCCAGTCAGCTGGTTGTCTATAGTGGGAACAATTATGGAGTCTTTACTAAAGGAGGAAGTGGTGAACTTCCTGGAGGGAAATGGGACACAGGACCCCAGACAACATGGGTTCATGAGGGGTAGGTCTTGTCAAACAAATATCATTGACTTCTCCAACTATGTGACAGGGGGCAGACAGTAGATGTGGTATACTTGGATTTCAACCAAGTCTTTGACTCAATTCCCCAGAGGGTGCTGGTCAAAAAGATAAGAGACACTGTGGTGTGGGACAAATTGGTAACTAGGGTGGAGAACTAGCTGAAAGGAAGAACACAAATGATAGTAGTTAATGGTGATATTTCAGAGGTAAGGGAAGTAACAAGTGGAATACCTCAGGAGCCGGTGCGGGTCATGGTCCTGGTCCTTTTCAGCATATTCATTTGTGACATAAGGGCAGGCATCAAGGGCAAGATCTGCCTCTTCACAGATGGCACAAACATCTGTGTAACAGTGGACATAGAGAAAGGGATAAGGGAACTCAGGGAGGATCTAGGCAGATTGGGGAGCTGGTCAAAGATCTGGCAGCTGGACTTCAAATGCAACCATGGACTTGATCCTGGTGATTTTTTTCAAGTAGTAAAAACCACTTTGGACTACTGATGACACCTGAGATTCAAATGTCAAACCATCGTCCAGGAACACACCAAGATCTCACACAATAGAGGAAGCCATCAATGGTGTGGATACCAGGAAAAGACCAATTGCCACACTGGAGGCATTCCTATCATGCCTTCGGCCCGGTTCCACTACCAGTACCTCCATCTTATGTAAAATGTAAAGTGATGCATACTGGGAAGAGGAAGCCAAGAGTGCAATATGAAATGGGAGAAGTGGTACTGGAAAGCTCCATGGAGAAAAAGGACCTATGAATCATAATATCAGAGAACCTAAAAACAACAGCACATTGTAACAGGCAGGGCAAGGCAAAGTTTATTTGCATGGCACCCATTCCCTTAGACTCTGGGTGCCTCATATAAAGACAAGTAGGGAGTAAGAAGACATACATAAATACAAATTTAAAACTGTAAAAACATAAAATTGTACAAATAAAAAAATTCAGTGGTCACTTCATTTGTCAGATTAAATAATTATATCAGGGAAGGCCAGAGTGAAAAGGTGGGACTTTAGGCGGCTCTTGAATACTTTAACTGAAAGGGCCTCCTGAGGGTGGAGGGAAGCGAATTCCATAGGACAGGGCCAGCAATGCTGAACGCCCTGTCACCAGCAGTTTTTAGCCTCATCCTGGGAATCACCAGGAGGCCCCTAGAGGAGGAATGGAGGGCGAGCGGACAGGGACAGCAGGTGTTAGGAGATCAGACAGATAGCCGGAGCCAAGTCCATGTAAGGCCTTAAAGGTGAGCAAGCCCACCTTGAAGATAACCCTCCACCTGACCGGCAGCCAGTGCAGTTCACACAGCACTGGAGTCACATGACAGAACCTCGAAAGTCCTGTCAGTAGCCTGGCAGCTACGTTCTGCATTAGCTGCAGCTAGTGGAGGGTACCTCCCGAGACCCTGAAGTAAAGAGCATTACAGTAATCAAGCCTGGACATTACAAAGGCATGCACCAAGATAGAAAGGTCCTCAGACGGAACTAGGGACTTGATACTGGTGATATTTCTCAAGTGGTAAAAACCACTTTGGACAGCTGATGACACCTGAGATTCAAATGTCAAACCATTGTCCAGGAACACACCAAGATCCCGCACCCTAGAGGAAGCCATCAATGGTGTGGATACCAGGAAAAGACCAGTTGCCACACTGGAGGCATTCCTCTCATACCTTCAGCCCGGTTCCACTATCAGTACCTCCATCTTATCAGGGTTCAGTTGCAGACAGCTGGAGGGCATCCAATCATTAATCTCAGCCAGGCAGATGTTTAACACTTCCACAACATTGGATGTTCCAGGGGCAATGGACAAGTACAACTGGGTATCAATTGCATAGCTGTGAAAACTCACATTGTACTTCCTAATGAGCTCACCTAGGGGCAGCATGTACACTGCAAACAACATTGGTGACAAGATCGATCCCTGAGGCACACTGCATGACAGGAGCTTCGGGGAGGAGGAGACATTCCCTATCACGACCCGTTGCTTCCTGCCGGCGAGGTAGGACTCCAGATGTGGGCAAGGCAAACAGGATGCTTGGTTGCACAGGGAAAGAGATAAGCAATAGAAGTCAGGAGGGAATCCTCCCATTGTGCAGGTCACTGGTGTGACCACACCTGGCATACTGCACAAGGTACGGAAGTTCACACTTGAGGAGAGACTGTGGCAAGGTGGAAGCAGTACAGCAACTGGCAACCAAGATGGTATATGGACCAGGGGCAAGACATATGAGAAAGGCTGCAGGACTTGAACATGTACACCCTTGAGAAAAGGAAGCAAAGGGGTAACATGCTCGAGACAAACAAAACCTGCACTGGATGAATAGGGTGGACACCAAGGAACTTTTTTCCTTGAGTTCAAATACTGGGATGAGAGGCAACTCACTGAAACTCACAAGTGGGCGATTCAAAACAGACATCTGTAAGCACTTTTCACAGAAAGAGTGGGGGACAAGTGGAACAAGCTGCTCGAGGAAGTGGTACAGATCAAATCAGTGAACAGCTTTAAGCAGGGATGGGACATGCGTGTGGTGTAGGTTAAAAAAGGAGGCAGAAACAAAGGGAAGAGATGACCACTAGGACCAGCACAGAGAAGGTAGGTGCTGTAGGGTGGGCAGACTGGATGGGCCAACAGGCCTTTTTCTACCATCATTGTCTATATATCTGTATGCCCTAAAGTGCTACTGTGCTTATAGATATATTCTGTGATCTTATGTACTATTCATAAAAATTACTGTGAAGACACTCTTATCAGAGATTTTATTTTATTTATTTATGCCTTTGTTAACCGGGTAGGTGCCTTGATCTCAGGGAGCGTTTTCAGGCATGACTCAGACCACGTAAGGCAGCACAGAGTAGAAACATCAGAATAGCAAGAACATAACAAGAGCAGGTAATACATAGTGAAAGGTTACAGTTGTTACATTTGGCAATACATGGTGGCCGTACTTGAGGGACAACAAATAACAAATCAAAGTAATGCTCATGGTGGTACAGTTTCAGTAAATAAGAGAACCTATTTGGCCCTACCCCTGGAACCCATGGTGGGGGGGCCTAGTCCTTAAAGCAGTGGCAGATGGATGCCAACAGGAGCCAGTCTTTGAGGTGAGTCTTGAACTGGCAGTGAGTGTTTATGATGCACAGATCAGTGGGCAGCTTGTTCCATAGTGTGGGGGCTGCTACAGACAGAGCTCTAGCACCCATGTTCGTAGCTACCCTGGGGATTTTCAGGGAGGGGATACTGGAGGAGCGTAGGCAGTGGTGTGAGGTTTGGAAGGTGAGAAGGGGAGCAAGAGGGGATTTCTGGCCAATATGGATGGCAGAATCAATAAAACTGTACAGTGCAAGGTCAAATTGGGCTTGTAGTGGGAGCCACCCCAATGAAGTGTAGAGTGCACAGTGGTGTGTGGAGAAAGGGGCCAGCAGGGAGAAGTGGCAGGCATTGCTGTATGCTACTGATATTTTTGCCATGGTGGATGTGCAGGTCCTGGAGTAGGTGGGAGAGCAGTAGTCCAGGATAGGTAGCAGGTTTCCCTGGATGATGGCATGGTGGGCCTCGGGGGTGAGGTATTGCTGGTATCTGTAGGCAGCCCCTAGTTTTTGGTGAAATCTTAGAACAAGGGAGTTTATGTGCTCTGTAAAGGAAAGGGAGGGATCAAGCACAACTCCTAGATATTTGAAATGTTTGATGTCCTCTAGGGCATGGCCATCAGGGGACGTGATGATTAGGGGTGGGTTAGATTTGCATTTCGTTAGGAAGAGCTTAGATCTGAACAACATTGTTTTTGTTTTTTTGGCATTGACCAGAAGGAGGTTGTCAGAGAACCAGTTGTGGGCTGCAGTGTAGTTTTGTAAGAGGGCTGCAGAGATGAGGGTAGGAGACTTTCCATTGGAGAAGAGCATGAGGTCATCAGCATAAAGGATTGAGCGACAGTTGAGACTATCCGCTGGAAGGGAGTTAAGGAATAAAGAGAAAAGGAGGAGTCCCAAGATAGAGCCTTGGGGGACCCCAGTATAGAGAGGCAGGGTGGGCGAGTGGGTCGGGCCAATGCACACAAACTGGGAGTGCCCTCTAAGGTAGCTTCTGAACCAGGTGGTGACCTCTGGAGAGCAGCCAAGGTGATGCAATTTGGAGAGGAGGAGCGAGTGACTGATCAGTTCAAAGGCTTTGGAGAGGTCAATGAAGACTGCCAGTTGCATTTCCATGGTCCATGTTTGTGAGGATGTGGTCAGTTAGGAGTGTGAGAGCAGCGGTGGTGGAGTGATTCTTGTGGATGCCATGTTGTTGGCTACATAGTACGTCATATTTACCTATGTAATCAGCAAGTTGGTGGTGGACGGCTTTTCCAGTAGCTTGCTTAGGTAAGGAAGGATGGAGATCAGGCGATAGTTGTCTGTGGATTGTGGGTCTCCAGCTTTATGAATGTGAATGACCTTCTTGATTTTCCATGTATCTGGCATGGAGGAAGTGGTCAGGGCAAGGTTGAAAATGAACGTTGGGGGGCGATGATGGCAGGGGAGATAAGTCTAAGGGAGACGGGATAATCTGACTGCTCCAGGGGATTTAATAGTCCTATCAACTTCTATTCATAGTAGAATTCTTTTGATGGTGGCAAATCAGTATGCAGACAGCAAAATGAATTATAATTTTTTACTATTGTAAATTTTATGGGTCTTATATTTCCCATTCTACTTCATACCTATGGCAAAATGTTTCAAAACTAGAGGCCACAAGTGTAGCCAGTTCCCTTTTCCACTCCCCCACAGTAAATACAGTATTACAAAGGGGTGGACAATAGTCATTGGGATGACTCTCCAGTCTAAGGGTATTAGATGATACAGTATCACTGAGCTTCAGCCTCTGGACTTTTGTACAGTTCCCAGGCTTGGCACTCAGACCCCATCACTGGAGGCAGAGCCCAAACTGAATGCAGCTATAACTGTCCCTGAGGAACAGCATGATCTTGCTTGGCCATCCTGATTTTCTATGCCCTTAAGGGGAGAACTGCTTCCCTACTTTCTTCTGCAAACTCCGCACTGCTTGGATGGAAATCCATTGCTGCACCGTGGGTGCCCTATGTGTAGTGCCTTTTCGGTCCTCAATGAATTTTTTTTTGTCTTGGTATCATTTCACCATCCTTGTCATCCTCTTCATTGCCCCTTTAGTCCCAGAGATAAATGGGGCCACCTTTGTAGGTCACAAAATAAAATTTAACATGCACCACACATTGAAAAAATTCTGTCTCCAGCAAGGCAACATGGGCTAATTCTTAACTCAGTTTAATTGAGAGCTACACGATCTGTAAAACATTACTTTTACTTTGGCCTGGACAGCTTATTTGACTTTTCACTGCACCATAACTTTAGTTTCAGTTTGCACTGCATGTTAAAGCACTCTACTCTTTAGCAGCAAAACACAGACACAGGGCACGACATGTTCAGGCAGATGTTACTTTCAGAGAACACCAAATATTTATTCACACAAGAGGTTTATACAGCTTAAAGATGAATGGCAGTGTCATTCATGTGGAAATAAACTCATTCCCTATGATCTGTGTGTTGTTTAATGTCCCCCTATATATTTTCATTTGTTTTTCAAGTATAGTTTCATAGTTATTAGCCTTTATTTTCAGAGTCATGGTGCAGTGCAAACAGCACCCTGAGTCTTGCGGTCCCGAAGTCGAACTGTATAGCAGTGACATAATTTTGGAGCTGTCACCAAAAGCAGCTAATTTTCTTACTTCTGAGCACTTCATGGCGCTTGTCATTTGAGCAGACTTTTTAACTTGGTGATCTTCATCAGGGATATCTCTTTCAGCAGGTCACACCTATGGAACTTAGCTGTCAGATGCTAGAATCCCACGGAAGCCTTTTTCTGTAGGAGTCTACTAGGGGCCGCCCATGCCAACATTGGCGTGCCGATGTCACATACCATATTAAGGTGAAGGCAACCCTGCTCCCAGCTCAGTTCTTTCCCACCATCCCCTTGACTCACATGGTTTCCTGCAAAAGCCTCTTTTTTAGTCTACTGCCATTTTTCACTCTGTTTTCTAGTTTCTTTACTTTTATGTCTAGGACCGTCGAATTGTCCTCTCTTTTCCGGCACTGCCACTGCGGAAAGAAAATTTTCTGGGATGATGACCACCACGCCTGTGTTTGCTGTCTGGGGCCTTCACACTTTCTTGAAGCCTGCACCATCTGTCAGAAATTTAACCTTACTCTCCAGTGCTGCAAACATGCCCTCAAGGTTTTTCTTATGGAGCAGAAACAAGCCAATTTGGAATAGGGGGCTCCAAGTCCTCTTCATTCCCCTCTCCAACTCACTCCCCTGGGTCACAGGCTTTCAAGACCTGGGATAAGAGGAAGTGCAAGGATAAGATCTACCACACGGACTGCCCTTAAGGTCACTGGTTCCGCTTCCTTGGCGCTACTCCTAAGTCCTCTGGGACTTCCTTGCCAACCCCTGTGGGGGCGACCTCCTCTGCCACCCCAGCCTTGCATTCCCCAAGGCCGCTACAGGCAGTGGTCTCTTCCTAGGCTCTGGATGACTCTTAGTTGTCAACCTTCAGGTTGGCAGCCCTTGCCCTGCCAGCTCTCCCTGCTCCTCCGCGAGTGTCTCCAGCATCGGGCTCTGCTGCCCCCAGTTTTGGACAGTGGGTCATCGATGGCTGGCCTTCTGATGAGCTCATCACACCCTACTCCTGTAGGGTCATCAATGGCTGGGTCTGCCTTGGCTTCATTGCCCCTCAGGCCATCCCGGGCAGTTGGCAGCAGGTGATTCCTCTCTGCTGCCAATTCTGGTCAAGATGGTCATCCAGCAGTCTGTTGTCAACCTGAACTCAAATGAACATATGAAATTGTTGGCAGAAAAAGGCTCACAGGTCTGTAAGTCTTCCCGACTGTGCAGCTCTCAGTTTAATGCTACTGCAGCTGCCCCCCCACCCAATCCGCTCCTTCCGCCCCTCTCCCGGTCCTTTCCAACATTGTGTTCTTGTCTGTACTAACCCTGACTCTGTCTCACCCCCACTTAAAGCTATCCACTGTCCTCAGTTTGAGTCTTCCAGCAGTGTGTTCCATCCTGCCACCACTATCTCTGTGAAGTAGTGCCTCCTCATTTCCCTCTGGAACCTTCCCCCTTCTAGCTTCAGACTGTGCCCCTTGTGGCGCTTGGCCAACTGGTTATGAGTATTGTATGATATTTGTAATATAAAAATATAGTATGTGATTGTCTCACATAAGACAACCTGTGCTTCCATGGGTGCCCCCCTCCAGACTTCAGTGAAGCTACAGGATATATAAACTGACCAAGAACCAGTTAATTAATTACTTTCCTTCCAGAGGGCATTTTATTATTCTTTATGGCCTGTTGCTGCTTTGAAGTTGGGAAACTAAATATACATTTTATTACAGGACAGGACATCATTTAGCTGATTCCTGTTGGCTATATTGCACCCAGGAGACAGATTGCAGGGTTGAAAACCTCAAAGGAACTGGTGGATCAAAGACTCATAATTTGGGAAATGAGTTTTTGCTGATGTCACCTTATTTAATATACATCCTAATAGGACATCATGTTTGTATTTTTTTATATTCTAAAAGAAGCAGCTAGATGACTCACAGAAGGTGTGTGGAGAGAGAGAGAGAGTTAAACTAATATTTGTGTCTGAACTGTTTGAGAGATATATTGTTTTGGTACTCTCGAAAGACACAGCTCTCTGATATAACTTAAGCACTTACAGAAGGAATACATTAGATAGAAAAGATCTAACTGTATGTTGATAGGAGTTTGTTCTGTAGTTTTCCTTGTTTTTTTTTATGTGATTGTGATGCTGTTTGATATAGTGTTCTGTGTTTACATTTTTCATATTTTTAACATCTTTTAGTAAATAATCTTTTATTCAAAAGACTGCTTGGGTGTCTGCCAGATCTTTTTGCATGTGACATACAGAGGGTTAAGTCTGACAAAACTGTTCAACAGCTTGATGGTGTTACTGAACTTGAGTAAGGTAAAAATATACCTAAGGTCTCTTATAGAGTTTTAAGGGTTCATTTTTTCATTTTGGAAGCTTGACTGGGTGCCCCGGCATAAGATTGCACTACAATCCCCAAAGAGGGTACGTATCTGAGCCTGTACATTGGGTATGTTAACATAAGGGTCACAGTTTGAATCCCCCCAGAACTTGAGACTAAAGGTGATTCAGACCCAAAAGAAGACAGGAGGGTTACCCTGTCTTTTACCTGTTCACACTATTGCGCTCTGAGGTTGGCACTGTGGGAGCAGAGGACCTGACCTACTGAGTGCGTTTGTGACATATTTGGTTGACAGTGGTGTGAAAAAATTGGTAACACAAGCTTTAACTGTTCAGTGTGTCAGCTTAATAATGTACAGCTCACTTGCAAAATAAGGCAGTGATTTATTTTTAAAAAGGAAACAGAACTGTATCATTTTGCTTACAGTCAAGTTCCTACCTGTTTTATTTTTTTTTCTAAGCTGCAAGTTAGAGTAGCTGTAGTTAGGGAAAAAGATGGCTTTCAACTGCAGTGAGCACACTGCAGACTACCTGAAGCAGTTGTGCAAGGAGAGAGGAGTTCTGCATTAGGGGAGAGCCACCAAGCAGAACCTCATGGATGCCCTGATGGCAGCAGATGCCCAGAGCATCGAGTCACAGACTGTGACTGAAAAGGACCAAACCTTGGGCATGGAGGGGCCAGCAGCCAGTGCAGTGTCCAGATCTGGTGAGGAGGACAGCAGGGCCAGTGCAAGCCAAGGGCCACAGCAGCAGGAAAGATCACCAGCATTTTGGAGCCAGAAGCAATCGGGCTACAGCTTGAGTTGCGCAGAATGGAGCTGGCATTCCAGAGAGAGGCTGAGTATGAGAAGAGAGCCGCAGAGGAGAAGAGGGAGAGAGAACAGTGAGAAGCTGAACATGAACAGCGAGAGGTGGACCATGAAAAGCATGAGTGCCAGAGGCAACATGAACTGGAGAAGATATGACTCCAACCACCAGCACTAGAGCAGGTAAGTGGTTTGCGTTTAACTGGAACTACAGGACTGGGTTCCAAATTAAATTCCAAATTGATAGCTGAATTTAAAGAGGGGGAGGATATGGATGCCTTTTTAAATTCCTTTGAAAAAGTTTGTGTTCAGGCAAAGATTCCTAGAGAGTCCTGGAGCTTTCAGCTATCCCTGCTACTTACTATGAAAGCTCAGGATGCATCGGGTCAAATGGACAATGAGGATAGTAATGATTACAGCAAACTTAAAGCTGCACTTTTAAAAAAGTTTGATTTAACTGCAGAAGCATACAGAGCTAAATTCCGTAAGCTCAGGAGCAGCCCTGACATGTGCTATGAGGCGCTAGCCACGAAACAACGTCAATGTTTAAAATGTTGGTGGGAGGGAATTGATGCAAACTCTGTAGATAAAATTAAAAATGCTATTTTGTTAGAACAGTTTTTTGGGGCATGCCCAGCGGAGCTGAAATCCTGGCTGGAGGACTGAGATCCCAAAACAGTGCAAGAGGCTGTTGAACTCTTGGACCACTATGTCAAGAGCAGACCTGCTCTGAGAGCAAATGGGGAGGGTGTGGCAGTGCAGAAAGGGAAAAGCATGCCTTCAAGGCAGCTAAAACCCTCACTGCCTCCACCAAAACCAGTTAGCCCCAAGTTTCAAAGAAAAGATTTCTCTGAGAAAAGAAACAAATGTTGGGTTTGTAAAGAAACTGGGCATATTGCCAGACAGTGTCCCAAAAGGATGAGTAATACGCAAAATGGGGCTAGGAAAGAAGTGGGTTGTTTGTGTGTCCCTGGAAGCATGCCTGCGAACATGAGGGAACACATGCACCCAGTCACTGTAAATGATGTACAGATACAAGGGTTAAGAGACACAGGGGCATCCCTGACATTGGTAAAAGGGGATCTGGTAGAGCCTGGTCAGCTTATACCCAATAAATTTGTAACTGTACAAGGATTCACTGGTGAGGAGAGAACATTGCCACTCGCTAGTGTTCTCCTAGACTGAGGTGAAACAGGGGGAACTGTGCAACAGGTGGCTGTAGCCAAAACTTTAGCAGTTGACGTCATCCTTGGCAACAATCTCAAACAGGGGATGGTGCAGTTACCCATAGCCAAGCGGGAAGGGGAAATTGTAGTTCCCTGGACCCCATAGAAGCCACTGTGGAAACCACTGGGAGGTTGGTTCCCCAGGCTGTGTCTCCTGATATGGAGACTAATGAAAAGGGGGTAGAAATTTCTCCAGTAGCAGTTAACCACACAGCTACAGAGGGTTACTCCGAGAAGGAGGGGTGACCCATTGTCAGAGGGTTAGGGATGACAGTGATCCTGAGTGCCCTGATGCTAATGCTGGGGACCCTAGTTTAGAGACTGAAGGGGACCTGTCCCATGCCTTGGAAATGTGTAAGAAGTTTGCAGCTACTCAGAAAAGTGACCCTTGTCTACAGAAGTTGAGGGCTTGGGCAGACTCTGATGGAGCACAGGGAGGTGACAGAAAATATAACATTTATTGGGAAAATGGACTGATGTATACTCAGGCTGTGAAGACAGAGGAAGGGGTGATAGGGAGGCAGCATGTCATTCCCCAGGGGTACCGTGAGCAGTTGCTCAAGATTACACACGATATTCCCTTGTCTGGTCATCTGGGAATCATGTGCACTATGCAGCGGTTGGTTCAGAATTTCTATTGGCCCAACTTCACCCAGCAGGTGAAGGAGTATTGCAGGTCTTGTCACTGGTGCCAAGAAATATGGAAGGCGGGTAAGAAAACCCAAGCCACCCTAATTCCATTGCCATAGTGGAGGAGCCATTCCAGAGGGTGGGAATGGATATTGTGGGGCCTTTAAATACCCCCAGCTCCTCTGGGAAGAGGTTCATCCTGACTGTGGTGGATTATGCCACCCGGTATCCAGAGGCAGTCACCCTATCCTCACTGAGGACAGACAAAGTGGCAGATGCCTTACTGGGGATTTTCTCCCACGTTGGATTTCTGCAGGAGGTTATCACCGATTGAGGGGGTTCCTTCATGTCGGACCTGATGAAATGTTTGTAGAAGAAGTGTGGGGTGGTGCAGAGGTGCACAACACCTTATCACCCACAAGCCAATGGGCTTGTGGAAAAATTTAACAGTACCTTGAAGTCAATGCTCCAAGCGTTTGCTGAACAGTATGGGAGGGACTGGGAGAAATACCTTCCCCACCTGTTGTTTGCATAGAGGGAGGTACCCCAAGAGTCGACAGGATTTTCTTCCTTCGAGCTCTTATATGGACACCAGGTACATGGGCCCCTAGACTTGATCTGGGAGGACTGGGAAGGCAAGCACACCATCCAGGGAACTCCCATAGTGTATTACTTCCTTAGGTTTAGGGGAAAGGCTGAAGAAGCTTATGGGGACAGCTCAGATCAACCTTGCAGCTGTCCATCTGTCCAACAGAAACAAAAAGTGTGGTATGACTGCAGAGCCAGAGCTCGCTCCTACATGGTGGGTCAAGAAGTCATGGTCCTTATACCGGTCCAGAAAGGCAAGCTGCAGGCTGAGTGGGCAGGACTGTAGAAAGTAGTTAGAAAGGTAAATGATGTGAACTATATCATAGTTACCTGACAGAAGTCATAAAGAAAGAATGTACCATGTCAACATGTTGAAGCCATATGCTAATAGGGCTGACATGGTGTTTGCAATATGTAGTCCTGGGGAGGGGACGGACGGAGGAGACCCCCTTCTGGACTTGCTGGAAGAAAGCAAGTGGTAGTCCTCTGTGGAGGCAGTTAAATTGTCACCCCAGCTGGCCCCGGACAAGATCCAGGAAGTAAGGGAGGTTTTAGCAGACTTTGCCCCACTGTTTGGTGCCAAGCCTGGACTAACCCCCTTAGCAATGTACGATGTAGAGAAAGGGACATAGTCACCCATACTGCGGACAGCATATTGGGTGTCAGAGGCTGTCCAAAAGGACATTAGGAGGGAGGTGGAGGAAATGCTGGATTTAGTGGTAACCCAGAGATCCCACAGTCCCGGGGCCTCACCCGTAGTCCTTGTGCCCAAGTGAGATGTCACTACTCATTTCTGTGTGGACTATCATGGACTGAATGCAGTCAGAAAGTCATACGCCCACCTGATGCCCCGGACAGACGAACTCCTGGACAAGTTGGGAGGGGCGACCTACCTTACGACTATTGACCTGACAAAGGGGTATTGGCAGGTAGAGTTAACTGACAGAGCTAGGGAGAGGTCAGCCTTATTTGAATTTAAAGTAATGCCTTTTGGAATGAAGTACGCCCCAGACACTTTCCAAAGGTTGGTGAACCAGGTGTTAAATGGTGAAGAGGAGTACGCCATGGTGTACCTGGATGACACTGCCATCTTTTGTGCCAGTTGGGAGGAACACCTGTCCCACTGTATGAAGTGCTGAGCAGGATACAGAGGACCGGGCTCACTGTCAAACCTGAGAAGAGCCAGGTGGCCATGACTGAAGTGGCATACCTCGGGACATGTTGTAGGCCAGGGACAGCTCCATCCTAACCAAGTAAAAATAGAGGTGATCAAGGCATGGCCCAGACCAGAAACACAGAAGCAGGTCAGGAGTTGCTTTGGCTTCTCAGAAGGAACAAGAAGGGAAAGGATCAGATTTGTTACAGTACAGTAGCTTCTTGTTGTTTTTACATTGTTTCTTGTGGATTTTACTTGGTAGAAGGTTATTTCTTTTCTTTCTTACTACTTCTAAGGGGCTAGCAGGGTATTGTTTTGGGGCTGTTGGAATTTTGAAAACTGTTTTGGTGGCTATAAGTGGACTCATTTCTTTGATGGTTCACTGTGTAGCAGGCTGCATTTGTAAAGGCCTATTTCTTCTGATTTAAAACCTATTTGGTGTGATTTAACTGGGGCTGTTTCTTTGAATCAGAGACCTATATCTTCTATTTTCAAGCCTATTTTGATGTGTTGTTGGTGAAGCTGTTTGAATTGGAGACCTGTTTCTTTTGGTAGCAAACCTATTTTGGGGGCTTTGAGTAGAATTGTGATTCATTTTTGCTGGCTTTACTAGCTGCAAAGGTTAGTGCATAGTGGGGGAAGGGTGTTAATGGTCTGACCAGGGGCCTCAGCTACCTGACTGTTTCTGGAAGACTTGGGTTGGTCCCACCCCCAACCCCTCACCCCACCCACCTCTGGTCCATAATTTCCTTTATACCAGGGGTTCTGACATCACTTCCTCAAACGGGCAAAGGATACACACCTTTCATAGCAGACACAGACATCCAGGAAAGGAACAGCAGCGAGTGAAGAGGTGACTGCTATCTCAGTGGAAGGGAAGTAACTGCAAATCTAGGAGCTTTCATTGTTACTTCTTTGCATTGCTATTGCATTGTGGAAAGGAGGAGTAGGAGTTTGAAGAAGGTTGTGCAATAGCTACTTAAAGTCTCTTTTTGAGTTTGGATAGGAAGGTTAGGAATATAAAAGGCAGTTGCTCAATCTATCTAAACGTGTACAACAAAGGGGTAAGGGAAATTAAGAAAAGAATGTTTTGCACTGATAGAGGGGGGAGACTTGGGAGAGTGTTTGGTATCCTGCATCTGGAAGGGTGGGGGGTCACTGGTGGGCAACGACAGCAATGGGTAGGGTGGTAGGCTGCAACAACTGTGGTGCACCAATCTTTCTAAAAATTGCCTGGAGTGTGAGAGAATGTTTAGTGTGCAACCACACAGAGAAACTCAGAAAGGAGATTGAGGGTCTGCAGGAAGAACTAAGACAGGCAAGGCAGACTGGGGGTGGGTTTAACCCAATACTGGAGGGAGGAAGAATGGGAGATGAGGGGGTAATTTAAGCCAACAGAGGTGAGGAGAAGGTCAGAAGAAGGAAGCAGGGACAAGGTGCCCAGGCCAGGAAGAACAATTGCCGGGGAAACCAGGTCAGGAGACAAAAAGACGAATGGAAGGAGGAGATAGGGACTTGTGAGGGGAGGTGAAGAAGTGGCAAAAGTCATGGAGTGGAAAGGAGAGAATAGGTTACTATGAAGAGAGAGGGAGCGGGCATTTGTGAAGGGTCTTCAGAAAATAGTTTTGCACTGCTAGACAGGAAGAAGGTGGAGGAGGGAAATGATGAAATGATGAAATTAGAGGAGTAATTGATAAATACCTGGACCAAACCAGAGCAGGGAAAGTTCTGCTGGGAGAATTGCAACAGGGGAAAAAGGGGGAAATAATGTGCAGGAGGAAGAAAAGGAGCCAGAAATGAGAGAGGGAGATGAATGGAAGCAAGCAGGGAGTAAGCATGATGGAATCTTAGTACTGGGGGACTCAATACTAAGAGGAGTCAGGTGGGGTAGCAAGGGGGAGAGGCATAGTCGCATTTGGGTGGAGGTCATGCCAGGAATGACAGTGGAAAGGGTGGGACAATCTGTTCTGAAATATGCTAGAAGGGGTAGGGACAAGCCTCATTTAATTATACATCTTGGGACGAACGACCTGGCTGACAAGACAGTAGATATAGTCCAGAGGAGGTTTGAGGAACTAGGACAATTATCTGAGGGGGCAGGAAGATCAGTAGCTTTTTCAGAGATACTTCCAGTGCCCAAGACCAGCACAACAAGAAAGCTGAGAATAGAAGAATTTAACAGATGGCTAAGAACCTGGTGTTGTGCTAAAGGGTATGGGCTGTTGGGGGTTGGGGAGGGACCTGGGAGGACAGTAGTCTCTGTGCCAAGGACAGACTACACTTGAGTGAGGAGGGAAAGAAAGTGTTGAAACAGAGGATGGAGGAGTACATGAGGAGTAGGGAATTTAAACTAGGGCGGGGGTGGCAATTGGGCAAGAGACATGCAGAGACCACAGGTTGGGAAACCATATGAACTTACCCTCCATAACAGTGACAAAGGACAAATGGCAAGTACTATTGGTGATGCTAGTAAAGGAGGGCAGGATGGGAGGGGGAGAAGGGTGGAAGGTAGTTACTCTTAATGCTAGGAACCTTGGGAGGAAAACTGCAAAGTTACAAGTGCTCATGGCAGAGGGAGAGGTGGACATTGCAGCCATCACAGAAACATGGACCACCCAATACAATGACTGGGATCTGTCTGTACCAGGGTACAGGTTATTTCATAGGGACAGGGTGATTGGGAAAGGAGGGGGTGTGGCACTATATGTGAAGGAAGGACTGAAGTGTGTAAGGGAGGAAGGGGAGAGGGTAGTACGGAGTCAATTTGGATGCAAATCCAGGATTCCAAGAATAGGATTCTTAGAATGGGAGTGGTGTACCGGCCGCCATCTCAGACGGAAGAGTTAGACAGGGAACTAACGGGACGGATCAGGAGGACCTGCGAGACGGGTAGTGTGGTGATTGTGGAGGACTTCAACATGCCAGGAGTGGACTGGAGTACCCCAACAACCAGGAAAAGAAGGTAGCAGGTACTGCTGGATGCCTTCCAGGACAGCTTCCTGCTGTGAATGGTCAGTGAACCAACCAGGTTAGGGGATACCCTTGTGCTGGCAAATGGGGACTTTGTGAGAGAACTTACAGTGGAGGAAGCGCTGTCAGGGAGTGACCACCACTCAGTATGGCTCACATTGGATATGGGCAAGGAAGGAGTGGAATCTGGCACGAGAGTGCTGGACTTCAGGAGGGCCAGAGGTGGGAGATCATAAAGCTGGGGATAGTAGAGGCACTCAAAACATGCTGCAAGGCCCAGAGCAAGAAGGCTAGGACTAAGAAACCAAGCTGGTTGAGCAAGGAAGTCATGGAAAAGGTAAGGAGGAAAAGAGCTGCCTTTAGGAAGTACAAGAAAACAGGGAGAGGGGAGGACAGGGAGGAGTACTTGACAGAATTGAAGGAGGTGACAAGGGCAGCAAGGGGAGCCAAGGCATCTACGAAACTCAGGCTGGCACAAGGCATTAAGAAGGGGAGAAGGACTTCTTCAGGTACATCAGGAGAAAAGAAGCTGTAAGGACCACATAGTAAGGATTAGGAAGGAGGGGTTGGGTGGAAGAGGATGAAAGGCAGAAGCACTAAATGAGTACTCTGCTCAGTATTTACTAAAGAGAAGAGGGGGGTGACACCCAAGGGGGGAGAAATGGCAGAAATGGGGGGGAGGTGTGGCAGATGGGGAAATTATGGAGGGCAGAGTTCAGGAGGGTTTGAAGGCACTGAGGGTGGATAGGGTGCCAGGCCCAGATGGCATCCACCCCAGGGTACTGAAGGAGCTGGCAGAGGTCCTTGCAGGACCTTTGGCAGACCTATTTAATGACTCACTACATCCGAGGTGTGCACCTCAGGACTGGAGGATGGCTCATGTGGTGCCCCCTCCACAAGAGTGGCCCCAAGGATGAACTGAGAACTACAGACCAGTGAGCCTCACATCCTTCATGGGTAAGCTAATGGAGACTATCCTGAAGGAAAGGCTGGAGGCCCTCCTAGAGGCCAAAGGACTACAGGACAGCAAACAGCATGGCTTCATATGGGGCAGATCCTGCCAAACCAACCTGGTGGAGTTCTATGACTGGGTAAGATAGGACATGTTTGTATTTTTTTATATTCTAAGAGGAGCTAGATAACTCACAGAAGGGGTGTGGAGAGACAGAGTTAAACTAATACTTTTGTCTAAACTGTTTGAGAGATATATTATTTTGGGACTCTAGAAAGACACAGCTCTCTGATATAACTTAAGCATTTACATAGGTAATACATTAGATAGAAAAGATCTAACTGTATGCTGGTACGAGTTTGTTCTGTAGTTTTCCTTGTTTTTCTTTTATGTGATTGTGATGCTGTTTGATATAGTGTTCTGTGTTTACATTTTTCTTATTTTTATCATCTTTTAGTAAATAATCTTTTATTCAAAAGACTGCTTGGGTGTCTGCCAGTTCTTTTTGCATGTGACGTACAGATGGTTAAATCTGACAAAACTGTTCAACAGCTTTATAGTGTTACTGAGCTTGAGTAAGGTAAGAATATACCTAAGGTCTCTTATAGAGTTTTAAGGGTCCATTTTGGAAGCCTGATTGGGTGCCCCAGTGTAAGATTGCACTGCAGTCCCCAAAGAGGGTATGTATCTGAGCCTGTACATTGGGTATGCTAGCATAAGGTTCACAGTTTGAATCCCCCAGAACTTGAGACTAAAGGTGATTTGGACCCAAAAGCAGAGAGGAGGGTTACCCTGTCTGTTACCTGTTCACACTATTGCGCTCTGAGGTTGGCACTGTGGGAGCAGAGGGCCTGACCTGCTGAGTGTGTTTGTGACACCCCCTAGTGACCCTACCCACCTTTAAGCAGAACAATCCTCCCTCTCTGACTTTGTTTATGCTTTTCAAGTACTTAAGGTATCTATCATTTCCCCCTTTTCCTTTCTCTCCTCCAGTGAGTACATCCCTCAATCTTTCCTCATAAGGCAACTCCTCTAGTTCCATGATGATATTTGTAACCCTACACTGCACCCCATCCAGTAATCTCACATGCTTCTTGAGGTATGGGTAGCAGTACTGTATACAGTACTCCAAGTGCTGCCTCACCAGTGATCTACACAAGGGCAGGATGACCTCCTGCTTTCTAGAGGTGGTCCCTCTGGCAATGCACTCTAGCTCACTTCAATTGCTTACTTCAATTACCACATCACTGGCACAGCAGTTCGACACCTCCAGCATTGACTATTGGGCCTGTTCATGTGGTGCCCTCTCTGGAACCATTGGCATCTGCCACGTCCGCCCATGGTTCAGACCTCATTGAGGTTGAGGAAGAGTATCACCCTGACCTTTTCCTCCCTGAGGAGAGGAATTGGAGGAAGAGGCCTATTTCACTGACAGGTCCACTGCCTCTTCCAGAAGTGGGGGTTCTGAGGGCCCTACCCATCAGTTCCCCCTTGAGGACTGTAGTTTTTATGGCTTCATGAAACAGCTCCAGTCTGCCATGGGGTTCTAGACTGAAGAGAATGATGCCACCAGGAGGAACATGGTGGCATTCCTGGTGATTCCTGACTCCCCATCCAAAGTCATCCCTCCCTTGCTGCCAGCCTTGAAGGATGAGGTTCAGGCAGTCTGGCACAGATCCCACTCTGTGCCAGCTATGCCCTGGAAGGCAGATCACCTATATCATGCCCACTTGGACAAGCCATTTTATTCCGCCCAACCAGAGATGGACTCGGTGGTCATAAAAGCTGCCCATGACTGTTCCAAGGTGAATAAGCACCATAGCTCTCTTCCTCTGGACAAGGAATCCAGGAGGTTGTATATGTGGAGCAAAGGGACCTTTGCCTCTGCCACCCTGGGGCTCAGGATTTCCAATTACCTTTCCCACATGGTCAAGTACCAGAATACTGCCTGGAGGAAGGACAAGATGGCTACCCAGGCCCTTCCGGATGGGGCATAGAAGCAGGAGCTTCTCAAAATACTGCAGGGAGCTGAGTATCTGGACATTGCAGCCATAACTGAGACCTGGTTTTCAGAGCACCAGTCATGGGAGATGGTCATTTCAGGGTTCAAATTGTTTAGAAAGTATATAAAGTAAAAAAATGGGTGAGGAGTAGCTCTATATGTGCGAAAGCATATTAGAGCTTACAGAGATTCTAAGGGAGCAGAGAGGGACAGAGGATCTGTGGGTAATGCTCGAAAGAAAGAATGAAGATTTCATCAGTGTGGGAGTTGTTTACTGGCCCCTAACACAGGGAGAGGGAGAGGGAGATGGAGAGGGAGAGGAAGAGGGAGAGGAAGAGGATGGGGTGCTGATGAATGGGATTTAGGCCATGGCAAAAAAAGGGGGAGGTACTGTTGGAAGACTTCAAGCTCTCTGATTTGGATTGGAGTCTCCCAGCAGCAAGAACAGCGAGGAGAAGGAAGATTCTGGATGCTCTATAGGGGGCTGAACTCAGACAACTGGTCTTGGAACTCACTCGGGTTAGGCGAGATTAGATCTTGTCCTCACCACTGGGGATAGTGTATCTAGCCTTACAGTAGAAAGACCACCTGGAAAGCAGTGACCACGGGGTTATTAGGTCTGATATGGTGTGATGCCACACAATCACAAAGGTTTTCGATTTTAGGAGGGCAAATTCTGGGAAAATGGCCATAATATAGAGGGAAGTCTTGGTAGGCATATGAGAACTACAAGGGGTGGAGGAAATGTGGGAGGTTATAAAAGGAGGGATTGAAACTGCGTCAAGCCTCTGTGTGAGACAGATTCAGAAAGGGAAGAGGGGACGTAAGCCACTATGGTTCACAAAAGAGGTGGCAAAAAGGTCAAGGCTAAGGATAGGGCCTTCGGGAATTACAAAACTAAACAGATGGAGAGGAACAGGGCAACCTACCAGAAACTGCAGAGGTAGGTGGGGAAAGAAGTTAGGAGAGTCAAGGCTAAAACAGAAGAATGGATAGCCGAGTCAGCCAGTAGGGAGATAAATTATTCTTTTGATATATTGGGTAGAAGAGGAAGGGCAAGGGGGGATTCTCAGGCTGGTGGGGGAAGGAGGAGTCCCAGTTAAGGAAGACAGCCAAAAGGCTCAGGTTTTGCAGGAGTACTTTAGCTCTGTTTTCACAGTTGAGAAAGAGGAGGACAAGGCCATAATTAAAGAGAATGGACTTATGGGACTGGAGGTGGACATAAGACCCTTCACCTCAGATAGGGTCAACAGGGAGCTGGCTAGGCTCAGGGTTGACAGGGCCATGGGGCCTGATGCTGTGCACCCTGGCTACTGTGTGAGCTCAAGGAGTTTCTGACAGACCCCCCGGATGCCCTGTACAACAGATCACTTGAGACAGGAGGGGTACCAAGAGACTGGAGGGTGGCTAACGTGGTCCTGATACACAAGGGGAGTAATAAAGAGGAGCCAGGGAACTATAGGCCCAAAAGTCTCACCTCTGTGGCTGGCAAGGTAATGGAGACACTTGTCAAGGAAAGAATTGTGGATTTCCTGGAAGACAGGGGGTTGCAAAACCAGAGACAATGTGGGTTCACCAGGGGTAGGTCCTGTCAGACCAACCTGGTAGAATTCTTTGATGAGGTGACCAAGGTGCTAGACCAGGAAGGGGTGGTTGATGTGGCTTACCTGGACTTCAGGAAGGCCTTTGATACTATCCCTCATTGGAGGCTGGTTACAAAAATGCAGAACCAAGGGGTGGGGACCAGAATAGAGAAATGGGTGGAAAACTGGCTTAGAGATAGAAACCAAAGGGTGGTGGTGGATGGAATTTGCTTGGCAGAGGGGAAGGTGACCAGTGGAGTATCTCAAGGATCTGTGTTGGGGCCAGCACTTTTTAATGTTTGTATAAGTAATATAACTGTAGGGGTAGAAGGAAAAGTATCACAGTTTGCTGATGATGCTGAACTAGGTAACAGGGTGGATGTTAAGGGAAGGGTGGATAGGATGAGGGCAGACTTCAGGAAATTAGAGGAATGGTCCAGTAAGTGGAAACTAGGGTTCAATGCAAAGAAATGCAGAATAATGCACTTGGGACATAGGAGATCCTATATCCAGAGGGACAGAGACAGGGTGGAGATAGTGCAGAGATAGGCGTCAGTGACCAGGACAATGCAGGGTATGTAGGGGAAGTCATATGAGGACAGACTTGGGGAATTAGGCCTCTACTCCCTGGAAGACAGGAGAAGGAGGGGTGCTGTGATTGAGACATTTAAATACGTAGGCCAGGTGCCGTGTGCCGGTGGGCCACTGCCCCTCTGTTGACCCTGGTACAGGTTAAGGGGCCTGGGTCCTGCTATGGTAGCAATTGGGGGTTCTTTCCCAAAGTTATGAATAATAGCATGGTGCCTCTACCCAGAGTAAGTTGTAAGTGGGCCAGGTGACTGATTGGTACAGCCCCCTGGGATACTGCACCTACCCACCTCCCCAACCAGCCACCCCACACACGAGATCCCCAGCAACCTTTTCCAACCAAATACCATAAATCCATCAGAAGGCAAAATGCAATGAACCTCTCTAACACAGCAGCTTCAACAATCAAACTCACAGCTTTATTGGGGGGTAGGGGTTAGGAAAGGGGTACCTGGATGAGGAGTAGATGTGGAATAAAAAAAAAGAAGAGTCAGTGGCAAATTGCAAAACATTAAGCATAAGGCCCATAGGCCAGTCCACAACCTTGCTGTCCACCCCCACTGGTACCACTGTTACACCCTGAGTAGTCCCTGGGGTAACCACCAGTTGCAGGCCTGGATGTTACTATGGGTTGGCTGGTTGTTGGGGCCCTGAAAGGTTGAGAAAATGTTTGAATTGAGAATCACACTCCCGTTTCAGAATCCAGGAACCAGGTCCTGAGTAGTCACGGTTTGTAGGTCTCAACAGTGTTTGGAGTAGCCATTTCCAGATGTCCTGGAGTGTGGAGCTCTGCTTAATTCATGCAGACATGGGCAGAAGGGAGGATGGATTCTGTTCCCTTAGCAGGCTGGATCTTGCTTGAAGATCTTGCAGCTTGTCCCCTTGATAGAAGATCGGGCCGGTTGTCACCTTCAGCCATTTCTGGCCCATTGCAGAGCTTGGTGACAGGTCCACACCAGCCCCAGAAGGCCCAGACGCGGGAGTGGCTCCACGGCCTGGCTCCCCACAAGTGTTGTAGGTGCCCTAGCCCCCCAGCAAACACCGGTAACCTCCTGAGACAGTGGGTCCCACTTAGAAGGGGTTAACCGGTTCCTTCCCTGGCTCTGGGTGAGGACTCCTAAGCAGTAGGAATACCCTGCAGTTCCTGTACTGAATCTGCAAATGAACTGGCAACAGACAACTCTCTTGGATAACAGCAGTAACAGTTCGCTATGGATTCTAGCCTCTGAGCAACAACCTCAGCTGGAACTTGGGCCACAGCACTTCACAGGGGGTTCGGAACTAACAGGCCTCTGCTCACCCTTGTGTGCTTTCGGGTCCTAAAAATGTCCACAACAGTTTATCTTCAGCCTCAGCTGGGACACAGCTCTCGGCCACTTCGCTCTGTTCACACAGCAAATTTACAGAATCTGGCTGGCACCCTGCACCTGAGATGCTTTGCCACTTCAATCTCTTAAACAGAGTCCCAATACTTAAAGTGGTTCCTCTGCAGGAACTGTTCAGTTTTCAATCTGCAATCCACAACACAGTTCTATTGGATCAGTTCCATACACAGTACAGGGTCTCTATAACACTAATCCTCTCCAATCCAGACAGCACAATTCACAGTACCTCTCATTTTCTTTTCTTCTGATATTCCTTTTCTGCAGTGGCAATTTTAAACGGAAGCCTGAGCAAGGCCTCTCACAGTCCAAATCCACCTACACAGAATCCTCCTGACTTGAAAAGAGCCTGGGAACTGATACCCACCAAGTACCTGGGTTTTCACTCGAGATTCCAGTCTCTTGATTGTCTGTTCAAGCTGATCAGTCATCAGTAACCATAGAGATCAATATTTCCTGATTTCTCATTGGGGCATGAATTAGGCGCCTGAATTAGTCGCCACCTTCTCTCAGAAGTCCTTTGTCACAGTTTATTGGGTACCCAGTTATCTCACTGGCTGCTTGGAAGGGTCAAAGCATTACAAACATGGCTGCCCCCTTTCAGTGCTGTACAGCCCTTACAGAAATATAAGTGTGCTGCGTACATGCAGAATGCATGCTTAATTGTGCAATGTTTGCATACGGTTCGCATACACAAAGTGAACCTTTGTGAACCAGGTCTAAAAAGTACATCAGGTTCGCATGCTGCAAGCTTGACATGTGTGCAGCAGGTAAGCTGGTGTGAACATCTAAAAATCACATCAGGTTCACATGTTGCACGCTTGCCATGTGTGCAGCAACTAAGCTGGTGCAAATCTCATCTAAAAAAAACACATCAGTTTATATTTCTTGTACTACTGCTAGCAATTAGAGCCATTAAAATACCCTTTTCATTGATTTCCCATTAAAATTAGGCAAACTCATTAATTTTGATCCTTTTGCAAGTTGTTTAATGGCTTTTGATTATTATCATTAAATTGTCATTAAGTTGTAAAGTATTGTTTGCTTTCTGCATTAAATGACTTGGATAAAGTCAGCCAACATCCCCATTCCAGATGTGTGAAGAGGGGCATCTGTGTTGTGAAGCCTAACCTTTTTGTTTTGGACCATGCAAATCCACTTGCATATTTAGTGCTACTAATGTGTTTCTCCATGACTGTTATGGCTCACTTACTTTTCCTTTGTCATTCTGCATGGAGCATACAGGAAGTGGCGGATATGAATACAGTGCAGAGCTTCAAACAGGCTTGGGATAGATATAAGGGAGCAATACAGACGAGTATGAACAAATAGGCCATTATCAGAGTAAAGGC
Organism: Neoceratodus forsteri; assembly: GCA_016271365.2. NCBI lineage: Eukaryota > Metazoa > Chordata > Ceratodontiformes > Ceratodontidae > Neoceratodus > Neoceratodus forsteri. The sequence goes on along the minus strand of CM028132.1, from coordinate 814,621,811 downwards.
CTATGGCATATTCATAAGGTAGAAAAAATGGGCAGACTGGATGGGCCTTGCAGTCCTTATTTGCCGTCAACTGTTTCTATGTGTCTATATACAAAATGGCCATGCTCAGCACTCTTTGCGCTGAGTAGGGTCTTGGAAGCATGCACCATACCTGACATTTTGTCACTGATATGAGGGACATGGACACTCAAAATGAGAGAAAACAAGGGATACTAACCCTCACAATGATCAGGACACATCCTGTGGGGGTACCCCCCTGGCTTAGTGCTGGGAAGAATCTCCCTTGCTCCGGCTAGACAGATGAAGAATCTGGGCCTGATCCTGGACGATGGCCTGACATTTGATGCTCAGGTGTTTGCGGTTCTTAAAAGTGGATTTTATCGTCTTAGGAACATTGCCTGGATCCAAACCCTGATCCTGCCTGAGGCCCTGACTATGCTAGTGCATGCTTTCGTCATGTCCAGGCCAGACTACTGTAATGCCCTGTACCTAGGGTTATCTGGAGGCAACCTCCGCCGGTTGCAGCTGGTGCAGAACACGGTGGCAAGACTGTTGACGGGTGCAAGAAGGAGTGATCATATTACCCAGGTTTTCCACGAACTGTATTGGATGCCAGCCAGGTGGAGGATTGTCTTCAAGGTAGGGCTCATGACCTACAAGACCCTGCATGAAAGGGGGCCGGTTTATCTGCAAGATCTCCTTGTCCCCTACCGACTGTCCTGAGCACTCTATTCTGATGAGGGCTGCCTCCTTAGAGGTCCCAGGGCTAGACTGTGGCACTTGGGAAATCGTGTGTTTTCAGTGGCTGTGCCTACCCTGTGGAACTCCTTGCCTGGTTATCTTAAGGAGGACTCCTCGTTATAAACCTTTAAAAAGGGTCTTGAGACATACTTGTTCCAACAGGCTTTTAATTGTTAGTATTTATTGGATTATATTAAATAGGATGGATAGTTTTAAATTGTTGACTACTAATTAAATTTATGTATTTTATATGACCGTTGTTTACTTGTATTGCATTTGTATATACAGCGCTCCGAGTTCCCAGAAAGGGGTGCTTTATAAATAAAGTATCTATCTATCTATCTATCTATCTATCTATCTATCTATCTATCTATCTATCTATCTATCTAAACATGGAAATACAGTACCTCAGAACACAGTGGACAACATTATATTTACTTGTACTGATGTTAGCCCCTAAGAATTAATTTCTACCATAAAGAAGGGGTACCTTTTATGTAGGGCAGAGGGGGGGGCAGTTGCCCCCTCTCCGCATTTGTGCCTAGGTTGTTCTTAAGGTGTGGCAATAATAATCTTTTGCACAATAAGTGACCCCCTGGCCTGTGTTGCACTCATGCTGCAGGTGCACTCCTGACTTGGACTGAGTCTATATTGTGTTGTCCACTTTCTCCACCTAAGGATGGGACAATCCTCGAGGACACTTCCTCATTCAGATACCTTGGGGTATGGTTGGACCAGCACCTCAACTTCTCTGGCCACATCGACGCTATCCTGAAAAAACTGCACCCCAAGCTTGGTGCCCTATACAGGAACCATAGCTGCATCCCTCCTACGGCGCAGTGTGAACTGGTCCAGAAAATTATACTTCCCATTTTTGACTACTGTGATGCAGTCTATGGTGCTGCAACCAAATCCTCCTTGACCAGATTGGACTCTCTCTTTAACTCCTTCTGTTCTTTTGCCCTTGATGCCCCATCTCGTTCTCATCATTGTGACCTCTACCATGCATGCCCTGTCCATTCCCCTGCTTGTAAACAGGCACATTTCTCATTGTGCTAAACTCGCTTCTAAATTTTGGCTTGGAGAACTCCCCACTTACCTCTCATGCTCCCTCTCTACCTCTCAACCTCCCTCCCATTCCCTCAGATCCGCAAATACTCATGCCTTACTGGTTCCCCACCATTCCACTCTCATCGGACAGACTAGTTTCTTCTATTGCTTCCCGAAACTCTGGAACTCTTTACCCTCCCAAATATGGCACTCCTCCTCCTCCCTTGCCTCTGCCATACATAACCATCTCTCCTCTAGCTGCTCCTGCTTTAATCCTCCTTAAGTTCCCTCTCATGAGTCTGTTTCCCAGCTCTATACCCACCCCCACCCATAAAGCCTCCCTTGCCTATACCCTGTCTCATTTCTGCTCCCCTCCACCTTATCTTCTTTGACTAATTATCCTTGCCAAAGTTCTTCCTACTTGCAGGGTTCTCAGTGTCCTGGAGGGGGCTAGTTCTAGCATGTTTTTCTCCTTCCTTCCTTTCTCCCTCACATCTACCCATGTTCCCTATCTACTATCCCTCTGTTATTCATCTGCCCCCCACCATCTTCCTTCTCACCCTAATTGTCTTCATCTGGTTCTGCCCCGGCAGGGTTCTCAGCATCCTGGGGGGGTTAGATCTAGGCAAGACTTGCCCCTCCCTAACCTCCTCCCTTTTCCTTCTCAACTTAAATTTCTTCACCTGATTCTGCCCCAGGCAAGGTTCTTCAGCATCCTGGAGGTGTTAGACCTGGGCATAAATTCTCTCCTCTCCCCTAACTGCCACCTCTCCTCTCATTTCTCTCCTTTGTACCCCATTGCACCTATATAAACTGCCCCTGTCCCTATATGTCCAAGGTAAACTATTGTCTGCCAGAACTACTACCTCAGCCCACCCTAGATTGGTTCTAAATTACCTCACTCAACTGTGCTTAGTACCTGTTACTGGTAATAGTACTGACCCCCACTGTCTTCATGTTTCTCCTTTCTCTAGTTAGACCCACCATTCCCTCTTACTCCTCCTTTCACTAGCACTTTAATTGTTTAAATGTATTGTTTTTACCTGTTCTTAATTATAACGCCAATCCACCAATGTGTTGGCGATATTGTTGTTCTAGTCTCTGTACCATATCCCTCATGTATGTTAACTGTAACTGTATGCATAATCACTGTTTTTACTCACTTGTAACCCCCCCCCCCCAGTTCACAGTGGGAGACAGCAATTTGTTGTTCAGTGTACCTTCCTGGTGAAACACTTCAATTAATAAATAAAAATAAATAAACCTATTAGCATCACACATGACGTAGAGGAGTTCCAGTCAAGCAAGAGCACACAAGTCACATGACTGGGACACTGTCTTTCCTGCCATGGAGTAGACAGGCTGCACACTACAGCTTGGAGGAGTCAGTGAGCACAGAACTCTCAATAGCAGTGTTGTGGTAGCAGATCCTCCAACTGTACCATTTTAACCGGTAAAGTATCGCATTTCTAACACTGGTACTGGATCCTGCCTAGTTCTTACCATGTACCGAATTTTCAGCCACCTCCTGAAATACTTTTAATTTTTCCCAAAATCTTTATTCTGTGTCTGCTCAGTCAGTTGTCATGAGTGCTGGCACAGTCCGAGGGGAGTGTCTGATGGTCACCATGGTAACCATTTAGTTTGACATGATGTGGAGCCACTGGCAGAGGGCTCTATGCTGTGTGACCCCCGGAGTAGCTGAGAGTGCTGCAGCCTTTCCCATGACTCTTGACTTGGCAGGTGTGACAGTGTCTGTCAGGAGATACTCCCAATTGCATCAAAGTATCACTGCTGTCTTGCTGCAGCCCGAGCTGTGAATGCACTGTATGCAATTAAAATTAACCAGCACAGTCATTGTTGTCTAGTCTGGACGGAACATCGGGACCACATCTCCTCGATCCATTTGTGAGTCTTTGCATGTTGGGTTTTGGGGTAACTGTCAAATGACTGACCAAGTGGAGAGACGTGGATCATCCCTGGCCCCTCAACATCACTGGCAGTGGAAGTGCTGCACTAGAGAGGAGCCTTCATATTCAAAACAGTGAGACACAGAGCAGCTCAAGCTGCATTAAGAGGCATGCAATCTCAGAACTCTTCCAGGATTTAGTTGACAAGTTATGTTACTGTAAGAATTATAATTCTGTCTCTGGAGGTCATTATGTCTGAGGAATGGCCCCCGACTGAGGAACTTAGATCCCGTAGGGTAACCTAATGTTTTGTTTAGGGCACTGTAACAAGGCATTCAGGGGTTAGAGTGCTGCTGAACCATAATGCTTGGTGCAGTAGTGCTGTTTCAAGCTGCTCAGCTGACTGACCCACATTATGAGGCAAGGCAATTTTATTTTTAAGGCACCCAATCCCAAAGGCTCTGGGCACCATACACAATATAATAAAATACATACAAATACTCTTAGAAGCAGCAGGAAGTTAAAATCAATACTCAATAATTAAAATGAACTATAGTAAAGACAGGGTTGGAAATAAGTTATTCATTAAATGCCTGGTTGAAGAGGTGGACCTTAAGCCTCTGCTTAAAAACACCAATCGAGAGGGCCTCCTGGACTGCAGGTGGAAGCGTGTTCCACAGGGTTGACCCACAGACACTGAAAGCTTGATCATCAGAAGTCCCCAAGGAATGTCCCTTATCTTATTACACCAAATTGCTTTGTTGCACAATGTGGAAAAGTTGCTGATACTCAGAATTAAAATCAGTCATGTATATGAGATATACAGGGCCCTTGGAATACTCATGGCAAAAGTGGGGGCGATAGTCACCCCCCCCACTCACTGCAACACAGAAGTGTACCTATTTTGATCTGTCAAATGTTGGAGGGTCTGTGGCGGCATATTTTTGTTGGTCTACTCTTAGTGAGCCTCCATCTCCCATGGTGGCTGAAAGGGCTGGAGGTGAACTAGAAGCTAACTTGAGACTAGACTACCTACTTACTCTACTAGGTTCATCTCACAAAAATAAACAGTGAAGGCCCCCCGTGGCAGCAAGCTAGGCCTCACAGCAGCAGTGACAGCGGTGCTGGTGGCCTTAGTAGGCCTTGATCATTGGCCTATATTTAGACTTCAGAAAGGCCTTTGATTTCGTGCCGCATGGGAGGCTGGGGGGGAAGCTGGAGTACATAGGGGTGGGAACAAAGATGGTCAATTGGATCATCAACTGGCTGGATGGTGGGCAGCAGAGGGTGGTGGTGGTGGGGGGAACTCCCAACACCGAGGGAGGAGATGAGCAGGATGCCACAGGGATCTGTACTTGGACCAGTGCTGTTTGGAAGATTTATAGCGGATATCTCATATGGGATACAGAGTAGGATCAGTCTGTTCACTGATGATACAAAGATGGGAGCTGTGGTGGATGACATTGAAGGGTGGAAGGGGTTCCAGGAAGACCTGGTAAAACTACAGGAGTGGTCAGAAACATGGCAGCTGGGGTTGAATGCCAAGAAGTGCAAGGTACTGCACTTTGGAGCTAGGAACCAGGGGAGGAGCTATCAGCTGGGAGGGGTGCAGCTCGAAAGCATAGCAGAAGAAAAGGATCTGGGTGTGCTTATAATGGACAGCATGAAGAACTCAGCCCAGTGCAGGAAGGTGGTAGCAAAAGCCAACGGGATGCTAGGGTGTATAGCAAGAGGAATCTTCTCCAGAAATAGGGAGGCTATCCTTCCTCTATACAGGTCTCTGGTCAGGCTGCACCTGGAATACTGCATGCAGTACTGGCACCTGTTCCTGAAGAAGGATATAACATTTTTGGAGGGGGTGCAATGGAGGGCAACAAAGATGATACAGGGCTTGGAGAGGAAGTCCTATGAGGAGAGACTGGGTGAGCTGAACATGTACTCCCTGGAGGGGAGGAGGGATAGAGGGGATATGATTTAAACCTTTAAATACCTTAGGGGTATAAAAAAGGGTAATACAGAAGGGATTTTCTGGATTAGAAGAGGGAGGGATATGAGAGGGCATCAGCTAAGACTAGAGGGGGGAAGATTCAGGAGGGAAATCAGGAGACATTATTTCACAGAACAGGTGGTGGACAGGTGGAATACTCTGCCTGAGGAGGTGGTTTCCTGTAGTACAGTGGGTAGATTTAAGAGGGGGTGAGACAGGGTGGAGGGGTTATGATGAGAGTGGTGAGGGTGGGACAGCTGCAAGATTAGGGTCTAGCTGCACAATCAAGCAGACTTGATAGGCAGCAAGGCCTGCTTCTGCTGGCATATTCGTATGTTTATATGTAGTGTAGTGCAGCAGCAGCCATGGCAGCAGTCAAGCAAGAAGTAAGCAACACAGGTTGGGTGGGTTCGGTTGGTGAGGTAACTTGGTCGCAGACCACGTTGGGGACCTGGGATGACTGGTTCTAGCATCCAGCTTCTGGCATAAAGAAGGAGGAGGAATGGACTGAAAACTGGGCTGGTGGTACACTGGGCTAGACTGCAGGTTCTGGCCAGATGGCCGGGTAAGTAAAAGTAAATCTTTTTTTTACAGGGAGATTAGGGAAGGAGGAAGGACTGAAATATTGATGTGTTTTTCACATTTCTGCACCTTTGGGCAACTTCATGACATACAGTATATGGAATGGGTATTAAATGTAATGAAGTTGGGGAGATAAACTGGGACAAAGGTTTTTTTGGGGGGGGTTCAGAACTTTAGCAAGGAAAAAAATGGTTAGTAACTGGGTGGGTTTAAGCCCAAATCTGATGCACTGCTCTGGGGTATAGACAGATGAATCTTATACATTTGAGTTTTTCCTGATTTACATATCACTTTTCAATCACAACAAATACATTTTACCTTTTATAGACATTCCAGAGCGTGCTCCTAGGGGCTAACTAGCACCTGGCCTCCACTGGTTGTTGCCTCCCCTCTGCTGAAATCTGAAATGGCACTTCTGCCATAAAGTCTAAATTTACAGGACATCCTCTATGTGAGCAGCATGTTTTCCATGAAGGATGGATGAGGGGCAAAACAGTTTTAGGGGTAAAATGTGGGCTGTCCCTTGAATTCAGGGACAGTTGAGTGGTATGGTATTTACAGACTATTGGAGCCCCATTATAGACAGGCTTATGCCCCCCCCAGTGAAGCTCACCTCCACATCCCCACGCTCAGGCACATTATGACATAGGACAAGGGAGAGTACAGGGACGTGCCCCATAGAAATGAATGAGGGTATTTTTTTATTACTATTTTATACAATATTGATGGAGAGTTGGTGATTAATGATGGCCACCACTTGATTAACGAGGGCCTTGTTTGCAGAACACTGCCGGTCATTATTCTCCAACTTGACATCATAATGTATAAAACAGTAATAAAAAATAACTCAATTCATTTCAAGGGGGTATGCCCCTGCACTCTGACCCTGGACAGCATCTCTTAAAGACTCCTACCTCCGGCTCTCTAGTACTCAGGTTAGAGACTCTTGACTTATATCTATATTTGGTGGGTTGTTTGTAGCAGTGTGGCCGCATCCGCTACAATGTGTGTGCATGGGGGGGGACTGGCCGTGTGGGTGGGCTGTCAAGTTATTGCTACTTTTGTATTTGCCTCTTAAAGTCTTTTTGCATGGAAACATTCAAAACGATGGAAAGAAAATGGTGGAGTATAGGCCAGACAGAAGTAATTAAGTAGTTTTTTGAGTAAGTGTGTGTATTGGGGGTGGGAAGAGCCACATGTGCTTCCATTGGTATGTGTGCTACAATTCGGCTGTGCAGCTGAGATGAGGGAGGGACAAGAAAACTAAAAAGTGTATCAGTAGCTATAAACATGCTACATGTGTGCAGATTTTTAAAGAAGTACAAGAGAACCATATGTATGCAGGCAGTATAGCTTAGTGGTTAAAGGCACTGAACTGCAAACCAGGAGAACTGGAGACCTGAAGACCTGGGTCTGAATCTCATCAACCTTCACTTGTACACTGTATGATGCTGACCAAGTCACTTAACTTCTATGTGTACAGTTATCAGTGACCACTTGCATTTTGCACGCATGCCACATGCATGCAGTCTTTTCCAGTTTAACATAAAACGCATGTTTTCCACATTTGCTTGCTGCACGTGTGCCACATGCATGTAATTGGTTCCAATTTAACATTTAAATCATGCTTGCAGCATGCATATCACATGGGTAGCTTTATGTGCGCAGCATGACATTTCATACAATTATTTCTGTAAGGGAGCAGTCCTCACAGTTCCCACTTCTAAGTCCGGTGCTTCCAAGATAAAAACTTTTAATGTATAATCTCCCCACAGTATTGTAGCCCCTACTGTGCCCTTTTAAATGAGCCCACTCTTGGGCACATACACTTAACAGTCTCCTTGTCGCCGCTGCCGAAATACTGTCCCCCCAGGCGGCAGGCAGCATCTTAATAATATTCATCGGGGCTCATACGTATTCATGAGCCCTCGCTATTCAGCCCCTATTTAACTTTATTTTCAAACACTGCTGGGGCTTCTGCCCAGCTTCCCCAAGGCCACCAGTCCTAACTGAGGTGGTGATGGGCACTGGGAACACTGATACACTCCCCGATCGACCACAAATCTAGTGGTCAGCACATCAAGCTCTTTTAACACATGCATGGTCGCCGGCAAGTCCAACAAAACACTGTTGACTCGTGAGCAAGGATTTAAGCCCAAATGGAGTTAAAACAAATACAGGGCTGCTTTGGGGGGAATCTGGGGCAGCAGAAAACATGGGGGACCTACATGGACCTTGCATGGGGGGGCAAGGAGCCAGCAGCAGTCAGAGATGGGGAAATTCAGGTAAGCCCCCAAAGGGGTGGGGTTACACTCCCCCGCGAATGCTTAGCTTCCATGCCAAGCCTAAGGATAAAACACTTTAACTGTTTAATATTAACACTCAATAACATTTCTAACTATACACCTGAATCTCATCTGTTATGTCACAACTGCTTTAGGAACAGGAAAACATTATAACCGGAAAACATTATGTACATTTCAGTAAATACCTTTTCCCATTAATAGCCCCATGCCACTTGAAACATGGCACCCATATGCTAAGGCTGTCATCTCACAATAGACTTGGACCCACATAGTACACTGCTCTATCTAGCATCTTTGAAGTACCCTTTCACCTCCCTTTCCTTCTCCTGATCACCCTCCCTTGAGACCTAAGGGGTTTAGCACTAACAGGGCATGTGACTATCTTCTGCAGGGACCTGGGGTAATATACACTCCCTTGTGTACTACAAATATGGGTAAATCTGATAGAACCCTCGGGGCATCATAAGTTAACTTTAGTATCGGTCTAACTGTCCTGCCTGACCTCGGGTTTTCTTGAATCTCAGAGCTACCGGCTGCTTCCTGTTAGGGGACAGGTTCCCTGTTATCCCCACTCTGACCAGTATCCTCAGTATCTATTGGACAGGGTGTTCCGGCTCTTCTTCCTCCTTCCCTTCCTGTTCCTCAGGGCTATCTTGGGGCCATTGAGAGGACACATTTGGACCAGTATTTAGTTCCAATATGGGTCCTCCAAAAGGCATATCTGCAGTGGATCTGCTTTGATATCACTCAAAGGACTCAGCCGGACTAGTGCTCAAGTTCCAAGTGGTCCCTCTCTGATGCGTAGCAAGAGCAGCCTCCCCATCCCCACCCTGTTCCCTGGGTACAGCCATATCTACCAATGTTAGAGGCAATCCCTGAAATAACCTGGCTAACTCTGGGGTAGGGTAGAAACTCGGGGAGGGGGTATGATCGCCTCTCTCCTCAGTTTCCCAGATGTCCTGGCAAATTACCGTCCTATCTCCAACCTGCCTTTTTTGAGCAAAGTTGTTGAGAAATTAGTGGCACTGCAGCTTGAGGATCACGTTGTGTTCTCTGACATCTATGAGCCATTTCAGTTGGGTTTTCAGGCCAGACACAGCACAGAAACAGCTCTAATTAGGGTGCATAATGATCTGCTCAGGGTTGGAGATAGAGGAGACAGGTCAGTTCTTGTGCTCCTTGATCTCTCCTCAACATTTGACACGGTGGACCACATCATGCTTCTTGATCAGCTCTGTGAGTTTGTGGACTCACCGGTACTGTCATTAGGCGGTTAGAGTCCTATCTCTCGGATAAGGCACAGCAGGTGGTGATGGGGAATTTCTCCTCCTTCCTAATGCCTCTTTCTTGTGGAGTACCACAGGGCTCGATCTTGTTGTCAAAGCCATTAGCAGTGCACATGCTGCCCCTAGGCAAAATCATTTGGCAAAACAGTGTGGAGTTTCACTGCTATGCAGATTGTGCCCAGCTGTATTTGTCTTTTGCACCTGGAACATCTGGAGCTGTCGAAGTGCTAAACAACTGTTTGGCTAAAATCAAATGACTGAATGGCTGTCAGCTGACTGAAACTTAACCCAGATAAGATGGCGGTACTGTGATCAAGCCTGATCACGGGCATGGTGGGTTGCCTCCAGGAGCAAGCACAGGACTTGACCTGGGGTCCACTTCACTGTCGGCTTCCCAGAGGGTGCAAAATCTGGGCATGATCCTGGACAGCAGACTGACTTTTGAAGATCAGGTGTCGTCTGTAGTCAAAAGTGTTTTTTACCACTTGCGGAACATCACCAGTTGGCTGCTCAAATCCTCTACCTTCTCTACCCTTGGTTCCTGTTACCTCCCTGTTGACTCTGCTAAAACACACTGTATTGATATCCTATGTTTTTCTGATGTTCTAGTTATTTCCCTGAACAATGTTAACTTCACCAACCCTGTATGTGGTAAACTGTTGATCTCATTTGTCCTCCCGTATCCTCAAAAAAAAAACTGTACACTGTTTCTCTGTACTAAGTTGTTATCACTGTATTGTCTTCTCTGTGACGAGGTACCTTTGTAAACGAGCCTCTGGCTCAAAGGTTGTAAACTGATGCTTAATAAATAAATAAAAAAAATAAAATAAATCACCAGAATCAAGCCCTTAATTCCGCCTGAGGATCTGCCGACACTGGTGCATGCCTTTGTAACCTCTAGGCTTGAGTACTGCAACTCTCTTTACTTCGGGGTCATGGGAGGGACCCTCTACAGACTGCAGCTAGTGCAGAATGCAGTGGTCTTGTTGCTGATGGGCCTTTCGAGGTCCAGTCATGTAACCCCGGTCCTGCGTGCCTGCACTGGCTGCTGGTCAGGTGGAGGGTCCTTTTCAAGGTGGGCTTGCTCACCTATAAGGCTCTATATGGACTGGGTCCTGGCTACCTGTCAGAGCTCCTGACACCGTTGACCTCTGCTCGCTCCCTCTGCTCCTCTTCAAGGGGCCCTCCCGGACATTCTCAGGGTTCAGTTCAGGACATCAGGTGACCGTGCATTTAGTGTCACTAGGCTGTCCATGTGGAACTCGCTTCCATCTGCAGTCCAGGAGGCCCCCTCAATCGGTGTGTTTAAGCTGCAGCTGAAGGCCCACCTCTTCAGTCTTGCCTTTGCAGATAGTTGATTCCAGTGATGGCTACCAGTCTGTTTCCCCTGCAACCTAAAGCCTTTGTAAGTCTGATATGCTGTATTTTGAATGTTATTCTGATTTTTTTATTGTATTTTAAGATCTGTTTCTTATGTTTGTTAGGTGCCCTGAGCCTCAGGGAATGGGTGCCCTATAAATACAATTGCCTTACCTTTCCTCATCTGTACTCTTCTCATCCATATATTCCCCGATCCTGAGCAGGCCCAGCCCCTAAGGCATCACTATCTTCCTGCATCCGTCTCCTGTGTGCATCAGCTCGAGTAGTGGGGGGTGGAGGAGGATCTTCCATGGCACTTTCAGTGTCCGTTATTCGGTCGCCAATGGGCAGCATGTGATTCCAATGGATGACTTTGTGCCATCGAGGTTCTCCCTCAGGCCGAATCTTATACACCAGAAGGTCTTCCAACTTTCCCAGAATGACATACAGTGTACTTTCCCATCTGTTGGTGAGTTTGTGCTTTCCTGGTATGCCCAGACAGTGTAACAATGCTCTATCACCTGCCTCCAGATCCTGAACTCATACCTTCTTGTCATAATGATCTTTATTAACTTGGTTCCTCTTGGTGGCCATTTCTGAAGCAAGGTGATAGGCATTGCCCAGTTGCTGTTTTAACTTTCTCACATACTGTAAATAGTCTCCTGCACCAAGACCATAGGTGGAATCTTCGAAACAAAGATCCACAAGCAAATGGGCTTCCCTCCCAAGCATAAGCTGGTATGGAGAGAACCCTGTAGCATCATTTCGGGTACAGTTGTAGGCATGGACCAGGGTGCTCACCTGTTGACTCCAAGTGCATTTGTCCCAGGGATCCAAGGTGCCTAGCATGTCCAACAAAGTCCAATTGAATCTCTTAGGTTAGGGGTCACCTTGGGAGTGATATGGGGTGGTCTGAGACTTTCTGATGCCCCACAATGACAAGAGTTCCTTTATAAGTTGACTCTTGAAGTCATGGCCCGGGTCTGGATGGATCCTCTGGGGGGCTCCATAGTGCACAAAAAATTTATCCACCAATATTTTGGCCACAGTGGAAGCTCACTGATCCTTGGTGGGGTAAACTTGGGCATATCTTGTAAAGTGATCGGTGACTACCAGTATGTTTGAGATGTTACGTGAATCTGGGTCTAGCGTAAGGAAGTTAATGTACACCAACTCCATGGGGCCGCTTGTTCGGATGTTGACTAAAAAGGCCACATTTTGGGGAGTGCTTTCCATTGTATACATCTTCTGCAGCTTTTACAATAGGATTCCACATCTGTTCCCATCTTGGGCCAGTAAAACTGGCTCTTGATCAAGCCCAGGGTGTGCTCAGCACCCAGATGCCCCATATCATCATGCAAGGCCCTTAACATAGTCTTTATATGCCTCTCTGGTAATACCAACTGCTAGTGGGGTGCCCCTTGCTGGTCCTGCATCTCCCATTAAAGCAGTCCCTTCTTTAACCGTAGCTTGGGCCACTCTTGTAATGGAAGTCTAACTGGGGGATAGATGGTGTCCACTTGAGTTTGGTCCCCATTTTGTTGAAGCACTAGAATTATCTCCCTCCTAACTGGACAGGCTCTCTGTTCCCTTTTCAAGTCCTGGGCGGTCAGTTGGGGGAGGGATCTCACATCTAAGGTGGCCAGGTGACAATAGGCAATGGGTAAACAATTCCCCGAGGCCCCCAAACATTCCACCAGGTGGGGGGCATCCTCTACAGGGGAGGTTTCTTCTCTGTCATGCGTCCTACATATGGCCTTCACTACCTGTTCTGAAATTTTTGCCCAGCTAGCATGCTCGTTGGTGTAAGCCAGGGGGTGTCTTGACAGAGCAGTGACATACACATGATTTAGACTGGGATGATACTCCACACAATAATCATAGGTGGACAAGGCTGACAACCACCTGTGACCAGCTGCATCCAATTTAGCAGTGGTCTGCACGTAAGTAAGGGGCTTGTTATCCATCTTCACTGTGATCTTGACCTCATACAGGTATTCACGGAACTGATCCACAATAGCCCACTTTAACGCCAAAAACTCCAGTTTGTGCACTGGGTGTCTCCACTCTGATGGATTCAGACTCTGGCTTGTGAAAGCTACTGGATGCTAGCCCTCCAGGCATTCTTAATATAACACTGCTCCCAGGCCACTGAAACTGGCATCGGTGTGAAGAACGTAGGATTTCTGCCGATCTGCATATGCAAGCACCAGGGCGTGTGTTAGATAATGGATGATATCTTTGAAAACCCAGTCTCTCTTCATTCCATTGGGAGGCAAAAGGTTCTGATAGTCAAAAGAAGCTGGTTTGATTAGCTTTGGCCCCAGGCGAGGTGGTTTTCTTACTTTTGTTGGCAGGTGGATACCCCTGTAGCAGGTTCAATAGGGGCTGGACTACCCTGGTGTAGTCCATCACAAATCTTCAAGAGAATCCACAGAAAGCAAGCAAACCCTGGAGTTCTTTCAAAGTCTGGGGCTTAGGCCAGGTGGTGAGGGCTTCAGTCTTACTGCAATCGGTTTAGATGCCCTTCACAGAAAATATGTGCCCAACGTATTTAACCGAGACCTGAAAGAATTGGCATTTATCAATTGACAGCTTCAATCCAAACTCTTCCAGGTGATCCGATATTTTGAGCAACTGGTCCTCATATTCTTCTAGGGTCTTCCCGAATACAATACTGTCATCTAGATAGATACAGTAGGGGATGCATATGGGCTCCTTGATTCTTGAATGATCCCAGCAGCCATCACCTCCTGACGTCATCAATGTCAGCCGGGGCAAGCCACCTAGATCTCTCCCTGAAAAGCCTCTCATCAGTGAGACATATGTGATGCTGTTCTTCACTCACACACCCCACATCCCATTCGTGTAGAGAAAACACCTTTATCTGGGGGGCCAGTTTCTCTCGTACTTTCTCTTTCCATTCCTCCAGGATAGTGAAGTCACTCAAGTCAAATAATCTAGGATCAATCCCCATGGGGCACCCCCTTGCACTGCAGCATGCTGCACTGCCGTATTGGTGCAGTGTACTCTTGTCAAAGTTTGACTTCTCCTCGCCACCTCTTCCAGGTCTGTGACATTCTTCACCTGTACAACAACCCTTTGGATAGAAGCATGGCTGGCAGAACATGGGGCTTCACCAACAGTCCCACAGGTAACTTGTGTTCCTCCAGGGCATCCAAAATAAACAACTGATTTATCACATCATTCTTCAGCCTCACTTCTCTGGCAATGTTGCACTCTGCATTTGGCGGTAGCACAACTTCATCCCCATCTCTTCTCCATACTATCCCTACAGGGTCGTCGGGATCCTCGGTGGGGTACTTTCCCTTCTTTCTGTAAGCCTCTCTAACCAAGGGGTGAAGTGGCCACTCACCCTTTCAGCCTCTCGAGCTTGGCACAGTTGGGCCAGATGTCCAAGCATGTGCACATTCGTGCCCTCTAGCACAGGGCACTTCATCATAGATTCCAGACTCAGGGCAGATTAAAACCAGGGTCTCTACAGCTTCCCCTACACCAGTCACTTTAGTTGGTAAGGCCATCCACACCTTTATATAGCCAAGGAAGGGATATGACTTTTTGCTAAGTCCCACATGTACAATCCCTCAAGCGGTTATAATTCGACATCTGGCAAGTGCTGATCATACCAGAACTTAAAAATAATGGTGACTTGGGAACTGCTATCAAGAACAACCCAGGTGGAAATTCGGTAGCCCATGATGACGGGAACTGTAGAATGGCGACTGGTCGGAACGGCGACCAAATTACAGTGCCGACTGTGTTTAGCGACTGGCGGATCCCCCCATCCCTGAGGTGTGCCCCCCAGAGTTAGAATATATAAGTGGGGTGTGTATGGGGAGCACAGCCCCTCACAAAGGGGGGTGTGGGGGAAAGCCCCCCCAAGAAAAGATGATTTCCACATTCGGTGCCTATGTGGGGTTGGCGCCGTTCTGACCAGTCGCCATAAAGCGGTCGCCGTTCTGACATGGAACCGGAAATTCCATTGATGGTAATGGTGGTCTCAGTTGATGGTTCCACTAGCTTGCGCATGTCAACTGGAGCCTATGTGGTGGTTCTGACAGCTGAGGCTCCTATATGAGCCATGGAGCTGAACCTGCTATGGGCCCCGGTGCACTCCTTTACTGGGCTCATCCATAGTTTCCCTGATTCTGGGTCGCATTTCCGGGCAGCTTATCTCTAATGGGGGTATGGTTCAGTGGCATCCTACACCCCTTCCTTACATGGCCCTTGCCTCCACACTGATGACATATAATGGGCTCCCAAGGCTGCAGCCTATCTGGCACCACAGGGCAGGTACCTGACACTCACACCAGGGCTCTTTGTGCTATGGGGCTCCATTTTACAATCTGTCCATCGCCCTGGGCCGTAACCAGCATCCCTGCCCTCTCTAGATCAGCTACTCTCCAGGCTAACTCATCTATTTGAGCCTTGTACCCAACCTTGGGAATGGGAGCCTGCATAGCAGAGCCAGCGCTGAATGTCATTGGGCTTACATGAGGAACTGTCCCACTCATCTCTTCAGGTTTGGCTGACCCCTAATTCACTATCAAATTAGCTGAGGTAACCACGTTCCTACATGCCTTCAGTAGGGTCCTCAATTTCTGCATCTCACCAGATGGCATCTCTTGACCTATCTGAGTAGCAGCCACTGAGGACCTCTGTACTCCCCATTGTCCTTGCTCTTCCTCTGCCTCTCTGACCTCTCTCACTAAGGCCCAGTACGGGGGAGGGGGTTGCTTTTCCTTCCTGCTAAATGGAGTTGTAACACCAACAGGGTGGAATGATAGCAGCCTTCACCACATGCTCTAACCTCACTCAGTTCAGGTCTTGTGCTACCACCCCCCTTTCCTAAATACCCTCTGTAAGGCCCTCTCCACTTGGGTCAAGAAAGCAGACAAAGGTTTCACCTCCCACTGGCGAGTGGTTTTGAATTTCCACATGAGGTCCTTGCAGAACTCTGGGCTTCCAAATACACTTTCCAACATGGTCAGCTATACTTGGGCTGGGGCTTCAGGGTCTGTGGCTCACAAGGAGAGTATGACCTCTAAGGCAGGACCACAGAGGCTCTCTACTGAGTGCTTCTGCTTCTCAATCTCAGAGCACTGCCAATCCTGAAATAAAGGGGCGACACAATACATCCAGTCCTCCAGATCATCTTCACTATTTGGGGTGAACTTGAACCCCGAAAACATTCTCAGTTTTCGGTACGATTCAAAGGCCGCTGGCATATGGCCAGGCTGAGGTTTCTTAGTCTTGGGGGTCTTGGAGTGAATCCAGAGCCCCGTTCCCCTTACCCCAGGGAAGTTATACTAAAAGAGGTCACAATAGGCAGAGCCTCAGACAATCCCTCTGCCACCAAAGCCTCAGGTATCCAAGCAGCTTCTATTGCATTAGTACTCTCTAACAGTGTAGTCAGTGTACACTTGGTAAAATCAAGCATTTTTCCTCATACCTTCACCTTACTCAGTCTTGATATGGTGGATACATACTTCTCTACATCTTCCTCGTCCATATCTTGGGGTACCCCCATCAAGCAAAAGGACTTCTGGGGATCCATCTTCATGCTTCATGTTCCACTCCATTCCACCAATCTCACTTTGTCCTCTTTTTGTAGGCCTAAACTTGGGCCAAGATGGAATGGTCTTGGGGCCTGGGGACCCTACAGGGGTCCTGCCATTCTGGTTTTCCATGGCAGACATAGCTGGCAAACAGGAGATCCCAGCAGTGCCTCCAAAGATGTAGCCCAGGTGCTGTACTACCCCTGCCTGTTGACTCTGGTACAGGTTAAAGCGCCTGGATCCTTCTATGGTGGCGACTCGGGGTTCTTTCCTAAAGTTATGAATAATAGCGTGGTGCCTCCACCCAGAGTAAATTGTAAGTGGGTCAGGTGACTGATTAGTACAGCCCCTGGGACACTGCACCTATTCACCTCCCGAACAGCCAACCTGCACACGAGATCCCCAACAACTTTTCCCACCAAATACTATAAATCCGTCAGAAGGCAAAATGCAATTAACCTCTCTTGACACAGCAGCTTTGACAATAAAACTCACAACTTTATTGGGGGGGGTAGGGGCTAGGAAAGGGGTACCAGGATGAGGAGTAGCTGTGGAATAAAAAAAAGAAGAGTTAGTGGCAAATGTCAAAACATAACCATAAGGGCCTGTAGGCCAGTCCACCCCCTGGCTGCCCACCCCCACTGGTACCACTGTTACACCCTGAAGAGTCCCTGGGGTACCCACCAGTTGCAGGCCTGGACGTTGCTATGGGTTGTCTAGCTGTTGGGGCCCTGAAAGGTTGAGAAAATGTTTAAATTTAGAATCCACACTCCCTGTTTCAGAATCCAGGAACCAGGTCCTGATTAGTCATAGTTTGTAGGTCTCAACAGTGTTTGCAGTAGCCATTTCCAGATGTCCTGGAGTGTGGAGCTCTGCTCAATTCATGCAACAATGAGCAGAAGGGAGGATGGACTCTGTTCCTTTGGCAGGTTGTATGTTGCTCAAAGGTCTTGCAGCTTGTCCCCTTGACTGAAGATCAGGCCACTTGTCTCCTTCATCCACTTCTGGCCCATTGCAGAGCTCAGTGGCAGGTCCACACCAGCCCCAGAAGGCCCAGACCCAGGAGTGGCTCCACAGCCTGGTTCCCCACAAGGGTCGTAGGTGCCCTAGCACCCCAGCAAGCACCGGTGACCTCCTGAGACAGTGGGTCCCACTTGGAAGGGGTTAACTGGTTCCCTCCCTGGCTCTGGGTGAGGACACCTAAGCAGTAGGATTCCCCTGCAGTCCCTGCAATGAATCTGTGAATGAAATGGCAGCAGACAACTCTCCTGGATAACAGCAGTAACAGTTCGCCACATGTGGTAGCCTCTTAGCAACAATCTCAGATGGAACCTAGGCCACAGCACTTCATAGGGGGTTCGGAACTAGCAGGCCCCTATTCACCCTTGTCTGCTTTCAGGTCCTAAACATTTCCACAACAGTTTATCTTCAGCCTCAGCTGGGACACAGCTCTCGGCCACTTTCCTTAGTTCACATAGCAACTTTACAGAACCCAGCTAGCACCCTGCCCCTGAGATGCTTTGCCTCTTCAATCTCTTAAATGGAGTCCCAATACTTTAAACCAGTTCCTCTGCAGCAACTGTTTAGCTTTCGATCCGCAACACATTTCTGTCAGATCAGTCCCATATACAGTGCAGGGTCTCTGCAACACTAATCCTCTTCAATCCAGAGAGCACAGTTCACAATACCTGCAGAGTTGGAGAAATCAGTCCAGCTTCTCACTTTCTTTTCTCCTGATATTCCTTTTCTGCAGTGGCAATTTCCAACGGAGGCCTGAGCAAGGCCTCTCACAGTCCAAATCCACCTACACAGAATCCTCCTGACTCGAGAAGAGCCTGGGAACAGACTGACTCAAACTCACCAAATCCCTGGATTTTCACTTGAGATTCCAGCTTCCTGATTGGCTGTTCAAGCTGATCAGTCATCAATAACCATAGAGTTCAATGTTTCCTGTTTTGTCATCGGGGCATGAATTAGGCGCATGAATTAGTCATCACTTTCTCCCAGAAGTCCTTTGTCACAGTTTTTTGGGTATCCAGTTATCTCATTGGCTGTTTGGAAGGGTCAAAGCATTACAAACATGGCTGCCCTCATTGAGTGTTATACAGCAGTCCTCACAGTTCCCACTTCTAATGCCGGGTGGAGCCAAGATAAATACTTTTTTTCTTCCACTCTTTTTCTGGCACTGGCTCCCAGAGGCATCTCTCAGAGGTGCCTACGAGACTCTCGTCTCCTGCTACTCCCCACCGTGATGTTCCACCACAGACTTCCCCTCCCATCAGGAGATTTCCCAGCACCCCGGATCACCCCCCAAGGCAGGGCCCACCTCTCCTAGTCTATCTGAAATTAGAGGGTCCATCTCCTTCTGGGTGTCGGCCATGGGTCGTCTGCATGGGCATCTGGTATTGGGGCTGTGAGGGAGGTCCCTGAGGCCCTTGTCTCCTCCTCGGTGCTCCGGGATATTTTTTCTCTTTTGTTTATGACCTTCCCTCCTCCCCATCCCCCCTGGCAGAGCCGGAGTGTGCAATGATACCAGGCAAGTCCGTCGCGGCTCTACGTCCCTCTATGACAGCCCTAAGCATTGCAGTGCCTCCGGTCTCACCGGGGGCTGCTGCAGTGCCAGGAAGTCACCTGGATCCCCAAAGAGAGGAGAGCAGACCTCCAGACACTCAATACTCTCTCTTCTCTTCCAACCCCCGACAAGCTGGGCTCGTTCCCGAACCCAGGTCACCAGCGTGACTCGAGGTGTGGCGTCCAGCACCTCAAACCTCAGTGCCACCGGGCTGGCAAGATAAATACTTTTAATGTATAGTCTCTCCACAGTATTTTAGTCCCCACTGTGCCCTTTTAAACGAGCCCACTCTTGGTCACATACACTTAACAGTCCTTTTGTCACCACCACCAAAATACTGTCCCCCCAGGCAGCACACAGCATCTCATTGATATTTTTTTTAATTTTTCATTTATTTATTTCGGTTTCAGATTATAACCATTGAGCTGTGAAGCTCCTTTACAAAGGTTCCAAGTCAAAAAGACAATACACATAATAAAAGTACAAAGCCAAGAAGTCAATACACATTACAAAGTATAAAGGGTAGACAAAAAACTGTTACAGATAACAGGAAGTACAAGTACACAGTTCAGTACAATAAATGCAGGATATTGGCAAAAGGTTCACAGCAGTTCCATTGCTAGGTGGGTACCAAAGATTGCTGCTAAGTGCAAGAAGAGGTGATTCTAGCTTCCCAATAGGGCATAGTCCAGGAGGAGGAGTGGAGAGGTGAAAGCAGAGGTAACGGGAAAGGAGGGTGTGAGGAGAGGCGGAAAGCAAACAGTGGCAGGTGCAGCCCGTGAATGCATTGTTTAAAATAGGGAGAAGTGGGGAGGTGGTAGAAGGGGGAATAGGGAGACAGCTAGAGGTGGGAGGGAGAGCTGAGGTTAAAGCAGCTCTAGTAAGCGTTGTCAAAATGGGGGATGGGAGGGGAAGATTAGTGGAAATGAGGGAAGGGGGAGGGCAACCAAAGGAAAGAGTGCAACTGTCTAAGATGCGCAGTCAGAGAGATTGGTCCCAGCTAGAAGGAGGTCGAGGCCCCTTTTAAAGGTACCAATTTTATCACATTCTATGAGTGGGGCCGGAAATCCATTTATCCACTGTGGACCATGATACGCGAGGGCACGCTGGGCAAATGAGGTGTGTTTAAAGGGATTTTGAGGGCTCCCTTGGACGTACATCTTTGTAGTCTGAGAAGTTATAGTGTTGGAAAAGTGCTGCAGTTGAGATGGGGTTAAGCTAAGCATTGTCTTCTTTCCAATTAGGCAGGCTTGGTATTTGATCCGGAGATGTAGCGGGAGCCAATCCATTTTGGAATAAAGACTGTAGGAATGGGTCAGTCTATGCACCCTTAAGACTAGCCTGCAGGCCTTGTTTAGTAGCACTTTAATTCTTCTCAGAGCAGTTTTGGTATCAGCACCATAGATAATGAGCTGATTGTCAATAGTTGACAGTATTGCACTTTGAGTGACAAGCCTAAGGGCTGTTTGAGACATAGCTTGCCTATGACAATAAAGTATACCAAGCTTGGTGTTAGCTGATTTGACTACATAATCTATGTGTGATGTGTAAGACAGAGTGTCGTCCAGGAGAATGCCTAAATATTTGAAGGAAGTTACTTGTTCTAGGGAGTCTCCTTTCTGACTTAGGATGGATATAGGACTAGATTTGTTCTTGTTATAGGGCATAGTGAAATACTTTACCTTAGTTTTTGTGTAGTTTAGAAGTAGGATTTTGTGGACACCAAGCCTTTTGGCCCAGATGATCAGGACATAATTATTGAACTGCAGGCCTCAGGGAGGGCCATCAAGTTGGTCCACTCCCTTTATCATACCCAACCCAGAAACCATCTCCGACCTTCCTTCCTTTCGGAAAGCCCTACAAAAGTCTGGGCAAGGGTCCCAACCTCAGGACAAACATTGGGCCAGTGCTCTCATGCCCACCCCCAGTGCTACAAAATGCTCCAAGGGTGGAGCAGCCACTCAGCCTGCTTCTGCCTGACTCCTTCACTGACCCCCTTCCTCTGGTTCCAAGCCTGTGGGAGGTGGATGGGTGTTGTTTCTCCCTCCACCTACATGACTGGAGGGAAATCACCTCAGATGCTTGGATACTGCAGCTTGTTCAAAAGGGTCACACACTGGAGCTCCTGGAGAGGCCACCCACCATCCCGTCAGGGCCCAGCTCTTGTCCTCCAGACCACCTTCTGGCGCTAACAGAGGAAATCCAGTTTCTCTTGAGCAAAAGTGGTATAGATCCCGTCCCTTCTGCTCAGCAGAACAAAGGATTTTATTCCAGGTTTTTCCTGGTTACCAAAAAGACAGAGGAGCTTTGCCTAATCTTGGTTCTCAAGGGAATCAACCAGTTCATTCAGTACAAGAGGTTCCATATGGTCACCCTCCAGGGTCTGCTGCCTCTCTTCAAGCAGGGAGACTAGCTTTGTTCTCTGAACATGCAGGATGCATATCTCCACATCCTGATACATTCCAGTCACTGGAAGTACCTCAGGTTCTTGTTCCAGGGGGAACATTTTCAATTAAAAGTCTTGCCTTTTGCTTGTCCTCTGTGCTGCAGATCTTCATCAAGTGCTTAGCGGTGGTGTCTGTGACCCTTTGATGGGAGGGCCTTTACAAATTCCCTTATCTGGATGATTAGCTTTTGAAAGCCCCATCCAGGGAACTCTTACTGACCACCTTGCACAGGACCTTGCAGCTCTTCCACTCCCTGGGTGTCACCATGAATCTGCCCAAGTTGGTTCTCACTCCTTCTCAGCACCTTCAGTGTATCACTGCCATTCTAGATACCTCTCAGGGCAGAGCTTTTCTGCCCCAAGACAGGGCAGACTGCCTGATGGCATAGGCCTCCTTTGTGGCCTGGGAATGGTACATTCCAGCCTGGTCTTTTCTGCGTCTACTGGGGCTGATGGCAGCCACCATAGCCACTGTTCAACTAGCCAGACTTCATAAGTGGGTCCCCCAATGGACCCTCCAGGTCCAATGGGATCAGCGCCATGATGACATGGACCAGTTAGTCATGATCTCTTCCCCAGTCCGCAAGATCCTTCAGTGGTAGCAGAACTCCAGCCATCTTTTGCAGGGGGTCTCCTTCCTCATCCCTTCCCCTGAGCAGATCCTCATAACAGATGCCTCGGGGTCTGGCTGGGAAACCAACGTAGATCCCTTCCAGATCAAGGGGTTCTGGTCCCTGATGGAGATAAGTCTCCACATCAATGTGTTTGAGATGGGAGTAGTCCTCTGTGTCCTTCAGGCCTTTCAGAACCACCTGATCCCAGGTCTCCTGCTAGTCCAGTCAGACAACATCAGTGTGGTGTACTATCTCAACAGACAAGGGGGGACGCACATGTACCCTCTCTATTAGGAGGCAATGAGGGTCTGGTACTGGGCACTGGACCATGGCCTTGAGATATGGCCATCTATGTTCCAGGGGATCAAAACATCTTGGCAGACAGGCTCAGTGGGTCGCAGTCTCACCAACATGAGTGGGCACTGTTGCCTCGGTAGGCAAAAGCCTCTTTCAAAGGTGGGGGTGGCCAGAAATGGAACTTTTTGCATCCCCACACAATGCAAAACTGCCACTTTTCTGCTCGCTAGATCCCTCTCTTAGACAGGAAGGTTTCTTTATGTCTTCCCCTCCTTTTCACTGATTCAATGGGTCCTTCTCAAGCTACAGATGGAGGGGGATTCCTACATCCTGGTGGCACCGTTCCTGAGTACAGGTTCGGTGACAGTTAAATACTACATGGTGATAAGACTTCAGATTCTGTGCAAAATACATGTGAATGACATGCTGTTGATCGATAAACACTATGTCAAGATGCTATGTATCAAACTGGTAGAGCAGTTATTCAATCATGAGCACATGCCACATGATCATACTTATGTGTTGGGAGATCATCACCAACTGGACCTCAGTTTGGATAAATTCATTAAGAGATGAATGTAGGACAAAGATGTCAATGCAGCAGGACTGGAAACTGGGGTGTTCAGTGATGCATTCCAAACCAGGAAATTCCTCCATATGGTAAGATATTTCACCATAATATGTGCAGCAGTGAGTACGCTGCAGCAATTTCCACATTCACACCTATTGTGAGAGAGGAATAAAGAGCATATACATTATCAGCAAACTGCAAGTTCAAAACAGTTCCTTTGGGTGATATCATGAATTAACATGAGGTTCACTCTCTGACTATATATCATCACTTTCCCTGGTGGGGGAGGGTGGACGGTGGACATGTGTTCCAGGCCTGGGAGAGTGGGCTGGATACATGTGTTCCTTGTCCCAGTGAGGGTGGGCACTGGACATATGCTCCAGTCTTGGGAGGTTGGGCTGGATACATGTGTTCCTTGTCCCATGGAGGGTGGGCAGCGGACATGTGTTCCCAGCCTGGAAGGGTGGGCAGGATACATGTGTTTCTTGTTCCAGGGTGGATAGGCACTGGACAAGTGTTCCTGGCTTGGGAGGTTGGGCAGGATTCAAGTGTTCCTTGGTCTGTGGAGTGTGGTCATTGGACATGTGTTCCTAGTCTGGGAGGGTCTTTCAGATGAAACATTAAACCAAGGTCCCATCTGCCTGGATTGGTGGTAGTTCAGATGGATGCTAAAGATCCCATTGCACTTATCGAAAAAGAGTGGGGGAATCTTTTATTATAAACTTAAAAAAATTAAATAAATACAAACAGTGTTAACTCACAGAAAAATAAGATACAAATCATAAGCAAATCAGATAAGTATTAAAGTCATACTTATGTCTTAAAATAAATTTGTAAAACCCAAAGCATATCCTAAAACATGAAAAGGTCCACCCCCCCCACCTCCGCTAAAAGAGTAGGGGAATCTTTTTATTCATAACTGAAAAGAACTTGGAAACAAAACAGCATTTGCATCATGCAAAATCATAAGAAAAGAAATATAAAAAAGTGAAATCAAAGGCAGTATGACATCATACATGCTGCGCTATACATAAACAAAAATATAGTACATAGACCCCATCACCTTCCCCATGAAAAGAGTAGGGGAAATTTTTGTCCTGCAAAAATCAGAACAAAACAATTGTATTACTGCATGCAAAATCAGAAAGAAAGAAAGAAAATCAAAAAACATAAAGAAGTATTACTTCATACATCAAGGTCAAAAATAAAAAGTTATACAGGTATAAAACCCCTTCTCCCTCCCCACTAAAAGAGTAGGGGAAAATTTTATTCAAAACTTCACAGAAAATATAGAAAGAAATGTATTATTTAAGATTTTAAAAAAATACATGCAATACAAAAACTAATAATATTGCAACTCAAAACTGAAAGCAAAAATTAAGAATAAAAAAAATGAGGAAAATAAATGGAAACAAAAAAGGAAATGGTCCCAACTATCCAGTGTCTAACCAGGACATATTTCTCCACCAGAGTTTATATAAATCTGGGGACACTCATTTCTTCTCCAGATCTCGCCATTTTACAATATCATTATGAAGCATAAACAATATCTGATCACTCGTTTTCAGTTGTTTTCTAAGAGTCAGACTACAACGAGCTTGCCAGAGCTGAAAACGAATGAAACCCATCAAAAATCTTATAGTGCAGGCATCATATTTACCCCAGGAGCCTGGCAAAACCCCCTCTATCCAAATGTTAATAGACTGATTATGAAAAGGGTTCAAGGGCCATCTCACATGAAAGCTATTCCAAAAAGAAATAGCTAAAGGACATTCAACAAAAAGATGTGATATTGTTTCAATAACCGACACACACTCGCCACCCCTAGGACAAAGTCTGTCTGTAAGCTCTTTATGCTTTAAGTTTCCCCGAACTCTCAATTTTTTATGGACACACAATCACAAAAAGTCCCACATATAGTGCAGGAGCCTTTTACTAGTTAAAAATTGAGTAATCGAATTCTGATCTCCAGTAGATAATTCCACAAGCCAAAGAGATTGATAAAAATAAAACTCTATTATCCAGTTATATAAGGCTTTCCGAGAAGAGGAAACCAGAAATTATTTTACAGTTTTCCACATTTTTAATTTACCTAAGACACCTTGAAAGTAAATAGGCAACTGAGCTATCCTTGTCTGGTGAGAAATAAAGGTAGAATGGCCCCAACTCTCCAACAAAGGCCCAATTTCATCCATAACCCAAGGTGTCCATAATTTCTGAACTCATGTCAAAGGAGGCACCAAATTATAATAAAGAAACATAACAAAAAGAAAAGCAATTGGATTGATCATCCCTAAGCCTCCCATATTTTTTGGGAGGTAGGTAACTCCTTGTTTTACAGGGTTCAGTCTACTTCCCCACAGACACTGGAAAAAAACACTATAAACAGAAACTTCCAATGTCTTTGGGGGAGGGAAGAACTGTGGCTAAAAACAAAAAATATGGCAACAAATATGATTTAATCAGATACAAACATTTAGATTTAGTCATCCACCATTTGTTCCAGCTCAGCACCCTCTCTCTCGTTGCATCCAGTTGTTTTTCCCAATTATATGTCTGGGGGTCCTCACTTCCAAAATAAATACCCAGTATTTTACAATAACCCATATCCACAGGTACTCCCCAAACAATAGCAACATCTGCTGCATCATATCATATAGGTAAAATACTACTTTTAGGTGCATTTATGACAGACCCAGAAACAGTGGAGAAATTATGCAGAATGTTTTTTGCTTCCTTAGCAGACAATCTATCCACCAAGAAAAGACCTAAATCATCTGCATAGGCAATTGTGATAATCTGCGAGTTGTCACAGCCAACTGAGAGACCTGTAAATGAATCCATATCTTTCAGGGCATGCAAAAGCAGATCTAAAGACAAGACTTATAATAAAGGGCTAAGAGTGCAACCCTGTCGAACACCCCATTTTACCATCACAGCGTTACCCACCCAACCATTAATACTCGGCAGAATACTAATCCCATGATAGCAGGTTTTAAGCCAAGCTATGAAGGAGTTCGGAAACCCGTAACACCTAAGAGTCTCCCAAAGATATTCATACTCTACTCGATCAAAAGCTTTTGATTGATCTAAGCATACCAGATGCCCAAATAACTCCTGTGTATCTCCTTTATGGAGACTTTCATGGAGGAGAATAAGAACATTCTGTAATCGTTGTGATGGAATTTAATAATTGTGTCTAAAACATCCCGCATGCGATTACATACAGTTTTCATCAATATCTTACTATCAGTATTAAGGAGACATAATGGACTCCAATTGTCCAAATTGCCCTGCTCCCATCCTTTAAACAACAAAATCAAAAACCCTTCTAACATACTATCAGGTAAGCGCCCAAGAGCCAGACTCATATTAAACAATCGCCCATCTCAGGCCCCAGAAAATCCCAAATATCTCTATAGACTTCATGGGGGAGCCCATCCGACTGGTGTCATCCCCGACTTCAAGGACCAAATAACTTCTTTCAGTTCAACCTGCGAAATGGGCTCTGTTAGGAAGGCCCCCATATCAACTGGTATTTGAGGTAATCTACAGGCCAACCATCGTTTCATTTTATCAATAGGCAGGGACTGGCTAGCAAAAATGTGTGAGAAATAACTATGAATTTCATCTAAAATACCTGTTATCCATCACCGGTACACCCGCCGATGTCACTAGGGAAACCATATTCTGATGTTCTTTTAGGATACGAGCCGACTCAAAGGGCAAAGTCTCCCTTGATTTCCCTGTAATTCCATATTTCTGTTTCCTTTCCATAGTTTGCATTGCCTCTAATTGTAACCAAGCCAATTCAGCCTTCAGCCCTTTAATAGTCTGATGACATTCCCCACCCAAATGTTAATGGAAACCTGTCTAAAATTGTATACTATCCCTTAAATAATGAAGAGTGTCCCTTTTAAGCTTACCATTAATGCGTCCCACCATCTGAAAATAATTTCTAATTTCCCCTTTAGTTTCCTCCCACCAAAGAATTTTATCCTCGTAGAGAAAATACACAGATTTCCATGTTTTCAGGACAGAGTGAAAACCTTCCTGAACTTGTAGAATATCTAACAAGGTAATATTCAATTTCCAAATACCTGGCCCCCGTTTAGCTTCTGGGTGACTACCAACCACTAGCTCCAGTAGTCTATGATTGAAGGTGGCCACATACAAAACTATGGCAGATTGTATTTGTAAAGAAGGGGAAATGAAAAAAAAAATCTATTCTAGAGGCCCGTGAGCCACAAAAATAAGTGTTAGGGGCTCCAAAAGGAAGAGTGTTAAAAGCATCTGTAAGACCTGCTTCCCCAGTTAATTGTGAAAGACAGTGTGCATTGCAATAAATCTTTTTAACTGATGGTGTAGAGGCTTGAGATGGCAATGTACAATTAAAATCACCTCCCAGGATTACTGGATGATTCGTAATCAAAAAGGGAGTAAGGGATTTAAACAAAACTACTCTATCATGTTTGAGTTGTGGGGCGTATACATTAATCAGTGGTAAGACCAGTCCTTCCCATTGAATATCTAGCAAAAGTGCTCTTCCTTCCAGCAACTCTAATTGTTGAAGTACTCGTACCTTTGAAGAGAAAAAACATATCCCAGCCCCAGAGCACATCTCAACCCCTTGTGACCAAAAACAGTCACCCTATAGCCAATCATCTGAGGCAGCTATTAGTACTTCAGGGGAGTGCAGCCTAACATCCTGAAAAAAAACACAGTCAAGGTTACTTGTCATAAAGTGAGCATATGTACTGAGGTGCTTTACAGAGGATTGAATGCTATTCATATTCAAAGTTGCCACTCTAAATGTAAAGGGAGCCAGAGGCAAGAAAACACAAGTCCCATCACTTCACTTTGCTAGAGGCTCTTGTCACTCTACCACTCTTCTCAGCATTAGGTCTCTGCTCATCTTGCCCCTCTGGTTCCATTTGAATCCCCATCTGAGAGGGTTCTGCAGATGAAACATCTCCGTCTTCCATATCAAAATGTTCCTCCATCAAGACTGTAAATACATTTGGGTCCTCCAGAATTATTTCAGAAGGTTTTTTCTTGACTTTTGATTGCTGCTTAGAGCTTTTCCCCTTTTTCCCAGAACCTACAATATATCCTTCATCAGCAGGTAGCTGAACCAGGGGAGCTGGAGGGGGAGATCAGCGGCTAACTGCACAACCACCATAACAGGCTCCTTGGCCAGAGAAGCAGAGTCCACAGTTTCTTGTCTCATAGGGGCAGAAACTTAGCTAACACTGGGGGCAGGCTCAGTCACCCTTCCAACAGGGGGAACCATAGTTTGCTTTATGGCTGTGTGTATGTAATGGTCTTGTAAGCCACAATCAGCATCTTCA
Source organism: Neoceratodus forsteri (assembly GCA_016271365.2). Classification (NCBI taxonomy): domain Eukaryota; kingdom Metazoa; phylum Chordata; order Ceratodontiformes; family Ceratodontidae; genus Neoceratodus; species Neoceratodus forsteri. Next base: position 814,593,160 of record CM028132.1, on the reverse strand, counting down.
GTATTTTTAGCCACCTGGGGGCAATCCAAAAAGGCATGCCTTAGGTCTTCACAAACATTACACCTTGGGACTTGGAAACAGTGGGGACTGGGATGTCCAAGTTCTCCACAATGCGAACATTTCAGTACTTCATAGGTAGTACTAATGTGTTTGGTGAACCCACATTTGAAGCAAATCCTAGGTTAACCAGAGTAAAAAAGGAAGCATTTCTCTCTCCCAATAAAGAAACAATTGGGTAAATTAATTATATCTTGATCCAATTGTTGTAATTTGACCTTGAATTTCCACCCACCATTCCAAAACCCTTATGCATCCATGATTGGCATCGGGTTGCCCTGAATAGAACAAAGTTTTTTCCAGCCAATACACGATATCTACAATGTTTACACCTTCATTTCTAAATAGAATCATGATAACCCGAAAAGGCTGTTTAGTTGGGGGAATTACAATGAAATCCACCCATAAAGGGTTAGTCTTAAGATTGGTGTAGTGACACCAAAAAGTTTCCAACAGTGCAGGTGTTCGGAAACTGATGTTAAAAGTTGACTCTTCTTGGACATGGATCAATGCATAAACTTCCGAGGGAAAAAAGCCCATACTTTGTTTGAGGAGAATTTTACCAACATAAAATCTGTCTGATGGATGTTCTCGAGGGCCCACATACCTCAAGTGGATAGCATTACGGCACTTAGCCAGCTCAATGGGTTTATGAAAATGACTAGCATAGGAGGGTTTTTCAGGCCCTGTGGAAGTGGAAGTGGGGTCAGGATTGGGGGCCGTAACAGTGTCTTCACCCCTACCAGTACTGTGCAGGCCCTCCCTTTCTGAATCAAGAACAGGGAGAGCATCTGGAGAACTTTCATGCTGAGCATCACCCATAATAGCAAAAGGAATAGATTCATCACTTATCTGCGGGGCCGGGGAGCCACCCGGTACAGGTATCTCCAGATCAGGTCGCCACTGACCGTTCTGCATGGGAATCCAACTGGCTTCATGTAGGGCCTTGTCAGGCGACCAAAAGCCTTCAACTTCTGCACTCCAGTCTCTCCGTGAAGATTACTCAGCTACAATTAAAGGTGATCCGAGCCTTTCATCAGCTGCAAGCAGCTTTGCAGGGCCAGCAGAACGATCATTGCTCGGTGATGTCACCGAAGCGTTTTCTCTTCCGATCTTCTTCTTGCCAGAGTCGCTCTTTAGTAAGTTGCTTGCTAACCTGTAGCAATTCTGCCTCCAAGCATTGTTGTTTTTGTTCCAAACGGAGTTGAGCTGTGTGTTCTTCTTGCAAGGCACCGCCGTCTTGGGCGATATGCTGGCCACACAAAGGGTGCATCCCAGCCGCCTCCACAGCAGATCCCCTCGACCTTAGACATGTCCAAAGGTCTATGATTCTCCTGAGTCATAGCATTCTGATCCATCCATTCACCACCAAGGCCTGCTGTGAAGTGAGATCACTGTACAGTGCAAGGGGACCCCTACTGACAGAGTAGGGGAATTGCCCCGGTGTCCCGGCCAAATTTCTCCCATGCACTAAAAATACCACCAACAGCTTAATCTGATTCAATTTCAGTTGCTTACCATCTGTATCCCCCCTCCCCCCCCGGTGTTCCTGAAAAAGGGACTTCTAGACCCAGTGGGCTTACCAGGTCAACAAAATTCAATAAAATAAATACATGTGTTCCTTGTCCCATGGTGGGTGGGCACTGGACATGTGTTCCTATCCTGGGAGGGTGGGCAGGATATATGGGTTCCTTAGTCTGTGGAAGGTGGGCAGTGGACATGTGTTACCAGCCTGGAAGGGAGGGCAGGATACATGTGTTCCTTGGCCTGTGGAGGGTGGGCAGTGGACATGTGCTCCCAGCCTGGGAAGGAGGGCATGATACATGTGTTCCTTGTCCCAGGGAGGATGGTCACTGGACATGTGTTCCTGGCCTGGGAGGGAGGGCAGGATACATGTGTTCCCTGGCCTGTGGATGGTGGGCAGAGGACATGTGTTCCCAGCCTTTTGAGGTTGGGCAGGATACATGTGTTCCTTGGCCTGTGGAGGTTAGGCAGTGGACATGTGTTTCCACTCTGGGAGGGTGGGCAGGATACATGTGTTCTTTGTCCTGGGGATGGTGGGCATTGAACATGTGTTCCCAGCCCTGGGAGGGTTGGCAGAATACATATGTCCCTTGTCCCAGGGATGGTGGGCATTGGACATGTGTCCCTGGCCTGGGAGGGTTGGCAGGAATACATGTGTTCCTTGTTCTAGGGGGTAAGCACTGGACATGTGTTCGCAGCCTGGGAGGGTGGGCAGGTACATGTGTTCCTTACCCTGTGGAGGGTGGCCAGTGGACATATATTCCCAGCTTTGGTAATATACATGTGTTCCTTGTCCCATGGTGGGTGGGCACCGGGCATGTGTTCCTAGCCTGGGAGGGTGGGCAGGATACATGTGTTCCTTGGCCTGTAGAGGTTGGACAGTGGACATGTGTTCTGACCCTGGGATGGTGGGCAGGATATATGTGTTCCTTATCCCGGAGATGGTGGGCACTGAAAATGCATTCCAGGCCTGGGAGGGTGAGCAGGAATACATGTGTTCCTTGTTCCAGGGTGGGTAGACACTGGACATGTGTTGCCAGCCTGGGAGGGTGGGTAGGATATATATGTTTCTGGCCTGTGGAGGGTGGGCAGTGGACATGTGTTCCCAGCCTGGAAGGGTGGGCTGAATACATGTGTTCCTAGTCTCATGGATGGTGGGCATTAGACATGTGTTCCCAGCCTGGGAGGGTGGGCAGAATACATATGTTCCTTGTTCCTGTATGGACAGGCACCAGACATGTGTCCCTGGCCTGGGAGTGTGGGCAGAATACATGTGTCCCTTGGCCTGTGGAGGGTGGGCAGTGAACATGAGTTCTTGGCCTTTTGAGGTTGGGCAGGATACATGAGTTCCTTGACCTGCGGAAGATGGGCAGTGCAATGGACATGTGTTCACGGCCTTTTGAGATTGGGCAGGATACATGAGTTACTTGGCCTGGGGAGGGGAGGTAGTGCACATATCCCTGGTGGGGGTGGGGTGGGGTCGCAGTGCAGATGTGTTCCTGGCCTGGGAGGGTGGGCAGGATACATGTGTTCCTTGGCCTGTAGAGGTTGGACAGTGGACATGTGTTCTGACCCTGGGATGGTGGGCAGGATATATGTGTTCCTTATCCCGGAGATGGTGGGCACTGAAAATGCATTCCAGGCCTGGGAGGGTGAGCAGGAATACATGTGTTCCTTGTTCCAGGGTGGGTAGACACTGGACATGTGTTGCCAGCCTGGGAGGGTGGGTGGATATATATGTTTCTGGCCTGTGGAGGTGGGCAGTGGACATGTGTTCCCAGCCTGGAAGGGTGGGCTGAATACATGTGTTCCTAGTCTCATGGATGGTGGGCATTAGACATGTGTTCCCAGCCTGGGAGGGTGGGCAGAATACATATGTTCCTTGTTCCTGTTGGACAGGCACCAGACATGTGTCCCTGGCCTGGGAGTGTGGGCAGAATACATGTGTCCCTTGGCCTGTGGAGGGTGGGCAGTGAACATGAGTTCTTGGCCTTTTGAGGTTGGGCAGGATACATGAGTTCCTTGACCTGCGGAAGATGGGCAGTGCAATGGACATGTGTTCACGGCCTTTTGAGATTGGGCAGGATATATGAGTTACTTGGCCTGGGGAGGGGAGGTAGTGCACATATCCCTGGTGGGGGTGGGGTGGGGTCGCAGTGCAGATGTGTTCCTGGCCTGAGAGGTGGGCAGGATACATGTGTTCCTTCATCTGTGGAGGGTGGACAGTATACATGTCTTCCAGGCCTGGGAGGGTGGTCTGAATACATGTGTTCCTTGTCTCTGGGAAGGTGGTCACTGGACATGTGTTCCAGGCCTGGGAGGATGGGTAGGATACATGTGTTCCTTGTCCCAGAGTGGGTGGGCACTGGACATGTGTTTCTGGCCTGAGAGAGTGGGAAGTAGACATGTGTTCCCGGCCCGGGAGGGGGGACTGGATACATGTGTTCTTTGTCCCAGGGATGTTAGGCATTGGACAAGTGTTCATGGCCTGAGAGGGTGGGTAGGACACATGTATTCCTTTTCCCAGGGTGGGTGGGCACTGGACCTGTGGTCTCTGCCTGAGTGCGGGGCTGGATGCATGTGTTCCTTGTCCCGGGGAGGATGGGCTGTGGACTTGTGTTCCTGGCCTGGACGGGTGGACAGGATTCATGTGTTCCTTGTCCTGGGGAGGGTGGGCAGTGGATGTGTGTTACCAGCATGGAAGGGAGGGCAAGATACATGTGTTTCTTGGCCTGTGGAGTGTGGGCAGTGGACATGTGTTCCCTGCCTGGGAGGGAGGGCAGGATACATGTGCTACTGGCATGGGGAGGTGAGCAGGATCACTTTATTAACTGTAGGGGGAAGCAGGTCATTGGGCATGTGTCCACAGCCTGGGGAGAATGGGCAGGATACATGTGCCCATGCCCTGGGGTGAGGTGGGGTGGGTGGGGGCAGTTTATATTGATAAGTGATGTTCACACTGCAGGATGAGTGAGTGGATGTAAGGAGGATGTCAGGAGGAGGTCACTGAATCCTACAAATGGGTACTCAGTGTATGCAGTGGTGGCAGTCCACACCATGCATGACATATACTTTACAATACAATGCTTTTGATTTGGATGTGGTATATATATGTGCACAACTGAGATATACTAGATGAAACATAACCAACTCTTTTCAGAACATCAGAACATCAGGTGCCTGTAGTGGGCATTGCTTTCCTTGTCATTTGTATTTGTTTATTTTATGTTGTTAATGTTTCTGTCTCTCTGTATCTGTACTATGACCATGGCTGCCTATGAAACAGGCACTATTTGTCCATAGGCCTTCGTTTTAACATGAAATGAAATGAAAGCAATCATGAGTGTTTTGTGTGATGCAATACACAGCGCGGTTGAAATGCAGTACATGTGCAAAGTTATCGGTAAGTGTCATTTTGGTATGGGTATCCAATCATCAGCATGTCACAAAAAGGTACTGGCAGTACCACAGTTACAACCACATATGCTGAGTCATAGTGAGAAACCACACCACAACTGACAATTTATGTGTGCTATACATGAAACTCACCCTACAACATTACCATAAACTCATTTGTTCCTTGCAGAATATCCTATGCATGTCTATCTGACGTTACTTGCTATTCCTGAACCACAATTACCCCTACTGACAACATCAACACTGATTTTGTATTACTGTTTTATTCATATGTTACCCTTTTCCCCCCAGGTCACATCTGGAAGGAGCCTCGGGCTCAGTGTGCCTTTCCTGGTTACCAAATTTTAAATAAAATAAATAAATAAAAATCAATATAACACCCCCTGACTCATACCCTGCCATCATAGTCTTATAACATGTACTCATAGTAACAATGACAGACATCCACATCTACATATATCACCTAACATATATTCTTTACACAACTCCTTTATGTGTGGCACTGCATATAATCACCCCCCTCCAACACCAGACGTGCATTTCCCTCCCAAAAAATGTTACTGACTGCACCAATATATCAGCAGGCATGCCATTTTTTATGCAGTTTGTGTAACCCTTATCTGCGGTTGTTACTTGGACTTCATTTGGGCATCAGAGCAGATATGTGGGTGGACCAAAAGTGGTCCATCATTAAGGAAGGAATACCGGTTGCCACAGATGAGTGTGTTAGGCTCGGGGGAAGAACACAAGAGCCAAAGCGCCGGGCTGGTTCAGTTCTGGGGTTGCCAAGGCAGTAAGGGAAAAGAGATGGGCCTATAGAAAATTCAGGAAGACCAAGAGAGAGAGAGGTGGATAGGGAAAATTACCTAAGGTTGGCTAGTGAGGCAAGTAAGGAAGTCCGGCGAGCAAAGGCACAGAAGGAGCTGCAAACTGCTGAAGGAATTAAGAAGGGGAGAAGGCTTTCTTTCACTATGTAAGTGAGAAAAGGGACAAGAAGGAAGGGATTGTTAGGCTTAAGAAAGGGGTTGAGTGGGTGGAGAATAATAGAGGAAAAGCAGAGATACTAAATGAATACTTCTGTTCTGTCTTCACCATGGAGAAGGATGGACCAGTGCCTTCAAGAGAGAAAAGAGGAGCAAGGAGGAGGGACACATAGACATAGTGATAGAGGAGGATAGAGTGAGGGAGGGTCTGCTGGCATTGAAAGTGGACAAATCACCAGGCCCGGACAGAGTACATCCAAGGGTACTAAAGGAACTGGCTGAGGAGCTGGCAGGGCCACTAGCAGACCTATTTAATAGTTAACTAGAGTCAGGCATGGTACCACAGGACTGGAGAACAGCATATGTAGTGCCCCTTCACAAAAGTGGTCCCGAGGATGATCCAGGGAATTACAGACCAGTCAGTCTGATCTCCATTGTGGGAAAGCTCATGGAGACCATACTACAGGAAAGGTTGGTGGCATATCTAGAGGAGCATGGTCTTCAGGATGAGAGGCAGAATGGGTTCATGGGGGGGAGATCGTGTCAAACAAATCTGATTGACTTCTTTGACTGTGTCACTAAGACAGTAGACAGGGGCCAAGCAGTAGACATCCTCTATCTTGATTTCAGTAAGGCCTTTGACTCTGTGCCCCACAAAAGTTTGACCAGGAAGTTGGTGGATCTTGGAGTTGGGGAGAACATGGCCAGATGGGTGGAAAACTGGCTGAGGGACAGAACCCAGAGGGTGGTGGTGGGGGGAGAGTTATCTGGCACCGGAGATGTAACCAGTGGGGTCCCACAGGGCTCTGTGCTGGGGCCAGTGTTGTTCAATGTCTTCATCAATGACATTGGGGATGGCATTAAAGGCAAAATGTGCCCATTTGCAGATGACACCAAGCTCTGTGGGAGAGTGGACACAGCTGAAGGGATACGGGACCTACAGGAAGATCTGGAAAAGCTGGGGAGGTGGTCCAGGATCTGGCAGCTTGGCTTTAATGCCAAGAAATGCAAAGTTATGCATATTGAAGCCAAGAATCCCAGGACATAGTATTACCTGGGTGGAGTCCGAGTAGCTGCATCAGAGGAGGAGAAGGGCCTGGGTGCGATGATCACTAGTGACCTGAAGCACTCCACGCAGTGCAAGAAAACAGCAGCAAAGGCAAACAAGATGCTGGGATGCGTAGCTAGGGGGATCAGTAGTAGGAGAGAGGAGGTTATACTGCCCTTGTACAGGTCACTGGTAAGGCTGCATCTAGAGTATGGAGTTCAGTACTGGTGCCCACACCTCAAAAAGGACATTAACCTGCTGGAGAAGGTACAGAGAAGGGCTACAAAGATGACAGCCGGTCAGCAGGGCAAGGCATACGAGGAGAGGTTGAGGGCACTGAACACGTACTCCCTGGAAGACAGGAGAGAGAGAGAGGGGACATGATGAGGACATTCAAGTACTTGAAAGGGATAAATAATGTTGATAAGGAAAGTCTCTTTAAGCTGAGTGGCAACCATATCACGAGGGGTCACAGTCTTAAGCTGGAGGGTGGGAAGTTTAGGAGGGATGTCAGGAAGCAGTTCTTCACAGAAATGGTGGTGGACACTTGGAATGCGCTGCCTGAAGAGGTCATCTTATTAAAGACAGTGAGCAGCTTTAAGAGAGGCTGGGATAGGCATAGGGAAAAATAAGAATCATGGGTAGGGAGGATGGGAGGAGTGGGGAGGGAGGGCAGAGACATTAGCTCAAGCTGTGGACCCTGCAATACAAGCAGTCTTAATAGACCAAATGGTCTTCCTCTGCTGGCTTGTTCGTATGTTTGTATGTATGTTCATATCAAGGACTGTATGTACCATCCTGAGCCTTGGGTACAGCACCACTATTTTGGGTTTGGTTTGTGAGGGCAGGCAAACTGCAGTATGGCTGGATGGACAGTTCTGTTCACAAGGAGAATATATGTCATTTTGTTGGGGGTGTTGTAGTACACAGTAGGGGTCAGGCATGATGTGTAGCTAACCATGGTTGGCAGTTGTGGGTTGCAATCATGGTGCTTCCCAGAATCACACTGCCAGCATACATTGCCATAGCTCCACACGTCTGGCCACTCAAAAATGGCAGATGACTACTTGTAAAAGAATTTGACAGTTGAATGAAAGAAGGCAACTTGTGGTGTGCTGGTAGAGAAATATACACATAAAAGGTTCATATGTGAACAATACATGTTAGTTGGAATGAACATGTGAATCACCTGCTGTAACATCAAAACACGCAGCACAGTGATACAGACTGCAACTGTCATTCAGCACATTTACAATCATTCAGGCTAGTGCCATGGAACAATACTGTTCTGTCCTGTGGTCAAGAACTGTTGTCAAGTGCACATAAATACACTATTGCAGGTGACAGTGTGTCAATGAACAGAAGCACGTCAGTTGTACAAATCTTTAGTACAATAGTAAACAAGAGGACAAACATAGTGTTTGAGGGATGTTGAATTTTCACAGGAGTAAATGAAAATGAAAAATAATTACCATTCATCCACTGGCACTTCTGACTACTCATGACTTGAATTGCTGTCAGATGTAGAGCTGTCACTTTCATGGGCTATATCGGTGGTAGCACTACTGCTTGCAATTAAGGGCTCAAAAGAGTACGGCTCTATAGCTGACCTGAAAAAAATGCTGTTGGATTCCTCATGCTCATCGAGGAAGACATGACCTATGTGCTGTAAGAAGTCAAGACAAAATTATTTAAAATATACGATTTAGTAGTGAAGTATGTCACTGCCTGTCTTACCCCACAGCACACTACCAGCATGTATTCAGTGGAGTGGGGCTATTCAAACCTCCCACGGCTCCAAATTGACATCACCGTGCATTTCACTGACTAAGCTGCACGCATTACAGAGACAGCATCAGCGCATGGATGTAAAAATGTTTTAATGTATCAAACTGCTCAACGAGGTGGAATGTGAGTAAACCGGGCACTTTTCCGAATCCAGACAGTCATTCTGAACTTGTAAGTTACTAAATCATATTATTTCATTACACAGCCAAAAACGATGTTGCCATTGATCTTTAAGGTAGTGGGAAACTGACACCAGAGCTCCTACTTTGGGCCCAGTTAAAATCGACATAAATCACAGTTACTGTACATGTCTCAAGTCCAGCCGGCCATGGGTTTGAAACTGATTTACAACTCTAATTACCTGAAACATATTTAAGTACCAATTAATTTCTATGAGCCCATTACTTTACTTTCAAGGCAGTTACACATTTTCCCATTTACTTCTGGTGTCCCCTCAGTGTTATACACAATATCTTAATGATGCCCCACTCATAGCCAAAAGGGAAACTAGGGGACCATGCTGTACTTGGTCCTACATGGCAGGGGAGTACCAGTTCTACCTTGCATGTGGACCAAAAAGGGTTGTACCTTTCTGATTACACAATCACACAGAACAGTGAGGTAGCTTAGGCAGCTATCTTGGTGGTCTGCCCTGAGCCCTTGCCTCCAGGGATGTCAGAGTTAGCACCCTTTTATGCAGTCATAGCAAACAGCAGCTTACCAGCTGAAAAGGATCATCCCTGGAGTTCCCAACTTCAGCCATAGCTGTGCCAATATTTTGGCATTCACACATAAGGTTCACCCATGTTGGAGTGACAAACATGTTGCCGATGCTAATGACGGCACAGGCAACATGCCACCTGTCATTAGAGCGCCAGGAATTATGTTTCCTGGGAGTTACAGCGTCAAGGTGCTCTCCCAGGAAACAGTTGTCTTCACCCTCCACACCCCCTACAACTCTATATAACCTTCTCTGGGGTGGGCATGCCCTGCAGGGGTTAGTAATAGTGTGGGTGCACAGGGCAGCATCAGTGAGGGACAATCTAAAATCAAGATTGTCCCTTTTACTGTCGCCGTTTTTTCGGCACCCTAATTGTGGTGACAATTTTAAGTCATTGTTCTACCCACATAAAACAGGCTTCTTGCTTTATCCCAAAGTCACTTCCAGCACCTGCCAGCACAATTACCCAACATACTGTCTGACATTACAGAAACAGGACAGATTTGTCAGACATCATCAGGAGACCCTTCTTGAGGACAAGTCTCCAGCAGGCCCCCGCTGACCCCAACTCAGACTCCAGCTAGGGTCTGAGCCTTTGAAGACCTGCATGTAAGGGGGTCTGTACGTCCTCGGCTGCCCCACCCCCCTCACCAGCCAACTTACCTTGGGGTCAGCCTGGGTTCTTTCATATACAGCACCCTGAGAGTTAGGTGACTTCACCTGAGCCAGGGGTATATGAAGGCTACTAATGTTGCCCTAACTTCCCCTAAGGAACAATTACTCTTCTCTCCCACACACCTCTAACTACTTCCCACACAATAGAGGTGAACACAGTGCAAAGATCATAAACACACATTGTAAAATGCACTAACATCTGATTTATTAGAAGGAAGGGTTAAGGAAAAACAAAAGGGTGTAAGAACAAAATGGGAGTAAGTGGGAACTACATAGACAATTACCACTATCACTTTTTCCACACACAGTCCCCGACCCACCCCAGCGGGTGCATCCAGCTTCCCCCCGGTGGCCGTGAGAGAGATATCTGTCGGTTGTGGTGGGTACCTCACTGGGTTGCTAGTAGCTAACCAGTTATTGCAGGGTTGGTGCACTTGGAGAGACTGTAGAAACAACAATTTGAAACTTGAAAATAACTATTTTAAGGGGCCCCTATTTGTATTCCATAAAAGGATGGGCCAGATGGCCTTTCTGATCTTCTGCCTGGGCTTTTCCAGAAGATTACAAAGTCCTGCCCAGGACTTCACCCCCCTTCTACCTAACTAACTAACTAACTAACTAACTAGCTAACTTTCAAAGGAACTCATCAGAGCCGCGACTCTGAGGTACTCACAGTTCCGAAGATTTCATGGGGTGCACTTGAAGGATACTGCTCACCTGTGCTGCTCTAAATACAGAAGGCAGCCTTCTTGGAGAACGTGAGATTCAGGCTGAAAAGCCTCAAGGCAGTGGGTCTTTTGTTGTCTTCACCCCTCAGGCCTTTTGTCATCTTTGCCCATTGGGTTTTTTGTTGCTTTTGCCAGTTGGGCCTTTCGTCATCTTTACCCCTGGGACCTTTTATTATCTTCAGCCAACAGAAATTTTGCTCCAGACCCCTCCTCGTGGAGACATCAGACACCCTCACCTTGGCTACAGATCTGTTCTGGAGCTGGGAATTCATGAACTTCATGGTCAATCAAGCTAAACAGGTTACGGAGCTATGGCTCCTTTAAACTGAGGCTATGCACATGCCGTAGTACTTCCATTCATGCAGCAGCCATCTCTACTGGCAAGAACTGGCCCAGAACCACCACCAGACTCTGCGGAGCCCCCAGGAGAAAAAAACATGTCATGCGTGCCAACTGGTGCAGGAGATAGCAAGATCTTGGCCCGGTTTCCCATTTTGGGCCCAAGGGGCAGAACGAGCCTGCAAAGGATCTAAGGGGGAGCCCTGGCCCAGATCCTGCAAGGGCTCTATGGACAATCTTGAAGCCCTTTGGTCCCACTTCACTTCAGTCCAAGGAACTGGATGGTGAAGGCATAAGGCACTGGAGGAAACAGATGCCATAGCCCCAACAGGTAAGCCCCCAAAAGGTGGGGGGGCTTACACACTCCCCCCTCTAGAAGCTTGGTGCCTTTGACAAGACACTGCCTTAATATCCATATAGTCCCAGTGTCCAAATAGGCAGTCTTAAATGCATTATACTCCAAGGAGTGTTTCTTACTAAACACCTAAGTCCTAGCTATCAAGGCATTTTAAACATATGCACATTATTGGTACGATTTCTAACTAGACACCAGCTTCCTCTCTATCCATTAGGGATCAAGTTTTAACACAGGTAAGCATGGTAGTAGTACTTTTTCCAACCCCAATGTGCAATTCATTATGGTAATGTGTGTAACCCCCCCCCCGCTTGGGTTTACCTTAATGCCCCATTTCTTCCGTCCGCCCGTGCCTCTGGGTGATTCCCCCAAATTGTCTCCGCTGCAGCTCGAGTTCTTTATTGTGCTCCTGGGCCTCCAGATCAGCCCCTATGCCTGTTTCAACCCATATTGGGCTGGAAGAGCTAGATCACTATCTGCCATTCTCCCCAGTGCCAGTGTGCCAGTAAGCAACTCGCGCATACACAAAAGCACACCATATTTTCTGACCACCGTTGCTGTCCAACAGAGGGCATTCTAGTGATCTCAGTGCCCCAGTTCCCCAAATTGTGGGCCAGTGACCTGAGTAAGGCTGGTGATTATCCTCTGCATATTGTAAATATTAGGTTTGAATGGGGACATGTCTCGGGGCTCATGAATATTAGTGAGCCCCACTGAATATCAATGAGGGAGCTGCTAGCCATCTAGGGGACTGTGTATCAGTGGCTGCGACAGGCAGGGGCACAAATAAATATGTTAAATGGTGTAGCGATTTAAGAGGGCAAAGGGACTGCTATCAGACTGTGGGGCATATTAACAGTTAAAGTGTCCTGTTTAGCTGCATAAGGCATTGAAAGTGGGGACACTGGGTGAACTACAGTGGGACTGTTACTTCATCAGCCATGTTTGATACTATGACCCCTAATGGACAGCCAGTCAGCTAACTAGGCACCCAGAACTGTGGGAAAGGGTAGATGGGTAGAGGTGTGAACTATTTTCAGGTGCCAAGAGATTTAACTAATCAATAATCAAAGAGGGCTCAATACTGTGATTGATAACTGAAGGCAGCCAATCAGAGGGCAGGATTCTCGGGAGAAATGTCAGAGACTTTGGGCAGTTGAAGCAATCTATTCTGGGCTCTGATCGAGTCAAGAAGGCTCAGTGCTGTGAGAGAATAGATCTAAGTCCTTTCACAGGGCTTAAAACAGAGTTGTCAGACGAATAAAGGAGAAGAGTTCTTGCTGCTTAGAGGAGCTGTGCATCTGTACTAATCATTCCAGGCATCTTGTTGGAGTCTGCTGTTTTAGTGGGGGCTTCTGCTGCAGCCATCCTGCACCAGTATGGGACTGAGAAAACACTTCTGAGCTGGGAAAGAGGCTTTCTGGAAACTGTGTGAAAGCAGAGGAGAGGTGGATGTTGATTTGATTCAGACAGAATGTAAGAGAGAAAAGGAGAGCAGGTGCCCTATGCTTCAGGGCCCTGTTGCTGTTGTTGAAATACAGCTGAGGAAAGGAGCTGTTGCTCTGGAGTTGGAGTTTGTAGTCTGTTGCCCAAAGGTGCTGGAAAGCAGGAAAGTTGGCAAAACATTCTGGCTGCGCAGTGGAGCTGTTTTCTGTTGAGAGGAAAGCAAAACCAGGAGATTCCCATTCAGAGCCAGGTGGGGAACTTGCTAACCACTATTAAGTGGGGTCTGCTGGCTACACGGGGACACCGTTGCATGCTGGGGGAGCTAGGGCACCTGTGACCTATAAGGGAGCTGGGCTGTGGAGCCACTTTTAGGCCTGGGCCTTTGTGGTTTGGTGGGCCTTGTGTGGGAGCTCTGCAATGGGCTTGAATAGGCTTAAGGTGACACGCTGCAAGATTTTCAATCAAGGGGACAAGCGGCTAGACCTCCAAGTCAAGCTCAAGTCTTCAGAATACTTACTGCTGCCCATTTTTCCTGCCCTTCCTGAACTGAAATCCTCAGAGATTGAACTGGTTAAAACACTCTGCTCCAGGAACATGTCAGATCTTTAAGACCGTGAGTACCCAGGGCTTGCCCTGGCAATTAAGGGGATCAAAGGTTTAACTATTAACTTTCAGTTAGCATTGCTCCTAGGGCCCCAATGCTGGCCAACCCGAAGCACCGAGCAGGCCTGCAGAAACCTGGGTACCCAGTTAGGACAGAGGGACAGTCACTGGTACCAGTGAGGGTGGGCTCCGGGGTGGTCTGGCCTATAGGCCTTGTTGTTATTATTGTTTCTAACCATTTTTCCTTCCACAGCTCTTCCTTCTCCAGGTACCCTGACCCTAACCATTGCCCATAATAAAGCTGTGTTTTGTTGTTTGAACTTGCTGTGTGATGGGTGCTTTGTGGAAACTAACCGTAAAGTGCATGTGGTATATGGTATTGGAAAACTGTTTGGCATCCAGTGTGGGATGGTTGGAAGGGGAGGTGGGTAGGTAAAACATCCCAGGGGTTGTACCAGTCGTACACCTTACCCACTACAATTTCCTCTGCGTGGAGGCACCATGTTATTTTATTTATTTCTTTGGGACAGAACCCCCGAATACTGCTGTAGCAGGACGCCGGCCCCTTAACCTGTGTGAAGGTCAACAGGCAGGGGTAATAGCCCACTGGAACATGGCACCTGGGCTACATCTTTGGAGGCACTGCTAGCATCTCCTGTTTGCCAGCCACACCCACCATGGTGGGCCAAACTGGAAAGATCACTGTTGTTTCCCCACCCCCAGTTCTACCCCCCCCTTCCTAAAGTTAAGCCCAGAGAGAAGGATAAGGTAGAGTTAGTGGAATGCAGTGGAGGTATGAAAATGGATCCCCATAATTCCCTTTTACTCTTAGGAGTACCCTACGAGATGGAAGAGGGGGATACAGAAGGGCACTTGTCTACAGTAACGAGGCTGGGTCAGGTAAAGGTGTGGGGGAAAATGCTTAACTCTGTTTCAGGGACCTTGATCATGCTGATGGGATGCAAAAATGCTATAGAAGCATCCTGGATACCTGAGGCTTTAGTGCCAGAGGGGTTGTCAGAGGCCTGGACCATTGTTACCATGTTCAGAACACTTTTCCCTGGGGAGGGAGTGTCTAAACCCTTACTGACCCACCCTCAAAATGTGAGGCCTCATCCTGGGTATGGGCCTGCTCTTTCAGAATCATATAGAAAGCTGAGAATGTTTTCAGGGATGAAGCCCACCCCTGCAGCGGAGGAGGGCTATGAGTCATGGATAAACTATGTGATACTACTGCTACAGGATTGGCAGTATAGTGAGGGAGAAAAATGCAAAAGACTAACTGAGAGTTTACAAGGCTCTGCCCTCGATGCTATCTGGTCCCTACGGATCACTGACCCCAAGGTTAGTGTGGAGGATTATATAGCTGCACTGGACAGTGCTTTTGGTGGCCCTGAGACCTGTGAAGATTTGTGGTAGGGATTCAAGGTGACTTGCCAGCAAAGAGGGGAGCTTCTATTGGAGTATGTGCAGAGAATGGAGAAAGCGTATTGAAAAGTGGTGATACAGGCTGTGGATTTAAATAAGACCAGGTTGGAACAGGTGTTGAGGGGCGCCAGGTACTCGGAACTATTATTGTTGAAGTTGGGCCTGAAGGATAGGCTGGGTAATCCCCCCCCCCACCTCTCTGTCCTTCTTAGGGAAGTTAAGGAGGTGGAGGAAAGGGACGCTCAGTGGGGACCCTATCCAGCAGTGGTGGTGCAGCCCAGGTTCAGGAAGTCACTCCCCCCTCTGAGGCCTCTGAGCACAAAGAGCTGTTGAAGGAGTGCAGGGAGGCACTGGATAAAGTTGATGCTGGTCCTATTAGGTCTACTTAAGTTTTCTTTAGCCAAACCATTCAGTCAGCTCCAGCCACCCTCCCCATGATGGGCCTGGGGGTGCAGGCCCTGGTGCCCCCTGTGGTTCCCCAGATCGAAACTTGCCTTCAGGAACTGTGTCACACTGTCAGTGAGTTAAAGAACCAGGTGATGCTAAGGGCAGGGGACCCCAAACAAAGAGTGGTGATGGCCCAAATGATTTCTCCTACCTCAGTTCCAGCCCCAGTAGTGTACCCAGGGCTTCTAAGTCCTCCAGAGTCCCGACCATTACCCAACCTGATTCAGGAG
This sequence comes from Neoceratodus forsteri, assembly GCA_016271365.2. Classification (NCBI taxonomy): domain Eukaryota; kingdom Metazoa; phylum Chordata; order Ceratodontiformes; family Ceratodontidae; genus Neoceratodus; species Neoceratodus forsteri. Next base: position 814,577,371 of record CM028132.1, on the reverse strand, counting down.
AGGAGTTAATTTTTGCTACAGGTGTGGGAGGAATGGACATTTCCAGACAGAGTGTTGGTGCAAGGAAGATTCCACTTGAGTGAGATAACGGTTATTGGGGAGAGAGCCAAAGCCACAGGGAAGTGTCAATGGGGCCCGGTAAGGGAGCATACTGGGACCCCTGACACAATCAGCTCCACTGTTTATGTGAGGAAATCTTCTGCCAAAACCCCCATTTCCATACCCCTCGACATGGACCAACTCATGGGGCCATCAACAGAGACCACCGTCACCATAAACTGAGTGGCCACCCATGCCATTTTAGATAGTGGCTCCCAAGTAACAGTGATCTTTAAGTCCTGGTATGATAAACATCTATCCCACTTACAACTGCAACCATTGGAGGGGTTACATGTGTGGGGATTTAGTGAAAAATCCTATCCCCTATTTGGGCTATGTCAAAGTTTGGATGGCTTTCCCAACCAAGGTGACTGGAGTGGGAGATTTGGTTGAGACCCTGGCTTTAATCTGCCCAGAGGCTGGTATATATGATGGGTTGCCTGTGCTGGTGGGTACCAATGCCCACATGTTTGGATGGCTAGCCCATCTTTGCCAGGCCTAGGAAGCTGAATAACAGGGGAAGGAATTGCCAGTCCACCCAGCAATAAAAGAAGCATACAAGAAGCAGAGGCAGCCCCCAGCAGAAGAACTGGATGAATCAGTGGGTATAGTCTGGAGGCAGGATGCAGAAGAAATAGTGCTACCACACAATGTGGAGTGTAATATAAGTGGTGTGGTATGACTGAAGAAGGAGGAGGTGAGAAACCAGATCTTAATTTTGGATGCCCCAGAGGAACATGGATTGCCAGTCAGCCTGCTCGTAAAGCCCAGTGTCTTAGTGGGACAGGTGCATGCTTACATCAGAAGAGTCATGGTGCATGTAAAGAATGTGATGGACAAGAAAGTGGTACTAGACTGTACTCTAGCTCAAGTCTACTTTGCCGACATGGCAGTACAGCCGGCTGCTCCTGGAGGAGCTGTCCCATCTGGTATTGACCCCAGCCTGTTCGACCTGAGTGATTCCCCTATCACCGAGGAGTGGAAGGCCCAAGTTCGACAAAAGCTGTAAACAAGAACTAAGGTGTATTCCCTACATGAATGGGATGTCAGATGTGTGACAGGGGAGCAACATCACATAAAGCTTATGGATCAGTGTCCCTTTAGAGAGAGGTCCAGGTGGCTCATCCCACCTGATATCGATGACATGAGGAGGCACCTTCAAGAAATGATGGCCTCGGGCATAATCCCAGAGTCTAGGAGCCCATATGCCTCTCCCATTGTGGTAGTAAGGAAGAAAAGTGTGGCCATTAGGATGTGCATGGATTACCACACACTTAATAAATGGACTGTTCCCAACCAGTATATGATGCTGTGGATTCAGGATGCCTTGGATTGTTTAGACGGCAGCCAGTGGTTCTCGGTAATGGTCTTGAGAAATGGTTATTATCAAATTCCCATGGCTCCCCCAGGACCAGGAGAAGACCACTTTTATCTGTCCCCTGGGGTTTTATGAGTTTTTGAGAATGCCCCAGGCCATTTTGGGTGCCCCTGCTACTTTCCAGCTCCTCATGGAGAAGGCTATTGGGGACATGAATCTGCTGGAGTGCTTAGTGTATCTGGATGACATAATCGTATTTGGCAAGACTCTAGAGGAACACGAAGCAAGGCTGTTAAAAGTATTGGACCACCTGGAGGAATTTGGATTAAAACTCTCCGTCAATAAGTGCCAATTCATCCAGGCTTCTGTTAAGTACATTGGGCACATAGTCTCAGCAAAGGGCATTGAGATGGACCCCAGCAAGGTTGAGGCACTTACCACTGGCTGAAACCAAGAATTTGAAGGAACTGCAGTGGCTGTTAGGATTCTGTGGATACTACAGCAGGTTTGTAAAGGATTACACCTGGGTAGTCAGACCCCTCCTGAATGTTCTACAGGGTTACCCTCCCCCCAGTCAACAGGAGTAAGAGACTCAAACAACCTGGAGCCCCCACTGAGTCACCACAATATTTCAGAGCTTCTGAGCCATTTGGCTGCAGATGGACTGATGAATGTGACTGGGCTTTCGAGGACATCATTTACTACCTAACCCATGCCCTGGTCTTGGCCTATGCAGACCCACAGAAGCCCTATGTTTTACACACTGATGCTAGTTTTAGTGACCTGGGGGTGGTGCTATATCAAGAATACCCAGAGGGTTTACATCCAGTGGCCTACGCAAGCTGGAGTTTGAATCCTGCAGAACGCAAGTACCTGGTGCACAAGCTTGAATTCCTTGCGCTGAAATGGGCCATTGTGGATCAGTTCCATGATTACCGGTACGGGGTGAAAATTACTGTAAAGACTGATAACAAACTGATAACAAACCCGTAATGTACGTACAGACTACAGCCAAGTTGGACAATACTGGTCATAGGTGGTTGTCAGCCCTTTCCACATATGACTACTGTGTCGAGTTTCACCCTAGGTTAAACCATATAGATGCTGACACCTTGTCCCGACACCGCCCCCCCTCCCGGCTCATTAAGCTGGGTGAAGATACCTGAGCAGGTTGTAAAGGCACTGTGCAAAAAGTTTGTCACCAAAGAGTCCCCATCTGCTGAGGATGTACCATGCCTGGTAGACAGTTTAGGAGCCTCTGGGAGCTGTCTCCCCATAACGTATTGCCACTTCACTGCTTTGGACATGAGGTCCTTGCCACAGCTAACCAGTCAAGATCTGATAAGGGAGCAGTGGTCTAGCCTGGCCATTGGAGAAATTGTGCAAGTTTTATAGAGAAGAGGTGATCCAACACAACTAATCACAAGAGACCCTGATGCTCGATTGATGCTATAAGAGTGGTCAAAGGTAAACATAAGGAATGGTTTGCTGTACAGAGAGGTGCAAGATCAGCAGGGGGCACCCAGAGTACAATTGGTGTTGCCTTGCTGATTCCATCAAACTGTATTGAGGGCTCTCCATATCGACATGGGCCGCTTGGGCAATGAACGCTCCCTAGACCTGGTTTGCAGTAGATTTTATTGGCCCAGATTGGGACAGGATGTGGATCAATAGTGCAAGACCTGTCGCCTGTGCATCCAGAGGAAAGCTGTTCCACAATAGGCTATCCCACTAGTCAACATTGTCACAAATGCCCCTGTGGAGCTGGTGTGTATTGACTTCCTTATCTTGGAACTGGACTCCAGAAATATCTTAAACATACTAGTAGTCACAGATAATTTTTTTTTAACAGTACGCCCAAGCCTACCCCCCCCCCCCCCAAAGTTCAGAAAGCATCTACTTTGACCAAGGTGCTGGCTGAGAAGTTCTTTGTACATTATGGGCCACCACAGAGGATTCACTCAGACCAAGGCCATGATTTTGAAAGTAGGCCAATAAAAGAATTATTGTCTCTGTAGGGAGTCAGAAAATCCTGAACAACCCCTTACCATCCCAAAGGTGACCCCCAGCTTGAAAGATTCAACTGAACCCTATTAGACATGCTGGGAACCTTGGACCCCAGAGGGAAGCGTACATAGTGTCAGTGAGTTAGCACCCTGGTTCATGCCTACAACTGTATTAGGAATGATGCCACCAGGTTCTCTCCATACTGCTTCATGTTAGGGAGGGAGGCCTGCCTCTCATTCAACCTGTGCTTTGGGATGTCAGCAGATGGCATTAAAGAGGGTGACTACTTACAGTATGTGTGCAACTTAAAACAACAACTGAATGACACTTATCGTTTAGCCTCTGAGACAGCCAATAATAGGAACCAAGCCAGCAAGGAGAGATATGATAAGAAAGTCTGGGCACAAGACTTGATACCAGGTGATAGTGTCCTACTGAAGAGACTGAGCATTCCTGGAAAGCATAAGATCACTTATCACTGAGGAAGCACACCATGTGTAGTATTGGAGAAGCTGGAATGGTTGCTGGTATATAAGATTTGACCAGAAGGGGAAACTCAAGGATACAAAGTGTTCCATAGAAACCATCTACTGCCCATCAGAGACAAGGTGGTTGGCTCAGCCTCTGATACTGTAGATCCCCCCACACCTTTAGCCACTCGAGCTGCTGCACACAGACAACAGAGGAAAGAAAATAGTGACCCCCAGGAGCTGGTCCTGCTCCAATAGAAGAAGAGTTTGAGGGGGTCGAGTTGACCAATCACACAGAAAGAGTTTGATGGTCTGCCTGCCCTTTTCTATCCCACTTCTGAACTGGCTAGACTGTTTCAGGGAACACCCCTGACATTGGAGGCTGGGTCTATGCAGAGGGGCCTATTACAAGACAGACTGAGAGCCGAGGGGATGATGATGAATCTGGGGAAGTGGACTCAGCTGTGCCTGTGGAACAGGGTGCTTGCTGAACGGGAAGCTGCTCTCCCTACATCCCTTGAAGGGACTACCCAAACTTGAACACTAGTCTGGCTGAGCCTTTTGAGTGGTTCCAGAGCAGCTCCCCCAAGTCATTGCCTTTTGGAGAGCCCACTTTGAAACTTGAATTCTGGTTCAACTGAGCTCTCTGAATGACCGCTAGGAAGCACCACTGGCTAGAGTGGTGAAAGTGATGTGGTGACGGAGTACCCTGCAACAGGGGGGAAAGAAACAGGCACAGGGGTAAGTGAAATTGACTCCACCTCTGAACAGGAGGTGATCACTAGGACTGATGAACCAACACCCCCAAGAAGGTTGGGGAGGACTGTGAAACCCTTACTTAAGTTGATCTATGACACCCCAGGATCATCCACTGATCTACCCCTATTAGTAGTACACAAAAGTGTATATGTCATCCCCAGGTCATTACCTAAGGCTTACATGTGTCTGCTAGTGCTAAACCGCCCAGGCCTGGAGGGAAGGTGGCAAAGAGAAAGAGAGGAAAGTGAAAGTGCACGCAAGGGAAACAAATGGTAAAAAGTGTATTATCAATGTGAGTTCAAAATACACGTGGTTCTGTATAACTAACGGGATGAAAGTATGGGTGCTATGCATACTATGGTGTTTACTAGGTTTAGTAAGGAAAAAAAGAAGGCTGTAGCCCATCAGGATTTTTCCCCCACACAGTGTGGGCTAGTAAGAGTATGTATTGTTCATAGTTAGCCAAATGTCAAGTTGTTTCTTGAAAATATCAGAGTTTCTAATGTCAACTTATTATTGTGGCAGTGAGTTCCAAAGTCTTGGTGCCCGTACTGTCAAGTAATTGTTTCTTTTATTTGAGTTTGCCTTTTTAAGTATAATCTGCTTGTTATGACACCTAAGTATTCTTTTATTGTTAAAGAAGAAGCGATCACACTGAGCTGACAGCTCGGGGGATTGTAGGACCTTATAAGGAACAAAATGTCCCCCCTACAGCACCTTGTTTGGAGGGTTTGGAGGCCTGTTGCCTTTAATCTCTCAGGGTATGTTTTATTGGTCACACCCAAGACCATTTTTGTTGCCTTTCTCTGGAGTCTCTCTCTCCAGTTGGGTTATGTTACCTGCAAGATAGGGGTTCCAAAAGGGAGATCCATAATCCAAATGGGGTCTTACGTGAGATCTATATAGAGAGATGAGGCATTGTTTGGTTCTGTTAAAAAACTGTTAAAAGAGGGGAAAAGTGTTTAGCCTTATAAGCTGTATATAAAGTGTTTAATGTTTCTAATTGTTCAATGCCTAAGTAGATAGGAACCAGGTGTGTAGGTAGACATGTTTGCCATATGTAAAATGTTAAGGTTGGCTAGACTGACACAGGGGGCCTCAAGGATGCCATCTCAGCAGCCAACCTGGCACAGCTGGTAGTCTCCCCCACCAGACATAATTATAAAACTGGCACAAGCACTCTCCTGGACTGGATACTGACCAGCCATCCCTCCCGCATCTCAGATGGTTCAGTCTTCCAGATACACTAAGTGACCATTCCCCAGTCATCTGCGAATGGTTGAATAAATTCTGCAAGTTTCTCCCCTAAATTAGTCAATAGTAGAGTCCTCCCACTTGGTCAGTTGAAACACCTCAAATCCCACCTCTGACAGCTCGACTGGTCTCCTATATTCAACGCTTCTAATGTCAACTCAGCCTTGGATTTTTTCATCAACTCCTTCACTGCTGCCTGTGACACCTATGCCCCTTTCAAAAGGTGTAAAATCAAAGATCTTTGTAATCCTTGGCTCTCCGCTGAACTGCTTACAGATCTGAAAGCAAGGGACCTCCTCTGGCTTCGGGCACGGGCCACTGGCAATCAAACCGATATTCAGAACTACAAACGGGCTCAAAACGACTGCACTAAATCAATCCACCAGAACAAAAATGCATACTACAGAGATACCCTCACGAACACCTGGGGTAAGGGAAAATCCTTCTGGGACAATCTTATAGAAGTAACTGGGAAGCAGCCAAAAACCTCACCTACTATGCTGGTCATTGATGGTGGCATAACTCTCGACTCTACCACAATTGCAAATACTTTCAATACTGCATTCTATGACCTCAGTAGTGTTCTCCCTTTGGACTGCTTCAATGATGACCACCCTCCTTCTCCTACCCCCAGTCCACAACCCCCTCCCTCAAACCACCCACCATTCTACTTTAAGGAAGTCAGAGCGCATGAGGTCCGTAAATATGTCTCTAATACAATCGCCAAATCCAGAACTAGTGGGGACTTACTCGACCTCAAACTGGTGTCCCTCACCCTTGATGAAGTGCTATTTCCACTAACAAAAATGTTCAACTTCTCCCTTGCCCTTAGCCAGTTTCCCGACAGATGGAAATCAGCCACAGTAACCCCGGTCGACAAAAGTTATCTGCATGTGAACTACCAGCCTATCTCCATACTCCCCCCCCACAAGGCCATTGAACGTATGGTATCTGACCAGCTAACAGAATACCTGGACAAACACAACATCCTCTGCCCCCAGCACATGGTTTCCGTACAGGTCATAGTACTACATCACCCCCCCTCCTTGAATTCACCAGTGCTAGCCACAGCTTGTTGAACAACAGCCTCCTAAACGGGTCAGTCTTCATTGACCTGATTAAGGCTTTTGACACTGTACCTCATAATCTATTAATCACACAGCTACATTCTGCTGGGCTCTCACCTGAGTCCACTACCTGGTTCAAGAGCTACTTGGAGAATCACTCCCAAAGAGTGAAAATAGCTGATGTTCTCTCAGATTCATGTCCTGTTCACTCAGGAGTTCCTCAAAGCTCCATTCTTGGGCCACTTCTTTTTAGCCTCTTTCTGAAAGATCTTTCACAATCGTGTCTAGCACAAATTCTCCTCTGTGCTGTCGATGCCGTCATCCTCTCCACCCACAAGGATCCGGGCCACCTTCAAAAGAATCTACAGCTTGCCTTCACCTCAATTGAAACTTGGTTTAGTACAAAAAATTGGTTCTCAACTACAAAAAACCAAGTCCATGCTCTTCTGCATCCCGCTCAACAAACACAGACTCAATCCCATCACAATCAAAAAGTTCCTTGGTGCAACCCTCGAACAGGTTGAGTCCTTTAAATGTCTAGGTATTACCATTGATTGTAACCTATCATATGCTATGCACATTGACAACATTGCCAAGGCTGCCAACACTCGCATTGGCCTACTCTTCAGGCACAGGCAATGCCTTACCTTAGATGCCTTAAGGATTGCAGTACAGAGCTCAGTAATCTCAATAATCGATTACGGCCTGATCATCTATGGCTCTGCCTCTGCCACTGCCCTCAGGCGCATATCCATTGCACTAAACAAAGCTTGCTGTCTCATAACTGGTGCCAATCACCTCACCCACATGTGTGATCTCTACGCACAGACTGGGTGGCTTCAACTTTCAAACTGGATCAAGTACCAAACCTACCTTATGACAAAGGAAATAACACTAGGCCTTGCTTCCCAAGGAGTCCAAACTCTCTTCTGCCCAGCACGGACTACTTGCATCACCAGGGCTCTGAATCCCTGCTTCTGCATATCCCACATTTCTGCACCACACAAGGGCAAAGATTGTTTGCACACAAAGCTCTCAGCTGGTTCAATGGTCTCAACACTGACATCGCCTCAATGCCAAAGCTTGGTCTGTTCAAATCCAGTCTCCATCACATCCTGTCTGCATCTGGCTCCTGTGACTGTCCTTACTAATTGTTCTCCCCTCTCATCTTTGCTCTTTCCACCTAGCACTTAACCCTCTCCCCCATCAACTCCCTCTCCCATACACCCATTCATCCTCCCCTCCTCCCACTCTCTTTCCCTCCCCCCCCGCAGCACTTTAATTGATATTTGACAAGTGCCTATGGCCGCACCCCACTAGTGTGTCTCTCCTCCATACCGTGTCAACCCTGTTACCAGATCTCCTTCTAACTTTTTTGCCACTGTATTGAATGTATAAAACTGTATCTAACTGCTTGTAACCCACTGTTATACTGTTATTCAATGCCTTGTTTGAATTGTACCTCAGCTGATGTAGAACCTTTGTAAAAGAGCCTTGGCTCAAAGGTACTTATAATCCTAGATTCAAATAAAATGAAAAAAAAAAAAAAGGTTGACTATTTTCACGTCTTTACAGGTTCCTACTCATAGACTTGGTATGGACACCAAACATTTAAGGCGGGGGAGTGTAACCCCCTGCAGGGGCTTACCAAATTGCCACATTTCTCCCACCCATCCATGCCTCTGTGTGATTCCCCCAAATTGTCTACGCTGCAGCCTGAGTCCTTTATTGTACTCCTGGGCCTCCAGACCAGCCCCTGTGCTTGTTTCAGCCCATTTTGGGCCGGAGGAGCTAGGCAAGGCAAATTTTATTTTTTAGGTGCCCAATTCCAAAGGATCTGGGTGCCATATAATCAAAATACAACAAACCAGTTAAAACCCAATAAATACAATACAAACATGTCAATTAAAATATTTAAAAGCAGACTGCCCAAAATGGGAGGCCTGGCCTGGCAGCAGATCCCTGAAGGAGCCATTCTTTCAAAATGTCTCAGGAGCAATAACTAAAAGACAGTGCCTGGGAATGCCAGAATGCCAGCTAGATAGCAAGCTATTGTTCTCCCCAGTGCCCCAGTATGCCAGTGAGCAACTCGTACATTCACAAAAGTGCACGGTATTTTCTGACCGCTGTTGCAGTCCAATGGAATACATTCCAGTGGTCTTGGTTCCCCAATTCCCCTAATTGGGGTCTGGTGACCTAAAGAGGTGAGGAACCTCTGCATATAGGTGTGAACTATTTTCAGGTGACAAGAGACTTAACAAATCAATAATCAAAGAGGGCTTAATATTGTGATTGATAACTGGAGGCACTCAATCAGAGGGTAGGATTCTCAGGCGAAATCCCAGAGACTGAGCAGTCTGTTCTGGGCTCTGATTGAGTCAAGAGGACTCAGTGCTGTGTGAGAATAGATCTAAGGTCTTTCACAGGGCTTAAAACGGAGTTGTCAGAGGAATAAAGAGAAGATTCTGTATATGACTTGTATTTCATGGTGTTATTTGTATTGACTTGCATCTGTTTGTATTTTGTCAATATATGTAACATCTTGGCTATTCTTTATATGCTGCCGGGTTGTGCATGAAAAAGGGTCTTGGCTTATTGCACCTACCTGGGAAACAAAAGTTTAAATAAATGAAATAAATAAGAGTTATTGCTGCTCAGAGGATCTGTGCATTTGTGCTAATCATTCCAGGCATCTTGTTGGAGTTTGCTGTTTTAGTGTAGACTTCTGCAGCCATTCTGCACCAGTTTTGGATTGAGAGAACACTTTTGAGCTGGAAAAGTGGCTTTCTAGAAACTGTGTGCAAGCAGAGGAAAGGTGGATGCTGATTTGAATCAGAGAGACTGTAAGAGAGAAAAGGAGAGCAGGTGCCCTATGCTTCAGGGACATGTTGCTGTTGTTGAAATCTAGCTGAGGAAAGGAACTGTTGATCTGGAGTTGGGGTTTGGACTCTGTTGCTCAAAGGCACTGGAAAGCATTAAAGTTGAAGAAACTGTTCTGGCTACACAGCTCAGCTTTTTTCTGTTGAGAGGAAAGAGAAACAAGAAGATTCCAAGCTTAATTCAGAGCTAGGTGGGGAACTTGCTAACCTCTACCAAGTGGGGTCTGCTGGCTACAGGGGGCCACCGGCATGTGCTGGGGGAGGTAGGGCACATGTGACCTGTGAGGGAGCCGGGCTATGGAGCTACTCCTAGGTGTGGGTCCTCTGTGGTTTTGTGGGCCATGCATGGGAGCTCTGCAATGGGCCTGAATAGGCTTAAGGTGACAAGCTGCAAGATCTTCAATCAAGGGGACAAGTGGCCAGACCTCCAATCAAGCTCAAGTCTTTAGAATACTTACTGCTGCCCATTTGTTCTGCCTCTCCTAAATTGAAATCTCCAGAGACTGAACTGGTGAAAGCCCTCTGCTCCAGGAACATCTCTGATCTTCAAGACTGTGAGTACCTAGGGCTTGCCCTGGGAATTAAGGGGAGTAAAAAGTTTAACTATTAACTTTCAGTTAGCATTGCTCCTAGGTCCCCAATGCCAGCCAACCTGTGGCACTGAGCAAACCTGCAGAAACCTGGGTACCCAGTTAGGACAGTGGGACAGTCACTGGTACCAGTGCGGGTTGGCTCTAGGGTAGTCTGGCCTATGGGCCTTGTTGTTATTAACTGTTTCTAACCATTTCTAACCATTTTTTCTTCCACAGCTCTTCCTACTCCAGGTACCCCGACTCTAGCCCTTCCCCATAATAAAGCTATGTTTTGTAGTTTGAAATTGCTGTGTAAAGGGTGCTTTGTGGAAACTAACTGTAAAGTAAACTGTAAAGTGCATGTGGTATATGGTATTGGGAAACTGTTTGATGACAGCATCTGGACTAGCAGGGACTGCGGTGTTTTGCATCAACCAGTTGGAGGAGTGGCAAGGGAACCAACCAGAATTGAGGGCCGTCAGTTCAAGTCGGCGGCCGGGACTATAAAAAATTTAGGCCTGGCAGCTGTGTAAAACCTCCCAAAGGAGTTGTAATCAAGGGGAGCTTTTTTTGTCCCACCCACTCACCCCGGCCCTGACCTCTATTAAATATTCATAGTGGGAGGAGCAGAAAGGAAGGCATAGGCTGGAAACAGGACATCAGGAAAAGAGCAGGGGCTCTGGGCTGGGCTACACTCCATTGTGACAGTAGGGGTGGAAAAGTGATCCTGTGTTGGGCGTGGGTTGAGGGGAGGACCCAAGTATAGAGGGGCATTCTAGGTTACCACTGAGTTTGCCTTGTGGGTCTGGTGGTCCAAACTGCACTGTTTTTGTCTCAGCTGCCCACCTATTTCCTTTATTCAGCAGGAGCAATATTGGTCAAAGAGCTTGTGCATTTTTGATTAGTCATTGGGTAAAAGGCTTCCGGGGTGTCTAAGAAAAGCACAAACATATAGACTTAAATGCTCTGACTTTTTTTCATTTCTGCAGGAGTAATATTGGTCAAAGAAGCTCATGCATTTTTGTTTGGTGATTGGGTAACAGGCAACCAAGGTGTCTTTTTAAGAGTACAAACATACAAAGCTGTTACTGTACTTATAGTAGGATTGTGAGGAATGTAGGGGAAACTGATTTGGAGGGGAAATTGGGGAGGACTGGGGACAGGGCTAGGGCAAGGTCTCCAGACTGCAAGGGCAGGAGGTATATTTGGAAGGGTGGTAGGATATACTGGGTGTGGGAAGTCCATAGTGCTGGATATGGCTTGGAAGATGGGGGGGCTGCATGGTGTGTAGGCAACTAACACAAATAAGGGAAGAGGTTAAGTGGTTGAGGTGGACGCTGGGAAGGGTGAGGGGTGGGGGGAGGATAGGAGATCCACAGAGGGAGTAAGATGGGACAGGGAAAGTAGAGGAAGTAATAGTGGAGTTGTAGGGGATCTAGGAGCAGAAGCTGGAATAGGCAGGAGTCAGAAAGTGGATTGGAAAAACACAAGCAGGGAAGGTGGTATGGTGGACAATAGGGGGGCTACTGGGGGCCAAGGTAGAGGCAGTGCAGGAGATGAGAAGGGCAAAGGGTACAGCAGGAGATAAGGTACAAGTGTCCAAAGCCTGCACTTAAAGAAAGAAAAAGGGGGGAAGCACCAGCAGGAGCAATAAAGGCAGCAGGAATAGAGCATGAAAACAGATATGCACCACTAGGGGCACTAAATGAGGATGAGAACAAAGAACTCAGGGTAGTGGAGGACTCTGGGGGACAGGAGTGACAGACAAGATGGAAAACTCAGTAGACAGGAGGAGGGGGGGCTGTCCCCTCAGGAAACAACACAGAGGAGGTCACTGGGGCAAACACACCCCAAACAGGGAAAACTCACAAGAGAAGGGAACCGGTGAGAGAAGGCCTTGGGGGGCAAAAACAGGACGGTAATGGGGAAGCTACTTGGGCACTGGAAACTGCAGTCAAGGCATAGGAAAGGGCAGGGCAAGGGGGGAAGAAGGAGCCAACACATGATGGGAAAAATGGAGGTGGTTTAGTGGAAAATGCCTGCAGGGGGATGGGACAGAGTAGAGAGAAGGAGGAGTTAATTTCTCAGGGGGAAAGAAGGGGGGAAAAAAGGGAAGTGGGAATATCGATATTAAGGAAATGCAAGGGACTGGGAAAACAACAGAGGAAAAATACAAGCAGAATGCAGTGGAGGAAAGGGTCTTAATTGTTGGGGACTTGATAATAAAAGGAATTTGTTGGATGAGCAGGGGGAACAAAAACAGTACAGTATGGGTCCAGTGCCTACCAGGTATGACAGTGATGGAAGTCATTCATTATATCCCCTCTGAGGGGAGACAGCAGGATGGAAGAACACACCTGGTGTTCCACCTTGGACCTGGCAGGGCATAGCCTGATGGAAGTGCAGGCAAGGTTTAGGGCACTGGCGTGGTACTGTAGCAGCCTGGGATTCAGATCTTTGGCTTTTTCGGAAGTGTTGCCCATACCAAGAGCAAGCACAGAGAGGAGGCTGAGGATTGAGGAATTTAATAGGTGGCTGGTGGGATGGTGTGTACAGATGGGGTATGAGTTGGTAGTGGATTGGGGAACAACATGGAGGGATGACAGCCTATTTGGCCCAGATAGACTGCACCTGAACAGGGAGGGCACAGCAATGCTAAGGTGCAAATTAGGAGAGTTCATAGAACAAAACTATAATTTAAACTGAATTGGGGGAGGGCAGGTTGGGAAAATCCCACACCATGGATGGGAGAAATGGGGCCTACCAGCCTCCCCTAGAATGGAAAGAAAGAAGAAGAAGAATCAGTATTTATATAGCGCTTTTCATACATCCAAAGCACTTTACAAGCAAAGCTAGACTGGTAGTGAAGTGACTGAATGTGTGGTGGCGGCCATATCGCACATCATCACCCACACACAGCCTGGATAATTGCATGAACCGGTTTATGGGAAGGGGAATGTTGGCCAGGACACCGGGAATGTTCCCTACTCTTTGCGAAAGTGCCCTGGGTTCTTTTACTTCCACCTGGACACCCACCAGGACAACACCAGGATGGGTAGAAGGGACCTCGGTTTAACATCTCATCCGAAGGACGGTGCACCCCAGCAGTACAGCACCCCCCAATACTGCACTCGGATGCCAGCGATTTTTAGGTGCAAGTCCAATCCCGGTGTGGGACGAGAACCCACGACCTTCTGGTCCAGAGGCGGATGTGCTACCAACTGAGCCACACTGGCACCCCAAGAACCAGACTAGAGGAGTAGGGAAGGCAACACACACCAGGAGACAGCTTAATGGGCCCAGCGAATGGAGAGCAATGTGCACCAATGCCAGAAGCCTGGGAAACAAGATCCCAGACTTAGCAGCAGTTATATCTGAGGTGGACCTGGATATTGTGGGAATCATGGAAACATGGGGACATGGGGACATGAGGGCCAGGACTGGGACATGGCAATACCGGGGTATGTACTTTTTAGGAAAGACAGGGTGGATAGGAGTGGGGGTAGGGTTAGGGATGGGGTTGCCCTATATGTGAAAGAAAACATTAAGGCTACGGAAGTACTGGGTAAGTGGGGAGGCAGAGGTGTTATGGGCACCAGGGTAATTTACAGGCTGCCAGTGCAGTAGGGGGCAGTAGAGAGGGAAATGATGGAGGAGATCCAGAGGATGGTGAACAGAGGGGAGGTGCTGCCGATGGGGGACTTCAACTTGCCGGACATGTATTGGGACACCCCAGCAGCAGCATCTGCCAGTAGCAGGGACATCGTGGACTCTCTACAGGCTGGGGGCACTCATGAAACTGCTAGTAAGAGAACTGACCAAGGAGGGGGCGATCCTTGATTTAATACAAATGGGAAATGGGTGGGAGAGATATCCGTAGGGGAAAACCTGGGCAGAAGTGACCATAGCACTGTCTGGTTCACTGTTAAAATGCCTGCTGAGGCCCATTGAACAAGAGTGAAGGTGCTAGATTTTAGGCATGCAGACTTTCAGAAAATGGGACAAAGTGTTCATCAAACATTAGCAGGGGTGGGAAAACTAAAGGGGGGGTGGAGGAAATGTGGGGCCAAATAAAAGTAGCAATAGTGGAGACCACTAGCCTCTATGTCAGGAGGGTAACCAAAGTAGCAAGAGGAGGAAGCCCCTTTGGTTCAATAAAGAGGTGGCAGAGAACGTCAGGGAAAAGAGGAAGGTGTTTAGGAGGTATAAGGGGACACAGAGGGAGGAGGATAGAGCTATATACCAGGAGAAGAGAGGGAAGCAGTTAGGGAGGTCAGGAGGGCAAAGGCAAGAATAGAAGAGAAAATAGCCAACACAGTCAAGGTGGGAGATAAAACCTTCTTCAGGTGTGTGAGCAAAAGGAGAAGGTCAGGGGAAGGGATAATCAGGTTCAAAAATGGCCAAGGGGAGCCGGTGGAAGATGACCGTGGGAAGGTGGAAATAGTCAATAGCTACTTTTGCTCTGTGTTCACAATTGAAAAGGAGGGGAGATCAAGAAAATCAGGGAACACGAGGTGATGGGGAGGCTGACTCCAGTCCATTCTGGGTGGAGGAGGTGCTGGGAGAGCATGAGGGTTTGAAGGTGGATAAAGTGATGGGGCCGGATGAGGTGCACCCCAGAGTACTAAGGGAGCTTAGCAAAGTGCTAGAGGAACCTCTGACCAGCCTCTTCAACAGATCCCTTGAGACAGGGGGAGATCCCTGATGGCTGGAGAAGGGCAGATGTGGTCCCCCTTCATAAGGGAGGGACAAGAAGGAGCCAGGCAACTCTAGGCCAGTGAGCTTAACATCGGTGGTGGGCAAGCTTATAGAGAAACTGCTCAAAAAGAAAATCTCTAGCTACCTGGAGACCAATGGTCTTCTGGATCGGCGGCAACATGGGTTCTCTGTGGGAAGGTCATGTCAAACAAACTTAATAGAGTTCTTTGACTGGGTCACCAGGGTACTGGATCAGGGGGATCTATAGACATTACGTATCTTGACTTCAATAAGGCGTTTGATTCTGTGCCACACAGGAGGCTACTGCACAAAATGAGAGGCCTTGGGCTGCGGCCGCTAGTGGTTAGGTAGGTGCAAAACTGGTTGTAGGGAAGAAGGCAGAGGGTAATCATTAATGGGGTACCATCAAGCGAGGTTATGGTCACCAGTGGGGTACCTCAGGGGTCAGTGCTGGGGCCACTCCTTTTCAATGTATTTATAAGGGACATGGGAAGGGGCTATAGGGAAGAATGTGCCTATTCACGGATGACACGAAGGTCTGCAATAGAACAGATACACCTGAGGGGGCTGAGAGCATGCACAGGGATCTGGAGAAGCTGGAGGAGTGGTCCAGAGAATGGTAATTGACCTTCAATACTAAAAAATGCAAAATTTTGCACTTAGGCAAAAAATAACCAGAGAACGGAATACAGTATGGGGGGCATGCTCTGGAGGTTACCGAGCTGGAAAGAGACCTTAGCATATTCATTTCACGGGAACTGAGAATGGCAAGGAATGTGAGAAGGTGGTGGCAAGGGCCAGTAGGATGCTGGGTTGTACTGGCAGGGGAATAACTATCAGGAGGAGGGTGGACATAATGCCCTTGTACAAGCAACTTGTCAGGCCACACCTTGAGTATGGAGTACAGTTCTGGAGGCCATACCTCAAGAAGGATGTGGAGAGGGTGGAGTGGGTCCCGAGGTGGATGACAAAAATGGTAGGGGGACTCGGGCACCTATCATATGAGGAATGGCTGAATGACCTCAGCATGTACTCCCTCAAGCAGAAGAGGGAAAGGGGGGACATGATTGAGACCCTGAAGTATATCAAGGGTTTCACAAAGGTGCCAGCGGGGGATATCTTCCTGCAAAAGGAAAAGTTGAAAACAAGGGGACACGATATGCCGATAGTAGGGGGGAGGTTCAGGGGAAACATCAGAAAATTCTACTTTACAGAGAGGGTGGTGGACAACTGGAACAGACTCCCAAGGGAGGTGGTGGAGGCAAGAACTGTGGGGGGTTTCAAGAAAGAATGGGATAGGCACAAGGGACTGCTAGTTCCAGGGAGAGTGGGGGCAGGCGGAAGGCAACAGCAAAGTCCTAGCGGCTAGCTAGGCATACTGGGCAGACTGGGTAGTCCTGGCAGTCCTTTTCTGCTGACACGTTCTATGATTATCTGTTTCTATCTAGTGTGTGGGGTAGTTGGAAGAGGAGGTGGGTAGGTACAACATCCCAGGGGGTTGAACCAGTCATACACTGGATCCACTGCAATTTACTCTGGGTGGAGGCACCACCATATTTTATTTATTTCTGTGGGATAGAACCCCTGAATACCAATGTAGCAGGACCCAGGCCCCTCAACAGACAGTGATAGTAGCCCACTGGCAAACGGTGCCTCATCTTTCATGCCTGTATTCAGGCACACTAAAGAAAGAGTTTCCATAGGTGCCTGGACTCCAGCAACACTTTGGGGAAATCCTATGTGAATGATGATGTATCCCTGATACGGGTAAGGCTGATTGCTCACCCTCAGACTGCTAGTCCTTCCAAGGGTTGCAAGAGCATGTGGCACAAATGTTTCTGGTACCGGTCATCAAACACAACAGTCCCTTGGGCACCGCTATCCAGTAAAACAATGAAGTCCACACCTTCAGTCTTGGCAGGGGCTTTGGCAGACGGTTCTATCAGTCACAGGGGGATACTGTGGTCTGTACTGGTAGTAGGTGATGTCTGTTTCATGGAGCATTTTTGGTTCTGGTCTCCAGTTTGCTCCCTCACTGCTCTACAGATGGCAACTAGCCCTGAACCACACCAAGACTCCGTGCAGCCCCTTGGAGCAGAAAACTTGTCCTGCATGCCAACCAGTTCAGGACACAGCAAGACCTTGGCCCCACTTCCCATTTTGGGGCTGAGGAGCAGGAAGAGCTGATGGCTGCAGTCACAAAGGATCTAAGGGGGAGCCCTGGCTCGAATCCCACCTGGGCTCTATAAACAATCTTTGTTGCCCTCCAATCCCACTTTGCTTCAGTCCAAGAGATTGGAGGGTGAAGTAAAAATGCACTGAAGGGAACAGTGGCTGTAGCCCTACCAGGTAAGTTCCAAAAAGGGGGGCTTACATGCACCAGAGGGGACCATTGCCACCCAGACCCAGAATTCCTGCCCACATCCTTGGGCTCACAGGCCCCCCTCAGCCAGCCAACTGGAGAAGCACACCCTTAGGTGCTAAACAGGAACTGCATACTGACTCAAGACTGACTCAACAACTTAAACAAGAACTAATGTTTTGCTGGACCGGAGCCCCTATTTACAGTATATGCCTTCAGTGGGTGGGAAACATTGCCCAGAAACCATCCCAACCAATAGTTAATAGAGATGCAGGGCTTGCACCTAGACACACTGTCACTATAAACAGGAAAATGGGATGTACCTTCCTTAAATATTGTAGAACACATTTCAGAACCCTAAACAGCAGGACTAGGCTTAACCCTGTAAGTGCACTTATCCCTTGCAACTTATTGTATTTTACTTGCACATGTAGCATAGCCTCGAACACTGGCACCCGTTACATTGGTCCTGGTAATCTACTGTGCTGACAGCTGGGTTAAGCAATGATTGTGTTTTGGACTAATATCAAAACCAGTGAAGGTCACTGCTGACATTTATTTAATTTACTTTTTTTCCCTTCTAACATGGAGCCCTCTCCTTCAGCCCTTGGCTGTTTCCTAGCCCTGTCACTGCCCCTACCCATCAAGAATTAACTCTTGTGGCTTGCCACCCATGGCAGGGTTCTTGATCTTCCCAAACCTCTTCAAGGTTTGGGCAGGCAGTCAGCATGGGGCCTGGGAGTACTGCTACACTTGATCCCTGGGCTCAGGCTTTTTCCTGTCTCCTAGGATGATAACAAAAGATTCCAAGGCAAACATGCAGCAAATGTGCCATGTATGGATCTAGCTGAGGTCTCCAGTACTCTGCCACTCCATCTGTGATATCACTTTTTGTCACCCATGTGGCATACACGTATCAAAATCCATTGGTCTCCCTCCCTGGTGGAAGTGAGGCTCCACTGGGATGCCTCAGCTTCCTCCCCTCACTCCCACAATGTCACTGATGTCATAGGTTTGGTCCTGAACATAGGTCTCTGGCATTGCAAGTTGCACTGATTTCATTGTGCCAGAGTGCTGACTGGTGAAATTGTTTAATAAACAAAAACAACTGCTAACTCAGGCTTCTAATGCAACATGTTAATTCATCAAAGAAATGCTATCTTTGTACTATGGAGCAGGAAGTTTCTTATTATAAAATAGTTGCGGAAAAGGTACCCACCTAAGTACCAATCATTTTTCTGTTCAGAGTCCCTCATGCTGTGTGCTGGATTGTTTCATTATGCTTCACAAACCACTCTGCTTGCTGGACTGTTGGAGAAGTGGTAGGGCTACCACTTATAGTGCCGGCAACCTGGGTTCAGGAATGAGCCTGGGTCATTGTGGGCCAACCAGGGGGGAAGGAATGAGAATCTCAGAGGAGGGAGGGTACCATCTCCCACCACAATACTGCCACCTCATTGACCACAGGGAGAAGTGCAGCTGGAGGGCTGACGGGAAAGGTGGAACTCTTCTGATTTTGGACATCGCTGGGTTCAGCGTATGCACGTCCCATAACGTCCACGCACATGGAGTTCCAAGGGGCACAGGGAGAAACAGGAAAAAGGCACTGGTCGCCATAGATGAAGGACCCCAGTACATTTGGCGCTGGGCCCTTCCTGCTGAAGAGCATGCTTTCTGATAAAGCAGAAGTGTGCTTGGGGGTATTCCCCAACCCCTGCTCACATCCAGGAGATAAGCCACAGCACCATGGGGGAAGGTTGGTGCCTCAGAGAGGTAAGGGTACCATTGGACCAAGTACCATGGGGCTCAGGAGGGCGCTGGGGACCAGAGAAGGGAAGAGGCAAAAATAGTGAGTAAAAATAAATAAAAAAATCACTTTGCAAAAAAGGTTAGTTTGCCTTTAAATAAGGATGTCACTACTGGCAAACCTCATGTTTTAGGCTAAATGCCTTTTCATACTGACTATGTAAGCATTTCACTATCTGATATTTGCATACCTGCAGACACATTTTAGAGTAAGGCTAAAACCACATTTGTCACATCCTGTTAGTCATGAAAAAGCATTTGTAGAAAACAATTTAAAAAATCTTCAAAGCTGAACCTACTCCTACTATACTGTGGAGGAAATTCTATCAGGGCAGACAAAGCTTCCATTTCCTTGTCAGACCGAAAGAGCTCCCCATTGTAAATGTTACTTTTCCTGGTCCTCTCCTACCATTATTTTTTCAATTGTTCTGCTAAGTATAGTTATGTATTCATTCAGGATGCTTTTGGAAAATGAATCATTTCCTCATATGAGCTTCCTGTAGTGCCCCACATTGTCAATGGGTGGTTAGTACATATGGGTAATGTGCACCCCTACTAGGGGAAATGGCACAGTCCAAGGCTGCAACCCAGCATAGAATCCTGAGCACATGAAAATTGTGGATAACAGTAACTCTCCAGTCCTGGCTGTGCCATTGAAGGGGAAACAGCATAGAAGATTTCTCGGAAGAAAAATTATTTTCGGTGTTTAATCCTTAGGGCTGCGATGCTGCTGAGCAGGCTAGGACTACCTGGTGACAGGCAGCACCCTTAAATTTAAAATCATGCCTGTTAAGCTGCAGTTTTCAAATTGGCTAACCTGCCTTTTACCCCATTTCCACTACCTGTCTGTGCTTGGATTGGGGGCCACATTCTGCTGCACTAGTCTAAGGGTATTTATTTTTCTTTATCAGGTCTCCAGCTTCCTCTTTTTTTGGTGCCTCAGGAAAGTACCCTTCTCTTTTGAGAGTGATTGCTAGGGTCTAGTACTTAGCCTTTGCTGTTTTCTTCCTAGCTTCTATATTGGTCTCGGCACCCCAGGGACTGTCATAGGGCTGTTATTAATGGTAGGTGTCCTGGGTGCTTAACACTGTCTTGGTGAGGTATTGGTATTGGTCTTTTTCTTATTCAGGGGACTTTGTGTTCTTTTTTATGTTTAAAGTTTTATTAATTTTCAGCTGTATACAATACAATTAATGACAAATGTTAATATGTCCAGGTGCTTTAACAGACAAAATATAGAGTCTGACTGAGTATAGTAACTGGACCGAAGTTAAAAAAATGCTTATTATGTAACCACCTAATAGTCATCCAAAACTTTGTTCATGAAATTAAAACTTCAAATATCCATAGAGAAATTAGGAGGGAAGAAGCGAGGGAAGAAAAATCGCAGTTTTGAGAGAAGAGGCAAAAGGGAGTAATGTATCCTTTTAGCTAAAGGGGGCCCAATTTATGGTATAATGTCCATATAATTTAATGCTTGATATATGATCCATCTTCTCCATCTATTTTCAAATGTATGGAGAGTATTATGGATCAAGTGAGTAAATCTTTCTAACCTGTAAATTCCTGGAATGGATGGGGGTTCCATGTCATAATAGCGACTGCAAAACAGCGATCGCTATTATGGTGAGTGTATATCACCGAAAAGCAAATCAGTGATATACACTTTAGCCACCTGACATCCGGATGTACAAAAGTGCTTTTGTTAGGGGGTGGTTGAAGGCAGTCCTCTGCATTCCCCTGAATTAGGATTCTCAACCTGGGGTGCATATTGGGAAGGGCAAAATCCGGATGTCAGCAAAAATGAAAGTGCCGCAGCTCACAGCTGCTGAAAAATGTAACCCACTCCCGGTCCTGAACCCAGTACCTGCTGTACCACAGCTAGCCACCCACACCACTTCACCACATGGCTAGCTCAGTGGCAAAAGGTACTCCAGTCCCTCTCAGCCCCTTCCCTGTCCCTCCCCTTCCTCTCATTATTCCCCCCTTCCATTCGCCCTTCCCCACATTCACCATCCCATACCCTTGCTATTCTGCAGGGTAGCCCAGAATAATAGCACCCAAAACGAGTCACTGTTTTTGTAGTCACTCATTTTGGGTCATTATTATTACGTGATACTGGCCTGCCTCCAGCTTTTTGCTGAGGGTATCTTTAGTGAGCCAGAGCTGAGTGATAGTTTTCTTTGCCACCAATAATAGCATCAAAAGGAGCTTTGGTGTCTACCCACAGAATGGGCTCCCGTGAAGAGGAATGGTTTGGAGAATCAAAGAAAGGGGTAATTGCTCCTGGGCAGTTAGAAATATCTTTAAGTTCACAGAGTACTGCCTGCCAGAAAGGAAGTAGCAGAGAGTAATCCCCAAAAATATTGGAGTGGTTGTAACTCCACACCCCCAGAAACAGGACGCCTTAACAGGCCCCACATACTGTGCAACAATGTTGGGAGTCCTAAGGTCCTAAAAAAATGGTAGCAACATTTCCAGGCAAACTCACACCATGATGTCACAGAGGCTAGCCTATATGCTCAAGAGAATATGTGCTCCATATCTCTAAGGTGTGGTGTACCTGGAGTTCATTGTTTCACTTCTTCAGGATATGCTCCCGGGAGGGGACTGTGTTTTCTGACCTTGGCTGTGAACAGCATAGAAGTTTCTCTGGAGACAGCTGTATAACAACAAAAAATAAATCAGACTCTCAAAAGAAAGTTTTCTTCTGATAGCTCCAGAATGGCCAGAAGGCTGTTGTTTTTTGACCTAGTGAATCTAGCTCAACACACTCTGTTTCATCTCCCATTGCGGGGACCATCTCTCCCAAGATCTCACTCTGCATCCAAACCCGGAGGTGATGCAGCTTGTGGCCTGGCTCTTAAGAGGAGGAGGCTCTTGTAACAGGGTTTTTCCAGAATGATAGTGGATACCATGATGGCTGACAGAATTCCATATCTGCAGATTATGCTTGGGACAGAAAAAAAAATATCCAGCCTTCCAAAGCAACAGCTCTGCAGATTTAGGATTTATTTTGCAGGCAGGAGTGGACAAAGGTTTGGCCTTGAGCACCTTGATTGACAGGTAAGGTGTCAGCAC
Source organism: Neoceratodus forsteri (assembly GCA_016271365.2). Classification (NCBI taxonomy): domain Eukaryota; kingdom Metazoa; phylum Chordata; order Ceratodontiformes; family Ceratodontidae; genus Neoceratodus; species Neoceratodus forsteri. Next base: position 814,554,978 of record CM028132.1, on the reverse strand, counting down.
ATGGAGCATCCTTGGGTTCATTATTAGGGACTAGCAGGCAGATTATCTGATTCCAACAAGCTGTCAGCAGAAGCTGACCTCTGTTCCAATCCCCTGTCTCACCATGGGATCTGAATCTGGTTTTGAATGTGCTTTGTAAGGAACCTTATAACCTCTTTTTTTGGTACTCTGCTAGACATTCTGTCCTGCAAGGTGTGTTTTTTAGGTGCTACAATATGTGCTCAGCCATGAGGACTGACAAGCTGCATGTCTTGTCACACAAAATACCTTACCTTGTCCTTCATAAGGACAAGGTGGTTCTGGGAATGGTTCTGTCTTTCATTCTGAAGGTTGCATCGTTGCACTTGAATCTGGAAATCTGTCTTCTGTCCTGTTCGCAGCAAACTCATCCAAGAGAAAAAGAGTTGCACAAGTTAGATTTGCTCATGGCAGTTAGGATATATCTTAGATGGAATGCAGAGTTCAGGAAATTGGATAGGTTGGTTGTACTTTTTGGAGCAGCCAAAAAAGGACAAAAAGTCTCCAAGGCCACCCTGGCAAGATGGGTGAGAAACATAGAAACATAGACTTTGATGGCAGATAAGGACTGCTTGGCCCACCTAGTCTGCCCATTTCCCTACCTAGAGGATAAGCTGCAGATCCTATTTAACCAACAGCCTATTTCTTCCTAACCCTCACAAAAATTGCCTTATGTCTGTCCCATGCATGCTTGAATTCTCCCACTGTTTTAGACCACACAACCTCCTCAGGAAGGCTGTTCCATGTGTCTGTCACCCTCTCTGTGAAAAAATACTTCCTCACATTGCCCCTGAGCCATCCCCCCTCTATCTTCAAATTGTGTCCCCTTGTTCTTGCACATCTCTTTTTCTGAAAGATGCTACCCTTTTGGACTTTGTTGATTCCACTGAGGTACTTAAACGTTTCTATCATGTCCCCCTTCCCTCCTTTCCTCAAGGGTATACATATTAAGCTCCTTTAGCCTCTCCTCATATGGCTTCTCTTGCAGACTCTGCACCATTTTAGTTGCCCTCCTCTGAACTGCCTCAATCCTGTCTATGACCTTGTGGAGATGGGGTCTCCAGAACTGGACACAGTACTCCAGATGGGGTCTCACCAACTGTCTGTACAGAGGGATAACAACTTCCTGTTTTCTGCTGGTGATGCCTCTTCCTATACATCCCAGTATCCCCCCAGCCCTCCCTACCGCCTTCTCACATTACTTGCCAACCTTAAGGTCATCTGATATGATTATCCCCAGGTCCCTTTCTATTTTTGTTGTTGTTACTACATCCTCCCCCATTGTGTAATCTTCCCCATGGTTTTTGTTTCCCAGGTGCATTACTTTGCACTTCTTTGCATTGAATCCAAGCTCCCATACTTCTGACCATTCCTCCAACCTTACCAAGTCCCTTCTCATCCTTTCCATGCATCCTTGTGTATCAACCCTGTTGCAGATCTTTGTGTCATCTGCAAAGAGGCATACTTTTCCTTCCAGTCCCTCTGCAATGTCACTTATAAAGACATTAAAAAGGACTGGACCGAGTACTGAACCCTGCGGTACCCCACTAGTAACCCCTCTTTCTTCAGAGTGGACTCCATTTACAATTATCTTCTGTGTCCTGTTGTTCAGCCAATGTTTTACCCAGGCTACCACCCTGGGACCCACTCCAAGGCTGGTTAATTTGACTACTAATCTTTTGTGTAGGACTGTGTCAAATGCCTTGCTAATGTCTAGGTAGGCCATGTCCATAGCCCCTCCCTGGTCTACTACTTTGGTCACCCAGTCAAAGAAATCAATTAGAGTCATCTGACATAACCTTCCCGCTGTGAACCCATGCTGCCTTGGGTCCTGTGCCCCACTGGCCTCTAGGTACTCAACAATTCTTTCCTTCAAATGTGATTCCATCACTTTCCCTACCACAGAGGTCAAACTGACAGGTTTGTAGTTTCCTGCCTCTGTCTTGCTCCCACTTTTGTGAAGGGGAATCACATCAGCCTTCTTCCAGTCCTCAGGTACCACACCATCCTCCCATGATTTGTTATAAAGGGTAGGCAGTGGTGTCACTAGTTCTGTGCTTAATTCTTTTAGAATTCTGGGGTGAATTCCATCTGGCCCCATTGCTTTGTCCACCTTCAGTTTTAGGAGTTCTTTCAAAACCCTTTCTTCTGTGAAAGGACTGGGATCGACCCCCCTCTCCAGAGTGTTTCTGTTAATTGGATTAGGCACCTCCCCACTTCCTCTTTTTTGAATACTGAACAGAAGTATTCATTCAGTATCCTGCTTTTTCACTGTCACTCTCTGTCCACCCACCATCCATTCTATTCAGCCTCACTATCTCCTCCCTTTGTCTTTCTACGCCCTGATATACCTATAAAAGGTTTTATCCCCCTTCTTAACCGAGTTGGCTATCTTTTCCTCAGTTTGTGTCTTTGCTATTCTGACTACCCTCCCTGCGTCCTTCAGCCTTAACTGGTACAGTTCTCTGTCCTGGTCCTTCTGTGTTTCCTCATACTTCCTAAATACTATCTTTTTCTCCCTAACCATCACCGCCACTTCTTTTGAGAACCATAGTGGTTTTTTCTTTCGTTTTGATTTGTTTATTTGCTTCACACAAAGGCTTATTGCCTCTGTGATGGCAGTTTTGATATTTTCCCATTGTTGCTCCACCCCTCCTTCTAGCCTATTTGCTAGTGCTTTTCTAAAGCACTCTCCCATCTTGCCAAAGTCAGCCCTCCTGAAGTCCAGAACCCTCACTTTTGTATGGCTTGACTCTGTAGCTGAGTTTAACATGAACCACACTGTTTGGTGGTCACTTGTTCCCAATGGCTACCCACTTCTAGATCTGAGATCCTCTCACTGTCCCTATTTGAGAGTACGAGGTCTAAGATTGCACCCTCATGAGTAGGTTCCAAAATTAGCTGTCTGAGGCATGCCACGTGAAAGGCATCAAGAATGGCCCTGCTTTTGGATGTGGCTGCAGTAAAGGTGCTCCAGTTAACATCCGGCATATTAAGGTCCCCCATCAACAGTATCTCCCCTTTCTCTGCCATCCTAAGTATGCTTTCTATCATGTCCTTGTCCAGTCCCTCCCCCTGACATGGGGATCTGTATAAAACCCCAGTGAGGATTGTGGTGCCATTTCCAGTCTCTAAGGTGACCCACAGTGCCTCCTGTCCTCCCTGTTTACTCTTTTGTTCAGTTGCTTTTATCCCTTCCCTTACATAGAGAGCTACTCCTCCCCCTCTTCTGCCCTCCCTGTCTCTGCTGTAGGTTGTGTACCCTGGTATGTTAACATCCCAGTCATGGTTCTCTGTGTACCATATTTCTGTGACTGCTACGATATTCAGGCATCCCTCTTCCATCAAGGCCACCAGTTCAGGGAGCTTGTTGCCCAGACTATGGGCGTTGTTACTCATTACCCTCCATTTCTTGATGGCCTTACCCTTTTTTGCCCCATCCCTGTCCTTATTACGTTTGTCACTTTCTCCATTTATGCCTGTGCTTCTCCCTATTGTCATTTCAATGTTGATGTCTACCTCCCTTAGTACCCTGATTTTTGGGGGGAACTAGGATTTTCCTGCTCCTTTCCAGTGCCTCCCCCCTTGGCTAGTTTAAATGCTTGTCAATGAAGTATTTAAACCTATCACCTTGGATCCTGGTTCCCCTCCTGGACACATGCAGACCATCACACCAGTATAGGCCTGCATCCATCCAGGTGGACCCCTAGTCCCCAATGAAGCCAAATCCCTGAGCTCTGCACCAGTTTTTCAACCACTGATTGAATCCTATGATGTGGAGCACCCTAGCCTCATCCGTGCCATAGACAGGCAGCACCTCTGAGAAGGTTACCATGTGTGCTATTTGTCTAAGGCCCCTCCCCATCTCCACAAACACTTCTTGCACTGCTCTGATCCCTTTCTTAGCCAGGTCATTTGTCCCTAGGTGGACAATGACATCCATCTCCCTCCCCTGTGCAGCTGCTCCTGTTTTCCTGAGGATTCGCTCCCTGTCCCTCCAAGCCATGGCACCAGGAAGACTCCTTACCTCCCTCTCCCCTTCCTCCCCCAGTTCTACCTTTCTAACAATGGAGTCCCCCACCAGGAGTTGTTTTCTTCCCCTGTGGGGTCCCATGTCACCCTCCTGTGGGTGTCCTTTGTGGAGGTTCCCAGCATCCTCCTTGGTCTCCACTGTGGGTGCCCCCATTGAGGAACCACACTTTTCCAGAATGGCATAGAAATTGTGGAGAGGTACAACTGGAGGGATGCACCTCTGTTCCACCACCCTCACCCTCCCTGAGCCCACTGTGGTCCAACCGCTCCTCTTTCTTGGCAACCTCTGAGGAAATGGCAGTGACTCTGGTGGTCCCTGGGTGGGAGAGGAGGTCTCACAAATCCTGGCCAACTCAGCCTGGAGATGAGCAACCTCCTCCCTCAGCCCAGAGAGGTGCCTGCAGATGGGACAACACTGCATCCTCCAGAACGTCTCCCGGAAGACTGCTGCTCCACAGCCACTGCACCACTCCCATCATGTCTTTTTTCTGGCCCCCTAACTGTTGTTTGGAATACTTACTCTTTCCTCTGTTTGTTTATTTTCTTTTTTTTTTGTGTGTGTGTGCATTGCCAATGCTTATGTCACAGTAAAGAAGAGGGATCCGGCTCTCATCAAGGCTCATTCCAACAGAGCTATGGCCATCTCCTGGGTGGAGAAAGGTGAGGCATCTGTCTTAGAATTGTTCAAGGCAGTGTGGTAGGATGTGGGAAATAGATAACACCAACAGCAGAATAGGATTTGAAACACACAGGTGTGTAAATTTTATTTGTAAGTCCCTTGTAAAAGAGGGACTTATATTCCCATCTTAGGCATCCTTGTCCCCCTCCTACTCCCCCCCCCCAGAGACTGGGAATGTGTTAGTGTTCTGGGGGATATTGCTGCTGGATGCCTCAAGGTGGTAGCAGAGAGTGGGTTTTAGGAGTATAAAACGGGACAGACAGGAAGTATTGGGGCTTTCCAGCCCGTTCATTAGGCCTGGGACAAGAGGAGGGGGGAGGCTGGAAGCATAGAGCTAGGAGCAGAGTAGGTGGGCATGTAAGGGAGCTCAGTGGTCCAGAGGGCCAATGGGGAAATTTCCCAAAAAGAGTACAGTCAGAACAGCTTTTTCCATGCGCCGGGGTCGAAGAGGAGTTGGGGGATGGAGCTCCATGGGGGATATGTAACCAGGTTCTGTGTCACTGGGAACAGGGGCAGTAGGTGGCTTCATAGGTCAGGAAAGAGTAGGAGCCTTTAAAGACCCCTATCAGGTGTTCCCCAGGTCATCAGGGCAGGAAGGGCAGTGGCAGGGCCCTCCTAGGAGGGGAGTTGGTGGCAGTGGCTTCCCTCATGCACGGTGTGGCAGGGCAGCCTGGAGGTGTAGCGGGAGCTGGGGGGCCTTTCATCCTATATATGGGTCTTGCTTTGGAGGGGAAGGTCTTTGGGCTCCGGTACAATGAGGTCCGAGTGGATCACAGGCCACGTGACAGACTTTGGAGGGTAGCCCCCATGCTGGAGCTTAATTCAAGCCCAGGTGGTGAAAATGGGGATGTGGGCCTGGCCAGGATCCCCAAGGAATTAAGACCAGCAGAACTTGGAGTAAATTGGGCCACCTGTGAGAAGGCAGGTGCTGAGGTAGAGCTGAGTGGAGGTGGTAGGTGCTGTATTAGCACCCTTGCCTTACCAGATCCTAAGAAGCCAGGAGATTGCAGGGATCTGAGTTCGAGTAGGTCTCGGGTACAGCATCCGAGAGAGAGAGAGAGAGAAAATAAATAATTGCTTGTGTCTGCCTGTATCCATCATTTCTGCTGCCTTAGTTAAATAGCCCCATGGAGCTGCTTTATCTATTTAAAGATGACGTATGTGACCCCTGTATTGCTAGAAGTCATTTGCATTACAGGTGCAGAATAAAAGCCAGTTTGGGGAGGAAACAGTGGTTATGTGCATGATTTAACCGAAGGGAAAGTAAATGAAATGAAATCTTTCTTTTCCCCTTTATCTTCAGTTTGATTAATTTTCCATGAGTTTACATTCCAGTTGCAGTATTCATCCAGCCTGGTTGGGACCATAAGGACCCCTGAAACAGCAGAGGTAGAGAGAGGAGGTCCTGGTCCGGTGGGCAGCTTTAGGGAGGAGAAAATTAAATACTGAGGGAGAAGGTAAAGTGCTCGAGTGTTGAAGAGGCCTGAGAGGCAGGAATATGATTTTCCCTGCTTTACTTTGGAAGTGCATTTGTCTCAATGTTACCGCTTGAGAGTGCACCATTTCTGTTGCCCTGGAACACCTATGAAAGTAAGTTATTCCCCTAGATGGGGGCATGGGGGGGCTACATATTTTTCTCAGAAGAATGACAAATAATAAGTTAAAATAAATAAAATATAGCTCTTCAAGAGCTCAGTACTACCACGTGTAGTACTTTCCACTGAGTGGATTACTTCCAAGGCTTAGATCCATCTACTTCTGTGGTTTACCAAAACATACACAGTCTATAAGTCCTCCTGGTTCCTCCTTCAGTGCTGATCTGATGAACTTGTGGTGAAGGAGGAGTTTATATACTCTTAGGGTAGGTCACTTGATCTGCCCCTATTCTAGTACGAGTATAATTCCTCCTTTAATACATACATTTTTGATCATGGTGAGCTATTCTTTGCACAATCAGTACAGGAAATTAACTTCAAGAGCTTAGCCTGCTAACATAAGTATAAAACATAAAGCTTAGGTATTGAATACATAAGTGTTAGATAATGAGCATTGGCTTCTCCCCATTCTTTAGGATTGATAGATGGTTTTCTTATAAATAATCCTCCTAATGAGGCTGCTGGCTCCTAGAGAACAAAGGTCTAACTTGGTGCAGCTAGCAGGAAGGAAATGTACCTTCCTTATTTTTCTTGTTCATTTTAACCATCCATATTTCCCAAGCATTTCACTTACTTTAGAACATATAGCCTTCTAAAATGTTTGTATTAGGACACTGTACTGTTAGGAAGGGCACCCCAGAACCATTTATGTGCCTCTACATTTTATACATTGTTATTTAGTGATAGGGGGTCTTATTTTAATTTGTTAATGGCAACAGGAGTACAGGCATGCTTTACCAGGGATATTTTTAATCACTTTAATGGACTGAACGACAGCCTTTCTTGGTGGAATGGCTCCTGCAAAAATATCTCTAGTGAAAGTAAAGCCGCCCTGTCTGCTGTGTCAGAGCACTGTTCCCAACGTGAGAGAGAGAGAGTGCAAGGAGCACTCCTGTTTCTTTACACAGTCCTCTCTCTCTCTCTCTCTCACACTAAATCAGGCTCTTTTAATATAAAAAACCAACAAGCAAGAAAAGTTATTCTCCCTGCAAACTTCAGCGACAGGCACTCGCATGCAGGGGGTAACTTTACTGCCATTATTCCACCATGCTCGGCAGTTCCCTTGCAATTTCTGGACATTTCTTATGCTGGAGCGGCTTCTGACAAGATTGGAAAAGTGAACCCGCTCCACATCTGTGTCAGAAATTAAACAAATTTCTACATGTAAAAATTATGGAGAGATTTTTTAGTCTTTCTCCCTTCATTCAGCTTCTTACAATTTCTACTCAGAGGCAATTGGGGAACATTTAGTCACAGAGCGGCTGTTCTACTGAAAGTGAAAGTCATATGAAACCTCTCCGTTACATTTCGCCTTGAAAACATGAACTGGTTCCCTTTTTTTTTTCCCCACAAACCAATGCTTTGAGCCTCTTTTAATTCTGTTCCCCAGTATGGCACAACATTTCCAGTGCAGAGTGGCTTACTACTAAAAGGGAAAGTAAAAGCCACTCCCTTCTTGCAAAACTGTTCCATACAGTTTGTTTTTATCAGTACACCCATGAACTGATATTATTCGAGGGGCATGACATTTATTTACTGATAAGCGCATATATTGTCTTGCACGGAAGTACTTTACTTCCCACCACAGAAAGACAGAAAAAGAGATACAAATTTAAGATAAAGGATGTAATAATTATGCAGACACCAATGTGGAGTGAGCTGGTAAGTTTACTGTATGAAACAAACACTTGAAACAACTGCAGAAACTACAGGCTTCATATATATATATATATATATATATATATACACAGTATATAAATATGGGATATGCAGGGGCGCCTGTAAGATAACAAAGTTATTTGTACAGTTGCCTGTGACCTTGAGTAACCTCACGAGTGGCAAAGCCATGAGTGAGGGTTACGAGTGGTCACTGGCAAATGTACAACTAGTACTTGATTTATGTAACAGGATTTTCTAGGTTCAGTTTTGTTATATTTTATTTTATTTTTTTAAGTTCCTTTCAATGTATTTTCTCTGGGCCTGGTTGCTGTGTTTTGTTTGCAGGGTTACTGTGCTGAGAAAGAAGAAAAATGGCTTTTTATTCCTTAAAAAGTGTTTTCATTTTAAATGTGGTTCCAGTTTGAGGGGGGGATTTGGTTACGGTGTGTATTTTGTGAGTCTTTGGGACTGTGATAGCTTAGGTTGTAAAGAGCACTGTGAGAAGGTGAAAGTGAAACTGGGAGGCAGTACTGCTGAGCAGACAGCACAGGTGGTGGTTAGTGATGTAGTCACTGTGTGGATCAATGAGTGATGCTGTAATCACTATGTGGATGAGCTGAAGTTATCCACACAGTGATTACATCACCACCCATTTATCCACACAGTGACTCAGATAACTAAAGCTATGTGTCAGTTTTTATCCTGACGCGTGTTGCATAAATAGAAATATAAAATCACACATACCCCCATAATACAAAGCACCATGAGCTACATGTGCAAATCACCACAGTATATTGTGATGGTTCAACTTTAAGCAGAAATGCATGGTACCAAAAGGTCTCTCACACAGTCTGCAAAGGGTGCCAACAGAAGACACATACACGTGTTTCATCCTACCAGGACTCATAAGTGTGCCTTGTCTGTTTGACACCCCAGTGGAATGAACCAGCTACCCTAAGATGGTCTGTCTGGGTTATGTTACAGCCCATGATGCTTTGCATTATGGGGGTATGTGTGATTTTGTATTTCTTTGAAACTTGGCTTCCCGGTCAGTGCCCTTTGGGGTAACCATTGCCTCGTTGCTTGCAGCTGAGGTTCTTTGTTTTTATATATATATATATATATGTATATATATATATATATATATATATACACTGTATATATATATCTATATATATATATATATATATATATATGTATGTATGTTAGTGCATGCGCATTAGTAAAAGAACGCAAATTGCGTATGCTAATTACCTTCCTTACATCTCCCTTCTCAACTGAACTTTCCACCTCAAAGTAAAATATTTAAAGTTCTATGCAGTTCAAAGTTTTGTGAGTCTCTATAGTCACAATGCCAGGTGGGCCTTCGTGTCTCCCGTCCACTGACACAGCTGATTCTTGGGCTGGAGCTGGTGCCATTCAAGTGCTCTCCACTACTCAGGGGCGGGCCAATACCACAGGCTCACTTTGTAACTGCCCCGGCATCACATGTGGAGGGACTTCCATTGCAGGCACCTCGGAGATCCCATTGTCCTCCATACTGTTGTCCTGCTCACTTCCCTCTTCCTCTCCTTGGATGTGCGAGTTTTGTGGGCCACAGGAGTGGCGCAACTCAGGGGTTAACAAAAGGTCTCTCCTGTTACTGCGATACAATTTTCCATTTGCTTAGACTACATAGGAACATGGCTGTTCAGTAAGGCATTCCACAACTGCGAGGGACCAGGTATTTCTGGTGTTCGCAGGTAAACAGGCTGTCCTGGCTGTAAGGCTGGGAGTGGTTGGACATGTAAATTGTAATAAGATTTTTGTTTTTCTTGAGCCCTTCTCAATGTAGCTTGCACCTCAACTTCTGGTACTTTTGGTTTAAGCAGCTCAGATCTGGTAGGCATTAAAGTTCTGGTTCTGCTGCCCATAAGCAGCTATGTTGGAGATCCTAGCCCCTCCAGTGGGGTATTCCTCAGTTCCAAAAAAAGGCTAAGTAAGGGTCTTGATGGTCCACTTGTGCTTTTTTTAACAGTCTCTTTATTATTTGAATGGCCTGTTCTATTATGTCATTACTCTAGGGGTATCTTGGTGAAGGCGTTATATGTTTAAACTCATACCTTTGTTGAAAGTCTCTGAATTCAGCGCAGGCTAATTGCGGGCCATTATCTGTTACAATTATTTCTGGAATACCACGTCTTGCACATTGTGATTTAATATGGTCAATCACTGTTTCGCTTGTTGTATTTTGCAACTTGGAAATCTCAATATATTTGGAGCAGTAATCAACCATTGCCAGATAGTTTTCCTTTTCAAATTCAAATAGGTCAGCTCTAACCTTTTGCCAAGGTCTGTGTGGTATTTCATGTGGCTGCGTCGGTTCTTTAGCCTGTGTTTTCCTGAACTAATGACAAATGCCACACTTGGCCACCATGTCACTAATCTGACTGTTCATACCTGGCCAGAATAAAAGATCTCTGGCACTGTGCTTGCATTTTTCAATGCCCAAGTGGCTGCTGTGTAATCTGGTTAACATGTCTGATTTCAGTGATATGGAGACTATCAGTCTCTTCCCTCTTCAGCAAAAGTCCATTTTCTATCTAGATTTCATCTCTGAACTGCTAGTACTGCCTTATCTTGGGGTGCACTGATGTTTTCTCCTGTGGCCACCCATTCAAAACAGTGTCTCTCAGCTTGAGCAGTGCTGAATCATTATCCATCTCTCGCTGAAACAATTTCAGTGTTTCGTCACTGATTGGCATATAGCCAAACTTGCAAAACCTCATATTCATCTAATTCAGTTTCTGGCACAGAATTTTCTCCCACATCCTTATTCAGGGCATCTGTTATATGAAGTTGTTTACCTGCTTTGTGCGGTACTCGCAAATCATACCTTTGCAGTTTTAGCATCATGCATTGAATTCTCGGTGGGCCTGTGGTCAGTGTTTTTTTTTTAAAAGGCTTTCTAGGGGCTTGTGGTCTGATACAACATGGACCTGGGGTCTTCCATAAATATACTGGTGGTACTTTGAACAACAAAACACAATAGCTAGTGTTGCCTTCTCAATTTGTGCATAATCTCTCTCAGCTTTATTAAGTGATCTGGAAGCAAAAGCAGCAGGCCTGCCTTCCTGCAGCAGACAGGCACCCAGCCCTTCAGAGGATACATCAACAGATAATTCAATGGGTTTCCTTAGATCACAGTAGGCCAGCACCGGGGGGTTAGTAACAACTGTTTTCAGTTTTTGAAAGGCCTGCTGGTGGCACTCCTCTCAGTGCCATGCAGTTGCTTTCTCTAGTAACTCTCTCAAAGGCTTTTTTTCCAGTTGATAGGTTTGGAATAAATTTTGCCAGGTAGTTTACCATGCCCATAAATCTCTGTAAGTCAGTCTTATTTTGAGGAATAGGCATCTGGCTAATTGCTTTAATTTTCTCGGAATCTGCCAACAACCCATTGTTACTTAACTTGTGTCTGATACATTGGAACTTTGACATTGTGATTTTGGAATTCTTTAGATATACAGACAAATGCTTACATAGATACATAGATACATAGACAGTGTCGGCAGATAAGGGTCTATGGCCCACCCAGTCTGCCCATTTGAGCTTGTAAATTCAGTTTGTTTTCCTAGAAGTCTGTTGCCCCTTACCCCTGACCTCCAGAATTCCTTCATGTCTATCCCATGCATTCTTAAATCCCGTGATTGTTTCAGCCCCCCCCACTTCCTCAGGCAAGGTGTTCCACTTGCCCACCACCCGTTCTGTGAAGAAATTCTTTCTCATGTTTCCTCTGAATCGTCCTCCCTCCAACTTCATCCCATGCCCTCTAGTCCTGGAACATCTTTTTCGCTTAAAAATAGTGTTTTCCTGCACCCTGTTCCTCCCTGTAAGATACTTGTATGTCTCTATCATATCCCCTCTCTCCCTCCTCTCCTCCAGGGGGTACATGTTCAGTTCCTTCAACCTGTCTTCATAGGACTTGTGATGCAATCCATGCACCATCTTTGTTGCTCTCCTCTGAACCTTCTCTACCCTGTTTATGTCCTTACGTAGGTATGGTCTCCAGAACTGTACACTGTACTCCAGTTGGGGCCTCACTAGTGTCTTGTATAGCGGAATTATGACCTCCCTTTTCCTGCTGGTAATGCCCCTGCCTATACATCCCAGCATCCTATTTGCTTTACCTGCTGCCTTGTCACATTGTTTCCTACCTTGAGGTCATCAGAGATGATAACCCCAAGATCCCTTCCTGCTTGGTGCATGCTATATCCTCACCCCCAACTGATATATTGCGCCAGGGTTTTTGTGCCCCATATGCATTATCTTGCACTTCTTTGAATTGAATTTCAACTGCAAACCCTGACCATTCTTCAAGTTTCTGCAGGTCGCTTCTCATTCTGTCTACACCCTCTGGTGTGTCTACGCTGTTACAGAGCTTTGTGTCATCAGCGAACAGTGAAATTCTGCCTTCTAGGTCCTGCGCCATGTCACTGATGAAGATGTTGAAAAGGACCGGTCCCAGCACTGATCCCTGTGGTACCCCACTGGTCACGCTTCCCTCTGTGGAGTGACAGCCATTTACCACCACCCTCTGTGTCCTGCCACCCAGCCAGTTACCTACCCACCACACTACTGTCCTGCCCACACCCATATTCCCCAGTTTGTGTAATAGTCTTCTATGTGGCACAGTGTCAAAGGCCTTGCTGAAGTCCAGATAAGCCATGTCCACTGCACTCCCCGATCCACCTCCCTAGTCACCCAGTCAAAAAATTCAATGAGGTTGGTCTGACATGACCTCCCCCTGGTGAAACCATGCTGCCTTGGGTCCTGTAGTCCATTGACAACCAGATGTTCCACCAATCTCTCCTTCAGTAGTGCTTCCATGATCTTCCCCACTACTGAGGTGAGGCTGACTGGTCTGTAGTTCCCTGCTTCCTCTTTGTTCCCACTTTTGTATAAGGGGACTACATCTGCTGTCCTCCAGTCTTTGGGTACCTCCCCTGTTTCCAGTGATCAGCTAAATAGGATAGCCAGAGGTTTAGCCACCACCTCTCTTAGTTCTTTAAGGACCCTGGGGTGCACCCCATCTGGCCTCATTGCTTTATCAACTCTTATTACTTCCAGTTCCTTCAGGACCCTTTCTCGTGTAAAGGGACTTGTGTCCATTTCTGCACCATTCTCACCCCTTGTACTCCCTTCAGACCCATTACCCTCCTCTTCCTCAGTAAAGACTGAGCAGAAATACCTGTTCAGTATGTCAGCTTTACTGTTGTCATCCTCCATGCCCCCCATCCTCCCCCTTCAGTCTCACTATCCCTCCCTTTGTCTTTCTTTTTTCACTTATGTACCTGTAAAAGGTTTTGTCCCCTCTACCCACTGATTTTGCAATGTGTTCTTCTGTCTGAGCTTTGGCTTCCCTTACTGACCTCCCTGCCTCCCTTTGCTTTCTCCTGGTACTTCTCCCTATCCCCTTCTGCCTGTGTCTTTTTGTAGTGCCTGAATGCAATCTTTTTGGCTTTCACTTTCTTTGCTACCTCTTTGGAAAACCATAATGGTCTCCTCTTCCTTTTCCTCTTGCTAACCTGCTTAATACATAATTCTGTTGTTCTTGTAATCCCATTTTAAATACTGCCCACTGTTCCTCAACCCTGATTCCTGTCCCATTCCCTAATGCCTCTTTCAAGTATCTCCCATTTTCCCAAAGTCTGCCCCCCAAAATCCAGGATATGTGTTTTTGTGTGGTTTGGTTCTGCTCTTTCTGTGATTTCAAACCACAATGACTGGTGGTCAGTGTTTCCCAGGTGCTCCCCCACTGTTACCCCCATCAGGCTGTCCCTGTTTGTGAGCACAAGGTCCAGTATTGCCTTCTGCCAAGTTGGTTCCATTACCAGTTGCTTGAGGAAGGCACCCTGAAGGGAGTCCAGGATAAATCTGCTCCTAGTTGATGCTGCTGCTGGAATGCTCCAGTCCACGTCTGGAATATTGAAGTCTCCAACCAGTACTACCTCACCCTTGTCTGCCATCCTTTGGATGGCTAGCATCAGCTCCTATCTGTTTCTTCCTCCTGGGCTGGTGGTCTATAGACCACACCTGTGCGGATGGCTGTCCCCATTTTCCTTTCCAGCTTAACCCACAGTATCTCTCCCCCATTTTGTTCCTCCTGGATCTCTGTGGCCCTTATGTCATTTTTCACATACAGTGCCACTCCTCCTCCCTTCCTGCTCTGTCTCTTCTGAATATGTTGTAGCCAGGTATGGCCATCTCCCAGTCGTGGTTATCATTACACCAGGTTTCAGTGATGGCCACAATGTCCAGGTCTGACTGCACCATGACAGCCTCCAGATCTTCCATCTTGTTGCTAAAGCTCCTGGCATTTGCACACATGGCTTTCCATGATTTGACCTCCCTAGACTGTCTCACTGTTCTACTCCGGCCCCTTCCTTGGTTGTCATTTATCCCTGGTTCTCCTTGCTGTCTTCCCTTCTGCTGAATTTTGCCCTTTTCTGCTTATCCACCTCTTGGGCACTAATCTCCATCTTTTGCACACTGCTTTGCAGAGATAGCCACTCCTCTGGTTCACTGGTTCCACTGCTAGCTGTGGGGGTGAGCAAGTAGGTACCCTCCTTGCTGGCCTGCAACCCCCCTTTGCTAGTTTAAATGCTTGTCAATGTAGCATTTAAACTTATCATTGAGTGCTTGGATTCCCCTCCAGGATGGATGCAGGCCTTATATCGGACTCTTTGTAGAACATGCCGTAACCTCTCATTGTGCTTTTGTACATTAGCTTCCCATATTAGAATGTCATCCATAATGACCTCTGTGCCCTCGAGCCCTTCAAAAATGTGTGACATTTTCTTTTGGAAGACTTCTGGTGCTGAGCAAATCCCAAAGGGGAGACGCTTGAACTTGTACCTCCCAAAAGGTGTATTAAAAGTCACTAGATCAGAGCTAGGCCCACCCAGTTTAATCTGCCAGAAGACATGCCCAGCATCTAACACTGTAAATACTTTGGCCCCTGCTAGCTTGGCTGCTACCTCTTCAACTGTTTTCATCGGGTAATGTTCCCTTTTAATTGCTCTATTAAAATCTCTGGGATCTATACAAATTCGTACTTTTGTTTTTCTACAACCACCATCGAGCTGACCTGGCTCGTGGGTTTCTCCACCTTCTCAATAGCCACCAAACTTTCCATGTTCTCTAGCTCAGTTTTCACTGTATCTTGTAATGCAAAAGGTATTTTCCTGGGGGTTGGGGGGGTGGATCACAGGGCTGACTGTTTTATCTATTTTATCTGTTTTATCTGTTCACCTTCTAAGCATCCCAGTTCCTCAAATACATCAGCAAATTCAGCCAGCATTCCTTCTGTAGTGTCCACTGCACTTCCATTTCCAGTTTTTACTGAAAATAGCTTCTTTATAAGCTTAATTTCCAAGCAAGTAGACAGACCCAACACTGGCGTCACGTTTGCAATAACCACTTGAAATGGCAGCAGGTAGTACTTTTGCATAAAACAGGTTAGCAACATCACTTTGCCTTTTGCATCCAGTTTATGCCTGGAATAGGAAACCAGTCTAGCTGATGACCTTTGAATAGCTTCTCTAGACAGTGACTTATACATCTGAAAAGGCATCATATTACACTGTGCTCTTGTGTCTAACTTGAACGTCACCATTTTCCCATTTATACTCAGATTTACTTTCCATTCAATCTCTGGCATATAGATAGTCACAGTTTCAATGCTGAAAGTATTTTCATTCTCCTGAGCATCTTCTCTAACAATATGGATCTCACTGCATTTACCCACACGACATACCCTAGCAAAGTGATTTTTCCTGTGGCACAATCTACAAAACTGTCCGTATGCTGGGCATTTATTTATCTCACGCTCACGACCACACTTTCACATTTGACTTTAATCACTTGAGGTGCATAACTCCCCTTGCTCACATTGGCACTTGCTTTGACTCTTTCTTCCTGGACAACTGTTACTTACACTGCGCTTTCATTCTAAGCATTCCATCTTAAGCGTTTTATCTGCATTTCACTCAGTTCAGCAGCCCTGCACATATATTTGGCATCATCTAATTTTAAGTCTGCTTTTCTCAACAGTCTGTATCTCACCTGCTCACTTTGTATGCCACATACAATTCTATCACCAATCAATGATTCAGTTTAATCTCCAAATTCACAAGATTTAGCTTTTAGCCTCAATTCAGTTACATATGAATCAATGGACTCACCCAGATTCTGGCTCCTTGTATTGAACAAATGTCTTTCATAAGTCACATTCTTTCTTGGGTTGCAGTACCTCTCAAATTGTCCCATAGTTTTATTCAGCTGACCCTTCTCTTCCTCATTTTCCCAATCAAAGTACTGAATACCTCTAATGCATCAGGGCCTACCACATGCAACAAGGTCATAGCCTGGATTTTCTAGGATTTTTCAGTGAGTCCACTGGCAACTGAGAAAATGTCAAATTGCTGCTTAAATCTTCTCCAGTTTTGAGACGCCATTTCCATGTAAATTGAAAGTGGTGGGAGGCTGCAGGTGGTCCATTCTGACACCATGTAATAATCAAGCCGACACCAATGTGGAGTGAACTGGCAAGTTTCCTGTATGAAACACACACTTGAAACAACTGCAGAAAATGCAGGCTTCTGCCCATTAAACAAAGGTATATAAATATATATTTATATATATATGTTAGCACATGTGCATTAGTAAAGCATACGTAAATCACGTATGCTAATTAACTTCCTTACAAAGGATAGTAAGAGAGAGGAAAATACCTAGGTAGTTGACCAACTTACCTAGGCAGAAAATGTGAAATAATAGGATAGGCAAATGGCTCTGCTGCAGCAGACTATATAGATAGAAAGGGGAGAGGATAGAAAATATGTTTCTTAGTGCTCCAAATATTCTCAGGGAGGATGCAGCTCTACCACAGGCATCAACGTGGTCCTCCATCCACACATGCAGTAGACACCACAGATTGGAAGTTCAAAGTCAAAATCAGGACATCTTAACACTGGGAAGGAACACAGGGCTGCTTTTATGTTCTGGAAAACTGCCTCACATCCTGTACACCACTTTACTTTGTCTGTACATCTCTTCTTAGTAAGGTCTGTCAGGAGGGTGGCGATGGTGGCAAAATTTGGTATAAAATGCCTGTAATATCCTACTTGACCTAAGAAAGAGTGTACATGCTTCTTTGTCTGGGGCACCGGGCATTTTGCAACAGCCTAAATGTTGTCAATTTCTGGCTTTACCTGAACATTTCCTAATAGAAACCCAAGGTAATTAGTTTCTGTCATGGTTAGGGCACATTTCTTAGGATTGATTGTCATACCTGCCTGTTTAATGGAATGTATAACAGCCTTCAAGTGTGCCAAGCGGGTATTTCAATCTGGACTAAAGATTACCACGACTTCCAGGTAGGCCACACAATAGTCGGTATGGGGTGCCAACACCTGGTCCATATACCTTTGGAAAGTCGCAGGGGCACCATGGAGTCCAAATGACATGGTTCTGAATTGGAATAAACCCAGAGGAGTACTGAATGCTGTTTTCTCCCTTGCATGTTGTTCTAGTGGGATCTGCCAGTATCCTTTTGTGAGGTCTAAGGTGGTGATAAACTTGGCATTCCCACTTCGATCGATAATATTATTGATTCTAGGCATAACTGTGACACCTGGTTCAACCCACACAAATCAAACATACACAAATTCCCCCTTCTTTCTTTGGTGCCACCACAATGGGGGAACCCCATGCACTTGTGGAAGGGTCTACGATACCCAATTGATGAAGCTAGTGAATTTCTTGTTGCACCTCTGTTCTTAACCCTTTCAGGTAATCTATATGGTTTCTTTCTCAGAGGCAGGGACTCTGTTCTAATGGCATGTTCCACTCCTATAGCTCTTCCAGGGGTGCTAGTAAAAGTGGAGGGGAAGGAGTGTAATAGTGTAAGGAGTTCCTCCTTCTGGGTCTGTTCTAATGTGAGGTTAACATATGCATTCTGGATCCCTTCTATGGTTTCTAGTCCACCATATGCTATATCAAAGTCAGTCTCTTCTCTGTCAGGGATTACTATCATGCCCACATCACTTTCAGTTTTCCCATGCCACTTTTTCAATAAGTTGGCATGGTACATCTTTTTACCTAGCCTTTTATCTGGTGTCTCGATCTCATAGGTCACAGGGCCTGTCTGTCTCAATACATGATAAGGCCCCCACCCCTTCATCAGAAGCTTGTTATCTGAAGAGGGCAACAGAAAAAGCACTCGCTCCCCCACCTCAGATTGCTTAGACAGGACCTTTCTATCATAGCTTTCTTTCTGGGTTTACTGTGCCTTTATGCTGTTTTCATGTGCCTTTCTGGTGTAATCAATCAGACTCTTCCTCAACTGGACCATGTAATCTGCTATGCAGGTATGCTTCCTTTCCTTACTCTCCTGAAAACATTCCTTGACCACATCCAATGGTACCCTGGGATTCCTACCATGTAAGAAAAATGGGGAGTACCCAGTTGAGGCCTGTGGTACCTCTCGGTAGGCAAACAACAACGATGGTAAGAATCTATCTCAATCTTTGCCTTCTTCATGTACACATTTCTTTAACATATGCTTCAAAGTCTGATTGAAGTGCTCTGCTAAGCCATCTGTCTGGGGGTGATAGGGAGATGTCCTCACACCCATTATGCCTAACAGGCGATATAACTCTTTTAACAGGGCACGGCTATAATTACTCCCTTGGTCCATAAGGATTTCTTTAGGTGTTCCTAACTGGCTCAACAAATTTACTAGTTCCTCTGCAATCTTTGGGGTTGTAACAGTGCGCATGGATATGGCCTCTGAGTATTTCATCACATAGTCACATACCACTAATATAAACTGATTGCCCTTAGAGCTTTTAGCTATGGGACCTATAATGTCTGCACCTATATGTTCGAATGGGGTGGTGATGGGGCATCAAGGGCATCCTATTTTTTTTCCAGTTTGTGCTACCTTTTGAAATTCCACACATTCTTGGCAGTGCTTGGCAACCTCTTCATGTATACCTGGCCAGAAAAATATTTGTAACAGGCAACTCAGGGTTCAATCCCTCCCTGCATGTCCAGCCCAGGGTAGATCATGGCCAAGATACATTAAATGTTTTCTATAACATGTGGGTAACATCAGTTGCTCTATTGTCTCATTAGTACTGGGGTTTGTACACAATCCCTACAGTAGGTTATTCTGCTCTATGATCTCAGAGCCCCTTGTTTCTGGGTTTTACCAACCTGTTGGGGAAAAAAAAATTAAAGTAGGGTCATTTGTCTGTTCAGTGGCAATATCAATGTGAACAAATACAGAGTCTATTTTATCATTTGTTAGCCCTTTCTTTTCCTGATGCCATTGTTTTTGCAACCTCTTTTTTGCATTCCGGGATTCCTTATCTTTCCCTGGAGTTTCAACTACATCTCCTTCAAATGGAAATTCCTTCCCAAGCAATTGCTCTTTCTTGCTTTGGGCCCTAGTAGCTACAGCTTTTATATTCCTTTTACCCAAAAAGAGTGCATCAAAGTTCAGGAAATCATGCCCAATTACAACAGGTACAGGCAACTTGGGTACAAGTCCTGCAGTGATGGAGCTCCTCTGACCCTATAAGTCCAGGTTAACTATAGTGGTGGGGTACTGATGGGAATCCACCATGGAAGCAAACTACATTCATCACAGGCCCCTTTTTCTATGTGCTCACTAGTTCCAGACGGATTTAAGTCTGTTTGCTTCCTGAGTCTATCAATCCCAATACAGTCTTATCTAGTTGCACATCAGTTAAATAGTACCCAGAGTTCAGTAAAGCCAAATAGGCAGGTTAAGTCTTTTTACTAAGGCAATATCATGCAATATGTCCCAACCCTTGACAGTTGCAACGCACAATGTTTGGAGAGAAGGATTTCCCTCCCTTTACCGTTCCTTCCATTTGCTTTCCCATTATATTTCCTCATAGGCCATACATAAATATTTTGTCTTAACAGTTGGAGAACAGCTTAAGTAGTAGGCTCCGCAGTCTGATATCCTCCTCTTTTAAAGGGTTGGTGAGCTTATAAGTCTTCTGCCAAGGTATTGACCACCCCTGCAGACTTTGGATTATGTTCCTTCACCCATATTTGCACCTCAAGTGGTGAAATCTGTAAAGATTGTTCTACCACCAAAGTCTCAATAATGTCTATAACAGTTTTTCCCTCAGGTTGTAGCCATTTGTTGCACAGTTTAGAGAATGTCTCTGTTGGGGTATCATAATGCTGTTATTTTAAGGCACAAAACCTCTGCCTGTAAGTCTCTGAATTAATATAAAATATTTTCAAAATGTCTCTTTTTAACCAGGTGGTTGTTATCAGCACTATGAGTGTCCATGTTCTGTAAACCAGTTGGGCATATCTTGTTAAATAGGAAGATAGATGAACATCCCATTGTGTTTGGGGCCACCTGCATGCCATGGTGACCCTTTCAAAGGTGGTCAAATATGCCTCTATGTTGTCTGAAGAAGTCCTGTTTGTTAGCTTAATGTCTTTAGGATTTGGGTCAGAGCCAGTCCCATCATGTCCATGTCCAGTTCCTGTATTTTGTAGTGCTCTTATGGCCTCTGCCCATCTTAGATCTTGCCTCCTTCTCTCTAGCTCCCTATTCTGGTGGCCTCTATCTCTTTGTCTTTCCATCTCCAGCTGTCTCACCACCACCAACCATCTTAGCAAGTCAGTGATGTTTTCTGGTGGTTCCTCCCTCATCACTTCTTTCCTTGCCTGTTCATCTTCCTCTGCATCTGGTTCCAGTGTCGTCTTCTTCCGAGCTCTGAGATCCAATCCTGGAAGTATCTTCTCTCCTGTCTTCTCAATCTGGGCTCTGGTCTGCACTCCAAGAGCCTTCTTCTGGTCTTCAATTCCATCCACCATGCCTGTTGGTTTACCCTGATACCAGGACTGGTGTCACTTAACTGGTTTCCCCTGTATACCTGGACAACCAGTAGATTCCACTTATATCACCACTTGTGGTAGGGTGTGGGAAATTGATAACACCAACAATAAAATAGGCTTTGAAACACACAGTAGTATGAATTTTATTTATCTCAGAAGAATGAAAAATAATACACTAAAATAAAAAAAATATAGCTCTTCAAAAGCTCTGTACTACCACATGTAATACTTTCCACAGAGTGGATCACTTCCAAGGCTTAGATCCACCTACTTCTGTGGTTTACTGAAACATACAGTCTGTAGGTCCTACTGGTTCCCCTTTCAAGGCTGATCTGAGGAACTTGTAGTGAAGGAGGAGTTGATATACTCTTAAGATAGGTCACCTGATCCACTCCTATTCAAATACAAATATAATTCCTCCTCTGATACATACATTTCTGATCAGGGTGACCCATTCTTTACACAAACAGTACTTCAGGAAATTAACTTCAAGAGCTTAGCCTGCTAACATAAGTATAAAACATAAAACTTAGGTCCTGCATACATAAGATAATGAGCTTTGACTCCTCCCCATTCTTTAGGATTGACAGATGGATTTCTTATAAATAATCCTCTTAGTGAGGCTGCTGGCTCCTAGATAACAAAGGTCTAGCTATGTGCATCCAACAGGTAGGAAGTGTACCTTCCTTATTTTGCTTGTTCATTATAACCAGCCATATTCCCCAAGCATTTAATTTTGGAAATTATAGCCCTATAAAACGTTTGTACTAGGGCACAGTACTGCTAGTGAGGGCACCCTAGAACCATTTATGTGCCTCTACATTTTAAACATTGTTATTTAGTGATAGGGGTTTTATTTTAATTTGTTAAGGGCACCAGGAGTACAGGCATGCTTTACCAGGAATATTTTTAATCACACCTTTCTCTAGTGAAAGTAAAGCCACTCCATCTCCGCTGCATCAGAGCACTGTTCCCAGCATGAGGGGAGAGCGGGGGCGGGGCAGAGAGAGAGAGACAGAGAGAGAGGAGCACTCCTGTTTCTTTACACAGTCCTCTCTCACTAAACCAGGCTTTTTTAATATTAAAAAAAAAGGCAAGGAAAATTATTCTCCCTGCAAACTTCAGCAAGAGGCACTCACATGCGGGGGTAACTTTACTGAAATTATTCTGCCATGCTCTGCAGTTCCTTTGCAATTTCTGGACATTACTTATGCTGGAGTGGCTTCTGACATAACACTGGAAAAGTGAAGCCACTCCATGTCTGAGTCAGAAATTAAACAACATTTCTACATGTAAAAATTATGGAGAGACTATTTAGTCTTTCTCCCTTTGTACAGCCTCTTACAATTTCTACTCAGAGGCAACCGGGGAACATTTTTGTCACTGAGTGACTATTCCACTGAACGTGAAAGTCATAGTAAGCAGCTCCATTTCATTTCACCTCGAAAACATATAAACTGATTCCCTTTTTTTTTATTTTCAGGCTCACAAACCAATGCTTTGAGCCTCTGTTTTAATTATTTTCCCTAATATGGCGCAACATGTTCAATGCAGAGTGGCTTACTACTAAAAGGGAAAGTGAAAGCCATTCCCTTCTTGCAAAACTGTTCCATACAGTTTGTTTTTATCAGTATCCCCATGAACTGATATTATTCGAGGGGCATTTTAATCAACTTGTCCCAAGGGCCCTCATGCACGTCTGTATGACATTTATTTACGGATATGCACATATATTGTCTTGCACTGAAGTACTTTACTTTGCACCACAGAGAGACAGAAAAGGAGATATAAATGTAAGATAAAGGATAGTGAGAGAGGAGAGTACCTAGGTAGCTAGCCAACCTAGCTAGGCAGCAATTGTGAAATAATAGGATAGGCAGATGGCACTGCTGCAGCAGGCTATGTAGATAGAAAGGGGAGAGGATAGAAAATGTTTCTTGGTGCTCCAAATATTCTCAGGGAGGACGCAGCTCTACCACAGGCAGCAACGTGATCCTCCATCCACACGCATGCAGTAGACACTACAGATTAGTTATTCAAAGCTCTGCTGATGTGGCCTTTGGTTGCAGAGTTTTGCAGGCAGCATTTAACAGGTAAATTCCTTTTCCCTTTTCTTGACATTTGCATATGGGACAACATTCTCCCCCACCCAATTGGATAATGGGTGCTGCTTGTAAGAACCCATATGTACTGACTACCCATTGAAAATGTGCAGTGCTACAGAAAGAAGAAATTTCTTCATACTTACTGTATTTTCATTTTCTTTCAGCTCCATCATTGTCAATGGGACCCTCCCGGGAGCCTGGCTCCTGATGGAAAATATTGTTCAGTATGCCAGAATTGAGATGTCCATTGTATTCTGGGAAAATTTTTGATTGTAAGTCTGTTTGGACTCCGTCTATGATTTGCCTGCTAACAATTACACACACACACACACAACACAAAGAAAAGGAGTTCCGCTTCTAAATATTGGTTACTGACACATAAATTAACAGGTTTCAATTTTTCTGAACAATTAGGGTGTCTCTTTGTTGCAGACTGGTGCTTGCACTGTTTGTAGTTCCTTTCTAGTGTTACCTTTTTATGTTTGCTTGCGCGCACAGTGCACAAGAAACATATTGAGGTAGTATAGCATTGCAGGAGTGTGGTAATGTTGTTGCCAAGCCAGCAAATGCTTTAATGGGCTCATCTGTCGGCCACCAATTAATGCTGCAGCAGCAAATGACAGCAGTTTCAGAGCGAGTGCCAAGCTTGAAAGAAATCTGCTGCTGCAATCAGGGACAGTTTCATCATTGCAGTGGCAGTCCCCCCTCCCTCCCAACCAGTCACACAGCAGAACAATAAATTAGCTCCCTCCCACTGCTGCTACCCACCCTGCACCCTTCATTCTCCATCCTCTGCTAACATCGGGGTGCTCAATCTCCATATCAGCATGTATCCCCTCTCCCCCCATTAATGTGGCACACTGGGAGTCTACCCTAGTGAGCCATAAAATACTTCTCTGATATTTCTGACACTGGGATGCCCACTCCTGGTGTCAGATGATTGCCCCTCTCACACCCCTATGTTCTCAGCCGACTTCGGGGTGCCCAATCCCTGGGTCAGCATTGATCCCCTCAGCACTTTGGCACACTGGTAGCCTACCCCAGTGTGCCAAAATCAGTTTTGTAATACTTTACCTGTAAAAAAGAAAACAGTACCACAACATATTTTTTTAAAACCTGAAAAACCAAGCATTTGTCAATGCCAAATGTTTGCTTGCTGGCAATGGCATTGGTAGTGCAGAAGTTACAGAGCTGCATAATAGGAATGGCAGTGAAGTATTAAACTGAAGCCAACCCCACCACCACCCTGCAGAGAGTGACAGGCATTGGGGTGTACCTTTGGGTTGTCAGGCATAACAGGCATGCCGTTTCACCACACCCTACCCTGCAGACACTGACAAGTGTCACGGTGTGCCTTGGGGTGTTTGGCCCTTATGCGCACCCCATTCCATCAGGAAATATGGTGAGATGGGTGCGGTATAGGAGAATGGGGTGAACTTTGGGGCCAAAGAGTCCAAGGCATATCTCGATGCCTCTCACTGGCTGCAGGGTGTGGAATGGTATGAGCATTACAGGCAAGAATCCCAAGTCACACCCCCTGATGCCTGTCTTTCTCTACAGGGTGGGGAGTTATGGTTGGAAACCCTAACCGCTCAGGCATTCGTTGGTATTTTCACTCCAAATTTTCAACATGTTTTTTTGAGACCCCCACCTCATGAACAGTGGCAATATCAGTTTGTTAGCCGAAAGCTGCTTATGCACAGCGACTATGGCATTTAGCACCACAGGTGCAAAAACACATTCTGAACAGGATGTGAAAAATGATAGCTGTATTGTTCATGGGGAGGTAGAAAAAATGGCAATGTTGCAAATCTGCAGTAAAAATATTAAAAAAACTGGTGAAGTCACGAGCGTGCATAGAAACTGTGCAACACACACCTGCAATGTAATTAGTGTGGGCATTTTTTTACAGCAGATTGTCAACTCAGGCGTTTTGGGACCTCCGATCACGAACAGTGTCACTGTGATTTTCTTTATCTGTCCCGAACAATGATTTCCCACAGCGACCACGCATTTCTACACTGAAAGTGTGAAAACACATTTCGGCCATGTTGTGAAAAATGACAGCTGTACTGTTAATAAGGAAGTGTGGAAAAATGCAACTGGTGAAAATCTGGACTGAAAATATTACAAAGTCATGCACTTATGAGGGTGTGTGGAAATTGTGCAATGCTGACTCGTAACACAGTCATTTTATGGACTTTTGTCACCAAATTTTCAACATAGCCAATTTAAAACCTCTGCTAATGAACAGTGTAACTGTGATTTTCTTAATCTGTCCCAAACATTGCTTTCGCACACCGACTGCACCATTGTGCGCTACATGTGCGGAAACACATTTTTGGTGACATGTGAAAAATGGCAGCTGTACTGTTCATAAGGAAGTGTAATAAAATGGCAATGTTGAAAATCTGGAGTGAAAATATTGAAAATTCACAAACTTACGAGCGTGCGTAGGAACTGCACAGCGCGCTCGTAAAACAGTCATTTTTAGGAATTTTTTCACTAAATTTTCAACATAGCCATTTTAAGATCTCTGCTCATTAAAAGTGTCACTGTGATTTTCTTAATGTGTCCCATACATTGATTTTGCACACCGAATGCGCCATTGTGCGCTACATGGGCTGAAACACATTTTGGGCAAGACGTGAAAAATGACAGCTATACTGCTCATAAGGAGGTGTGGTAAAATGGTAATGTTGAAAATCTGGAGTGAAAATATTGAAAATTTTCGAACTTACGAGCGTGCGTAGGAACTGCACAATGCAAGCTCGTAAAACAGTCATTTTTAGGAATTTTTCAACCAAAATTTCAACATAGGCTTTTTGAGAGCCCGCCTTATGAACAGTGGCAGTGTCATTTTATTACTCCATCCCGAAAGGTGATATCGTGCAGTGACTGCGAAATCACCCTTCGGGCCCGAATAACACCATGACAGTGCAATAATTCATGAGGAGGGGTCCCAAAAAACCCATGTTGAAAATTTGGGCCCAAAATTCCCAAAAATGCCTGAGATATGCAAAAAAGTTGAAAAAACCCTATCATTATACATTATACAGCTTACCGGCATTTTCTTAGTTCACGATCGGCTTTGAAGAGTGCAGACATATTTCACAGTCCACGAATCACGCGCTGTACTCAGCATGTAAGTATTGGAATGAGAGAGATATTGGGAGAACTGGGTGCACAGAGGGTGGAGTGCGGCTTGTGGGAGGGGCAGGGAGACCGCGAGGGACTGTTTTCTTTTTTGACAGGTACAAAAAAAAAAATTCGCGGGACCTTTTTTTCTTTTACAGGGCCATTTGGCACACTGGGGTGGGCTCCCAGAGTGCCAACAGAGTGTTTGTTTGGGGAGACAGCTATAGCCGATGGGGGATTAGGCACCCCTGCTGGCACAAAAGGGGGGGGCGCAAGAGCCTAGGGGGATTGGGCACCCCCTCAACTTTGGTGCATATTCAGACATTTTTGATGGCAACCAAATTTTTCAATGGTTTTTGATCTCTCATGAATTCCTGCCACTGTCATGGTGCGTCATTCGCCCGAAGGTGATTTCATGGTCACTGCATGGAATCACCTTTTGGGACCAATTAACAAAATGAAAGTGCCAGTGTTCATGAGGTGGGCTCTCAAAAGCCTATGTTGCAAATTTGATGGAAAAATCCAAAATTATTGTTTTACGAGCGCAGCGCTATGCAGAAGTTGCGCGACGCTCATAAATTCGTGAATGTGAAATATTGTCATGCCAGATTTTCAACATTGAATTTTCTCACACCTCCTTGTAAACAGTACAGCTGCCATTTTTCACATCCTTGCCGAAAAATGTTTTCGCACTTCCAGCGCAGAGTAGCACGGTCGCTGTGGGAAATCAGTATTTGTGACAGACTAGGAAAATTACAGTGATACTGTTCATGAGCAGAGGTCCTAAAATGCCTATGTTGAAAATTTGGTGATGATACTCCGTAAAATGACTGTGTTACGAGCGTGTGTTGCGCAGTTTGCACGCATGTTCGTAACTATGCGAATTTATAATATTTTCACTTCAGATTTTCCACATTGCCATTTTCCACACCTACTTATGAACAGTACAGCTGTCATTTTACCCATCCTGGCCGAAATGTCTTTTTGCACTTCCAGCGCAGAATAGCTCAGTTGCTGTGGGAAATCTGTGTTTGGGACAGACTAAGAAAATGACAGTGATACTGTTCATGAGCAGAGGGCAGAGGTCATAAAAAGCCTATGTTGAAAATTTGGTGATGATAGCCTATCAAATGACTGTGTTGCAAGTGTGCACTGCGCAGTTTCCATGCACCCTTGTAACTTTGCAGATTTGTAATATTGTCATGCCAGATTTTGAACACTTGCAATTTTTCACACCTCCTTATGAACAGTACAGCTGTCATTCTGCACATCCTGACTGAAATGTGTTTTCGGGCTTCTGGTGCAGAATAGCGCGGTCACTGTGGGAAATCAGTGTTCAGGACAGATTAAGAAAATGACAGTGACACTGTTCATGAGCAGAGGTTCTAAAATCCCTATGTTGAACATGTGGTGGTGAAACTCTATAAAATGACTGTGTTACAAGCATGCATTGAACTGTTTCCATGCACCCTCGTAACTTAGCAAATTTGTAATATTTTCACCCCACATTTTCAACACTGGCATTTTTTCACATCTCCTTATGAACAGTACAGCTGTCATTTTTCACATCCTGGCCATAATATATTTTTGCACTCCTGACGCAGAATATTTATTTATTTTATTTATTGAAATAATCAGTTTTACAACCTTTGAGTCAGAGACTCGTTTACAAAGGTACCACACCTCGGGGGGGGGGGGGACAACAATTAAGTGAGGTTTAGACAGAGGTTACATACAGGTGAGATACATACATACAGGTGAGTTACACGCATCGTTAAATAAACACAGTTGTTACAGTTATTCATGAAGAGTCATACTCAGACCTAGAAACCAGTACACAGTCATCCGTGGAACCCAGTGAAGACTTAGGGGGCTAGTCAAGACAGGGTTATGTTCCACTAGAGGCATTTACAGCACCGGCTGTCAATAATGTGTTTACAGAGGGCTATTTTGAACAGACCGATCCTGGGAATTTTTGTGATTCCCTCTGGAAGGGAGTTATACCAGGCCAGGGCTTTATGATGAAAGGATCTTTGGCAGAGAGAGGTCCTAGCTCTGGGTACTAGGAAGGTGACTTTGGTGGAGTTACGGGTTAGCACAGGCCGGACGGCTGGTTGCAGGATGTGGAGACCCCTGGGGGGCATAACCCAGACAGGGACTTTTTAGCTAGCAGGCAGGTGTGGTATTTCAGCCGTTCCTCAAGTGTGAGTATGTTTGTGGCAGAGTATAGCAGGCAAGTGTGAGTTCTGCTATGGGCGCCAGTCAGAAGCCTACAGGCTTTGTTAATAGAGGTCTGGACTTTAGAGAGGGTGGTGGGGTCTGCAGCTGCGTATATTGGAAGTCTGTAGTCGGCCAGAGACAACACAGATGAGGTGATGGCCAGTTTTAAGGCAGATTCTGGGAGGCAGTCTTTATGGCAGTAGAGGAGCCCAATCCTGGAGTTCATAGCTGATGACAGGGCTTTTAGATGGGCATGGAATGTAAAGCCTGTGTCAAAAGTGATGCCTAGGTACTTATATGTTGTTACCTGTTCAAGTGGAAGGAGTGTGCTAGGGGTGATGAGCAGGGGAGTATCCTTGGCGCTGTTTTACCGATGTGCGAAAAGCATTGACTTTGTTTTTTTTCAGGTTCAGGACTAGCCGATGGTTACTGAACCATTTTTCTGCTTGGAGGAAGGTGCTTTGCAGTGTGCTTTGGAGTAGGAGTGGGTCCGAGTGTGATGCTATGATCACTGCATCATCTGCATAAAGAAGTATTTTGTTGGAGCAGGAGCTTGGGAGGGTGTTTAGGAAGAGACTGAAAAGGGTGGGTCCAAGGATGGAGCCTTGCGGGACCCCTGAGAGTAGCGGTAGGTTAGTGGACAAGGTCCTATTTAGCTCAACTCTTTGGGATCTGTTGTGTAGGTAGCTTGAGAACCAGTTCAGAGGGCCAGATGATAATCCCAGTTGGCTAAGGAAGTTTAACAGCAGGGGGTGACACACAGTGTCAAAGGCCTTGGATAGGTCGATGAATACTACCCCTGCAAGTTGCCCATCATCAAGCGCAGAGTGTATATGGTGGGAGAATTCCAGAAGGGCAATGGATGTGCTGTGGCCCGGACGAAACCCATGTTGCTCAGGACATAGGATGTCGTATTTAGACAGGTGTTCTATTAGCTGTGTGGATACTATTTTTTCCAGGGCTTTGGAGAGGGGGGGGGGAAGGATGGAGATGGGCCTGTAGTTATTTGGTAGTGTTCGGTCCCCAGATTTATGGATGGGGGTGACTTCGGCCTGTTTCCCTGCTTTTGGGAATTGGCCAAGGCATAGGGATCTATTAATGACAATTGTGAGGGGGATTAGCATGACATCCAGCGTGAGGCGGAGTATCTTGGAGTCAAGAGGGTCATTACTTGGGTTGTGCGAGGCGAGTGCTTTTAGTAGGAAAGGTTTGGCATCATGGGGTGAGATCGTCCGGAAGTGGAATAGATGCCGAGAGGTGGGGGTGTGGGAGGACTTGGGGACAGGGTCAAAGAATTGGGCAGGGAGAACTGCGCTTAAGTCCGAGAAAGTTTTGTTAAGGCAGTCTGCGATACATGTTTGGTCTGTCGAGACTGCCCCATTTATGACAATCTGAGACGGAGGGGGGAGCGAGTTTTGCCATTCAGTTCTTTTATATTGTCCCAGAAGGCTCAGGCAGAGCCCCAGGAGGATGTCAAAGCAGCCTGATAGTACATAGATACATAGATACATAGACAGTGTCGGCAGATAAGGGCCTATGGCCCACCTAGTCTGCCCATTTGAGCTTGTAAGTTCAGTTTGTTTTCCTAGAAGTCTATTTCCCCTTACCCCTGACCTCTAGAATTCCTTTATGTCTATCCCATGCATTCTTAAATCCCGTGATTGTTTCAGCCCCCACCACTTCCTCTGGCAGGGTGTTCCACTTGTCCACAACCGTTCTGTGAAGAAATTCTTTCTCATGTTTCCTCTGAATCGTCCTCCCTCCAACTTCATCCCATGCCCTCTAGTCCTGAAACATCTTTTTCGCTTAAAAATAGTGTTTTCCTGCACCCTGTTCCTCCCTGTAAGATACTTGTATGTCTCTATCATATCCCCTCTCTCCCTCCTCTCCTCCAGGGAGTACATGTTCAGTTCCTTAGTGTCTAGCTTTTGCTTGTTTGATGGCCCAGGTGCATTGGTTGCAGGCTGCCCTATAGGCTTGCCTGTCTGCCACTCTACCAGAGTCATTTGCTATGTGCCAAAGATTGTCCCTCTGTTTTAGTTGCTGGATCAGTGCAGGGGATATCCATGCAGCAGCCCGTTTTTTTGGTCTAGATGTGGTGATGGGGGCAAATAGGTCACAGGCATTGTTGAAGGCCCTAGTGAGATAGGTTAGGGCAGTATTTATGTCAGATGCAAGGGTGATTGGAGTCCAGTCAACTTGTGCGAGGTGACGCTTGAGGTTGTCAAGGCCCCTGTGGAGAAATCTACATCGAGGAGTGCTGCAGTACTCAGGGCTGAGTGTGGGGGAGGACCAGAAGCAGAGGACAGGGGAGTGATCACTAAGTGAGTCCACTAGGACTTTTACAGATTCCAACTTGTGTGGCCGATTAGAAAGAACTATGTCCAGGAGGGAGCTAGTTCCCTTCACTTGATTAAGTCTGGTGGGCTGAGTGACCAGTTGAGACAGGTCAAGGGGTGCAAGCTCATCCTTTATATTATCAGATGAGGGGATGAGCCAGTTGGTGTTTAGGTCTCCCAGGATTAGTTGTTCAGCCTTTTGAGGTAAGGTGGATAGATAGTCTATGAGGGAGTTGATTGCTAAATGTTTCATAGTCGGGGGTATGTAGGCCGTGGTTAGGTATAGGGGGCCACGACCAGGGTGTGAGGTGAATAGCACGGTCGCTGTGGGGAATCAATGTTTGGGACAGATTAAGATCGAGCGAGTGGGGGGGGGAGTGACCAAGCTCAAGTGAGCTCTGCCGGGACTGCTGTGGATTTCTTTGTGGGCAGAAAAAGGCCCCAACACTGGTGCCCAGTACAAAAGGGCAACCTGCAGCAGTGAGAGAAACAGAATGAGAGAGCGAGTGAGGGAATGGGAGTGAGCAGACTCAACGGAGCTCTGTCAGGACTGCTGCTGATTTCTTTGTGGGCAGAAAAAAGGTGTCACTGCAGTTAGGGGCCCAGTACAAAGGGCAGCCTGCAGCGGTGGGAGAAACAGTATGAGCAAGTTAGAGAGGGGGACTGAGTGAGCTCAACGGAGCTCTATCAGGACTACTGCAGATTTATTTGTGGGCAGAAAAAGGCGCCAATGCAGGCAGGAGCCCAGTACAAAAGGGCAGCCTGCAGCGCCGGAAGAAACGGAACAAGCGACTAAGAGAGAGGGAGTGAGTGAGTTCCATGGAGCTCTGATGGGACTGCTGAGAATTTCTTTGTGGGCAGAAAAAGGCACCAATGGAGGCAGGAGCCCTGTACAAAAGGGCAGCCTGCAGCGCCAGGAGAAACAGAATGAGCGGGTGAGAGAGGAGGAGTGAGTGACCTCAACGGAGCTCTGTTGGGACAGCTGTGAATTTCTTTGTGGGCAGACAAAGGCGCCAACACAGGTAGAAGCCCAATACAACAGGGCAGCCTGCAGCACGGGGAGACACAGAACGAGCGAGTGAGACAGGGAGAATGAGTGAACTCAACGGAGCTGTGTCGGGACTGCTGTGGATTTCTTTGTGGTCAGAAAAAGGCACCAATGCAAGCAGGAGCCCAGTACAAAATGGCAGCTTGCAGCATTGGGAGAAATAGAATGAGTGAGAGAGAGAGGGGAAGTGAGCGAGCTCAATGGACCTGTGCCGGAACATTAGAGTTGCCCACCCTCCAGCTTAGAGTCCTCCCGTGGTCCTATATTATAGCAGGGTCTGTGGAGTGAAGACAAAGAATGAGTAGATACGCCCACACCTCGTTATGAACAGTAGAGCTGTCATTTTTCACATCCTGACCAAAATGCATTTTTGCACTTTGGGCGCAGAATAGCGTGGTTGCTGTGGGAAATCAGTGTTCGGGACACATTAAGAAAACCACAGTGCCACTGTTCATGAGCAGAGGGCCTACAATGCCTATGTTGACAATTTTGTGATGAAAGTCCGTAAAATGACTGTGTTATGAGCGTGCATTGTGCAGTTTCCACGCACCCTTGTAACTTCACAAATCAGTAATATTTTTACGTCACATTTTCGACACTGGCATTTATTCACACATCCTTATGAACAGTACAGTGGTCATTTTTCACATCTTGGCCGAAATGTGTTTTCGCACTTGCGGTGCAGAATAGCGCAGTCGCTGTGGGAAATCATTGTTCGGGACAGATTAAGAAAATGACAGTGACACTGTTCATGACCAGCAGTCCTAAAATCCCTATGTTGAAAATTTGGTGACGAAAGTCCATAGAATGACTGTGTTCCAAACGTGCATCTGTTTCCATGCACCCTTGTAACTTAGCAAATTTGTAATATTTTCACGCCACATTTTCAACACTGGTATTTTTCACACCTCTTTATGAACAGTACAGCTATCATTTTTCACATCCTGGTCTAAATATGTTTTTGCACTCCTGATGCAGAATAGCACAGTCACTGTGGGAAATCAAAGTTTGGGACAGATTAAGATCGAGTGAGTGGGTGGGGGGAGTGACTGAACTCAACTGACCTCTGTCAGGACTGCTGTGGATTTCTTTCTGAGCAGAAAAAGGCTCCAACGCAGGAGCCCAGTACAAAAGGGCAGCCTCAGAATGAGCGAGTGAGGGAGAGGGAGTGAGTGACCTCAACGGAGCTCTGTTGGGACTGCTGTGGATTTCTTTACGGGCAGAAAAAGGCAGCAATGCAGGCAGAGGCCCAGTACAAAAGAGCAGCCTGCAGTGGTGGGAGAAACAGAATGAGCAACTGAGAGAGGGGGAGTGAGCGAGCTCAACTGAGCTCTATCGTGATTGATGCAGATTTCTTTGTAGCCAGAAAAAGGCGCCAATGCAGGCAGGAGCCCAGTACAAAAGGGCAGCCTGCAGTACCAGCAGAAGCGGAATGAGCGAGTGAGAGAGGGGGAGTGAGCGAGCTTAATGGAGTTCTGTTGGGACCGCTGCAGATTTCTTTGTGGGCAGATAAAGAT
The DNA here is from genome assembly GCA_016271365.2 of Neoceratodus forsteri. NCBI lineage: Eukaryota > Metazoa > Chordata > Ceratodontiformes > Ceratodontidae > Neoceratodus > Neoceratodus forsteri. The sequence goes on along the minus strand of CM028132.1, from coordinate 814,521,635 downwards.
GCCTACAGAGGCAGGAGCCCAGTACAAAAGGGCAGCCTGCAGTGCCAGGAGAAACAGAATGAGCGCGTCAGAGGGGGAGACAGCTACCTCAACGGAGCTCTGTCAGGACAGCTGTGGATTTCTTTGCAGGCAGATAAAGTTGCCAATGCAGACAGGAGCCCGGTAGAAAAGCACAGCCTGCAGCCCCAACAGAAACAGAATGAGCGACTGACAGAGGGGGAGTGAGCGAGCTCAACGGAGCAAAGCAATCAACATTCGGCATTGACAAATGTTTGTTCTGAATTGGCCTACTACTTTCATGACCTCGGGATCTACATGTTAGAGTGGCTTATTGCTCTTCTTTAACCTAAAATACCTCCTGTTTCATGTGACAATGATGCATCTGGGACCACTGATTCAGTGAGGGAAAGTACTGCAGCAGTAATCTGAAGATAACAGTCTGATGTTCTGGCCTCAGCTATATAACTGATTCAATATTTTTGTTTTCTGTATGTTTCTCTAGGTCTAGCCAACAGGAGCAAATGTTTTTCTTTTAAAGCTTATCATTTGATCAAACTGCACCCAGCCATAAAAAGCACACAAAATCACCCTAAGTCATCAGTGTTGTAATTAGTGAACACCATAGCTGTAAGAACAGGATACTCACTGAATCAGACCTCAGGTAATTGCTACACAGCAAAGGAAAGCGATGCGCAAAATAAGCAGCCAAAAACTCAAGGAGTAATGCTGATGTAAATTTATTGTGCACAGCGAAAAAACAGAACACTTAGCCCCAGCACTTTTTACCTAGTTCCCTTTTATCTGTTTGCCTTTTGGACTTATTATGTATTACTATGTATTAATAGTCTTACTTTTTTACCTATTTCTGGGCATGTTGTTTGACCTAAAGTGTTGAATTTGGAAGGCCCTTCATTTTATAAACTATTCAGAAGCTTCCTTGTGGCTATCTAGTCACATTCGTAAAATCTTTCTATTTAGAGAGTTTACATATATATATATATATATATATATATATATATAATTCATTACAAAAAACTTTGTTAATACATCAGTTAGGGTTGAAGTGACAAAAGTAGGGAAATAAAATGTTAGGGTTGAGCCCCTAACCCCCTCACCCTACCACCCCACTCTCCCATCATCCACACACCAACAGGCATCAGGGTGTGCCATGCAATCATTAAGCCTAACTCTCACTCCATTCTCCTATGCTGTACCATGTCAGTCTGTTTACACATGGAATGGGCTGAGAGTTAGGGCTAACGACTGCATGGCACATCCTGGTGCCTGTTGTTGTGTGGAGGACGGGGGTGGTGGTAGGGTGGGGAGGTTAGGGGCTCAACCCTAACATCTCCTTTCCCTAATTTTGTTGCTTCAACCCTAACTGAAGCATTACGTATTTTGCAACTAATTTCCTTACTTTTTGAGAAAGTGTAATGTAACTGGTAACTGGTATATGTTGGTGGAAGCGCAGGCCCTCCATGCCCCATGCTCCTTTCCAGCTACCCATTTTTGCATAATGATATACGTCTGTGGGAATGCAGGCCCTCTGGGCTCTGCGCTCCTACTTACACAAAACTATGGAGCCATACAACAGCTCTATAGGCTGAAAAGGAACCCTTGTAACACTAATTTGCCAGTATCTCAGTAACCATAGCAGCTATAAAAAAATTCCACTGCAGTTGTAATTATGAGTTTGAAACCTTCATGCATGCTTAGCCCAGAGCAAAAAATCCATATCTCACTTCATTTCCGAGATACAGGCCCCAAATGCACTGTGGGCACCACAGTGTTATCCTATGGGAAAAATCTCAACTTTATAATGGTATATCTAAAGAACAGATGAATTTGTTGGCACCTAAACAGCATAATTCACATCTCTGGGACACACCCCTTTATACTCTGCAAATTTCAAGCCAAAAGACCAAACCATTTATTTACAGTGCACTGGGAAAGTTTTAAAATTCCTAGTTCATAAGGTGGCTAAATTCCTATTCGTGAGGTCAGTCCCTGTTCGCGAGCTGTCAAGATCATCATTCATAGGAATTCCTTGTTTGTCAGATTTTGGCCATCTGATCTGGAAATTTGGATCAAGGATTCTGTAAGCTCGCAAAAGGGGATTGGCTCATGAAAGAGATTGCGAGCTGTCAAAATCCCCTTTTCACAAGTCAATCCCTTTTTGTGAGGTGACAAAATCCCTGTTTGCGAGCCAATCCTTGTTTGCAAGATAGGGCCATCTAGTCACCTCATGAATGAGGATTGGAAGTGAGTCACAAATGAAGAATTTTGAAATTTAAAATGGCCATTTTTTTGACCAAACCAAAACCATGGTTTGTAGAGGGTGTCACCCTGAACAAAACCAAGGCTTAATTTACAAGAGAACGCATCCATGGAGCAAGCTACAACATTTTGTTTGTAGGGAAAAATGAAAACAAGATGGCGGCTCGTGTAAGGTGATTTTTTTCTCACGAATGGAGATTTTATAAATCGCTACTCATGAGGTGACAAAATCCTTGATTGTGAGCCCAATCTCCTTTCATAAACCATACATATAAATCTAAGACTGAACTGAGCATGCTCAGAACTCGAAAATTCAAAATTAAATAACTTTTGAATGGATTGATATTTTTTTACTAATCCAATGCTGGATTCTGCTGTGGGCAAACCTCTTTCTATCCTGAAAATTTCAGACAAAAATTCTGAACGGTGTGGCCACAGCACGATGGGAAAAAATCAGCAGAAATGGGCAAAAAGAGCAAAAAACGTGTTTTGTGCCGCTTCTGTGCACAAAAAACGCAAATCTGATCAAAACACAACTTAAAGTGATCTACTGTACCATAAGACACTGTGCATTCCAAATTTTGTGCAAATCTGTTGAACAGTTGCAAAGTTATTAATATGCAGTAATTGGGGTTTAACATTAAACTGCCTACTGAACCCTAACTATAGTGGCGCAATAATATATTATGGTAGCACGGTAGTGCTACCATAGTTAGGGTTGAGGAGCCATTTCTATGTTAAACCCCAAAACTTTGCACCTTAATAACTTTGCAACTGTTTGATGGATTTTCCTGAAATTTGGAATTTATGATCAAGAACCATAGGCCTTGGGATCTGCCAAGTTTCGTACTGGTCAGATATACGGCTACGGAGTTATTAAGTGTGATCTGTGCGCGTTTACGCTTTTCTGGAATTCTGTGGTCGCGCCTACAGGTCGTACGGTTTGCGGATCGCCCAAAATCTTCAGGGAACGTAGCCAGGGTCCCCATGTGCCTTTTGAAGATTTCGTGAGAAAATATTAAACGGTTCAAAAGTTATTCAAAAAACAGTTTCCCATTATAAGTCAATGGGAAAAGTTAACAAAAAGTTCAACACTTTCGCAAATGCATTTTTACTTTCGCAAATGGCCTGTTACTTTCGCAAATCGGCCATTTTGTTTTCAGTTGGTGATCAGAAAAATGGTTGGCATTTAAATTTGGGACCCTCTAGCAACCTAATTTTTTTTGTATTCACCTAGTCGGGCCCTGAGGATGCTTGCCATGTCTTTATTTTGTGGTAAAACGCCCCAGAAATACGTTTTTCAAATTTCTGAAAAGTATTTTGCAAATTACTTTCATGATGAAAGTGTCGCAAATTTTGCGAAGTAACTCAAATTGCGACAGTAATTTTCTAGTCTGTGGAAAATGACAGCAATTTGGCACTGCACTGCAAAATAACCGTTGGGAGTTTTGGGCTGAAATTTGGAGGAACGAGCGACATCTCACAGATGTGCCTTTCAGTGTTGTATTGAAAAAATATTACACTGCGGCAAAGTTATGGCACTCCAAAGTTGACAGTTTTTCCCATAGGATAACATTACGGGCCTCAAGCATTACAGGAATCCTTTGGCACCCTGCTGCAAAATAACGGTTTGGTCTTTTTCCTGAAATTTGAGGAAGACAGCCAACAGTACACAGATGTGCCTTTCAGTAGTTTGGTGAAAAAATATTACATGGCGGCAAAGTTACGGCACTCCAAAATTGACAGTTTTTCCCATAGGATAACATTACGGCGCCTGACACTTAACAGAAATCATTTGGAGCCCTGCTGCAAAATAACGGTTTGGTCTTTTTTCCTGAAATTTGAAGGGAAGACAGCCAACAGCCCACAGATGTGCCTTTCAGTAGTTTGGTGAAAAAACATTACAGGGAGGCAAAGTTATGGCGCTCCGAACTTTTCTTTTTTTTCCCATAGGATAACATTACGGCATTCGCCGCCTTTCAGGGCCCGTATCTCGGAAACGGTGTGAGATACGGACTTTTCGTTGGAAAACTTCTTAGCCCCTAATGGGGCTAAGATTTAAATTAGCCAGGACAGTTGTAAATAATATGACTTTTAAATTTTTTCACGTCGTACGGTTCCTGAGATATAATGTATTTAGTATTCCAAGATCTCATTTTCTGAGCCGATACTCATTATTTTGCATACATTATTTGTACTCACTGTCTTTCTCAATGCAGGTTTTGGGGAAAACCAGCCTGTGCGCTTACATTACTGTTACTGTTGCCCTTTCCGCTTGCGGATCCGTATCCATTTCACTTACCATTGACGTCTGCGCCACCATGTGCGTTATCCTTTGCGTTTTCATTTGCGCTTGCGTTTCTGTTATTTTTTTGCCATTTCTGTCTACAGTACTGTTTATCTTACTGTTTCACTTTACATCACCATGCCCATTGACATTTCTGTTTGCAGGCACCATGTTACTATGTGACAACACATCACGTGGCAGACCATTCTCCGCTCACGCCACCATGTGCTACACCTTTCTGTTCTCATTCATGCTTGTGTTACCATGTGCGCCACTGTTAGCATTTCTGTTTGGCGTTGCTGTCCCTGTTAGTATGCCACAACACATCATGTGGTGGGAGCATTCACTATTTCTCGTTATCATTCTCAAAAGAAGGGAAATTAGAGGCAAAAACTCTGTTTAATGCATTATTTAGGGTTGTTCCACAGTGACAAAGTGAGGAAATTCAGCTGTTGGGTTGAAAACGCCTGACCGCCCACCCCCAACCGGCATTGGGGTGCGCATTGAGTTCGTGGGTCCCTAACTCTCCCATTCTCCCTATACTTCTGCTGCTTTACACATGTCATGGGGTGAGAGTTAGGGCTGATGATCCCAATGCACACCCCAATGCCGGTTGGGGGTGGGCGGGGTCCATGGGGGTTTTCAACCCCAACAGCACTTCCCCACTTTTGTCGCTAGAACAACCCTAACTAATGCATTAAACGGAGTTTTTTGCCTCTAATATATATATATATATTATATAGATAATGGTAGCACGGTAGTGCTACCATAGTTAGGCTTGAGGAGCCATTTACATGTTAAACCTAACATTTTTCACCTTAATAACTTTGCTACTGTTCAATGGATTTTCCTGAAATTTGGAATAAACGATCAAGAACCATACATCTTGGGATCTGGCAACTTTCATACTGTTCGGATATACGGCTGTGGAGTTATTAAGCGTGATCTGCGCGCGCATTTACGCTTTTTTGGAATTCTTTGCTCGTCTCTACAGGTCACACGGTTTGCGCGACTGATCCGAAATCTTCAGGAAACATGTGGCTGGGGTTCCTGATGTGTCTTTTGAAGATTTCATGAAAAAATATTAAACGGTTCAAAAGTTATTCAAAAAACAATTTCCCATTATAAGTCAATGAGAAAAGTTAACAAAAAGTTTAACAGTGTCGCAAATGCAGTTTTTACTTTTGCAAATGGCCCTTTTACTGGTGCAAATCTGTCATTTTTTTTTCAGTTGGCCATCAGTAAAATGCTTGGCATATAAATTTGGGACCCTCTAGCAACCTAATTCTTTTTGTATTCACCTAGTCGGACCCTGAGGATGCTAGGCATGTCTTTATTTTGGGGTAAAACACCCCAGAAATATGTTTTTCAAATTTCTGGAAAAAGTACTTTTGCAAAGTACTTTAGCATTTGCGACAGTGTCGCAGGAATTTGCAAAAGCTTTTGCAAAGTTCAACAATACTTTTCCCTGGCTGTGGGAAAATGACAGCAATTCTTTGCCACCCTGCTGGAAAAGAATGGTTTGGTCTTTTGGGCTGAAATTTGGAAGGAGCATAGCCAACATCTCACAGATGTTCCTTTCAGTATATTGGTGAACAAATATTACAAGGTGGCAAAGTTACAGTACTCCAAAATTGATGTTTTTTCCCATAGGATAACATTACGGCGTCCGCTGCATTAGAGGAATCATTTGCTACCCTGCTGCAAAATAATGGTTTAGTCTTTTGGGCTGAAATTTGGAGGGAACAAAGCCAACATCCCACAGATGTGCCTTTCAGTGGTTTGGTGAAAAAATATTACAGGAAGCCAAGGTTATGCCACTCTGAACTTCTCTTTTTTTCCCATAGGTTAACATTACGACGTTCGCCACGCCTTTCAGGGCCCGTATCTCGGAAACAGTGTGAGATACAGACTTTTTGTCATAAAAATGGTTAGCCCCCTTTAAGCTAAGCAAAAAACTAGCCACGAAAGTCATAAATCATATGACTTTTAAATTTTTTCTCTACGTTGTACGATTCCTGAGATATAAGCAATTTAGTATTTCAACTCTTGATTTTCTGCTCTGAGACCCATTATTATGCATACATTCTTTGTACTCCAGTACTTTGTACTGTCTTTCTCTATGCAGCTTTTGGGGAAAACCAGCCTGTGTGCTTACATTACAGTTATCCTTACTGCTTCTGCTTGCAGTTCTGTACCTGTTTCACTTACTGTTCCCGTCTACGGCACCATGTGCGTTACCCTTTGCGTTTTCATTTGTGCTTGCATTATTTTAACCATTCGTGTCTACAGTACTGTTTATCTTTGTGTTTCACTTTGCATCACCATGCGCCTCACCATTTGCATTTGCGGGCACCGTGTTACTATGTGACAACCCTGCGCTCCCACCGCCACATTACATTCACTATTTCTCATTATCCTTCTCAAAAAGAAGGGAAATTAGATGCAAAAAACAGTTTAATGCATTAATTAGGGTTGTTCCATGCGACAAATGTGAGAAAATTTGGTGTTAGGGTTGAAAGCCCCCCTTGGACCCTCCTGCCCACAGCCCCAACCTGCATCGGAGTGCACATTGGGGTTGTCAGTCCTAACTGTCACCCCAGTCTCCTATACCTCTGCTTCTTCACACATCTGATGGAGTGAGGGTTGGGCCGCAACCCCAATGAGCACCCCGATGCCGGTTGGGGGTGGGGTTGGGGTCCAAGGAGGGCTTTCAACCCCACACCAATTTCTACTTTTGTCGCTGTGAACAACCCTAACTAATGCATTAAACAGAGTTTTTTGTGTTCAATATATATATATATATATATATATATATATATATATAGTTAACTCATTAACAACAACTTTCTGTCATATTATTAATGGGTTCTTTACTGTTTGTGTCTTTCTCTCCTATAGGTTGTCATCAAGTGATTCTAAATTAGAGAAAACATCCTTCTTGTCAGCAGTTACGTTCTTTTTTGAAATTCATTTTTACAGTCAAATATATTTAAAATGACTAGTAATGAACATTGTGATGTATATTTAAATTAACTTCTTTGATGTACGGTGCCTGCACTATTTCTCTGTATCACCAGCATTTTGGCTGTAGTATTTTACTGTGTTTTTTATAATGTGTTTTGTTTATGTATAATGTCCACTATTTTCACTTAGCATTGTCTCTTTAAATTTGAACCCTTATATTGTAGGGTCTTAGCTACTTTCACCCCTCCCCCAATGAAGAATCTGCAGGGATTTGAAGCGCTGGAGCTATGTTCTGTTTTTTCACCGTGCACAATAAATTTACACCAGCATTACTTCTTGAGTTTTTTTGTGACTTATTTTGTGCATCTCTTGCCTTTGCTGTGTCCCTGTATTTATTTAGCTGCTGCAAATGTGCTGAGGCTTACCTGAGCACCGTTGAACTTTTGTTTGCTGTCTCAAGTAATTGCTAATCTGTATATGTAGCCTTAAGTGCCTACTGGATAAGGAAATTGACTTAAAATCGTAGTTGTACTGCTGTAGAATTGACTGCAAACCAGTACTTGCTGAATCAATGGTCCAAGATACATCACTGTCACATGGGACAGGAGGCATTGTAGGAAAAAGAAGAGCAATAAACCACGGTAATATGGAAATCTCCAGAGGCCATAAAGCTAGTAGGAGAGGTTATAAAACAAGCAGTCAAATTGAGAAAATCGTCTAAAACCAAACAAAGGGAAGGACACACCATGACTAAACACACAAATCAAAACACTCTGCACAACATATGTTTTTGCATAGTTTGATGGTAGTACTCCTTTAAGCTGCGGACCCTGCAATACTAGCAGACTAGATAGACCAAATGGCCTTACTCTGCTGCCTTCTTCATATGTTCGTATGTAAAATTTCTTGGTTAAAAATTTTAGAAAAAATCAATTGGTTATAGCCAGGAATGTTATAGTCTAAATGTATGTATTTATTTTTTAATTTATTTATTGTGATCTTGGATTAACACTTTTGAAAACAAGCTCATTACATAGGTTCCACATCAGAATTACTTTAACAGTGATTTAATAAAAAAGACATTTAGGTATACAGTAGAACTGTAAGTGCAGCCTTATAACAAATAGGAGTATAAGCATAAATCTAAATATAAACAAGAAGACAAAGGCAGTGGACTAAGTCAACAGGCTATTATGAGCACAAAGAGTATCTGAGAGGGTTAAAGCAATTAAGGGAGAGAGGGCAACTCAGACAGGGGTGCCTGAAAGGCAGAGCGAGGTACTGCAGCAGACTCTGTTGTCAGGATGGAAGGCATTGTACAGGGATTATAGCAGCCCAGGGCAGTCACACCAGCTGAAGAAGTAGGGAAACATCAGCCCAGGAAGGCCTTGTTGAAGCTTTTTTGGGGGGGTCCGGCTGAATGCAGATGGAGAGGATTGTAGAAGAAAAGAGGGGATGGAGGTAAGAGGGGAGTTTGATGGAGGAAGGATTAAGACACTGGATGGGAGAGAAACAACAAGTGTAGGATACTAGGGGCAGTGTGGTCACGAGGGAGTGCTGCCTAGGCATGAGGTAAAACAGCAGTTGAGGGACTAAGGGAAGCCGTAGTAAAATGTTTTTTGGTGGTGGAGGGAGCTGGATAGAGATGTAAGATTGGAAAAAAAACCATTAAAAAAATTAATGAATGGCTTGATCTTTTTTTAGTCTAAGTAGAGAAGGGTAGACCATTGGTGACCAGATGGTGATATGTGCAGAAATGACATAAAAACCAATAGACCTGCATATAGGGATTCAGATTCTTTATCTTTATCTTTATTTCAGAAAATGTATAAAACCAACAGTTATCACACTTATAAATAACACTTAAAAGATTACAACTACAATTTACATTAATAAAAATACAGTAATTATACATATAAATATCACTTTTGAGGAGCATAGTGCAAGTACATTAAGTACCATCTTGAAATGCACAATGTGCCAAAAGTGCAAACGTAGCCACTCCAAATACAACCTTTTGATTGGAGGAGAATAGCATGTAAACAAGCAATTTCTTATACAACGTATTTCTGCCAGTATACCAAGGAGGATGTCTAAGCTACTTAATAATGGGTAATATATATTTGTCCCTTAGACTATTGAATTTTATTTACACGAAGAGTATATGCTGAACCACAGGGCCCTCAAAGGAACACTGACGCGGGGCTCTTGATGTGTTTACAAATCCATATTGCAGATCTTTTACTATATTCATTATGAAAAGGCAATATGCTTTTCTGTGTTGAAATTTGTCACATGACAAAAGGTAAGGTTCCGTCACCCAACTTATTTTGAAGGTGTTATAAAGGGATAGGGAGCTCATCGATGTTCATTTTGCCAGTTCCTCTTGCATAAAATGTTTGCATACCCTCTGAAGGGCAAAGTTACAGTATATCTTGGGTTGACATAGAGCATAAAGGGAATTTAGTCCTTTTAGGCCATAATGTCTAATTGATTGGTTTAATTGTTAAAAACCAAATATTATTTACTCCTCCCTCTGTTACTTCAAGAAGACAACGTTGTGGAAGACAGGAATTACCCATACAAATCATTTTAAACCAATAGTTCAGCATTCTTTTCATAATCACAAATTTGATACTTGACCTTCTAGCTTCTATTCTCCCCACAGCTCCAGGGGTGTCTCTTGGGAGACCCAATATTCCTCTTAGGAAGTTGTTCTGGACCGTTTCCAGTGTAACAATGGAATCATGCTAACTCCAAACCTCTTGCAGGATACAGTAATTGAGCATTAGTTTTATCCACAAAGCTCTTTCAGAACCAGCCCAGAAAGGGCTTGCAGCCCCGGCTCGGACTCCTGTCGGCCACACTGCATTTTCTGCCTGCTCGCTGAATTTAAACTAGAACCAGCCAAGATTGGACTTGTGGCCTCAGCTCAGACCCCTGCTGGCAGCATGGCATTTTCCACCCGCTTGCTGAATTTAAACAAGAACCAGCACAGAATGGGCTTGCGGCCCCGGCTCAGACATTTGCCGACCACACGGCATTGCCCAAAGCGGACCCCCAATTCAATAACACACCACACTGTCTTTGGTATAAAAAGGGCCACAGCTCTTTTTACTCATCAAAAATCATTTACATTACATGGAATACTTAATTTTATATAGCATAATATGTACATTACGTTCGACAGATATGTACATTACAATATATCTATATACATACATCACTATCCATACATCACATCCTGTTTCAACATATACATTAAGTTTCTCATCCCGTAAGACCCCTAGGGCAGATACAATTCATGTATTGCTGAAACCCCGGCTCCTTCATCCACTTATTTGAGGGGAACTCTGGCCCTTTAGTCCAACAGACCCATCGAGGGCCATGCCTTCCCTCAAGACAGTTCCCCTCCCCATCCTCCCAGAATTTAGGGCCTCCTAGACCCTTGATGAGGAGCATGCCCATCCGGGGCTGCACTCCCCATCTCGGAATCTTGGCTCCCAGTGTTTCTGTGCATGCCTCGCCTGGGTGCCTTCCTCCCCAGATATCTGAAGCATACCCATCCTAGGGTCATGCCTCTCCCCGGTGACACCCAGTCGTAGCTTCTCTTCTTATGTCCGGAGCCTCTCTTTCCCAGGGTCAGCCATGAATTACTGCCTCTTGATCTTTCTCTATCAGTTCTATCTGGTCTGCTTCTTAGAGCCATAACAGAGCTCCTGCTGTGGCCTGGCAGCTTAGGGCAGGAGGGTGGGGAAACACTTTGTGGTGAGGAGCAGTTCCAGGAGGGTGATATCCCCTGGGACCGCTCCTTAAAAACCCTGCAATGCCCCTCCTTGCAGGAGCCATCAGGGCCAGCCCTCTCTGAGGAGCTCCTCTGATAGGGCCACTAGCTTGGGGGGGGCTGCCTCTTCCCTTGGATGGCAGGTGGCCCTCCTAGCCCCACCCTCTTGAGGGCCATTGGCAACTCCCCCCCCGGTGAGAGGCCGGTTGGGCCATTGCCCAAAGTGGACCCTCCACTTCAATAACACACCACACTGTGTTTGGTATAAAAAAGGGCCACATATCTTTTTACTTATCAAAAATCATTTACATTACATGGAATACTTAATTTTATACAGCATAATATGTACATTACATTCGACAGATATGCACATTACAATATATCTATATACATACATCACTATACATACATCACATCCTGATTCAATATATACATTAAGCATCCCATCCCGTAAGACCCCTTGGGCAGCCACAATTCATGTATTGCTGAAACCTTGGCTCCTTCATCCACTTATTTGAGGGGAACTCTGGCCCTCTAGTCCAACAGACCCATTGAAGGCCATGCCTTCCCTCAAGACAGTTTCTCTCCCCATCTTCCCAGAATTTAGGGCCTCCTAGACCCTTGACGAGGAGCATGCCCATCCGGGGCCACACTCCCCATCTCAGAATCTTGGCTCCCAGCATTTATGTTCATGCCCCACCTGGGTGCCTTCCTCCCCAGATCTCTGAAGCATACCCATCCTAGGGTCATGCCTCTTCCCGGTGACACCCAATCGCAGCTTCTCTTCTTATGTCCGGAGCCTCTCTTACCCAGGGTCAGCCATGAATTACCGCCATTTACATACGGTGTCAACACATATCTCCCACTAATGCCCAAGGGATCTTACTTTTTCCAAATAGTATTGTCTCACAAAAATCATTGAGGGTATTGTTAAAAATGTCATTCCCAATGTCTGACAGACGAACCCTGTCCTGGCTATACAGGCTCTTATCCATCTTGGTAATAAGGAAATGCCTGATAACCTTCACGTCAAGTGAGGCCGCAAAATGGGACACCTCCCTATTCACAGACCTGCGTGCTTTGTCCATGGCTCCCGCCTTTTGCTCAACATGCCACTGCTGGCATGGTATGATTCTGGTCCATGCCAGAATGGTGCGAGGCAACATTTGTTTTAAGTGGGCCAATCCCCTCTTAATTTCCCCAATTAATCTGGATGCCCCCATGGTGACCAAGCTGTTCCCTCCCAAGTGAATAATCAGTGTGACCAGTGGTTGACGATGTAGGCCCAATCTAAAAATCATTTCACATAATGCCCCCCACTTCATACCCCCTTTTCCTGCCCATTGAATCACAGCTTGACTTCCTGGAATGCCCAGCTGTCTTGTGTAAGGCCATTTTTTTGCCCTTGTGTAGGCCTCCCTCACGTGTGAATGACCCACGATCCATGTCCGAGGGGATGTAGCAGCCATGCCTGTAAGACAAAATAAACATGTGAGTATTCTACCACTTTGAGCTTCCATTACTACTTGTGCTGGGTTCTCAAGCTTCACTCCCCGATGTGTTGTGCTGGGGTCTAATGTACCCTATATATGCTTTCAATGCCCATCTGCCGACCCCTTTTATCTGTTCTTCTTTTAACCCACACCTGGCTGCCTCGAAGGCTGCATGCATTCTGAATGAATGCGTGTTGTATGTGGTAGGGTTTACACCCACCATCCATAGACCCTTTCGTAGGACTGCTGTGAACTGTCACCTCGTGACAGCTTTTCCATCCCCATGTACAAATAAATGCCCCGGTCCTGTTGGACGTACAGCCACATACTCCTTCATTTATGACCATGGGCAAACGTTCCCCAGAGGAGCCATAAACAGTGTTATAATGGTGGTGGAGGGCAGTACTGGTTCATCTTTGATTTTCGCAGCTGAAGACACAGTCTGTCTTGCTAGATGGTGAAATCACTGAACTGGAGATTAGTGTTCTGACCCAATGAGTTGGACTGCGGTACCAAGTCAGACACCTGGAAGGGCCCCAAAGAATGCACAACTGTATAGGGCCCTGAACAGCTTTATTTCATAGCCTGAGTTGCAAGTGACTGCTAGTGCTCTCAGGAGGCTGGACAGTTCGGCTAGTCCTACGAGCTTCCTTGTGTTTGCCTTTTTCCCTGCAAGTCTAGCCAAGCCTTGTACCATTTTCTTTGTAATGAAACTGTTGGTTGGGTCAGGGAAACCCTCAGACTTATGGAGAAATGCAGTGCCTGCCAGTGGGAAGTGTATAGCCGTCGGAGATCTTTCCCAGGCTTTCTAAATGGAGGATGTATCTTTGAACGTGTCTTTGGGTATTGGGCAGGTCCACGCTTACCTCGTGACCACAGAATTGTTGAAAAGACTTATAGCTACCTACATATTTCCTCCATGTCAAGGGGGCCACAGCGAGCTGTACCAGTTGCTGCAATCTTGCTTCCCAAGTCTCCACACTGCTTCCGGTATCTGTGTTGGGAGCGGGTCTGCCCCTCGGGGCTAGCCACTTGAAGTGCTCGAGCTGAAATTGAGACAGGGCATCAGCTATAACATTTTCTTTTCCTGGCAAATGACGTGCCTTGAAAGAGATGTTGTACCATAGGCAGCATAACACAAAGACCTGCAGAACCTTCATCACCTCTTCAGAACGAGACGTCCGTGAGTTCGGTATGTCTGCTACTGCCTTGTTGTCCGTGTGGAACAGCACTTTCTTATTTTGACTTTTGTGCCCTCACACCCTTACAGCTACCATGATAGGGAACAATTCGAGCAGGGTGATGTTTTTTGTGAGCCCCCTTCACTACCCACTCTTGTGGCCAGTGCTTTACAAACCATGCCTTGCCAGAATGCCCCAAAGCCAATACCACCTGAAGCATCAGTCACCATGTGCAGATCCAATAGTTGTTCTGCCGGTGTCTGCCAGATGGTGATATCATTAAAATCCTGTAGGAAGAGTTCCCATACCTGCAGGTCAGCTTTTATGCCCTGCATCAGTCTGATGTGGTGATATGGTTTTAGAGCCCCACCAGTGGCTGATACCATCTGCCTGAGGAATGGCCTGCCTGGGCAGATTGCACGGCATGCAAAATTCAAGTGGCCTATAACAGATTGCAGCTGTTGTAGGGTCACCTTCTTTGCTCCTCTCATCTCACCTAACAGTTTGCTCAAAAGTGACACCTTATCTGTTTTTTCTCATGCTAGTGGGACAACAAAATACCCCATGAGTGAGGTGAAACCCCGCAGCGTATCTGCACATGTGGTTCTGCCCTTGGGACCCACAAATAGGAAATCATTGCTATAATGTACTATGTGCGTGTTCTGAGTGTGTTTTTTGGTGGCCCACTCCAAGAAGGTTGAGAATGCTTCGAAGGCTGCGCAGCTTATGGAGCATCCTATGGGCATAGCCTTGTCCATATACCATTGCCCTCTAAATTTAAAACCCAGTAGATCCTGATGACTCTGATGTACCGGTAACAGGTGGAATGCTGATTTGATGTTGCTTTTTGCCATCATTGCCCCTTGACCCAGCTCTTGTATGTGGTGCAGTGCCACATCAAAAGTTGCGTACTGCACTGTGCAAACCTCTGAGTTGATGAAGTCGTTCACTGAAGTGCCTTTCGGGTAGGACAGGTGATGAATCAGCCTGTATTCTGTGCTAGTGTGGAAATTTGGGGGGCCTGGCTGTCCAGAACCTGACTATTCTGTGAGTCTGCCATTTTAGCTATTGATTGTAAGGGACAAAGCGGTGTTCAGTGAGGTGATACCTATGGAGACAAAAACATTCGTTATTCCTGCCCACTTCACCTGCCCTCTACTAGTTAGCCATCTAACCGACTGTTCCAGAACCAATCTAGAAAGCACTGCTCCATAATCTTACAGCCACAACCTTGGCGTGCCCATGCAGAGTCATTTGGGGATGGTGCCCCTTAGCCGCAGACCGTTAGGAACCAGTCAAGCACAACAAAGAGGGAATTGCATAGCCAGGGAACCCCCTTCTTACATCTGAAAGTTTTGAAAGGAAAACTTTTCTTGAGATGGGGCTCAGCTGGAGGGAATCCTTTTGGGATTTTCATGCTGGGGAGAAAAAAAAAAAAAAGCTATATTTGAAACCAAAGTTCAAACCCTGTTGGTGGTTCAAATTAAATTCAAGTTCTGTTTTTTTACCAATTATACCCGTTCCCCCTCACTTTTTGGACCTGTAACATGCAAAATCACCAACCTCCCCCATTGTTCTATCCAACCCTGCTAATACTATATTTCCCTCTCACTGCCCCTTCCCCCCATGTAATGTGCTGGTCACCGTACATGCCATTTATTGTTAAAATACTATAATAGGAGAAAACAAAACAGATATTATAATTCATTCACATATCTGGACTGACTAGTATGGTATGGGCTGCAAGCCATTGGCCCTGCTCTGAACCAATGGGCGTGCAGCCCTACTGAGCTGTCAGTGGGCAGGCGGGGGGCGGCAGGCGGGTGGGGCACTGCCACCCGCTGACTGACAGGGGGGGCGGGTGGTGGGGCTCCGTGGGTGGGTGGGTGGGGGGCCACTAGATCACCAGGGATTTTGGGCGTATGGGGTGAGGAATGCCGCCTGCGTCGGGCTCTGTTCGGTCCACTGGACCACCAGGGATATTGGACATTGGGGGAATACTGATGCCCGCGATCGGGCTAATGGGGGGATGACATACAGTTATGACCATGATCGGGCTAATGGGGATGTTACACTTATGCCTGCATTCGGGCTACTCGGGGGTGGGGTACACTTCCTCCTGCAATCGGGGCATGGGGGCCGCCAGGTGCTGCGGGAATAGTCGAGCCACCCACAGGTGGCAGCTGCTGTGTTGTGCCCTGCAATGCGGCAGCTCACCTGTGGGTGGCCCTCGACTTGTTCCTTTTTTTTTGGCTCACCTTTGTGTAGGTGCAGGTAGGGGTTGCGCCTGCATAACTCTGCACGGCTCAGGCTGAATATTGAGCTGTGCAGGTTATGCATGGTTCCTCCCTTTTCAGTTGCGCAAGCCTTCATTATCATTGCGCTGTTGCTCAGCATGATTTCGGGGGCGCATCTGCCTCCTGCTGAATATCGCAGAATGGCGCATTTCGGACTTGCACAGGCGCAACCCTATTGCGCATGGCTCAACTCTATTGAACATCTGGGCCTATCATTCTAAACCCTTTCTCTTTCTTTTCTTTCTCCCTTTGACCTCCCAGTACCAGAGCAGATTTCTGTTTATTCTGTTCTGTTCTTTCTACTATCAAGCTGCAATTCTCTTCCATAGCCCTTCCGACTTCCACTGCTGCTCCTCTGATGCCATTTTTCTCTACATCCCCCCTGTCTGAGAATACAAGGTCCTGTACTCTCCTTCTGCCTCTTGTTAATTGCTCTTCTTGTTTTCCTGAGCTCCCAGACATATCCCCCATCTGCTGGCTCCCATACCCATTACACATGCTTACTTCTCTCACATCTGCCCTTGCCTTTTGTTTCCTGTCCTCAGGATCTCCCCCCATTTTATGCCTGGCACTGACTGAGGCTTTTAACTGAATTAACTCCCTTCTCTCTCCCTGTCTTTCAGAACCATCCAAGAATGGGCTTGCGGCTCCGACTTGGACCACTGCCAGCCACACGGCATTTCCCGCCTGCTTGCTGAATATAAACAAGGTATGCTTTTCCATCAGGGAATTGTGGCTTGAAAGCGGCTTCTTAGATTGGTCAGCCCAGCTACCAGCTTCTTCACCTTTGGTTTCCATAGGCAGACTGAAGCTGTAGGATTCTCAACAGATTTTTTTCGAATTCTGCAGACTAATCCCTGTTGTTTGAATTGACTCTACTACTGCTGCACTAATTTGTACTACATATTTTGTCCTGCTCGCCCTACCCAGCCTCGACTTCTATTAAATAGATCTTAGCCCCTCCTCATTTTCTCATCTGCCCACACATTGGCTCATTCAGCTTGTAAACCTAATTGGTTACTTCTAAACTACTACCTCAAATTCACTTCTATTCGTATTATTAAAATTTTTCTTCTCAGTGCATCCAGCTTATTTTATGCCACATCTTACACTAACTTATCCCTAGTTACCTTCTTCATGCTTACGTTACTCTCCCTCTAGTTTGTGCTCACCAACTGCTGAAACTTTGCTGATTAAAGACAGAACTCCCTATTCTCCTCATTCACCCTAATTTCTTTCCTTACCTCACTTGGCTCCACTCCTTGGCCATATTATCATCTATCACCTCCTTTATATACAAAGTGATTCAAATCGACCAATATAAATACCAAATACCTATTCTGACTCTTAATATTTACTTGCTTTATACACTGAACTACTCACCCTGGCCATTATAAATACCAATTTACCTGTTTGTTACCTAATAATTCTGCTCTCACTTAGTGTTCGATCATACTGCTCCTCTTCCTTGCCTGCTTCCCCTTTCTCTTCTCTCCCACATCCCTCTCTCATTCTTCTGAACCCTCTCTCCCACTCTCATCACCAATCTGCCCTCCTTCACTCTCACCCACCCTTACATCCCCCTGCCTGTCCACTGCCCTTCACTCACCCTGGCATCCTACTGCTGGGTTTCTAAATGGCTCAGGGCTCCATTTGGCTACCTTATGAGCCTTTACTATGCACCACAATTGGATAACTGGTACCACCCCATCCTCTAGCCAGTCACACACATGGATAAAGAATTGGTCAGCTATAGTATCCCAGTCACTATTATTACTCCTACTTCTGTCAGCTGGTGATGTTGAACCCAACCCTGGTCCACCCCTCCATCAACAACACTCATTTCCCTAAGGGACTAAGCATAGCACACTTAAATATTAGAAGTCTACTCTCCAAAATAGACCTCCTGCAGCCACTCATACTGCAACTAAAACCATCTATCCTCATCATCTCTGAGTCGTGGCTCAGCACTAAAATCCCAGACACAGATATCTCCATCCCTGGATACTGTATCGTCTGCTGAGACCGTACGTTCAGGGCTGGGAGTGTCGCTATGTATATTGCCTCCTCCATCAACTACTCTATCAGCTTATCTATCTCCTCCCCCTCTGTCTATGAGTTGCTCCTAATAAAAATATCCCTACCCTCCTCCCTCCCCATATATGTTGGCATGGTCTACTGCTGTCTTAACTTTGCTGTCTCTGAGCTCTCCACTATCTCAGATCTCCTCTCCGCTATCACATCCCTTGCCACCCCTGGGGAACTGTACCTCCTTGGGTATTTTAACATAGACTGGCTCACCAGTAAACAGTCCAAAGTCTGCACCCACGCTGTATTCCTAAACCTAAAGAAATTAATAGATGATCCCATCGCCTAAATCATAACATTGGTAAACATGCCTTACTTGACTGGGTTCTATCCTCTCACCCACATCACAAAATTAAGCTCTGGTACACTCTCTGATGCTCTTAGTGACCATTACATTGTCTACTGCATGCGCAAGATACACCAGACAAAGTCCCCTCCTGTCATTCTTAATATTCGCTCTTTCCATTCTCTCTACATATCTGCCGTCCATAGTGAGCTCACCAGTATTGACTGGTCACCCATCTACTCTGCCCCCACAGTTGATGTAGCTCTGTCCTTCTTTAGTTCACAAGTTTTTTAATTCTGGGACCACCATGCCCCACTATAAAATTCAAGGGTACAAGGTCGCCACCTGCCCTGGGTCTCTGCAGAACTTATCACCTGTCAATGAGTATGAGATCAAACATGGGCCGCATGTAAGACCTAAGGCACCCAGCAAGATCTTCAGTGCTACTGCACACTTCAGAATGCCTGTACCTGGGCCATTTGTCTCAATAAAGTGGACTATTTCAACACCTCCTTTCATGACAACATAAATAACCCTTCCAAATTTTGGAAAGTTATTCACATCTTTTTCTCCCTGACCTCCCAACCCCCCTCCCCAGTCCTAAAAATTGGGCCCTGTTTAATTGATGACCCACCTACCATGGCTGTGAAATTTAATAACTTCTTTACTGCCTGTGCCTCCTCCCTCCTTGCTGCTCTTACACCAATATCTCTCCCTCCTGCGCCCCTGCCCTCGCAATCCCCTACCACTTCATGCTTCACCTTTAAACTGGTCCACCCTGAAGACACCCTGTGAGTATTACTTGCCCTAAATCCCAGCTAAGGAAAGAGCCCTGATGAGTTTGGACCTCAAGCTTCTAAACCTTTCTGCCTATGATATTGCCCTCCCCCGACAAGCCTCCTGAACCTCTCCTTCTCACATGCAACTCTGCCTAAGGTTTGGAAGTCTGCCACCATGGTACCACTTCCCAAAGGGGGTGACCCCTCTAATCCTAGCAATTTCTGCCCCATATCTGTACTACCTATCCTTGCTAAGGTTCAAGAACACCTGGTGCTGGAGCAACCCTCTATCTTCCTCGAATTCTCTTCCTTTTTCACCCCGTTCCAGTCTGGCTTCCATAAAAACCACTCCATGACCACCTCCCAACTTTAGCTCACTGACTCTGTTCTCACAGGGATGGACCAGGGATGCATCACCTCTGCCATCTTTCTCAACCTGGCCAAAGCCTTCAACACTGTTGCCCACTTCCTTCTTCTCTTCAAGCTGACTGCTGATGACCTCACTGATACAGCTACCGATTGGTTCTGGTCATACCTCATTTACTGGTCCCAATATGTCAGAATTGTCAATTCAACTCACAATCAGCACCTGTGTCCCCCAAGGCTCAGTACTTGGGCCCATCTTATTTTCCATCTTCCTGAATGATCTTCCTGATGCTTGCTCATCCGCCAGCATACACATGTATGCTGACACTGTGATATTCTCCTCTGGGAGTTCTCCTGCTGATGTGACTACCAGTCTTCAACTGAGCTTTAACAATGTCCAGCGCTGGTTTAGTGCTAACCATCTTTCTCTGAATGTCAAAAAAATGGTCTCTATGACCTTTGGCACCAGACAAAAGCTGTCCAAACTGGACACCACCCCTAGCTTTCATACCCTGACTGATTCCAAACTGGACAACATCTCTCTTTTAAGTACCTTGGGCTATGGCTAGACAAAAATCTAGACTTCAATGTACACATTGAAGTCATTCACAAAAAGCTCCTCCATAAGCTTGGTGCCCTGTACAGGCACCACAGCTGCCTGCCCATGCTAGCCAGGTGTGAAACTGCCCAAAAGATGATTCTCCCAGTCTTCGACTTTGGGGACATTGTCTACAATTCTTCCCCTAAGACCACCCTAGCTAGGTTGGACAACCTCTTCAATTCTTTCTGCCACTTTGTACTCAGCTGCCCTCCTCTCACTCACCACTCTAATCTCTATACCTCCATTTCCTTCCTCCTCCCTCTGTGCTAGGCACCTGTCCCACACAGCTAATCTAGTAGGTAAGTACTGGCTGTACTCTCTGCTATTCTATCTGCCCTCCCTCTTGTCAATCCCCCCAACCTCCTGTTATTCACGTTGATCCTCAACATACAGAACACTCGCCCTCCCACCGTGGTGAACTTCGACTGGTCATAAAGCATTCTCCTATAGCCCCTTTCTCTTGGAACTCTGTCCCCCTCGAAATTCACTCCACCCAATCTCGCTATTCCCTTGTACTCCACCTTATGAAAGCACACAGCACACTGCTGCAACTATAACTAATCCCAATCCTACTTTGACAACCCTCTTGACTTTAGTCACTATAACTTTCCACCATCCCTACCTGTACATTGCCCTCCTCTCCACCACTTACCTCATCCTCTCTTCTTCAACCACCAGTTACTCTTCTCTACCTTCACTGTAACTCCCGTCCTTGCATGGTTCTCAGCATCCTGAAGGGTGAAAGTCTGGGCAATGCCTTTCTCTTACTTCCTTCCCTTGTAGGGCTTTCAGCATCCTGAAAGGCTGAAAGCCCAAGCTACCATCTTTCCCTTTACCTTCCCTATTCTCTAATTCCTCTATTCATTCCCACTCCTCTGATCTGCTCCCCTTCCACCCCTCATGATGACACTTGCCTTCTGTCCTTCTCCCCCTACCCTCTTCTCCATTTTATGTTTCTTGTCTCATGGTCCTCCCCTCCCCTTGCAGGGTTCTCAACATCCTGAGGGGGTGAAGGCCCTGGGTACAGCTTCCTCCTCCTCCTGCTTCTCCTCTTCTTCTTCTTCCTATCCTCCTTAGCTTCCTCCTACCATGTACTCTACATAGGGATAAAGCCTGGTGCCTAGTAATCCTCTCCCCCATACAACTCAGTCCCATCCCTAGCCAGCCCCCCCCCACAATCTACCCCTTCAATTGGTAGCACTGTTCTTAGCTGCCAGTCCTCTCTATTGGCAAAAACTGGCTTTGTCACAAGGACTAAGTCCATTGGCACAATAGAATCACTGGCCTTGTTGTTTTAACTGTATATTTTGTGCATTTTTGCATATTATGTCTGTGTATTTCTAATTATGTAATTGCTTTTTGCTTGTTGCCAAAGAAATGTATACAATTCTGTAAACTGTTCTCCTGATTGTTGGCTTCTGCCTCCTCCTTATGCAATCCTCCTTCCCCCAGGACGCTTCTGGAAATGAGCTGTTTTCATAGTTCATGTTGCTTGCCTGGTGAATCTCTTCAAAATAAATTAATTAAATAAACAAAGTACTTCCCTGGGGCACTAAAAGAGTGCCCTGGGAAGCTGTGGGCAAAACAGAAAATGCCCTTTGTGGTTACTTCAGCTTGTATTTTAGCTGCTTTAATATGTTCCTTCCAATCCAGATGTCTATTGATTTGGGTACCTAAATAATTATGGGAATTTGCCTCTTCTTTATAGTAATTTCCTACAGACAATTTCTGATGTTCACTTTTCTTCTTAGTGAATATCAACACTTTTGATTTACCATGTTTTAAATCTAAGCCCAGTTGAGAAAGTTGTTCATGAATTTTGAACAGGCTTTATTTTAGGAATGTTTTTCTAAATTGGCCTACTACTTTCATGGCCTCGGGATTTGCATGTTAGCATGGTTTATTGCTCTTCTTTACTCTAAAATACCTCCTGTTTCATGTGACAGTGATGTGTCTGGGACCACTGATGAAGTGAGGGAAAGTACTGCAGCAGTAATCTGAAGATAAAAGTCTGATGTTCTGGCCTCAACTGTATAACTCTGATTTCATATTTTTGTTTTCTATATGTTTGTCTCTTTGCCTGTACTTTGATTGTACCTGTATGTATATTTCACTGTATATGTTGCTGTATATTGTATATTTCGTTGTGCCACTTTGTGGGCCCAGGCTGTGCCTGAAAATGGTTCTTTGGATCAGTGCACTTACCTGGTAATCAAAGACTTAAATAAATAAATAGGTGGAGCCAGTAGGAGTAAATGTTTTGCTTTTAAAGCTTTTAATTTGATCAGACTGCACCCAGCCATAAAAAGCACACAAATCATACTAGGTCATCAGTGCTATAATTAATGAAGACAAGCTGTTTTCTTACAGAGTACCCACACAGTTAGAACTCAAGTGATTGCTAAGCTGTAAATGTAGCCTTCAGTGCCTCCTGGGTAAGGAAACTGACTTAAAATCACAGTTGTACTGCTTTAAATTTGACTGTAAACCAGTACTTCCTGAATCTATGGTCCTGGACACATCACTGTCACATGGGACTAGAGGCATTGTATGAAAAAGAAGACCAATAAATCATGATAATACGGAGATCCCCAGAGGCTATAAAACTAGTAGGAGAGGCCATAAAACTAGCAGGCAAATTGAGAAAAATCTCCTAACGGCAAACAAAGGGAAGGACAAACTGTGACTAACTCTGCACAACATATGTTTTTGTAAATTGTTACAGTAGTACTCCTTTAAGCTGAGGACCATGCAATACTAGCAGAATAGATAGCTCAAATGGTCTTATTCTGCTGCCTTCTTCATATGTTCATATGTAAAATTTCTTGGTTAAAGTTTTAGAAAAAGAAATTGGTTATAGCCAGGAATGTTATATTCTAAATGTTTTTGGTGGTGGAGGGAACTGGATACAAATGTAGGGTTGGAAAAAAAAACATTAAAAAAACAAATGAATGGCTTGATCTTTTTCAGTCTAAGTAGAGAAGGATGGACCATTGGTGACCATATGGTGATATGTGCATAAAAACTGATAGACCTGCATATAAAGATGTCAGATCAATTTTTGGTAGCCACTCTTTGTTATGATCACGCTTGTGCAAAGTGAACATGTTGCTATAATAGTGGATTTGAGCGGTGTGTTACTGTTGGATCCAATGCAACTCAAGCTGCAGTGGGCTTGGTAATGACATGCTAATGATCAGTAAGGCTGTAATTAATTCATGGCATGCACGGAATTCACGGATTCCATGAAAATCGGCCCATGCCGTGAATTAGTCCAAATCAGGAAAGTTAGTGACATTTAGTGATATTTACTTACTCTAGCTCACTTTTCATTGAGTTCATCTCCTGTTTACCTTTCATTCCCCTCTAATTAAGTGCAACCAAACACTTTACTACAGTATGTCTTGCTTTAGCAGGCTTAAACATCAGCATCAGCAGACGACACCACGTCTCAGCCACAAAAGCCTGCCTCTGCTGATCTCTGCTTCCAAACTCGGGACTGTTTTTACCAGAAAACTGTAGGTGTGCCGCGCACAATATGCTAAAGGCACCCTTCTAGGAAAAGCACAATTGCAAAGAGGAAGAAATATGTAGCAGCATTTCAATGTTTGAGGAAAATGTAAAAGCGAGAGCTGAGCTGCAATCCTACATTAATGATGTACAAAGCAGCATTGTATGTCTTTAATGTAGGATCGCAGCTCGGCTCTCACTTTTATATTTTCAATACAGCACAGTATGTTTATTATCACACCCCCCGATAACGAAGGTGAAGATGAAGGTGTGCTGTGTTCTGGTCTCTTACGTTACATTTTGAACACCATGAGTTGCAGAGCAGTTTTATTTGTCTTATTAAAATGAAGTAAACATGAAGTAAAATGCATTTTACAATTTATTCTCCCTTCGAATTTGTTTGCTGTGAAAAACTTAGTTTTGGCCGTGCATGGGCCATGAAAACATATAGTTTTTACCGTGAAAAAAATACAGCCTTAATGATTAGTAATGCTGACTGTAACAGTTTTCTATGCTTGCTCAGTGGAAACTTCACACAGTTCAAACAAGCTAGCCACTCCTATTACCACACAGGAATCAGAGAACACCTTCCCAACCCTGCTCAGCTGCTCACCCATGGTTCTATGCACATTCTGGATGCGCCAGCTGCCACACCTTCTATGTAATTTTCTTTACCCCTTCCCTGTCTCTGTCCCATCCCTATCTTGCATCTATTCTTTGTTAATGAAATGTACATGCCACATAGCTTCCAAGTCTCCTGGTTTAGCATATTATTTCCTAATTTTATTGCATTTTAAGGCTGCCTCTTGAATCTCCCACCCCCATGATAGTCACCTGACTTTTCAGTTGTCAACTGCATGGTGAGTCAGCATCAGACACAGTTACTGCTGGCTCCATTGTTTTCCTTATTGTAGTATATGGTGGAACGTTATACTAACTCGATTTTCCACCTTACCCAAGCCTTGTGCAGCCACACTGACAAGAATGAATGGAATGCTGTTCTGACTGTACATGCAGAACAGTGTTACATTCATTCAGAATGGAACGCTCAATTGGTTCCTGAAAAGCAGTGGTAAAAAACTGCCGTGGGTCAGTTACATTCAAAATGCAGTGATGGGAATGACACACGGTTGAGTAAACTTACTGGAAGATGCAGAATCAACCAGATATGTCAAAATAAGCAAGATATATTACAAATAACTTACTAAAAAACATTCTGGGCCTCCACCTCTGCACAAGGCATACATCTGCCATGTTTTTTTTAAAGACCTCCCAAACCCACCTGACAACCAATGACAGTGTGTGCTGGAGATGCTGGTATGGCCGGTCCCTAGCAATTTGCAATGCACCCTAGCAACCAGCCCTAACTAACTGTATAGGACACGGCAACACACAGTTTATTTTCTATATTTAAAAAAAAAGTACTTTACAATTACTCAGGGGGCACCATACACTATAAAAAATACTGGATGGGCAACCCTATGCCCTGCCAGTGTGTTCTGCCACCTCGGGGTTTGATTCCACAGGACCTCTCAAGCTTCGCTGTCAAGGTCACAGGGAATCCGACCCCTCTGTGGCAGAACACACTGGTTCTGCATGGTTGCCCCTCTAGTATTCTCTATGTTTTAGCAGTTTGTATCCTTCTGCAGTTTGGGCTGTGGGGGGACTCCATAGCACATCTGACATCACATGCTTGGAGCCAAGAGCCGATCATGATCTGAAGGCTCTGTTCCCTCTAAGGTCCGATGCTTTCACTTCAGATTATTGTGAAATAGTATTTTTTTTTCATGATATTGCTCCTGGTGTCTTTTAAAGTTCACAGAGAATTTGAATTGCACTTGTGACCCCCAGGTGGCACTATCCCAAGGGCTACTACCCCAGTCTGCGTAACTGCTAACAGATTGAGGGGCCTGGGTCCAATGGCGGGTGCCTCCACCCAGGGGTCAGGGTTTGCAGTAGTTAAACTAACTTGGTCACAGCCCTCTGGGACACTGTAACCCCCCTTTATTCCCACTAGTGGCCCACACAATGCATCAGGAATATATTCACAAGGTACACTTACCCCCAGGACTGCCTCTGTCGACTGGACTCTGGGGACCCCCTGTAAAACATGATGATACAGTGCAAAAGCCACAGTACAATACTTTAACATAAATGAATACCTCAGACAGTGTAACTTTGCTGAAACTAACAGATCTGATTTATTCAGGGGAATATAACAAGGATGGGAGGAATCAGGTTAATTAGGTTAGCCACATCAATAATCACTGTACTGTGCACGTATTCAGAGTCCCTAATGTCACTCTTACTGGGTACCCAGGATGGTGGGGGCTAGCCAGGATCGGTGCAGCTGGTTGGGGCCCTGTGATGGAAAAAACACTTGCACAATACCCAGTTGTAATCCGGAGCTGGTTGGCTCAGTTCATGAAGAAAAGCAGAAAAGAAATCAGATGAAACACTTGCAGTTTAGACAGACAGATGGCAGGGAGCTACCCTGATTTGCACTCACTAACTTAATGCTGAATGCTGTCCCCAAGGGTGGCGTGGATTTCTGGACGCCCGTCGCAAAGCAGGGGAAACAAGGTTCTGCAAGCAGAACACACCTCACACATTTATATGTAAAAGAAGTTACTATACCAGGCAGCTGCTCTCAGGTCCCGATCGCACTAACTGCCAACCTGGGAGTTCGCGATGCAGCTTCACTTTCCTGACAGACCGAGCGCGATGAAGCAGTTTCTCCAGTTCTCTACAGGGTGAGCCTGGTTCTTGGCTATTCAGCCTCTACTTTTCTCAGTAACAGTGAATTCAGTCCAAATTGCCACGGCAAATGTGCCACCTGACTTTAGGCCTCCACACGCACTTCCTGTGTGAAACTCTGCAGCGCAGAAGCCCGGAGCTCCTTCCCCAGTCACAGTCGCAATGATTCTGCCTTCCCAGACACCAGGCAAGGAATTACAGTCGGGTGCCACCCGGTCCAGTTGGTGGGCTTCAGTTGCCAATCACTCAAAACTCCCCCTATTGGTGCAAAAAGACGCCACAGTCCAGAACTTCACTTCCCAGAATTACTGGCTATATCCTTTATGGCCAGCCGGCTCCCGAGAGAGTCCTGATCCTGGTTGGTCAGCTTAAACTCCATTTTAGGTGCCCCTCTACCTGATTGGATCTATTTTGCAGTTCAAATCCAAAATGGAGGGGCAAAGCACACAAAGTCCCAGCTGCAAGAAAGGCAGGTTAGACAAATTATGTTTCCACTAACACTCTAAGTGATCTCTAGCAAACAGTTACACCTTTAAAAAGTGCTCACTCTGCCCACTTAGCAACAGCAGAAACAGAGCGACTTGTCATCAACTCAGACGGGACTTGAGCAGAGAACCACACAGTCCCCCCGTGTACTAATCCTGCCTGCAAGCAGACAGCTCTTAAAGAGACAGTACCAGAGGCTCTAAAAGCACTCACAAATAAATGGCTTAAATGCCGAACATCATCCAGGCTGGGGGTATTTAGGCAAGCTCCGAGGAAACTTTTGGGAACCCCCATTTGCAGGGGGGTTACACCCTTCCTAGCCTGAAAAGCTTGATGTCCGCGTCAAGTAGATACCCCTAAATCACTTTTAGGTAGAACATTTGAACTGTCATATTTTTTAAAACAGCAATCAGCATATTAACATCTGACAGATACATGTACACTGTATTATGCATTCTACTACTGATCATACAACAGTACATATATACATATATAAACATTCTAACTCAGGTCATTACTTCCTGCACATGAAACCTGGATAAAGGGGGTCCGTCCCTATCAGCTACATTGGGTCTGGAAGTGGCAGGGGCACCATACTCAGAGGGCAACACAAGTAGTCTGGATTTATCTCCCAGGCTTAGTTTGGGCAGCGAGCTCGGGGTTACATACACTCCCTTATGAACCACGTTGAGGAGTAGGTCCACAGATCTGCCCAGGGACTCGTAACTCAGCTGTACTACTGGCCTCACCTCTCAACCAGTCCTTCTGGGGGAAACGGGCACAGTTTCTGGATGGTTAGACTCACTCTCAGTACTGTCTATACTTGCCAAGGGGGTCTCTATTGGGGCAGGGAGGCTAGACGTCGGGACATTTTCATCTCCATGGTTTACAATTTCTGAGTCCACAACACTTGGATCAACTGTGGAGACTACAGGTACTGGCAGGGAACTATTAGGGCACTCAACACACTGTTCTGGTTCTGGTGTTTCTCCAGCTTGCTCCAGTACATCACTCCCTTTTTCTGAAAAGTCAAGCAGTTCAACCATGCACAATGATTCCACATCACCTTCTGGGAGCATTGGTTCCAGTGACAAAGCTGGGAACTTAGACAGTCCAGAAGACCCAGCTTCATCCCCTGGGTTGACTAGGGGATTGCCCCGAAACAATTGATTCAGTTCATAAGAGGGGTAATATTCAAGGTTACACTCACTTTCCTCTGACACAGACTGACAGTCATGTTCAATTGAAACTTGTGGGGGGAAACACTTTAACTTAGCTTCTTTGGGTGCAGTCTTTCTTGATTTTTTCTTAGCAGCGGCTCTAGTCACTGGTCCAGAGGGGGCATGGTCTGGGGGTTCAGACTCTATCAGGATCTGTCCAATGGGCAGCAAATGATTTCTATGCATAGTTTTTACATCTTTTGAATTATTCTCAGGTCATACTTCGTACACAGGCAGATCATCTAGTTTGCCCACTACAATGTAAGGGAGGTGATGCCAGCTGTCAGCAATCTTATGCTTGCCATGCAGTCCTAGGTTCCTCAGCAACACTCAATTTCCTTCCCTGAGTTCTAGGGCTTTCCCTTTTTTGTCATACCTTTCTTTATTGGATAGATTTCTTTTGGCAGCCATGGTTTGAGCCAGTTGGTATGCATGGTTTAATTGGGCCTTTAATTTTTGCACATACTGTAAATGAGTAGCTGCTTGAACCCCATCGGGAGAAACTCTAAAGCAAACATCTACTGGCAATCGGTCTTCTCTTCCAAACATTAGTCGATAGGGGGAAAACCCAGTGGCATCACTTTTGGTGCAGTTATAGGCATGTACCAGTGTGCTAATCTGTTGGCACCATCTGGGCTTGTCTTTTGGTTGAAGAGTGCCTAACATGTTGAGCAGAGTGTGCTTGAACCGTTCAGGCTGGGAGTCTCCCTGGAGATGATAGGGGGTGGTTCTTGACTTTCGCATCCCCACAATGAAAGCATCTCTTTAATCAGGCGAGTCTCAAAGTCCCACCCTTGATCAGAATGGATTCTTTGTGGGGCCCCATAGTGAACAAAGACATTTTCTATAAGTACTTTTGCCACAGTGGATGCCGTCTGATCCTTGGTGGGGAACGCTTGAGCATATCGAGTGAAATGGTCAGTAACTACCAGTACATTACCGATATTTCTTTGATCTGGCTCTAGACTCAGAAAATCAATACAGACCAACTCCGTGGGTGCACTACTGGTGATGTTAACAAGAGGGGCAGCCCTCTGGGGCAAAGCTTTCCGTTGTAAGCAGCAACTACAAGCTCTAATGTGCTGTTCCACATCAGCCCCAATTTTAGGCCAATAAAATCTAGATCTCACTAAATCAAGGGTT
This sequence comes from Neoceratodus forsteri, assembly GCA_016271365.2. Lineage (NCBI taxonomy): Eukaryota > Metazoa > Chordata > Ceratodontiformes > Ceratodontidae > Neoceratodus > Neoceratodus forsteri. Next base: position 814,492,113 of record CM028132.1, on the reverse strand, counting down.
CTGTCTACGCCAAGGTGTTCCATGTGGTTGTGTAGAGACCTCAGCAGCAGCTCTCGAAAGGCAGCAGGCAAAACTAACTGTTGCTTGTCCAGTTGGCCCCATTTGCCCATTGTCTCTCTGTATAACAGTCCATGCCTCATTCTCAATTTAGGGCCTTCTTTATATAGTAATGCAGTTCTCAAATCAGTGGAGCATAATTTTGACACATCTTTCCTTGCTTGAAGGGCTTCTAGAGCTGTTTTGATCATAGGATCTCATGACTGAACCCGCTGAATACTGTCATTATTGAATTGAGGCTAAGAACCAGTGTCCAATGCAGAAAAATGGCAAAAAGCGGCAGATATGCAGTTCTCAGAGGGTCCCAAACATCCACCATACAGTCCATTGCGTCCGTGGACATGTGTTCCTCCCTGTCAAACTTCTGGCAGAGTGCTCGAATATCAGGTTCTGACAGTCTGACCCAGTCATTCCAGGCAACAGGCCTCTGTGAGAGAGCACCAGCATCTATGTGGTTCAGACCTGCTCTGTATTCAACAGCATAGTCGTATGTAGATAATGCAGAAAGCCACCTATGGCCAGTGGCATCCAACTTAGCTGAAGTCTGCACATAGGTCAAAGGATCATTGTCAGTTTTTACTAGTATCTTAGCCCCATACAAGTACTCATGAAATTGATCAACAATGGCCCACTTCAAAGCTAGGAATTCTAGTTTGTTCACTGGATAGTTCTTTTCTGACGGGGTCAGGCTCCTGCTGGCAAAGGCCACTGGTATCAGGCCATTTGTGTGCTCCTGATACAACCCAGCCCCCAATCCTTGCAAGCTAGCATCGGTATGAAGTACATACGGTCTTGTAGGATCAGCATAGGCCAACACTGGGGCATGAGTAAGTTGGTGTATGAGTTCATGGAAAGAAGTCTCACAATCAGGAGTCCAGTGGGTCCCAAACACTTCATTCAGATGGAAATACATTTTTTCAATCACAAGGAGCACTGACTTTTTGTATTTTTGGTGGGTGGGGGGATACCCTTGAGTGAGGTTAAGTAAAGGGCGGATCACTCTTGAATAGTCCTTGATGAAGCGCCGATAATAACCACAGAAACCCAGGAATCTCTGCAGCTCCTTCAGATTTTTTGGCTGGGGCCAGGTGGTCAATGCCTCAACTTTACTGGGGTCAGTCTCTATGCCCTTGGTGGATACTATATGTCCCACATATTTTACTGATTATTTGGAAGAATTGACATTTATCAATGGACAATTTAAGGCCTAAATCTTCCAGTCGATCCAACACCTTGAATAACCTGCTTTCATGTTCCTCCAGTGAGCTGCCAAACACAATGACATCATCCAGGTATACTAAGCACTCTAACAAGTTCATGTCTCCCACTGCATGCTCCATCATGCGCTGAAAAGTGGCTGGAGCACCCGAAATCCCTTGAGGTATCCTCATAAACTCATAGAAACCAAGTGGGCAAATAAAGGTAGTTTTTTCACGGTCTTCTGGGGCCATCGAGATCTGATAGTACCACTGCGAAGGTCCAACACCGAGAACCACTTACTACCGTTCAGGCAGTCCAATGCATCCTGAATGTGTGGCATGGTGTACAGATCTGGAATGGTCCACCGGTTCAAAGTGCGATAATCCACGCACATCCTAACTGTTCCATTCTTTTTCCTCACCACCACGATAGGGGAAGCATATGGGCTTCTGTATGCTTGTATTAACCCAGCTGCAAGCATCTCTTGCAGATGATGTCTCACATCATCTACGTCAGCAGGTGACAGGCGTCGAGACCTCTTACGAAATGACCTTTCGTCATGTAGCTGGATGCGGTGTTCAGCACCTTGCACACATCCTACACACGGAAATCAAACAAGTCAGGTGTCACTCTGTCACTCTTCCCCGAACTCTTGTTACTGGGCAGGACGGCAGTATCCGCACAGTGCACAGTGGCCAGGATACAGCCTTGATTTACTTGGATCTTTCTGTCAGACACATTGTGAACTTGAATCATTACTCTTCTGGCAAAAGCATGAGCTCTCGCAGGCAGGATACTGGGTTTGACCAGCAGCCCCTTGGGCAGTTTCCCATGCCCTGGTGCATCCAGCATTAATATTTTGTTCTTAACATCCTTCTTGATATGGACTTCCCCTTGTAGGACACATTGGGCATTTGGTGCTAACAGCAAAGATTCCGGGTCCTTCTTCCAGATGACCCCCACTGGTTCCTCGAGTTCCATCCTGCCAGCATTTCTCTGTGCTTCAGAAGCCCTTTTAATTAAAGCCGGGATTCTTAAGGCTCTGCCAGTCCTGGACATTTGTTTTTCAGAACACAACTGTGCCAGTCGCCCAAACATATGTGCATGTGTTCCAGTCCACAATGGGACCCCATCACACAGTCCAGTAGGGGAACACACTAAGGCCAGGGCATCCACTTGCTCTGCCACTCCAGCCACAGAAGTAGGAAAAGACAACCAAATTCGGATATAACCAGAGTAGGGGTGGGCCTTCTCACTCAAACCCCACACATGTAGCCGCTCTAGGGGTTTCAGGGGCACATCAGACAAATGTTTCTGATACCAGTCCTGAAACATGATTGTCACTTGGAAGCCACTGTCTAGTGCAGCTCTGGTGGACACCCTGTTCACTTTCACCGTAGTCTCCATGGAAGGACCCACTACTTCAGATCATTCAGGGGACATTACTTGAGAGGTCGCTCAGGCATTGGCCCTGGTGGTACAGCTTTTCTGGCAGACCCCTCCTGGTGACCGGGCACAGGTTTTGCTATGCCAGGCCACTAACCTGCTGATAAATTTCCTCAAGTTCTCTGGCAGCCAACACTCAGTCTGAAAGTGTTCATCTTCCCCACAGTGGTAACAGAACTTAGTATCTCGGTTGTCTTTGGAGGAAGGGGGATCTCTCATCTGGCAGGGCACCTCAGGGGCTCTACATGGCTCTTCTTGAATGGGATGTTTACCCCGTGTTGTCTCTGGTTCCCCAATTCTATTGGGGGTGATAGCATTCTGTTGCAATCCCCTCACCATTTCCCATAGGTCTCTAATTTCCGCTTTCAAGTTACTCTCAATCCGGGGATCAGAAGAAACAACATGCACTCCCACTCCACTTTTGGGCTCAGGGGGAGCTTGATACAGATCCAGCTCCCAATAGGTCTCTGTCAACCCCTTGATCAACCCTCTCAATTGATGAGTCTCGTCTGGCTCACTCTGCTCAGGGGTCTGATATGGATTCACGGCCCCCGCGCATAGGGCTCCCACCCCCTCTTCATCGGTTTCAGTTTCACGAATCTCTCTCATCAATTGACAATATTCAGGAGGGTTGGCCCTCCGGTCTTGCAACTTGAGTTTCAGCAGTATTACACTTGAAAATCTGTCTGACTTCAATATATGGTCTAATCGGACCTGGTTTAGTGTTTGGGCAGTCACTCCCCCTTTTCGGTGGGCCTTTTGCAAAGCCCTCTCCATTCTAGTAACAAATGTAGACAATTTCTCATTTCTCCACTGTTTTGCTGACTTGAATTTCCATAACAGATCTTCTCCGGTTTCAGTGCCGCCAAACACCCCCTCTAAAGTGGAAAGATATTCTGCTGCAGTTGCCTGTGGACTAGTGGCCCACAGGAACCAAATGGCTTACAGTGCGGGACCCCCTCAATCTTTCCATCAGCTGTTTCCTCTTCTCCTCCTCAGAACACTGCCACTCTTGCACTAAAGGTGTACCATAGTCCATCCAGGTCTCCAAATCATCTTCCATGGAAGGCACGGGCACAGTACCAGAGAAGAGTCTCAATCTCCGATAGGAGTCTAATTGTATTGGGGGAACGACCATAGGGGGTGGGTATAGTAGGGAGCTGTTAGATGACCTGGGAGATGTACCTGGGGATGGCAGGGGAGTGTGGTTGGCCGAGATGTCTAATACCTTTATCAATTCCTGAGCAGTTCTCCCTTCTACAGCTAACAGTTTGAGCAGTTTGTCCTTGAAACTATTGGTCTTGGGGGACCCACCCGGGGTGGCCAAACCACTACGTGCATGAATAACCCTCCATCCCTTCTGGGCACCTTTGGAGAAAATCACTGGGGGCACCCTCTCAGGGTCTATCGTATTGCTGCATGAAAGCAGCACTTGCAGGGTCTGTTCGAGCAAGTCAGCACATCGCCCTTTTACTTCCACCTTGCCCAGACATTTAACACGCTCGACAACAGAGACAATGTCATTGCTTTTAATCTCCAAGGGGACATCCAACAGTAATATAGTCTTCTGGGAGTCCAGCTCCTCAGCTTCGCTCCACCTCATCAATTTATGCACCATCATCTTAATGGGGTCGAGTTTTAACTTGGGCATAGTATCCCCCTCCATCTTTTCCTTTAATTTAGACATAATGGGGTACTTCCTTCACTCTGTCACTAGAGGACGCTAAGGATCCCAGCAGTGCCTCCAAGATGCAACCCCCAGGTGGTGCTATCCCAAGGGCTACTACCCCTGCCTGCATAACTGCTAACAGGTTGAGGAGCCTAGGTCCAATGGTGGGTGCCTCCACCCAGAGGTCAGGGTTTGCAGTAGTTAAACTAACTTGGTCACAGCCCTCTGGGACACTGTAACCCCCCCCTTTCTTCCCACTAGTGGCCCACACAATGCATCAGGAATATCTTCACAAGGTACACTTACCCCCAGGACAGCCTCTGTCGACTGGACTCTGGGGACTCCCTGTAAAACAAGATGATACAGTGCAAAAGCCACAGTACAATACTTTCACATAAATGAATACCTCAGACAGTGTAACTTTGCTGAAACAAACAGATCTGATTTATTTAGGGGGATATAACAAGGACAGGGGGGAATCAGGTTAATTAGGTTAGCCACTTCAATAATCACTGTACTGTGCACGTATTCAGAGTCCCTAATGTCACTCTTACTGGGTATAATCACTGTACTGTGCACGTATTCAGAGTCCCTAATGTCACTCTTACTGGGTACCCAGGATGGTGGGAGCTAGTCAGGATCGGTGCAGCTGGTTGGGGCCCAGTGATGGAAAAAATACTTGCACAATACCCAATTGTAATCTGGAGCCGGTTGGCTCAGTTCATGAAGAAAAGCAGAAAAGAAATCAGATGAAACACTTGCAGTTTAGACAGACAGATGGCAGGGAGCTACCCTGATTTGCACTCACTAACTTAATGCTGGACGCTGTCCCCGAGGGTGGCGTGAATTTCTGGACGCCCTTCGCACAGCAGGGGAAACAAGGTTCTGCAAGCAGAACACACCTCACACATTTATATGTAAAAGAAGTTACTATACCAGGCAGCTGCTCTCAGGTCCCGATCGCACTTACTGCCAACCCAGGAGTTTGGGATGCAGCTTCACTTTCCTGACAGACCAAGCACGATGAAGCAGTTTCTCCAGTCCTCTACAGGGTGAGCCTGGTTCTTGGCTATTCAGCCTCTCCTTTTCTCACTAATAGCGGATTCAGTCTGAATCGCCACGGCAAATGCGCCACCTGACTTTAGGCCTCCACACGCGCTTCCCGTGTAAAACTCTGCAGCACAGAAGCCCGGAGCTCCTTCCCCAGTCGCAGTCACAACGAATCTGCCTTCCCAGACACCAGGCAAGGAATTACAGTCGGGCACCACTCGGTCCAGTTGGTGGGCTTCAGTTGCCAATCACTCGAAACTCCCCCTATTGGTGCAAAAAGGTGTCACAGTCCAGAACTTCACTTCCCAGAATTACTGGCTATATCCTTTATGGTCAGCCGGCTCCTGAGAGAGTCCTGATCCTGGCTGGTTGGCTTATACTCCATTTTAGGTGCCCCTCTACCTGATTGGATCTATTTTGCAGTTCAGATCCAAAATGGAGGGGCAAAGCACACAAAGTCACAGCTGCAAGAAAGGCAGGTTAGACAAATTACATTTCCACTAACACTGTAAGTGATCTCTAGCAAACAGTTACACCTTTGAAAAGTGCTCACTTTGCCCACTTAGTGACGGCAGAAACAGAACGACTTGTCATCAACTCAGGCGGGACTCGAGCAGGGAACCACACAGTCCCCCCCATGTACTAATCCTGCCTGCAAGCAGACAGCTCTTAAAGAGACAGTACCAGAGGCTCTAAAAACACTCACAAATAAATGGCTTAAATGCTGAACACCATCCAGGCTGGGGGTATTTAGGCAAGCTCCGAGGAAACTTTTGGGAACCCCCATTTGAAGGGGGGTTACATAGTGCTTAATAGGCAGAAAAGGTAATGCTGGCCTGCCTAGTGGCATGGAGGGCTGAGGCCCTGGATGCCTTACTTGTTGCCATGCTGATGATCCAGGTTCAGGACCAGACTAGGTGTTCTGATGGTTTCCTTTTAAGCACAAGTTGTCTTTTTCTTCTAAAGTGCACTTAACAGGCAGCAGGACCAGTGGCAAGGAGGCAGTATAGCGCAGAGGTTTAGGGCTCTGAGCTGCAAATCTGGAGACCTGGGTTTGAATCCCACAGCCCCCACTTGCATACTGTGTGACTCTGAGCAAGTCACTTAACTTCCTTGTGCTCCCAGGTCGCACTTGGAAACAAGCTCCGGCTTAGTGTGCCTTTCCTGGTTAAACAATATCTCCTTTCCCTTGGCTATCACTCTAATTAAATATTATTATTTATTCATGTTGCCTTGTCTGCATGAGGCAATTGAGAAACTAATCAACAGGTTCTCTATACAGTGACTTTTTTATATTACTCTGAGAACAGGTGGGTGGGTGGTGGGATTCATTTATTTTCAAAGGGCAGCAGGATTTATTTTTTTTCGTGCTGGGCACTTACACTTGTGCAAAGTGAACATCTTGCTGTGACAGTGGATTTAAGAGGTGTGTCACTGCTTGTCCAGTGCAGGGCAGTCTGCAGTGGGCATGACAGTGTCAGACCAGTCATCAGCCAGGCTGTTCATGACACACTTCTGGACTTGCTGAGTGAAAACTTTGTGAAGTTCAATGAAAAGAACCACCAAAAATCATAGCTAGTTCCTTTGATCTGCATGATGCCACTATGCAAGCACGCCTGATTAGTGCATTAGCAGCCTGTCATCATCCTTTCCCCCAATGGTAAATATCCACCCCCTGCCAAGTATCCCTCCCACCTCCCATTGCTTCCCGTGCCCCTTCAGAATTTTCCAACACCAGGGTGACCAGTGCCTGGTGCCAGCTAATACTCCCCATATCCCTTTCCATTGTGCAACACCAGGGATGTAGGACCCCATTACAAATGATATACTACATCTCATCTGGTCTACCTTGGGAAAATATATAGTAAATACAGTATGTGTACAAGCAGGACCCAGTACGACAGCAATGCAAGCAGCGAACATTTGCCATTGACAAATGCTTGTTTTTGTGTGTTTTTTTGTTTGTTTCTCTTGCTCTGCCTCACTGATGCACACTTGGCTGGCATCAGTTTAAACACTCTGTGTTCACATCATGTAAAGCAGCAGTGGACACTGTGGTGAAAATGGTGTACATACACTTTTTTTATTCTACAGTGAAACTATTTCATTTACCCCTTTTTCCTGTCTTGTAAGATGCCACTTTTCCCCTGTTTTGAGTCTGCTTTAATATGCTTCTAGAAATTAACTAATTAAAGGCTAAAGGATCACCCTTATTTAATATGGCAGCCACCAGGTTTCAATGTACACATAGCTGTTTCTGAACACCAATTATTTAATATCCCTTTTCTTCTGACTAAGGTGAATTATCAAGCAGCAGATAATGTTCCCTGACCTTATGGGACAACGGGTATTCAAAAACAGCATAGAAGATTGAAGAAGGTCCAGGGGCATCCCTAGTAAAAGGAGTGTTCCTTCAAATATTTTAGGTTCATAAAAATGCTAGACCGTGCTCAAAATTGGAAAGGACACCTTACAAGATACGAAAAAGAGCAGTCTAAAATGGAATAAAAAGGCATGTGCTCAACTTACAAAGTGACATGTTTCTTCTTTGAGTGCTATACAGATGCTCCCACCCAGCTTAGAAGCTCCATTGTCAGGTTTGATAAGGGAGCAGGACTGAGAAAAATATACAAAAACAATCTTAGCTGTGAACTGTCTTGTCAAGAACAATGCACTTCTGCTTTAATAAATCCACAAGCATTTGACTATGATGAATTGGTCATTCTAGATAAGGACAAAATTAGATGCACCCATTTTTACCTTTGATATTTTATGCTATAGAGATTTCATTTTGGTCCCCTGATACTTGCCCTGCCTTCCCAACTGACATAGCCTGATCTTAGTGTAGATTAAAGCAACAGGATGTCTGATGTAATTAATAGTTTATGAGTCCACACCCTTGCGTTCGGCATATTTCAGCAATGTTGTAGTTGTCAGTTGAAAGCTGATACACTAGACTGTGTACACACCAGTTGGCACTGTCGACATGTACGGTAGGGAATACAGGCCCTGCTTGCTTGGCCAATCTCATATGTTAATAAATGGTGTGTGTTGCTACAGATGTTGCTGACCAGCACTATGCTGTACGATGTGAAAGAACATCTGTTGGTTCTCAGACAAAATGTAACAAAAAACGAAAGAAAAAAGGCCATGACTAATAACTATATTGGCAGCTAAAATATGATGCTTTCTTACTTTGGGTGAAACAGAAATGCCGTAGCAGCAAATGGTATCTCTTGGTCATCTATTTTCAGGGATCACTGGTGAATTTTTCTCAGCTATGGATGTTGAATCAGGATGCATAAGATGAAACAGTGAACAAAAATACTCTTGGTACCATGTGCAGAAATGGAATTGTTTATGACCATGCACATGTACAAAGTGTTTGTTTTGTGGCATCCAGTCTGAAAACATTTCAGAAGACAGATATAAAACAATCTTTATCACTTCCATAAGATGGTCATTGTAACCTCTCTTCTATAGGTGGCTGTCATGCATGCAGGAAGAAAGGGTGAGAGAAGATTCATTTCTGTAAAATAGCCTGACTCAGGCCAGCAGTGACAGCATGTGGGGAGGGGGGCTTACACTTAAACCATTTTCAAACCCAAGCAATGAATCCATAGACTGAACTGTGAAATCATTATTAAAGCCATGCAGCAATTTCTTTTTACAGCTCCATCACTGTAAGTAGTTTACAATGCTACTTGGGACGTCATGCCAAGAACATTTCTTCTGATTGGGGGAACACAATTAAAATGTATTCAAGATACAACACTAAGTTATACTATTATAGCCCTTACTCCATTCAAAAAGCAATATTTGAATGGGAATTTGGGGGGGGGGAGGGGGCAGACTAACCTTAGACATCATGGACATGACAGCCATGCTAATAGGGTTTTACATAGATGCTGAGATGTTTATGGACAGAAAAAGACTTGCAGTCAATCAAGTTTGCCCAGTTCCTACCTAGGCCCTCATCAGTCTAACACTGACTAGACCATAAGGGGCTCAATCATCCTTCAGTTACACTTGTACTAACCTCCGATACCCCATTAGGTCCTGTCCCTCCACAACTTCTTTGACGGTCTCAAGTGTCTATCCTACTCTTACCTGAAGGTTTGAATCCACTTCCCTGTGTTCAGCATATCTCTGCAATGCTGTAGTTGTCAGTTCTGAAAGCTGACACACTAGACTGTGTGCACACCAGTTGGCATTTCGGCATTGTAGACATTTTCCGTAAGAAATATTTTTTTTGCCAAGTGATTTGTAACAATAAGCTTCTTTGCTGCACTTTGCATTTACTTTTTTCCCGGTTGTGTCTTTTTTTTTTGAGTGCAGTTATCCTTACCTTCCTGGATATAGTCTTGGACTTGCTGCCCTTAACTGCACGCCCAGACTTTCTAGAGACACAATGCGTCCATATTTTCTCCAGGGAATTTATTCCCTGCCTGCTTGGCCACTCTAATATGTTAATAAATGGTGTGTGTTACTACTGGTGAATTTATCTCAGCTATGAATGTTGAATCAGGAGGCATAAGACGAAACAGAGCAAACAAACATACTCCCGGAACCATGTCGGAAATTGAATTTTTTATGACCATGCACATGTGTTAATTGTTCTGTGACATCCAGTCTGAAAACATTTCAGAAGATAGGTATAAAACAATTTTTATCACTTCCATAAGATGGTCATTGTAGCCCCTTTCTCCAGGTGGCTGCCCTAAGAGCATGGAGAATGGCAGAGTGGAGAATTCATGTTGATAAATATCCTGACTCAGGGCCTCAGGGCAGAGATGACACACTCGGGGGGGGGGGATTGTTGAACCTATTTCAAACCCTAGCAATGAATTAATTGACTAAAATATAAAATCAGGATCAAAGCTATGCAGCAATTTATTTTTACAGCTCCACCTTCTCCATCACTGAAAGCAGTTTACAATACTACTTGGGATATCATCCCAAGAAATGTTCAGGAGGGTCACACAATAAAAACAGAATCAAGGGAGGGCACCTAGTTATTATTGTACAACCCTTCATTCAAAAAGCAATACTTGGAAGGGAATTTTTGGGGGATCATGTCCCCCCAGACAGAAAAAGACATGAGGTCAATTAAGTTTGCCTGGATCCTGCATATGATGCAGGCTAGACCATAAGGGGGTTAAAATATCCTTCAGTTCTACTTGTACTAACATCTCAACCCCTTAGCTCCTACTGCTACATGTCACATTCGTTGGTCCCATGTGTCTATCCCACCCTCTCCTGAAGCTTGCAACTGTCTTAACCCTGACCAACTCATCCAGCAGATGATTCAGCTGTTCTAGCACCATATCTGTGAAATATTTTCTCACATCCTTCCAAAATTTCTCCCTACCAGCTTGTAGTTGTGGCCCTTTGTAATGGACCCCCACTAATCTGAAACTGTTGCTGGTTGTCCAGGTATCCGAAGGTCTCAATCATGTCCCTTTTTTCTCTCCTGGCCTATAGTGAGTATTTATTTATCTGAATTTTGATGACTGGGTAGGCCCACTGAGATAAAGTTGCCCCTTTTTCAGGGGTGACCCAGGGAGCATAAACATTCCATAAATAATACATTGCATTACAAAGGTATTGACTGTTTACAATTCCAATGTCCAGAAGAACAGTTTAAACTCATATATCAATACAGATAAGGACATGGATTACAAAACAGAGGAGAATTCATACATTTCTTAATTTTTGTTATAGGGAGTAATAATGCAATGATAGGAGAGTGGTACACTCAGGAGTAGGTTGGTGCAGTGGTAATAGTAGTTTCACAAGCCCATACAGCATCATGCAGAGAACTGTACAAATGATTGTTATGTACCTAGAGATTGGTGTACTGTATACACATATTTACAAAATGTCATATGTAGTAAAGTCATCAGAGGTGAGGCATTAGAAAAGGTTGAGGGCTGGGAGCTGAATAGGTCAAGAGGATGGTAGAGGAAGGTGGGTAGGGACGGAAGACGAGATGATAGGAGAGGTTATTTACAATTACGGATGGGAGGGGTAAGGGGATATTCCTTCCAAATGTTTTTTAATCAAGGAAGCAATGTACCAGAAAGTAAGCCATGTGGGAGGCTATTTCATTTTTGAGGTGCCGCAAATGAAAAGGATCTCTTACCAATGGCTAAGCGAGTCTAATGTAGACTTAGCATTGGATAGTGGGAGGAATGAAGGGACCTGTTGAAGGGTTTCAGTGTGAGCAGATTGGAGAGGCTGGGGTGGAGGGGAGGTGGATGAGTTTGTATGTGGTGCAAAGTAAGAGGAAGTCCAATTTTGGTTTCAAAAGAAGACCAACCAAGAGTATTAAGCATATTGCAGTGATGGGTTCGAGCTTGGGCGGTTGCAGAAAATCTGGCTATTCAGTGAGATGCTTGCCTAAGTCTGTTTATGATTGAGGGCTTTGCAGAGTAAATTAGTGGAGCTCCATAAAGGAGGCCCAGGTGTAGAGTTGCAGAGGCAATGGTCCTCCTGGACTGTGGTATAAGGTAGGGGGCTGTACGGTATAACAGGCCAAGCTTCTGATGAGTGGATTTTATAACTTTATCTGCATGTGTTTTGAAAGATAGATGTTCATTGAGTGTTACGCCAAGATATTTGAAGGGGTCAACCCTTTATAGAGCCTCACCAGTTGAGGTCTTAACTACCAGTGGAGGATGGGTAGACAGGTCAAATGAGATGTGGCAGAACAGCATAGTTTTTTTTTTTATGTTGAGCACCAGTAAGTTATCTTTAAACTATGCCTCCAACAACTGGAAGTCCCTCTCCAGGTTGGAGTTAAGGGAGGAGATATCCTTAGAGGATCTACAGAGTGTGGCATCATCTACATAAAGCTGCACGGACACCCCTCTGCAACTTCGAGGAAGTTCATTTATAAAAATGGAAAATAATAGAGGACCCAATATGGATCCCTGAGGGACCCCATCTGTGATGGGAGATAGGGATGATATAACACTAGACCATTTGACACACTGTAGCCTGTTGGTCAAGTAATTGACTATCCACGAGCAGGATAGGTTATTGAGCTCTAATTTGCAGAGTTTTATTAGAGAAGTTGATGGCTGACTAGGTCAAAGGCTTTTGTAAGGTCCATGAAAATTGCCCCAGTTGCATAACCCTGATCCATAGCCTATCAAGGCCAGCCAGTCTTTTCTCAAAAGTCCTTCCCTGCTGATCATAGGTCATGTGAGTTGCTCTCCTTTGGATTGGCTTTAGGCAGTCATTGACCTTTTCTTTTTCAGTTAAACTTTTTATTGGGTTTTCCACAAAATAATAGTACAGAAAAACAAAACAGCAGTAATGTGTCATCATTTTGTACTGGGTTACAGTTGGTGTGCAACAGTGTGGACAAATACAGGGACTGGTTCACAAGTTGATCAGAGACTAGCAGCTAGAACATGTCCTGCAAATCATGAATACAACATACCTGCTATTTATGCAGTAACAAGCTCTAACCACGGGAAGGTGGTTCTGCTGGATCTTTGCCATGGTTCAGAGTTAGCAGAGAGCCATATCACTAATGGTCACTTCCTGGAGATCACTCTGTAATGGAGAACATGCCAACAAAGTAACCTGGTTCTTAAAACAACACTAAACATTGAGAGAAACTATTTACAACTGATTTATGTGCAGTATCGCTGTACTTTATCAGCATGCCAATCCTTGCCTGGTTACAATACCTTTAGAAGTCCTGCAGTTGTATGGGTAAGAACTTTACCTGATGCCAGCCCTAGGAGCAAGGTAGGCCAGGTATGGAGCCCAACAGAGCTGCAATTTGCCCCCCGATCCAGAGTTACATGTGTGTGCCTATCCATCTCATATACCACTGCCAATGCTGTGAGAATCTCTCTGAAACCGGGTATAATGGTACTTCTCCAGTTTCTGACCAATGCTTGCTTCACTTGCATACTCATCAGTGCTAACCACTTTAGCTCTTGAGTGCCTAGATGCGGTGCTTCATATCTATGTGCAAGCAGTAACAGTGGTGCAGACATGGGTATGTGTTTTTGCAGTATAATACTAGCCTCCTGAGTTTGCCAGATGGGGTGGATTAGGGAGCATGCCCACAATATATGATATAGACTCCCCAGTGGCTGGCACCTCCAACATTAATCATGGGGGAGGAGCTTTGCCCTATGCAGTATGGCTGGGGTTCTGTACCATGACTGCATGATTTTGTTGTGGATCAGGTGACTTCTGGCATCCCTGTGGGCTGTGTGACCTATTGCCCAGCACTGCCCCCATTGGCTCTCCAATATGGTGATACCCAGCTGCCTGCTTCCATTTGTTTTTGGATGCTACTGACTGACTAGGTAGGGTATCCAGGAGTGCTGTGAAGATGGCCCCTGCAGTCCCTTTGGAAATTTTAAGCCACTTGGTCAGATATGAGGGGGTTCTTGTATGTACCTTTTACGGGGGGTTAGGTAGAATTTGACAGCATCTCTCAATTGTAAGTATTTCCAGAAGTCATTGCTAGGAAGTCTCCATTTTTGCTGGATGTTTTGAAATGTGTCTACCACCCTGATGTTCGGTACTGGCATGTCCTTGATATAGAACAGCCCTTGGTCCTTCCACTGAGGCCACAGTATTGTACGACTGTCGATTTGTAGAGCTTGGTTCTTTCACAGGGGAGTGTGGGCCAAGGGTCTCGAGGGCCCATCTAACTTCTTATGCAGTTGTTTCCAATAATGAATTGTGGGGTCAAGAGTGGGGTGAGCCATTATAGGTGCACCTGGGGTGTCAGCCCACAGGAGGGATGCCAGTAGGGGGGTACCACCCTGCGTTTGTTCCATGTTTAACCACTGAGGGGAGGTGTCTGAACCCGAGCCAAACCACTTTAGAGTTTGTGAGTTATAGAAGGCTATCTTGTAGCCCTCCATCCATGGGAGTCCCCTGCCCCTATCCTTCCAGTGCACCCTTAGCTTATTCTGGCTGTACCGTGGCTTACTTTTCCTCCACAGAAAAGATTCCACTAGTTTGTCAGTTCTCTGATACCATGTTGGAGGGAGATAGAGTGGGATGTGTGAGAATAGGTAAAAGAATTTGGGTGCAAGGGACATTTTAAATGCTGCTATTTTCTCTGCTGTGGTTAAATAGAGACATGCCCACTTGTCCAGTTCACCTTTGCGCTCCACTAATAGGGGTGCCAGATTCATGTCCCACATGGTGTCTAACTTGGAGCCTATCCTGATACCCAAGTACGTGATACCACCTTGGGACCAATGCAATCTCCACCAGGGCAGCCTGTGGGGCTGTCATATCCTATTGAGTGGAAGGATCTCTGTTTTATTCTGATTGACCTTGAGTCCGGAGATGGTTGTGAATGTGCCTAGGAGTTCCAGAACTGGATCGATGCAGTGTTGGGCATCAGCCAAAGGAATTAGCAGGTCATCAGCGTACATCAGGGTGGAGTACTGAGTGCCGCCTCTGCACAGTGCCTGGATACGCTAGTCCTAGCACATGGCTAAGGTCAGCAGTTCCATGGCCAGTCCAACAGGAAGGGAGATAGGGTGCACCCCGTCTGGTTCCTCTGTGTAACAGAAAGGGGTCCGATAGGAGGGAGTTGATGAGGAGTCATGCTTGGGGAGATATGTACAGAGCAGTGATAGCTGCATGGAACTTCTGCCCAAAACCCATGTGCTCTAGGAGAGAGTGCAGGCAGTCCCACTTTACCAAGTTGAACACCTTTTAAAGTTGACTGCTAGGGTGTCTGCTGGGGTTTCTACTTTTTGGGCCATGTGTATCAGATTTAGTAGTGACCAAATGTGATCAGTGCTATGTCTGCCTGTATGATGCTGACTTGAGAAGAGTGGACTAGTGTGGGTAGCAGAGGGTTCAGCCTGGTCACCAAAGCTTTAGCGTAGACCTTGCTGTCAACACCTATAAGTGAAATTGGGTGGTAGCTGGCTGCAGCTGTGAGGTCCTTCCCATTTTTGGGGAGGACAGTTATAATGGCCTCCCTGAGCATGGGGAGGGGGGGGTCACAGCAGGAAGGTCATGTCAGACAAATCTAATTGATTTCTTTGACTGGGTGACCAAAGCAGTAGACCAGGGAGGGGCTGTGGACATGGCCTACGTAGACTTTAGCAACACATTTGACACAGTCCCACACAAAAGATTAATAAACAAATTAGCCAGCCTGGGAGTGGGTCCTAGGGTGGTAGCCTGGGTAAAACACTGGTTGGAAAACAGGACACAGTGGATAATAGTAAATGGAGTCCACAGTGAAGAAAGGAGGGTTTCTAGTGGGTTACCACAGGGTTCAGTACTGGGGCCGGTCCTTTTTAATGTCTTTATAAGTGACATTGCAGAGGGACTGGAAGGGAAAGTATGTCTCTTTGCAAATGACACAAAGATCTGCAACAGGGTTGATACACAAGGTGGGGTGGAAAGGATGAAAAGAGACTTGGCAAGGTTGGAGGAATGGTCAAATGTATGGCAGCTTAGATTCCATGCAAAGAAGTGCAAAGTAATGCACCTGGGAAATAAAAACCCAGGGGAAGAGTACACATCGGGGGGGTGAGATACTGACAACAACAAAAATGGAAAGGGACCTGGGGGTAGATGACCTAAAGGTGGGCCAGCAATGTGAGAAGGCAGTAAGAAGGGCTGGGGGGATACTGGGATGCATAGGGAGAGGCATCACCAGTAGAAAACAAGAAGTTGTTGGCACTCTGTACAGACAGTTGGTAAGACCACATCTGGAGTTCTGTGTACAGTTCTGGAGACCCCCATCTCCACAAAGACATAGACAGGGTGGAGGCTGTCAAGAAGAGGGCAACCAAAATGATGCAGGGTCTGCATCAAAAGACATATGAAGAAAAACTAAAGGAACTAAAGATGTATAGCCTCGAGAAAAGGAGGGAGAGGGGTACATGATAGAAACTTTCAAATACCTCAAGGGAATCAACAAAGTCCAAGAGGGTAGCATCTTTCAGAAAAAGAGATGTGCAAAAACAAGGGGCACAATTTGAAGATAGAGGGGGGGACGGCTCAGAGGTAATGTGAGGAAGTATTTCTTCACAGAGAGGGTTGTGGATACATGGAACAGCCTTACTGAGGAGGTCGTAGAGTCAAAAACAGTGGGGGAATTCAAGAATGCATGGGATAGACATAAGGCAATTCTAGTGGGGGGTAGGAGGAATTAGGCTGTTGGTTAACTAGGATCTGCAGCTTATCCGTTAGGTAGGGAAATGGGCAGACTAGGTGGGCCAAGCGGTCCTTATCTGCCATCAAATTCTATGTTTCTATGTTTCTAGTGCTTCCACCTCTGAATACACTTGACAAAGTAAAGGGAACAAGGGACCTATGGCCTGAAGCAAATATACTGAGAGCCCATCCCCTCCCGGGGCTTTCCCTTTATTCAGAGACATGAGTGCTTTGTGAACTTCTTCCACACTCAGGAAGGCATCCAGACTCACTTTCTGCTGATCAGACAACCTGAGTAAGGGAAGGGTGTTTAGAAAGGCATTGGTTTTTACTTTGTTTCCTGTTTAGGAGGAGGAGGAGTAAAGCTTGGTATAAAACTCAGCCATAATTCTGTTTATCTCAGCAGGTTTGGTTTGAACTGTGCCAGTTTGTGGGTCCATGAGTCCAACTATGTATCTGCTAGCTTGCTGCTTGTATAATTGATAGGCCAGCACTTTACCACTTTTGTCACCCCCTTCCCAATAGGTATGTCTAATCTTCAATAGAGCAAGATCTGCCCTGCGAGATAGTAGTTTGTTTAACTCCATGCGCAGGAGTAGGACTTTGTGTCCGACCTTGGAGTGTGAGGATTGGTATTTCATGGCTTTATATTCCTTTTCCAGCTCCTTCTGTTTTTGCACTCTTCACTTTCTCCTGTTTGAGGTGAACCTAATTATTTTCCCCCTCATGGTGGCTTTATATGCCTCCCATATATTACTCGCTGATGTGTCTGCTATCGAGTTTTCTTTTAGGAATGTATTTGTCTCCTCTTTTACCCACGGTAAAAAGTCTGGGTCCTAAGCAGTAGCTGGTTTAGTCTCCAAGTCAGGGAGTGTGGTGGTGGGGGGGCCCCACGCTAGGTGTAGTTGAACTAGGGCATAGTCTGAGATCACTGTGGGGAGGATGGCAGCATCTATCACCTGACATGTAATGGCTTGGGAGATCAACCAGAAGTCCAGCCTACTGAACATTCTGTTTGCCCCTGATTGAAACGTGTAGTCATGCTCCATAGGGTGTAGCAAATGTCATATGTCTACCATGTGAAACTCTGTGAACATCCGGAGAATGGACTGTACGGCTCGGAGGTGGGTCTCTTTCCCTAAGTCACTTCTGTCCAGTATAGGGATGAGAATCAGGTTGAAATCCCCCTGACTATCATCAGAGTGTCTCCTTCTGACAGTTTTTCAATGTTAGACTTTAGGTCCAGGAAAAACAAGGGGTCGTCCTTGTTAGGGCAGACACGTTCACCAACAAGACTTTGACCTTGGGGGTGTCCGTTAGAGCAAAAATCCATCTGGCCTGTGGGTCTGAGCTATTCTTTATGGGGGCCCATGGGATTGCCTTATGGAGGAGGATGACTACTCCTCTTTTTCTAGTGGGTGCACTGGCTTGAACTTCTGTCCCTACTTAATCCCTCACCAAGTATGCGTGGTCCCCCTGGTAAATTTAGTCTCCTGCAAAAAGGCTAGATGGGTTCCTGTTTTCTTCAGATGTGTCAGCACTTTCTTCCTCTTTACAGGCGTGTTTAGTCCCCTGGCATTCCAGGAGACCAGTGCTATGTCATCCAGCATTTATAAAATCAAGTTGCATGACACATCCTGTGCTGTACGCATCTGGCGGGGGTGGATCACCACCATGAGGGTACCATACATCTAGAGGGAGGGCTTTATAATAGCAGGTATGACAATTCGACCAGTAGCAGAAAAAGTCTGGCACAGCTGAGTTTTCATATACAGTTCTATAGGATTGGTACAATACTTTCAACAACAAAACAATACGTATTAACTTATATACAGTTCTTGCACTAAGAAGTGCATGAGAGAAAGCTGGTCAAACAGCCCAGAGACTCACTTTCTCCAGAGGCTTGACCAGCCCATCTGATGGGGGTGTGGTCCTCATTGGGTTACCTCTGTAATGCAGGGTTCCCATTTGGCTACTGGTGTCTAGCATGTATGGGGCGTGGCTAATGGCGGGGTGCTCCAAGCTAACCAGGGTAAGACTGCACATGTTCTTAATTCACCTTTGGGAATACACAACTTAAATCTTAAGCCTGATAGTCTGTGCAGATCATTTTTATACTTCACGAACACTTCCTGTATAAAGGTGGGGGGGGTTGATGACACCATTGTTCTGGAAGTTGGGGGTGGTTAGTCTGTCCTGTAACACTGCTAGGTGCTAAGCCACTCCACATAGTCCACCTTCCCCTGAGCGGGGGTTAAAGCACTTTTACTTCTAGTAGGTACATTTGGGGGTCACTATGTGGCTGTCATGGTATTCCCTATACTCAGTATCTTGGGGGCAACATAAGCTGACTAACATTTATCCTGCAAATCTAAGCAACACTGTTAAGCTTGTTACCTCCATTCCTGAATGTCCCAAGCCCCCACTCCCATATGCAAGCCCTCTCCCCTAGTACAGCCTGTCATGCAGTACAGTAATACCCAGCAAGTCATTCCTTCCCTGCAGTACTAGATCCTGTTATTTATTTCAAATGTTTCAGAGCATAGGCGGAGGCTAAATGCCCAGTGGTCACCTTACAATGGAGGGGGGTTGGATGTACTACTGCCCCTTACTTACTCCTGAATGCCATTATCCTGGGGGTTGTAATATCATAGGGAGCCCTAAAACCTACCCCAAACCCACCTCACTATGTCCTGAGCCTCTGGAATAAGTAACTGAACACATATCTGATTATGTCAGCTGTGCCACATTGCTCTGATCTGTCTCCAGCTCTAGTGCTTGTGCCTGCTTCGGAAGGCCAGAATCCATGGTGGTTATTGCAACCTGAGGCTGCGGTGTCAATGTCTCAGTGGCCTGTTCCACAGTCCAGGCATCTCATCCTCTGGGTATTCGGGGGGAAAAAAACCCTGCTCCTCAGTGTCGACTGTAGCCAGCACTTTGTACTTGTTGTTTAGTTGAACTGCGCAAGAGAATTCCTCATTCCTTTTGGGCGATGCAGCCTGCTCTCTCGAGTTCTCCCTGGTCTGTCCTTGTGGATACTCCCTCTTTGCATGTCTGCCCAATTGCTGCTATTTCCTGGAGCACTTCGGGAGGGCTTGGGGATCATCCAAATACTGCTAGTGCTCCGGCCTAGCTGTGAACGGATATGTCTGGGCATATGGGATATTTCCTCCAGTCCTCTTGCTATCTACTCTCGCTCCCTGCTGTGCCGGGGCCTCCAGCCTTCTCCCCTGCAGCCAGTTTTTGTGCAGGTACTCCATAAAGGATTCTGCGGTATTGAACAGGATCAGGGCCCCATTGATTTTTAGCCACAACTCTGGCCTCGAGGTCATCTAACTTGCCTTGCAACTGCTGTATAAGGTGGTCCTGTTCTCTGATGGTTGCTGTGTGCTCGTTGATAATATTGGTATTGCTTGTGACCTGACCTTTGGTTCTGGCCAGTCTGGTGTCCATCCGCTGTATCACCCACCAGAGTTGTGGCATTAGAGGTCTGGATGACCTGCTCCATGTGGAGCATTAAAGCTGTGAACATGTTTGTGATGCTTTGGTCCATGGCTGATGTAGAAATCCAGACCCTTGATGCTTCTTCGATCCTTGCTGGTCTGCGTTTAAAAAAGGATCTTTCGGTTCCTGGTGAACTGGATCATTTGCTGCGTTGTCTGGTATGTAAAAAGTCAATCATTAACAGGTGATTTTTGTAAAGGAAACTCCTGAGTTAGTGGAGCTTATGATTTAAGCCGCCATTCACCTTGGAGCCAAGCCACGCCCCCGTCATTGACCTTTCCTAAGAGAGAATAGCAGAACTGCACTCAGTTCTGTGCTTTAGACAATGGTTTGAACAGTTTCAGCCTTCTAACTGTCTAAGGGCCTTGCCATGGTGGGCATTTATGGCACAACAATGCTCCCCTGCAAAACAAGTCCCTCTGCCAACCACCTTTACTACTAAGAAAAGAATCACTGCCCACATAAAATTTTTAAAATTACTGTCTGCCATTTTTTTTCTTCTCGCTTAGCGAGCGAGAGGCAGCCCACCAGCATAATTCTCCAATTTACCTGCAGGAATTATAAAGTGACACAAAGTGTTTCAAAGAAAACATTTTATTCTTTTTAAACAATATATTCTAGTGCTAGTACAGTGCATTCTTAGCTCTGAGCACTAATCATGTCCTCCTCATCTGGTTGCCTGCCCACTCTCTTTACTGCCTCATGCCAGCAGCAGCAGGAGACAAAAGCAAGAAAGCACTGGTAGTCTCACTGTTGAAGGAGCACTACAGTCTCATGCTCACTCTTCCCCAGCATGAAAATTCAAACTCCCCAGTGTAAAAGGCAGAGACGCTGCAGTACGACTGCATCCCTTTTATCTGGTCATGTATACTATATGGTATAAATAAATCAGTGAAAGCATGACCAGATTGTTATTTCTATAAAGGTTTTTATGCTTCATTGTAGCTGCATAGGCTTGGGCTCCTCTGAACTCCACCCTGACAACCTCCACTGTTCCCAACTACTTAGGACGTACCAATCGCCTATGACACCCACGGATTCCTTTATAGAATGTACGAATGAGATAATAATAAAGACTCTTTTTACTACAGAAGATGGAGATACTATTAGAAAAACTGCTCTTTATTTATGTAATATACAGAAAATAAGGAAAAGAATGATTAGTACAATTCAGAGATAGTCATTTTGGAATTATAGGCTGTTTTGCACAACATTTTTGTAATTTATTTGTAAAATGCAATGTTTATTGTGTACAAATTTTTTATAATGATCTTTTTTATGATTGAACAAATAAAATGAATATACTACTACCACTCCACCAGGGCAGGCTCGGGAGAGGGAGGGTTGTCTTCCCACCCCGAGGCAAAAATATTCAATAAAGCTCCCTAGTCCTATCAGAGAGGCAGGTGAGGGATCCATGGCCGGGGAGTCACACTAGCCTTTTCCCCACCATTTTCCACCAGTTTTTCCCTTTCCCCACACTGGGGTGTGCTCACTAACATGTGCGTGTGGAGGCATGTGCATGCAGTGGAGTTCTGCAGCATCACCCTCTTTCTGCTACTCCTCAACCCACACTGCCACAAGTTCCCCACCTAGTGGCAGTCATTTGGCAGAGCTATTTGTTCTCCTTCCCTGTAGGAGGAAAGCAATCCTTCAGACACTTAATCCTTTCCCTCCCCAGCCAACCTCCAGCAAACCGTGCTCATTCCTGAACACAGGTCACCAGCATGGAGCAAAGTGTGGCATCCAGTGCCTCAGTCCTCAGCGCCACCGGGACAACTATCACCAGATTTTTCTAACATTACAGTCAGTCAGTCTGCATTCTTACTGGCAGCTGGGGGGGAGGGCATTGTAAACAAATGATGCAACACAACAGTGCCCTCTACTGCCAGATGCAGTAGTAGAGGGACTATTTTACAACTGCCAGATGCAGTAGGAGCTAGTTTGCCTAAATATGTTTTTTTATTCTTTTTTATTTACATTTTCACTCAATATATTTTCACGTTATTTAAAATTTGCATAGAGAACCCATTTTCTAAGTGCAATAATACCCTCCAGGGTGGGCAGTATATGCTATACCTGCCCTTCCAGGGGCTTTAAGGCCCTCTGCCTGTGGCATTGGGCCTTATTATGCCCCTGGGCAGGTGGGTATAGCCCAATACTGCTCACCCTGTTGGGTGTTATTACTTGTTTAGATAAGGTGCAGGTATATAGGTACTGGGTGGTATCACCTCCTTCTGTCTGCTTGAGAAGTCTCTACCTATGCATCCCAGCATTCTACTAGCTTTTCTATATGCCTTGTTTTATATATACATATATCCTGGGTCATGCATGAAAAGGGGCCTTTGGCTCATTGTGTCCACTCCATGAACAAATATGAAATAATTAAATATATTGTGCTTAAGTCTTGAAGCCATTGCTAATTATCACTCTTAGAGCCTTCTCCTCCGAAGTCTGCTCCAGTCATACTCCCATCCAGTTCTCAGTCCTTGGATTTCCCTTCCCCAAGTGCATAACCTTGCACTCCCTGGTGTTCAATTTCAGTTGTCAGATCACACACTATCTTTCCAATTCCCCCAGGTCCTTTTTTAGTTCCCTTATACCTTCCTCACTATCCATCCTGCCACATATTTTGGTGTCATCCATAAACAGACACATCGTGCCGAATCCCTTCTCCAGTGTCACAGATAAACATACTGAAGAGTACCTAGCCCAGAACTGACTCCTGTGGGACCCTGCTCATACCCCCAACCACTGAGTAGGTACCAGTCAGTACAACCCTTTGGGTTCAACCCCATAACCAATTACCAACCCATCTAATTACTTTTTCCCCAGCACCTAAGTGACCCAGTTTCTTTTCAAGCTTTTTGTAGGGCATAGAGTCAGAGGTCTTACTGAAGTCCAGGTACAAGATGTCCAGAACTTGGCCCTTGTCCATCTCTTGTGACATGGCATTGAAGAAATCAACGAGGTTCAGCCAACAGGACCTCTCTTTCACAGAACTGAGGTGCTTGTTGTCCTGGAGTCCGTGGGGCACTTTAAGTGTCCCATAATAACCAATCTTATTTTTAACAATGTAAAAACAGGATTGGCCTGCAATCTTCTAATAGTGTGAAACTGCAGATTAGTAAAATTATGACCAGTTACAGGAATTTTTATTTTCATTTAGGACCAACCTCCTAAAGCAGGATGCCTAACATTCTGAGACAACATCAATTTGACCTGTAACACTTAGGTAAAATCAGAGCCTGGTTTTTGGGCATGGGCTTAAAGTGGGAGACTTGTTGTCCTGTCTCATCAGGCAATTTATTATAACTTAGAATTTCCAGAACTGCTTATTTATGGCACACAAGTAACATTAATTTATAGAATTATAGACACATAGACAATGAGGGTAGAAAAAAAATTCGGTCCAACCAGTCTACCTATAAACTATAACAAACCCAGAACCTAATGTCCATACAGGTTTCTAACCCACACTATCCATCCCCATGCTCTCCCCCTACCTCTACCACCCTGAGCAACCACTAAACTTGTCATTCTGTCACAACCGTGCTTGAAACCATGGACTGTTTTGGTGTCCACCACATCAGCTGTTAGATTGTTTCACAGCTCCACTAACCTTTCTGTAAAATAAAACTTTCTCACTTCCCTCTTGAACCTTCCCCCATCAGTTGGCTGGCAGTATAGCCTAGAGGTTAGAGTAAGGGGCTGTGAATGAGCTTGGTACATACAGCAGACCAGACCTTGGTTTGATTCTCACAACCTCCACTTGCATACTGTGTGACTCTGAGCAAGACACTTAACTTTCCTGTGCTCCCAGGTCGCTCCTGTAAAAAAGCTTTCAGCTTAGTGTGCTACTCCTGGTTAAACAACTAAAAAAACAAACAAAAAAAAAATTCACTTAACTGCCCAGGGCTCCCAGGTCACCTCTGAAAACAAACACTTGTGTCTAGTGGGCCTTACCTAGTTACCAAAGACTAAAATAAGTTTCTACTTGTGCCCCCATGTTCCTGATCCACAAGTTATGCTAAATAGTTACTCACAGTTTACTTTGTTCATTCCTTTCGGGATCATGAAGGTCTCTATCATGTCTCCCCTCTGGCTTCCAGTGAAATATGTTCAGTACCTTGAGTTGATCCTCATAAGATCTGCCCTGCTGGCCCTGAATTGTGTTTGCACTGTCTCCAGGCTGTCCTTATCTTTCCTTAGGTAAAGACTCCAGAACTGGGCACAGTACTCCAGGTGTCAGCAGAAGTCTATAGAGAGGTAGGAATACCTTGTTTCTTCTGCTGTCAATATCCCTTCCTATACACCCCATCATCCTGTTTGCCTTCCTGTATGTCTTGTCACACTGATTTGATTGTTTTAGGGAGTCACTGATGACGACCCCTAAGTCTCTTTCTTCAGAAGTCCTTCCCAGCTTTACCCAATCTAGTACTCTGTCCTGGGGTTCTCGCTCCCTATGCGCATCACCTTGCACGTCTTGGCATTAAATTTCAACTGCCAAACATTTGACCACCACTCTAGCCTTTGAAAGTCTGTCTGCATCTCCCTAACCCCTGCCTCACCGTCTACCCTGACAAAAAGCTTAGTGTCATCTGCAAAGAGACACATCTTGCCCTGAATTATTTCTCCTAAGTCACGGACTGGACCGAAGACTGATCCTTGTGGCATCCCACTGGTAACCTATTTCTTCGGATTGGACTTTGGTAACCACAACCCTCTGCTGTCTCCCTTTCAATCAGTTTCTCGCCCATGTAACCTGTGTCTTCTGTTTCATCAGTTCCACTAGCTTTTTCAACAGCCTTCTATGAGGTACTGAGACAAAACCCTTGCTGAAATCGAAGTAGAGTAAATCCAGGGCATTGCCCTTATCCACTACCCTTGTTACCCAAAGAATACTATCAGATTGGTCTGACAAGACCTCCCTGCCATGAACCCATGCTGTTTACTACCCTGGAGTCCACTGCTCTCCAGGTAGTTTTCGAGGTCCACTTTGACTAGTGCCTCCATTAGCTTACCTACAATAGAGGTAAGATTGACAGGTCCGTAGTTGGCTGGTTGTTCCTTGTCCCCATGATTAAGCATCTGGATTAGGTGCAAAACATCGGGAGACTAGTTCCCAGTCATGTTCACTGCTTGTACTTAATAATTTGTATACTTCATTTTGTGATCAGTGGATGACTTTTTTCTGGTAAGGCTGTACTCAGCCTGGTTTGTTGTTTTGGTTCCACTTTGGTTTACTATGTGCTGCAGCTGTATACAGAGCAGTCCCTGTTTGTTTTTTCTCCTTGCCCCCCTTATGGAGGGGGATGGTACCCGGTTAGAAGAACGCTACATTAATAGTGCCAGTCAAGAGAGTGCTAGTCCATATAGCATTATCACGGACAGCTAGCGGTGATGTACAGTGCTTGCTATATGCACTCGCCTGGTCACTGTCCATGGTGCTGCCAAAGGACAAGGGCAGCTGAATACCAGGGGCTGGCCAAGCTGCTCCCATTGTGTGGAGGACTGGGGCATGGAGTAGCTCGGACAGGAGGCAGTGGAGACCAAGGTTCTAATCCTGGTCTCCAACCATTTTAGCACAATCGGGACACTTACATTTTTTGCAAGGGGCCGTGGAAACAGTATTCCATGGCCCCACAAATTTTAACTTTCCCTGTGATCTACTCCCCCCCAGAGTGAGAATCCTTAAGTCCTGGTGGTATGGGGTGCTTATTCCCCCTTGTTGGGGGGTGCAAGGGGCAGAACCTCCGCAAAAATAAAAATGATGGCATTTTTGCTGTACTGTTGTTGCTGATGGCATTCTTGTTGGCTATGTTATGACCCAGTGCTGGGGGGGGGGGGAGACTACGTGCACTACCCAGCAGTCTTTTCTAACTATCCCTGTCTGAACTGCAAAACTGAATAGCCCTACTAGGGATTCAGTTAGTTCCACTGCCAAGTCCTGGAACATTCTGAGATTCATCTCATCTAGCCCTAGGGCCTTACCTATCTTTAGGGCTGCTAGTCCTTTCCAAACCATTTTCAGTAGTAAATATGTGCAGCTTCATCTCAGGGATCCCCCTTATAGTTACCCAAATACCACTCTCTGGCAGAGGCCCTCTGTTTTCCCTTGTGAATATATCACGGAAGTAGTCATTAGGAACAGCTGCTTTTGCCCATCCTCCTCAATTACCTTGCTTCCCTCTGTTAGCCAAAAAAAATCCTCCTCCCTTCTTTCTTTTTTCCTTAATATATTTAAAGAGCTGTGTTTCCCCTCCCTTGACCCTCTCCATAATACATAGCTCTGTGTCTGCCTTTGCTTCTCTGACTAACCTCTTGGTTTCCCTTATTCTCATTTGGTACTCGCGCCTCTCTTCCTTCCCTTGTTTTCCCTTGTACCTGGTAAAGGCCTCCTTTTTGGCACTTTCCTAACATTTCCAGAGAACCATATTGCACTCTTTTACTTGTTTCGTTTGATTACCATTCCCATGCAAGACTTTCCTGCTACAAGAATGATCCCTCAATTGCCTCCCCCATCTTTCCTTCACATCTGTGATGCTGTCCACTCTGACTAGTTTGCCACAGACTAGCTTCCTCATATGGCTGAAGTTTGTCCTTTTGAAATCAACCTTTGATGAGAGTTTACTTGTTCAAGGGCCAAGCTGAACCATAAAGAGTTATGGTCGCTGGACCGTAGTAACTCCCCTACCCCTCTTACTACTGACGGCAGCATGCCCTCCCTCCTCTTCCCTTCCTCAGCAATGATGGCTGCTGTGCTTTGCAGTTTGTCAACTGACCTCTGAGTGAACTCTGAGAAATACTCCACTTTCCTGCAAAATAGTGCTTCTTAGCATTAGTAAAGTTGTTATTAGTGTTAGGAGAAGTGAGCAGTTGTTTATTAGATAGGGTGCTTTAGTGAGGTAAGCAGTGTTAGTTAGGTTTTGTTGATTTTTAGAGGAAGGATCCAGTCATGGGTGCTCCATTAATGGACTTTAGGGATTTCTTAGCTGAAACAAGACAACATTAACACTTTGTGTGCTTTGTTTGTACGGACACTGAAATTGCATTTGTGGTTTATTTTTACGACTGTAAAAGCTGTTAATACATTTGTAGCCTTTTTTGTGGACTATAGAGAACAGCTGGGGACAATGGTGTTTTCATTCGCTTTTGTAGGTTCCCCTGTATTGGAGAGTGGAAAGGTGAGATAACTGGGAACTGGCTCCAGTAACATCAGGACTACACTGGAGGACTGTGTTTCTTTCAACATTTAGTGGAGTAGAAAAATGGGTCATTTGTGCTGTTGGCTTTGGAAGTTCAGCTTTAAATTCACTGAACCCTGAGTAGTAGGCGGTGTGGTCTGACATTCTTGAGACTTGGACTGTGAGGACTGGGGTCACCAGTTTGGCTTCCAAAAGTGCCAGCCATGATATACGCTTGTCTGTAGAATACTCCCTGACCATGGTTTGTGGCGTTAGGTCAAGGCAAGGTAGCAGTTTTACAGTTAGGGCTCTGTGGTAGCCATCTTGGTAGGCCTCAGTTCTAGTTGCCCAGTGCTGGTAGGCCATTGCAGGGGTGCTGTGGTAGAGCACCCTTAGATGTGGTGAGAGGGCATCCAAAAAACGTAAGACTTGCCCTTTGAAATGTAACCCCTACTTGGTGTGGTTAGAGCCTAAGGCATGGTACAATTCGTGCCCATAGTTAATTAGTGGAAGATAGGCAGCCGAGTAAGTAAAGGGTTAATCTTGTGCTACTCTTCGGGACCGGCTGCTGGGTGGGAGGTGGCCATGGGTGGGCAGGATATAAGTGTAGGCACGTAGGAGACAGTGGGAGATCAAGAGAGATCAGGAGAAGAGGAGGAGGAGGAGGAGGAGGGCTGGAGTGGCAGCAATTCCTACTCTAGACAGCCATAGAATTTCTAAGCCAAGGAGTGGAGAGAGAGTCTGTGGGAGGAAATGTCAGTGGCCGAAATTTCAGCCCCATGTGGGACCCAAAGATATGCCAACCCAGTGGGATTGGAGCAAGATTCCCTATTAAGACTGCTGCCAGAATGGGAGACGTGAAGCTCAGCCAAGTAGAGAGGCCTCAAGAAGAGTTTTGCTAGGAGCTTCCAGCTCTGAAGCCCCGTGGAGAGTGAGAGTAGATCAACCAGGCATGAAGCGCTGCTTGCTGCAGTTCGGGGACGTGTTGCTCATAAGTAGCGGGGACAGTCACCCAAGGGAAGCTACATGAAGCCAACATGGGAGTTGGAAGGGAGCTAGCAGCCACGATTTGAGAGGCCAGCCTGTCCAATGTGGAGAAGTAGCAGTGAGCCAGTCAAGACTGGACTTAGGATGGAGGTGGTGGCCTCGAGGAGAAAAGCCCACCTGTTATGTGGGAAGAGATGCCAGTGAGTAAATAGGAAAGAAGGGAAGTTGGGTCACATTAGCCCAAGGTGTATCTGGGGATTAAAACTGCCTGAATCTGGGGACATCTGATTCACATCCTGTGGGACATTTGTGAACTGTCTACTTGTGAACTGTTTGCAGTGTGAAATATAGGATCACAGTGGTCCAAGATATATGCTGCCTACCTCTTCCCAGTTATTTTCTTCTCCATGGAGTGTTCATTAATTTTGTGATTAAATGGGATCCCCTTTGCTTGTTCTATAAAGTTGTGATCTCCAGTTATTTCATCAAATGTTATTGTGGCTAATATTGATTGCCTTTTAGCCCAGCACCTGAAGAGCCTTGCACGTGTGACATTAAGACCTGTTAATGCAAGTAATTTCGGGTGTGGTATCTGCTATGGTCCCCCCTTCCCCATGGACTGTTACCATCATACCCCTAGACACCGGGGAGGGGTTGGGCTACAAGTGGGGGTTCATCCAGGATGTGTTTTGGGGTGCTTGGACAACATATGTGACTTTCTGTAGGCGCTGGGTAAGGAGGATTCTTGTGTGAGATTTTTGAACTGTTGTTTGAAACTGCACAATATGACGCTAGAGGGCCATGAAATTTGGCACTTTAGGATACAGTGTGGGTGCCTGGAAGTCTATAAAAAGGGACCCTCGTGTCTGGTCCATGTGAAGGATATGTAAATGGACTGGTACCAAAACCGATGATTGGACTGTCTAGACTGTTGGGGTAGAGAGATGTTTCCTCCATGCACGTGTTTCTGTTGTTGCAGGGCAGAACTGTTCAGGACTGAGGAGAGATAACAGTGTTTTGGGCAACCATGGCTTCTAATGCCTTTTGGTGAGTGATTAAACAAAGAATCAATTGTGCTTACGCAACTGGATGAGATGTATGCTTGTGTGACTTCGATACATTGTGGCTGTTTGCCTCTCTATCCGTGGGATCTACCACCCTGTAGGGGTACAACTCAAGGAACCCTAGAGGAGGGTTCCCTCCCATAGGTGCAGCGGGAATAATTCCCTTGGCTAAAGGTAGCTTAGGAAGAAGCCCACAGGAAAGAGACAAGAGCTGCTGGAGGTGGAGGGGTGGATGGTGGGGCAACAAAGAACGAATCCTGAAACAGTCCAGGAGGAGTGGCCTTTTAAGGCCTGATGGGGGAGTGACATTGTTGCTCCGCCCAATGAACCTCGGGCCCTTAGGTGGTTTTCATCTTTCCTCACTGGTCGAACTCAGAGTTGTCTCGGAAATATTTTCTTCCGAGTCCTTCTCTCTGCTTTGTGGGGTACCTCAGGGCTCGGTGCTGTCCCCCATGTTGTTTGCAGTGTATTTGCTGCCCCTCGGAGACACTGTAAGACAGTATGGGCTGAGGTTTCACTGCTATGCTGATGATACCCAGCTCTACCTGTCTTTGGCCCCCAACCAGGTGTGTACATTTTCAGTATTTAACAGCTGCCTGGTGGAAATCCAAGACTGGATGAGTTCCAGTGGGTTAAGGTTGAACGCGGGAAAGACTGAGATTTCGGTGGTGGACTCTGGTCGCAGGATAGAGGGGTCGGGCTCTGATTTGCCTTCTGGTTTATTTCTGGAGGGTGAGCAGATCCTTACCTCTGAATGGGTGCGTGACCTGTGAGTGATACTTGACGATGGCTTGACCCTTCGCTATCAGGTGTCTGCAGTTGTCAAGTTAGCTTTTTACCATCTTAGGAACATTGCCAGGATCAAACTCCTTTTTCCGTCCAGCGACCTGCCTATCTTGGTCCATGCCTTTGTGACCTCGCGCCTTGACTACTGTAACTCCCTATACCTAGGACTTTCTGGGGTTGATATCTGCCACTTGCAGCTATTGCAGAACATGGCTGCACGTTTACCAACTGGGGCTTCAAGGAGATCTCATATAACCCCAGTGCTGCGCGATCTGCACTGGCTGCTAGTTCAGTGGCGGATCACCTTTAAGGTAGGTTTGTTAACCTACAAGGCCCTACATGGACTGCGTCCGAACTACTTGAAAGAACTTCTGATTCCTTACACCCCTATACGACAACTCCGCTCGGCTGATGATGGGGTTACTGGAGATTCCGAGGGTTAGATTGAAGTCACCTGGGGCACAGGCTTTTATGTTTGTTGCCCCTTCCCTCTGGAATTCTCTGCCTCGTCAGCTATGGGAGTGCAGGACTGTGGAGAGTTTTAAGCGGGCAATGAAGACCTTCTTATGGGAAAAGCATTTCCTGATTTCCTTTGATTTTATGCTTATTTATTGTTTTAACTGAGTGTGTTTCTATTTATGAAGCACTTTGATATTCTGAAAGGCACTATGCTAAATAAAATTCTTTTTATTATTATAATTATTAAAGCCTTCCCTTTCAATTGTGCTTACACAACTGGATGAGATATATGCTCGTGTGACTTTGGTACACTGTGTCTGTTCACCTCTCTATCCATGGGATCTACCACGTATAACGTAAGGGAATCTAAAGAGGATTCCTCCATAGGTGCCTAAATATAATCTTGGCCAGCCATGAGAAGAAGCTCCAAAGTATGGCCCAACAGGTGTCGAGCATCGAAGAGGCAAGAAGTCGGAAGATATCTAGACCAGAAATGAATGTGACAGATATAGATAGGAAAGACAGGAGAAGAATGATACAAGGCAAGGACAATGAACAAAAGAAAGTCTGACAAGATGCAGAAGGCAGACTTCCTAAGGAGAGAGGGAACAGCTGGGGCTACCATCCGACTCCAACCAACAGCAGAACCTAACTATGGAATGTATGAAAGCACTAACCCTGACTAATGTTATGATCATTGGCATGGAGGAGAGGAAAAAAAACATTGAGGAGGAAACCTCTGGGGATCCAAGACCTAAGTTGCCTTCCCTCCAGGCTGAAGGACGTTTTGATTAGTGACGGCTCAGCTACTGTAATTTAGAGTTGAGATCGAGGGAGGAGGAAAATATTTCAATTTAGAGGAAGCTCTCGCTCCGTCTTTCTATATGGACAGCTGTTGAGGGTTGTGAGCGATGTCTCTGCAACTAGATGCTCAAAAGCAAGAAAGGAGAGAGATGACTGCTGAGGCACTCAGCTGGCCTATGCAAGTCTATGAAATAGATCAAAGGCAGCCATGATGGAGAATAACATAGAGAGTGCTTCTGAATCTGCTCGAGCATCCAAAGGGGCTCTGATGATGACAGCCCTGCCCCTTGCAGTTGGAAGTCGTAAATTCTACATCCAGCAGTGTCACTGAGATGAGGGATGACTGAAGGTCCACCTGGAGTGAAGGAATTCTCACTATGGGCCAGGGGGAAGGACCCCACTCTGAGCTTTGCAAGCTCTAGATGCGAACTTAGTGGGTGCAGAGCGAGACCGTTGGTACAGGCTAGGCCCGAGCCAAGGGGCAATGGATATGGAGGGGGCAAGTCTCCTAATGGAGAACATTTCATGAGGCAACATAAGACCCAATTACAGGTATGCTCATTAATTAATGAATGAGTAGACCGAGGTCTGACTGAGCTAAGGAGAACCAGACTCATGTCATGAGGAAGCTACCGTGATTGGTAACTATGGGAGTGCATGCCAACCAGGTCCATTGAGAGCCAAATTAGGAATGGATAGAACTGCAGGAAGGTAGGAGCAAAAGCAGCTGGGCAAAGCTGGCAGCTGACAGTGAAGTAGGTAGTATGAGGATGACATCTGAATAGGTTTGACTAGAATGGGGGAAATGGTGAGAGGAGGAGACAAGTAGGTAGGGCAATATGCAGGAGGGAATATTAGGCGATATGGATGAGTAGGATATGGTGGGATAGTGTGACAGCAGGATAGGGAAGCCCCCAAAAGAAAGCCAAGGTCAGAGAAGGAGAGGAAGCAGAGGGATCCCCTCAGGCACCTCCCAGCACAAATGCAAACCCTAACGCAAGAATAGAAGTGCAGGGGAGCTGCAAACAGAAAATAAAATTGAGGAGAATTAACTGAGCACCTCTATGCATGTGGAAAGACTAGTGGTAGGCTGGTAGAGTTGAAGAAAAGAAAAAATGGAAGTCAGCAGTGAAAGCCAAAGGGGTGAAGTACCACGTAGCCTTCACTACATGGAGGCAACAACTATGGGTAACCCTACCCAAGAACTGCATTTCTAGAGGTGAAGCTAGAGGGTCACCCCGGTGGTGCAGAGGAGATGGAGGCACCAGGACAGCGATGCAGGCCTCCAGGGGAGCAGGGCTTGCAGAGGCCAAGGCAGCAGCAGGAGGTTTGAAATTGAGTCGCCAAGCCCAAAACACAGCAGGTCCCAACAGTGGATCCAGTACAATGAAGATGCGGGTCCAGGAAGCCATCAAGAAGGTTCCCAGCTAAGCCGGCCTGGTGGTGCTGAGGATTGAGGTGCTGGATGCCACACCTCACGCTACGCCAGTGACCCGGGTTCGGGACCGATCTCGGGTTGTCTGGGGTTGACAGGGGCTGGAGAGGATTGAGCATCCTTAGGACTGCTCTCCTGTCCTGGGCACGGGTGGTACAGTCTTCCACAGCTTGGAGACCACAAAATTGGGGTATGGGGGCTGCAGTGGATGTCCTGTGGGCATGCTCTGGATGTCACTGTGCATCTGAGTACCTGGGAACTGAGGAAATGAGAAAATCCCTGACACCCGGGTAGGCGAAGGCCTGCCCTACCTGACCCACCCATGCTCAACGTTGGGCCTGCCCTGTCCAAACTCTGGCTCCCCCATTCCTTCTGGCAGCCACTTGGCACTTAGATAGAGCATTAGAGGAGTTGGCCGCCCTTACCGGGGGGGCTCAGAGCCGGGTAGTCAGTCAGCTGGAAGAGGAACCAGGTCGGAGGTAAGGTCGGCAAGAGGGTCTCAGACAGAGTGGGACAATGGGTCAGGACTGGGGGCAGAGCTGGAGACAGACCTATGGGACCAGTGAAAGGAGTAAAGAAAGTGTACAAAAAAAAAAGAAGGTTTCCAGCCAGGTGGAAGAGAAATGCAGTGGAGTGAACGAGCTAAGAAGCGGGAGGAATGAGATGGAATGGTGCAGGAGGAAGGAGGAGGTCGGGGCTATGGCAATTTGTGAAATGGTGCAACAGCAATGTGGATGAAGGAACGGCAAGGAGGAGCAGCACCATGGAGGTATCAAAGGCAAATGAATGTCACGGTAGAAAATATGAGGAGCAGGAAAAGGGCTCCAAATGGAAACAGAGGGACTAGAGAAAGAAAAACTGATGAAGTGGAGCGCAGGATGCCGGGAGCCCCAAAGTGCTGCATCAGTCAGGCGCTACTGGAGCATGCTCAGTGTGGAAGCTCAATTGCAGAGCTAAATGGGCAGAGCTGAGGAGCGAGAATAGCCTCCCAGAGAGTACAGAGAATGCCAAAACTGGCAGCACAGGTAATCGGGTGCGAGGAACAGGATGGGAGCAAGAGGCGCTAAAAGAGAAAGGAGGGGGGAATGAGGAGATGGGCAGGGAGGAAGGAGAATGCAGGGAGATGGATGGCGCTCCATATACAACATGATAATGAGGGACGCACAAGCGAAGAGTGAAAACAAGGCAGGCGCGGGGTGAGGGGACGGTGATGGAGAGAGGACTGCAGAGCTAGCGGCTATGGGAAGAAGCAAGCAGCAGGAGAAATGAAGTGAGCCCATGGCCGGAGGTGCGGCAAAACAAGAAAATAAAATGGCAAAAGACACAGAGAAGAGAGAGAGGAGGAGCAGCGCCTCCGGCTGCAACAAAGAATGAATCCTGGAACAGTCCAGGAGGAGTGGCCTTTTAAGGCCTGATGGGGGAGTGATGTTGCTCTGCTTAAAGCCTTCCCAAAAATGACTCAGGCACCAGCAGCATTGGACATTCCTGTGCCAACACAAATGTTTCGTTGGATGTGTGAGATGGTGGCTAAGTCTTCTATGGGCAGTGAGTGTGCTTTGTGCCAGAACAAAGACTGTGAAGTTGTCTGTTTTCAATGCTATGGTGACTGTTCCGGGGTCACGGGTATCAGTTCCCATTGCCAATCCACCATTGGGCCAGCATGTTTATCACCTCTCTGGAGTCTGAGGGATGGGAGGATTTTGCGATGGTTGCAAGCCAAAAAAGAGGAAGCAAGAGACACCACTTTGAGTACCCTGCCGGAGAGACTTTCAGTACCTGCTAAGTTGAGTAACCCGCCTACCAAGCCACCGGAGGCAGCACTGCTTATTACCACAAAGGACTTTGTTACTACCTTGAAAATTGCTGATGAGGAGCAGCCTGGGACATCGGAGGTAGCTGAGGTCCAGCCACCCAAACTGCAAGAGCCATCTATAAAGTCTGACCCAGACCCACTGCTAGAGATCCAGACAGAACACACCATGCAGAGACCCCCCAGTGAGAAAGGGGGAAAAGAGCAACCAGAGCAGAGCAGCCTTGTGGTAGTGGATGCTTGGGAGGAAGACATGGATGCTGATCTCCCAGAGAACTATGCCTCAGTGGGTTTGCCCACTAAGAAATCACCCCATTCCCCACCATCCAGTGTTCCTTTGTCAGATCCCATGGTGACCCTTTGTCAACTACGGGAACAGGAGCGCCACAAGAAAGAATATTAAGAAGGGACATGGCTACCAGAGGGGCAGGCACCCAGGACCACCATAAAGAGTATGCCAGAGTGGTCACAGGCTTAACAAATTGTATGGCATCATGTCTGAGAGGAGTACCCAGATTATGAGTATCCTTACCTTCCAGAGTGGATATGGGATGAAATAGAGGGAAAGAGAAGGGACTGGGTGTTTCATGCCATTTTGGGCAAATTGCATTGGAAGCATGGACTTGACAGTTTCAGCAGCACCAGTGTTGCAAGAGCAGGTCTGTTCAAAGAGTGTACATGTGGGCCTGACCATCCCCAAGAACTGTACTGCTCTACAGGACATTAATGGAGGGTGTAGATGCATGCCAGACGTGGACTGACCTTTGGCTATCCCTGCACAAACCAGATCCCCTGTTTTACTTTGCCAGGTGTGAATAGTAAATGGACTGGAGCCCCGCCATCCCACCAGAGTTTGGTAGTGAGTATTCATGGACTCATATTGAGACTTATTGCAACAATTGTTTATTGTTTCAATTTTCAGAATGTTATTACCTTTGGGGTGATGGGGAATGAGTTGTGAAAGTGTCTGCATGATACCACTGTGTTGCATGCCATGTGATATCTTGTTTTCCATATCACATAGTTGTAAAAAGTGTCCCCATTCTGAGCCCCATCGGGCTATAGTGTTACTCTGTTTCAAGCAGTATCCACGTACTGTTACAGTAGTGGGAGGGCCATTGCGCTGCAGGGTGAGCATGGAATTAGTTTGGCTAATGGGTTGAGTAGCAGGAGTTTGGCTGCTATACTAGGCAGGTAGTTAGGTTGAGCAGTATTACGCAGTAGTGTTACAGGACAGATTAGGCTTGGGATACTGCCCTATGGGTTCCTTAGCAAAATGCCTTGAGGGTCCAGGTGGGTGGGTGGCCAAGCGGGAGGTTGAGAGGGTTAGTGAGTTGAGCTCCAAGGGGCCCCAGTTTTTGATTTTTCCCTGGTAGGAGGATAGACCACCACACGGTGGTGCAGCCTGTAGCTCCTCAGGTTTTTGGTGGCAGGGAAGTGCACATACCCTTTGACTGGGGGCTTGGTGGAGTGGCTGTTTGAGCCTTAGGTGATCACCAAGGACAGGGAGTGTTTAAAGTGGGTGAGCCTAAAGCAATACAGTCTGTGCCCATAGGTAATTAGTGGGAAATAGGCAGCCCGTTAAGTGAAGGGTTAACCTGGTGCTGCTCTTTGAGACCTGCTGCTGGGTAGGAGGTCACCATGGGCAAACAGGATATAAACATTGGCATGTAGGAGATGGGGGAGATTGAGAGAGATTGGGAGAGGAAGAGGGCTGGAGTGGGGGTGATGTCCCACTCTGGACATCTATAGAATTTCTAGGCCAAGGTGTGGAGAGAGAGAGAGCCTGTGGGAGAATGTGGCAGTGGCCGAAGTATCAAGCCCCATGTGGGATCCCAAGATTTTCCACCCTGGTGGGATTGGAGCAAGATGCCCTGTTGGGACTGCCACCTGAATGTGAGGCGCGAGGATGAGCCAAGTAGAGAGGCCTCAAGAAGGGTTTCACTGGGATCTTCCAGCTCTGAAGCCCCATGGAGAATGAAAGTAGATCAAGCAGGGATGAAGCATTGCTTGCCATAGTTTGGGATGTGTTGTCCATAAATGGTAGGGACGGTCACCCATGGGAAGCTACACGAAGCAAACATGGGAGTTGGAAGGGAGCTAGCAGCCCTGATTTGAGAAACCAGCCTGTTCCATGTGGAGAAACTGCAGGGAGCCAGTCGAGATAGGACTTAGAATGGAGGTGATGGCCCAGAGGTGACAGGCCTGCCTGTTCCGTGGGAAGAGATGCCAGTGAGTAAATAGAAAAGAGGAGAAGTGGGGTCATATCGGCCCAAGGCATATCTGGGGAATAAAGCTGCCTGAATTTGGGGATGTCTGATTCACACCCCATGGGAAATTTGTGAACTGTCTGCTCATCTGAACTGTCTGCAGTGTGAAATATGGAGTCATAGTGGTCCAAGATATGTGCTGCCTACCTCAACTCAGTTATTTTCTACTCCATGGAGTGTTCAATAATTTTGTGATTAAATGTGATCTCCTTGGCTTGTTCTATAAAGTTGTGGTCTCCAGTTATTTCATTAAATGTTACTGTGGCTAATGTTGATTGCCTTTCAACCCAGCACCCGAAGAGGCTTGCACCCCGGTGTGACATTAAGACCTGTTAACGCAAGTCATTTTGGGAGTAGTATCTGCTGTGGTCCCTCCCTCTCCATGGACAGTTACCATCATATCCCTAGACACCGGGAAGGGGGTGGGCTACAAAAAACTCTTTTTTGGGACCATTTAATAGCAGCTGAGTGACAGTGAGCTGCTTCTGGTTTCAAAGTGTGGACTGTGGATATCTGTTGCAATATCTGTCTCAAGCTGCTTTTGAGGACTGTCCTTCCCCTCTCTCAGTGTGAGGGGGGATTTCTGCTTTAAGTTTAATTTATAGCCTGAAGAGCTTATTTGGGGCTTTAACTATAGATGTTTTTATAATTTACTGAGGAGCACCCTCTGCTGGTTATGTTACACTATTGTATTTTAAACTGTATGTACGAGTGTGTAGAGGGTAAACTGTTATGAGTGGTGTGTGAGTGGAGCAGATTTTAGGGGAAGGTAGAAGGTGGGATTTTTGTGGATGGCTTTAATTTGGTAGTTGGAGGTTGTTTAATTTAAGGTCAGGGGTTATTATTTGGGGTGTGTAAGCTTAGGTGATTATTTTATTTAATTTGGGTGGATTTTGGAGGTGCTACGAAGTGCTATGGTCATGAGGCTGCTATGTGCTCCTGCTCTTCAGAGCTGCTCCGCCAGTTCTGTCTTTTTAATCCCCCAGCTCTTCATGAGTCATTTTGACTCACTGTTGGAAGCTGGGTATTTTGAGAAGGCTGGGCAATAGAGGTATGCATGGTCCAGTGGTGGGGAGAGTAGGATTGAGAGTGTCAGGCCGTGTAGAGGCCCTGGGTTTAAGAGGGTCATGGAGCACGGTCCTCCCTGTCATGTCATGATGCCCATAGGGCTCCCTAGGAATTGGGGCTGATAGTAGAAGGGCTCTTCCCTTTGTGGTGTGCTGTGCAGTGTCAAATCCCTGAAGAAAAAGACTGTCATGGTGTCAGATTTCATCAAGGATTCCTCTGGGGATCTGAAATTTTTCACTGAGACCTGGCTTGGAGATGACTCTGGGCCAGTCCTGGAGGCAGCAGTCCTGACTGGGTACACCGCCCAAAGAGGGAGAGTAGGGGAGGTGGGTTGGCCATCTGTTTTAGAACCAACTTGAGACTAAAGGCA
Organism: Neoceratodus forsteri; assembly: GCA_016271365.2. Lineage (NCBI taxonomy): Eukaryota > Metazoa > Chordata > Ceratodontiformes > Ceratodontidae > Neoceratodus > Neoceratodus forsteri. The sequence goes on along the minus strand of CM028132.1, from coordinate 814,453,775 downwards.
TGCCCATTGCAAGAGAGAGGGTTGTTTGAATGTGTAGCTGTGAAAGGAGATGTGGGTGTGACTGTGAGGTGTGTGATTCTCCTTGTTTACCACCCTCAGGACAGGAACAGGCAGTTCTATGGGAATTTGCAGAGTTCATTGTTGACCTATCATTGAACTCCCCCAATTTAATTGTGCTGGGGGATTTCAGTGTATAAGTCGACGATGAATCCTTGCAGCTTGCTCAGCAGTTCCTCCAGTTGATGGATTCACTGGGCCTCACACAGGTTGTTTCTATTGCAACACATGAATATGGCCACACCTTGGACCTCATCTTCACTCTGGGGCTGAGCATCTTTGATGTCAGTGTGGATCCAGTGGGATGGCGAAGTCACCACTCTGTTGGTACTCTATGAGTCTGGAGTGAGTTCCATCCAGTTATTACGATGTCCTTGAGGTGATTGTGATGCTGCACCCCATCTCCTGTACAATAGATCCAGGGCCTACGCTGCTGTCGGTAGATTGTCGCGATTCCTTGGTTCCGACATTTGCTTCCATTATCCAGAGCTCCCTTTCAAAGGGTTGTTTCCCCTTGGTTCTTAAAAATGTCGTGGTGAAACCCCTTCTGAAGAAACCACCATTGGACCTGAATATGCTAATTACAGGCCTGTCTCAGACCTTCCTTTTTTAGAGAACGTTATCAAAAAGGTGCTGGCGATACAGCTGGAGGCTCATCTTGACAGGTATGACATCTGTGAGTCATTTCAGTTAGGTTCCAAGTCTTACCACGGTACAGAAACCATGCTTGTCAAGGTTTTTGATGACCTGCGCCTGGTGAGGGACAGGGGAGAACGTTTTGTCCTCATTTTCCTGGACCTGTCCTCAGCATTTTGACACTGTTGACAGTAGGGTTTTAATAGGGCACCTTGGAGAATATGGGGGACTTGCTGGGATAACTTTGAGTGGTTTAAGTTTTTCCTGACTGGAAGATCACAGCACTACTCATCGCAGCTGGCTATGGTCTGCTGTATGGCTGCTCAGGGTTGGATTTTGTCCCCTATGTTATTTGCAGCATATATGCTGCCATTAGGATGGATCATCAGATGATATGGCGTGAGTTTTCACAGCTATGGAGATGTTACTCATCTGTACCTGTCATTTACATCAGATGGGTGGGAGGGCGATAGCAGATTGCTGTGCCAGAGGCATGCCTTAATGAGATTTCTAACTGGATGACCTCCAGCTGGCTGAGTCTCAGTCCAACCAAAACAGAGTTGTTTCAGGTGGGACAAGATCCTGGAGTGTTAGCTGGAAGTTTGGGTGTGGTCAGTTTACCATCTCTGAATGGCAACTTCTGACAGTTGGGTAAATAATCTGGGAGTCATAGTGGATTCATGGCTGACACTAGAACATCAGCCATGTAAGCCATTTTCTGTAGTATATTTTTCCAGCCAAAGAATATCTCCTGGATTAAACCCCATCTTGGACATCTGGTGACCCTAGTGCATGCTTTTGTGACCTTGAGGCTGGATTACTCTAATGCTCTTTAGCTAGGACTATATGGAGGGTTGGTGTGTTGCCTTCAGCTAGTTCAGAATGCTGCAGACAGGTTGATATCTGAGGTGTCATATAGGGATTGCATCTCCTCTGTGTTGCAGCAGCTACACTGGCTTCTAATTAGGTGGTGCAACACCTTTAAGACTGCTTTGTTAACATACAAAGCCCAGCATGGATCAAGCTCTGCCTACCTGAAAGACCTCTTAGTCTGGTATATTCCCTGCTACTTGCTCCGTTCCACTGAGGAATTATTGTTGGTCATCCCAAGGTCTCCCCTTAAACAGTCAAGGGATTGATAACTACCAGTGGCATCCCTGATTATTTGGAACTCCATGCCTTTCTATCAAAGGAGTTCCCCATCGGTGGAGGTGTTTAAAAGGGAATTAAAAAGTTATTTAATTGACCAAGCTTTTGGAAATGATACTTGATTTTATTTCACAGTACATCTGTTTTCAGATCTACTGTTGTGTGTATTTAATTTATCATATATTATTTTTATGTGGGACTTATCATGTAATTATTTATTTTTGATGTATGTATTGGATGGGCCTTGTGGTCCTTATTTGCCATCAACTTCTACATTTCTATGTATTGCAGCTCCCTGATACTCTGGTATAGGGTGCTGTATGTATAAATAAAATTGCCTTGACTTGCCTACTCTCACTCCTCCTACCACATTCAAATCGGTGAGCATCACATGAAGAAAGGCAGCCTACTAGTGGGTTCCTTAACCAGCTGGACCAGCAGGCAGTCATGCAATGCATCTAACAGGGCCAGACTTCTGAGTTCCTGGCTGCTGGTAGATCCAATCAGCACCTGGCAGATTTAGATATCCCATCACCTTCTCCCCTTTCTGAGTTCCCCTTTCTATTTCTGTCCATATCTCCTTATCTCTCTCTCTTCCCCCTGTCCTGGAGGTCTATATATCACTCAAACCTGTAGTTTCTTATGTGAAGATGCTGTGAGTTGAACACACAGCCATTCATTTTCCCCATTGCCTACCCTGATGTTTCCATCCTCTGCTGCTGTTAAGCCTTCCCTGACATATAGAGCTACATTATGTCTCCTTCTACACCTTTTTCCCTCTCCCATCTAAACATGGTGTAGCCTGTTTTTCTCTGTGACCCAAGTTTCTGTGAAGGTTACTAGATCCATCTCAGTGTCCACCACCATTGCCTAGAGCACAATTTTATTTCCCAGACTCCTGGCATTAAATCAGTCCCCTTTCCATCTTCCTCCTAATCCTCCTTTACATTTTCCTATTCCTTCTCTCTTGGTACTCCCTAGTCTCCTTAATTTTTTATTTTTATGCTGAATATAGGCTTTGTCAGCCCTCCCTCACTGTCCTCTTCCACTAACCTAATCTGAACTTCAACCTTACTGTTACCTACCTTGCTGCTACTAATACCCTGTTCAGGGGGAGCTCTAGCTAGGCTCCCACCTGCTCTCCCTGGCTCCCCTAGTCCCTGTCTCTCCCATAGTCAGTTTAACTGTCTGATGTAGGCATCAAACATTTGCCCCGAAGCACTGGTCTTTCTCTTGTCAGTCAAAAGACATAACCCTTGAACAGTCTCCTGGTCAGAAGCCCCCCCGTCTCCCACAAAGTGGCATCCCCTCTTCCTGACATCTTCCCTTCAACCGCTCATTAAACTACTCAGTGTCTTCCTTCCTTCCTTACTCTGTTGTTCCCATTTCCCCTATTCCACACATGGAGGATCTCAGAAAAGGCCAGGGAAGCTGAGTGCACCTTCACTCTGTCCCACGGCCTCCTAAAGTTCTGCTTCACTATCTCCACAAGCTGGTTCACCAGGTCATTAGTACCCACGCAATAAGCACTAGCCACCCCCCGTCCTCCATTCTCCTGGCCTATCTATATTCTTTAAGACTGACGCACCAGGAAGGCATATGACCATTTCACTCCCGCTTTTCACCACCCCCTCCACTTCCCTAATCATTGAGCCCCCAATCACTAAGACTCTCCTTGTTGACTTCCTCCTGCTTACCCCCCAGGTGCCATCAAGTTGTCCTGCCCATTTCCACTGACTGACTCAGAGTCATGTAGCCCACGATTTGCACATTACATGAGTCATTTTGTCTAGTATTTGAATTGTACCATATATATAATATATACTGTGGATTAACAAATTAGCTTTTCCTTCCTTTGTGTAAGGTTGTGATGTCTGTCTCCAGTTGTGTTATATATCTTATTACTATATACTGTTTTTGTATTTAAATGATTTATGTGTTAATTAATGTTCATGAAACCTTAATATTTTGTACTAAGGACCTCGCTGAAAATTAGCTTGGCTCAGATGAGTTTCCTATTTATTTTTATAATGAATAAAAATGTTACTACAAGTATCACTGCTTTCTTCTGAAAAAATATTTCCCTCCTGTACCTTAATTACCCCTGTGAGGAATTTAAAAGCCTCTATCATATCTCCCCTCTCCCTCCTCTGTTTCAGGGTGTACATGTTGAGGTCCTTTAGTCTCTCCTCATAGAGCTTTTGATGCAGACCCTGCTCCATTTTAGTTGCCTTCATCTGGACTGCCTCCACTCTGTTTATGTCCTTCCAGAAATGTGGTCTCCAGAACTGGACACAATACTCTAGGTGGGGTCCTACCAACGATATATACAGAGGCAACACCACCTCCCTCTTTCTGCTGGTGATACCCCTCCCTATGCAACCCAACATCTTACTTGCTCCCTCTACTGCCTTGCTGCACTGCCTGTTCACCTTTAGGTCATCCAATATGATTACCCTCAGGTCTCTTTCCTGCTTGGTGGTCATCAATACCACTCCACCCATTTTGTACTCTACCCCTGGATTTCTGTGCCCTAAGTGCATTTTTTGCATTGAAACCCAGCTGCCATACTCTTGACCACTCTAGTTTTCTCAGGTCTCTGCCCATCCTTTCCACCCCCAGAGTGTCCACCCTATTGCAGATTTTGATGTCATCTGCAAAGAGGCAGAACTTCCCTTTCAGCTTCTCTGCAATGTCACTTATAAAGGCATTAAAGAAGACAGGTCTCGGCACTGATTCCTGAGGCACCCCACCAGTCACCCTCCCTTTTTGGAGTGAACTCCATTTACCACCAAGACATTTTACTCCTACTGCTATCTAACTAGGAAAGGCACTGTTCTGTATAGAAAATAATATGTGTTTTTTACAGAAAAGGTTTCTAATTGTTACTGGCATTTCTTCAAAGTGGTAGTGATGTGTGATTGCTGTTATGCAGTACATTAATGTGAGAACACTTGTTCTGTGGTAAAGTGAAAGATTAGGCAAGCTGCTACTGTAGAGAATTGTCCTTCCCCTCCACATCTGTGTATACCTCCTCATACATGCAGATACATCTGCCAACTCTCCAGGACTCTAGGATGCCACTGCAGGGAATAAAATTCTTGTATTATTCACAGTTCTGGGGTCAGGTCTCGCCCAGAATCTTTTTCACTGCCACCTGCTGCAACCACTCCTTGACCACTAAACAGACGGATCTGGGCCTTTCTGGATAATGGTATCCCCTAACTGGATTCCACAAGCTCTTGAATAATGCCCTTGGCCTGGCACAGTTTCATGAGGTGCCTGTCTCCAGCAGTCACCTGCTCTTGCCAGATCCTATTGTCTTACTCCAGTCACTTTCTGTTCTTTTCAGCCCGAGCTACTTGTTTGGTTTGAAGATCCCTCTTAATGTTGCGAGGACCCTTCTGGCAAGGCCCTTTCTGGCACGACATTGGCCATGACAGTTGCTGTCTTATTAGTCTTGATAGCTGGAGGGGTGATACTATTAGTCGGAGAGAGGGCAAGCTCCTTGTTGGTTGTTTTTGCTACAGTTGACTCAGGAGCTTTGGCAGGTGGGGATGGGTTATCTCAGGAGGGTTGCTAGTGGTGGTACCTGGCATCTCCTCGGTGATGTGCATGGTCATCATGCTGGTGATGAGCACCTTCACAGTGTCCTTATCCACAGTGAAATACCAAGGTTCAGTGCTTGTTGCCCCTCACACCTAGGTAGTACGGAGGAGGCACACACAGCCACTGATTTGGGCCTCTAGAGCAGTTTAAAGTTACTGGGCCTTGTTCGTCTCCCAGGTCTCAAATCCACAGATGACTCAGTGGCAGATGATGATGCGTTATCCTCTTCCTCAGCTAGGAGGGATGGAGGAAGCCCCATTAGTAGATGTTGCACCAGTCTCATCAGCTGTTTCGAGCCAGGTGTTTGGGGGGGTGACAACATCAACTGCATAACCCATAGTTGGCAGTCTAGTGATTGGAGCACCAGCTTGGGAACTAGAAGATCACAAGTTCAAACCCTGAAAAATCAATCTACTCACTGTGTGTCACTTAACCTCCCAATACTCCAGTTTACTCAGTTATTGAAATGGGTAGATGCTGGACCCCGCTGGAAGTAAGAGCTGGTGCAATCGGCTACCCTGGCTTTTTCTGAGGTCATCCCTGTGTAGGATAGGGAGAATGGGAATGAAAGAGTGAGGAAGGAGGAGACTGGAGAGTTTAATGGGTGATTGAGAGGATGATGTCAGGAGGGGTACCACTTTATGGGGGAATAGGGGGACTTCTGGGACAGGAGACTCTTCAAGGGTGATGGTGTTTGTGACGTAGACAGCCAGTTCTAAAGTGTTGTATCATATTTTTTTAATATAAAATGTATTAATGACTATCTCTGCTGAAAAAAATAATGCTCTAGGAGTGACCTCAACCACCCCCCAGTTTTCAGCTGACAGATGCAAGCTAAGAGAAATGCTGACAACGTGTATCACACACACTCAGTTTTTAGAGGCAATGTGTTACATTGAAGACTTTAATCAAGGATCCTGTTTCTCTGAGTTAATTACAGACTTGTTTAAGTTAATTTTGTTAAGACAGAAATCATAAACAAGGTTTATGACGTTAGAAGGGGAAGCTAGGATGTTACATAGGGGTGTAAGGTTGTAAATGACCCTGTGAAGCCTGTGTGAGGGAAGGTACAGCATGAGATCAAAGAGGTATCATTTGAAATTGAGTTATGCTAAGGTTGCAGAATTAATACTTTGAAATTACATCCTGTGGTTGTATAGAAATATATATTTTTTAGATATTTTGACAGGGAGGAGCTAGATGACCTCATGCAAAAGAGGTGGGCAAAACCAGCTTTTAAAGATTATTCATTTTCACTACAGACACATTTTTATCTGACACTGACCAAGAAAACATCTGAGCACTGAAAACAGGTATTAAGAAAGCCAGACAAATCTAAATATTGTTGTAGGAATTGCACTGTTTTAAACATTGTTTTGTTTAAAGATATGTATGTCTTATGATATGAGTTCTGTATTGTATGTTTGACATATTATTATATATTTCAGTAAAAACTCTAATTTTAGAGTATACCTGGTCTGTCTTTAAATTGCTTTCTTTTGCTAAGAAATAGTTATGGTTATAGCAGACAGCAGACATAAGCTTGTATGGTGGTACCACACTGGAAAGAGAAGCGTTTTAAATCTGAGGTCTTTATTAAAGTTTTAAGGGTTTATCTCTGAATACCTTTTTAGGTGCCCGTAGGCAAAGATATCTGGCCCCCTTGAAGACAGATATATCTGAGCCTGTGCATTGGGTATGCTAGCAAGAAGTTAACAGTTTGAATTTCTCCAGAACTTGAGACCAAAGGTTGATCCAAACTCACAAAAACAGACAAGAGGGTTACCTTGTCTGTTACACTGTTCACAAGACTACGCCCAGAGGTTGGCACTTTTGGAGTAGAGGGTCTGACCTGCAGAGTGGGTTTGTGACAGAGTTCACTTACAAAAGAGGGGACCAGTGCACTAGGGCAACAGTTTGATGTGTGCATTGGTGGACAGTTAAACTGACTGTGGAGCAGGCTGATGCTATAGAAACCACTGAAAAGGGAGAGAAAGTGGGGCATCTAGCTTGGGCTCCCCTGAAATGTGGGCTAAAAACCTTGGGGAGGGAAGCAGCAAGACATGAGTTAATAAGTGGGAAAAGATGTGGGGGGGGGCTCACTAAGCCTGCAAAAATGGGAAAAACAAGAAATTAAAAAGGTAGGGAAAAATGAAGGGAGAGGACCTGTAAAAAACACAAAAGGTGTTTGTGCACAAGATGGAAAGTAGTCTTCCTTAATGCCAGGAGCCTGGGGGACAAAACCAGTGAGCTCCAATTGATGGTAGCAGACATGGGGCTGGACCTTGTAGCTATTATTGGAATTTGGGCCACAGAAAATAACAACTGGGACCTGATGAGCCAAGGCTGCACCATATTTAGGCAAGATAGGGGGACGGTAAAGGAGGAGGGTAGCCCTCTATATCTGGGAATGCAAATGAGGCAGTGGAGGATGAATCCATCAGGGGAGGAAATGGAAACAGAATCACTGTGGGTTTCGCTCACAGCAGCATTGGGTAAGAAATTGTGTGTTGGGGTAGTCTTTGGACCATTGGGGCAGGGGGGCAAGAGCAATAGGAAACTCTGGGCAGAAATAGAGGAGGGTTGTAAAGGGGAGGTGGTAGAAGTGGGGATCTCAAGCAGATAAGGGCACCAGAAGGCAGGCAAAGCTAGATAAACTGCAAGACTTTATGGTGGTGCAGCTGGTCATGGAACCCACATGGCAGGCTGCCTGTCTCGGTGTGGTGCTCACAAGCTTAGAAACAGTAGTCAGAGTGTGAGTTGAGGAACCACTGGGGTCCTGCAACCATAACATCATATGGTTCTAGCTGTTTCTTGGTACAAGTAAGTCATTGTCAAAGGCTAAAATGATTGATTTCAGAAGTACAGACTTGCTGCAGAAGTGGGAAGTGTGCTTTTAGGAGTTCTTAGTGCAGTTTCTAAATCTTACCTGTACTGTAGTTGTTTTCAGTGTATGCTATGGGCATTTCCACTCATTTTCCTGCTGTTTGCATTGTGCTAGAGGGCTGAGAGGTACTCCCCATGACTCCTGATAGTTGCGCAGTAGGGCCTGGGCTTCCCAACAGAGCACTGTAAGCTGATTCCTTTCCTGTGTCTCCCAACTACCAAGTCCTGCAGGAACCCCCACACTTGCTTTTGGAGCATACCCACAAAGAGGACTGTACTGGGCCAGCAAAGAGGTAATAACAGGAGCTTCTACCAGCACTGGACTCCCTGGAAGGTGTTTACCCATTGACACTTCGCATCGACTACCTACCAACCCAAGCCACCCAAGGTTGTCCATTATTTTATACGTCACCAAGGTCACTTGACATGATCACGTGATCTCACCACAATTTTGTCAATCAGTTCACTTTCCCATCTGCAAGTTATACCAACTGACCACTAGGTGTCACTGTTGTACCTCTTCCTTTCCTCAATTTCCCTGCCTCTTAACCCCTTCTGTACTGTCTTTTCCTCTCATTTTGTGCTAGCCCTGTGCTTATTCCAGACGCCTCTGCAACTGGTTTTGAACCTTGTGCCTTCAGCACCTAAAGTGAACACCTTTCCCCTGCTCCATAGTGTCTGCCCTATCCTACTGCCATCCTAACTAACCTATAATGGCTACGCACGCACCCTCCTCTATGAGCTGACTATTTTGGCTTCTTTTCCTACTATGCATCCTCCAAACCGCATTTACACCCCTTCCTGTTTTTCAGCCTAGCTTGTCTTTAAAAGCTAATACAGCTGATCACATCTTTGTTGCCTTTGGTAGTATCAGCCACCAACCTGAAGCATCCCTATTAATGCCTGCTGTCTCCTAGTCCCCTCCCCCCTCCTCATTTCTCTCCCTCCCTATCCTCACAAATATTTCTGCACACAACTGAACAGCCAGTCATGCACACAGATCCACCAAACTCATCAGACTATCACTTTTCTGGCAAGCCCTCTTACTGCTCCTTTTTCTATCAGGGAATGTGCACCCTAATCCTGTCCCCCGTCATCCCATCCCCCCAGTAAGGGCCTAAATGGTCTAGTTATTGTCTCCACGAATATCTGGAGTTTACTAAACAAAATTACTCCCCTACAGGCCTGGATAACTCTTCACTCCCCTGATATCCTAACCCTGACTGAAACCTGGTTATCACCTGGCACCTCCGATGCCACAGCACCTATAGATGGATACTCTATCTTCAGAACTGATAGACTAGGTAAAAAAGGTGGTGGCTGTGCCATTTACACTAGGAACCCACTGCAGGCTCTCCCTCTCTTGCTCACACACCCCACTCATTGTGTCCAGGCTCTTGCTGTAAAATTAATGCTTGGTAACCATAAAAAAAGCATAAATCTCGTGGTCTCCTACAGCCCCCTCAAGACCAGAAACCAACATTTGATGAGATCCTGTCTACCTTTGCAACCCTACCAACCAACCTGGAAACCATCATAACCGGGAGACTTTAATATAGACTGGCTTGCTACATCTGCAGGGTCCTTTAAGGATTCGGCTGCTGCCCTAGACCTTGTCCAGATGGTCCAATCACTCACTCAACTAAACTACAAAACAGGCTCATCTACCCTATTAGACCTTATTTTCACCAATCGGCCAAAGCACATCTCCCAGGTCTCTGTCCTCTCTGACTCCCTTAGTGACCACTCCCTGGTTACTTGTCTGTGGTCAAATAAGTCCCTCACCTCTCCCCCCACTCCCACCTATCTTATATGACTTATGAAAGGCTCTCTCCCTAAACTAAAAGCCTTTCTTCTGTCCTGTGACTGGTCACCCATTTTCTATGCTACAGATGTGGATTCCACCCATACCCACTTTATCAACACTTTCAGCCACGCCTGTGACATTTTCGCCCCTATAAAAAAGCAATGCATCAAAACCAGATACAATCTTGGGTCTCCCCAGAACTACTTGATTTGCTACACCATCGTGATAACCTATGGGAGAGAGCCCTTGACTTCAGGCTCCCCCGGGACAGGCAACTTCACCATGAAGCCAGGAACAAATGCACCTGGGCTATCCACCAAGCCAAAGCAAACCACTATCGCCAGGCTCTCTCAGCTACCTGGAGCACTGGTCGTGATTCCTGGCATAACATTAAGGAAATCACAGGAAAAGTTGTCCACCTTCCATCCTCCCAGCTCTATATCGATGATAAGCTAGTCCAGAACACACTAGACATTGTGAACACTCTTAATCATGCATTCTTGGATCTTAGCAGAGTGCTGCCCGCTAACTTCTTTGACACCTCCCCAACTAACATCCATCCCCCAGCCCCCCCAACTGACCTCCCCCTTTCTGACTCAAAATCATATCCCCCAACACTGCTCGAAGATATATCTCAAGCTTCATATCCAAATCCAGGCACAGTGGGGATACCCTCGACCTACAACTACTAAGACTGACACTGGAAGAAATTCTTTCCCCGCTTACTAAAATCTTTAATTTATCCCTATGTCTTGGGCAGTTCCCATCAGCTTGGATGTGTGCTGTCATCACACCTTTGCATAAGGGTGGAGACTGTACAACCCCAAATAACTATCACCCCATTTCCATTTTGCCACCCCTCTCCAAGGCTCTGGAGAAGGTTATCACTGACCAGTTTACTGACTAGCTCACCAACCATAGCTGACTCTCCCTCATCCAACATGACTTCCACAGGGGACACAGCAGCACTATGGCACTACTTGAGTACACATCCTTCATTCATCAGGCCCTTGACAGTGGACGACTGGTAGGTTCTGTTTATATAGCTCTTACCAAAGCATTCGACACTGTCAACCACACCCTTTTACTCCACTCCCTCCCACCTCTGGGAATAACCCCTGAAGTAGTGTCCTGGTTTACCAGCTATCTCGCCAACCCTACCCAGCAAGTCAGAATTGGCCCCACCCTCTCGTTTCACAGTCCTGTCCTCTCTGGGGTCTTTAAGGATTTATACTTGGCCCCCTTCTTTTTAGTTTGTTCCTTAACTCCCTTCTCTTGTCCTGCCCTGGTAAAATGCTCCTCTATGCGGATGACGGCGTCATCTTCGATTGTCACTCCAACCCCATTACACTCCAAAATATGCCCCAAGCATGCTTCTGAACCATTGAATCCTGGTTCATCAACCACAAATGAATTCTGAATTGTAGTAAAACCAAATCCACGGTCTTTACCCACTGCCAAAACTGTCATCGTGACCTAGCCCTAAACATCTGTAACTCCGGGAACATCCCTATTGAGCAGGTACACTCTTTCAGGTACCTGGGTTTAACTCTTGATACCCACCTGTCCTACCATAACCACATTCAAAGACTATTGTCCACACTCAACACCAGGATAGGCTTGCTTTATTGACATAAACACTTCCTTTCTCCTGAAGCTCTCCATCTGGCTGTATCTTCATTTGTTCTCTCTCTCTAGTCAACTATGGTCTGGTGATCTATGGCTCAGCTGATCCAACCTCCCTCTTGCAGGTTAAGACCACCCTGGACAAGGCCTGCAGACTTGTCACGGGCCATGACAGGCTGACCCACACCTGTAACTTATACAAGTCTGCAGGATGGTTTAACCTAGATAATAGACTCAAATATTTTACATGTATCATGGCTAAGAAAATATCCCTCAGAGCCACCCTTCCAGGGCTTGACTCCCTGGTCACCGTCGCCACCCCCATCCGAACTTCTAGAAGCTGTACAAGGTCTACCCACTGTTCCTTACTGCAGAACCTCGCTTTGTCAAAGAGCGTTTATTTATAGGGCCCCTTTATGGCTCAATGAGCTCCCAACCCTCCCAACAACTATCACCCACCTTCCCACCAGTGGCCCTTTCAAATCGGCCCTAAAGAGCTACCTACCTGAACCCCCAGCCAGTAAATGTTCTGACCAATGGGGTGGATCCTGATATCTCTATTATATAGTTGTATTCTACTGATGCTGACTGCTTAGATAACTAGGGCCCATTTGGCCTGCTGCACCACTCTGTATAACTTGTATAACTAGGGCCCATTTGGCCCACTGTACCACTTTGTATGACTTTGTATATATCTGCACAATTTGTGATTATGCATCTTAACTATGGCCTGTCACTGGCCAGCTTGTAGATATATATATGCCTTGATGTACAACTGTGTATAATCTTCTACACCTATTCTTCATGTGTAACTTTCCCTACTCTGTACTGTTTAAACTGTTGTCCCTATGTATCACTGATGAGAAGCCTTTGTAAAAGAATCTTTGACTCAAAGGTTGTAATTGTATTCTGATTCTTCAAATAAATAAATAAACCAAATGAGGGAATTAATCCAGGACAGGTTAATTAGAGTGGACAGTATCAGAGGAATAATAATAATAATCCTTTATTTATAATGGGCCTTTCGAAAACCAAGGCACAGTACAGTTAAAACAATTACCACAGTTAAAACAGATCATCATCAAATTAAAATATACAGTACAAATCAACAGTCATTGCTACCATATGCTTCTTTCCAAAGGAATGCTTTTAGGGCATGTTTAAAACTCCCCACGGTCATGCACTCCCTAATCTGACGGGGTAGAGAATTCCAGAGGGAAGGGGCCACGAACATAAAAGCATGGGCCCCAGCAGATTTTAAAATCACCCTCAGAATCTCCAGCAACCCCTTGTCAGCCAAGCAGAGTGGTATACAGGGTGATAAGAAACCAAAAGCTCTTTCAGGTTGTCAGTGCCCAGTCTGTGTAGGGCTTTATATGTCAGCAACCTGACTTTGAAGGTGATCCGCCACTGAACCGGCAGCCAGTGCAGTTTCCGCAGCACTGGTGTGATATGGGAAGATCTAGGAATCCCCATCAACAACCAGGCTGCAGAATTCTGCACCAGCAGCAAGCGGCAGATATCAACCCCCGGGAGCCCAAAGTAAAGCAAGTTGCAGTAATTCAAATGTGAGGTCACAAAGGCAAGGATCAATGTAAGCAAGTCGCTGGACGAACAAGGTACTTGATCCTAGTGATGTTTCTCAGATGGTAAAAAGATGCCTTAATGACAGCCGACACCTGTATCTGAAGTGTCAGCCCCACCTCCAACATCATCCCTAGGTCTCGCACCTGTTCAGAGGCCCGAAGCTCAGCATCCCCAAGGAACAATCCTAAGGGGCAGCCCGCCCTGGGCCCCCCTATCTGGTGGCCCGGATCCAAAACCATCACCTCCATCTTCCCAGGGTTCAGCTTCAGCCAACTGGACTCCATCCAATCCTGGATTTCCTCGAGGCAGTTATTAAATACTGTGACTGCTACTTCCCAGTCGGGGGCAAAAGACAGGTAGAGCTGGGTATCATCAGCGTAACAATGAAACCTCATCCCATACCATCTTACAATGTCTCCGAGGGGAAGCATGTAAACTGCAAACAACATGGGGGACAATACTGAGCCCTGAGGGACCCCACAAGACAGAGAAATCAGGTCAGAGGAAAAAAAATCTGACACTACCCTCTGGGTTCTTCCAGTGAGGTAGGAGGTAAACCATCTGTGGACCAAGACAGAAAGTCCACAGATAAATCTCAGTTGCTCAAGCAGAACCCCATGTCAACAGTGTCAAAAGCTGATGACAGATCTAAAAAGTACCAAAATGGACCATTTTCTCTGGTCTCTCACCATCAGGAGATCACTGAGCACCCGAACCAGTGCAGTCTTGGTACTATGCCTCTTTCGAAAATCAGATTGGAGAGGTTTGTAGATGCTATGGATGGTCAAATGGTTCTCCAGTTGAGCAGCCACTACTTTCTCAATCACCTTCCCAACAAATGGGAGGTTCGAGGTAGGCCTGTAGTTTGCAAGAGAGTCTGGGTCCAGAGAAGCTTTCTTCAACAAAGGTGTCACCACTGCCTCTTTCAAGGAGCAGGGATATTCACCAGAGTCAAGGGAGCACCAGACTATCTGTGCCAGAACTGGGCCGATAGAATCACCACAACCCATAATCAGGGCTGTAGTAGGGCCTGGGTCTAAACTACAGCATGTAGGGCGCATCCCCTGGACAATCCGCATAACATCCACGGTTTCTGGAAGGTGGAAGGTACTCCAGGAAAATAGAGGGATAGTGACCAAGCCCTGATCCTCTGCAACTCGCATAGAATGCGTCAAGTAGATCTCCGACCTAATGTCAGCCACCTTATCAGCAAAGAACTGAGAAAGCTTATCACACTGTAATTGTGAAAAAGCTCTTCGGGAGCTGCAGACAGGCTGGGTTGCACAGCCTGTTCATAGTTCTGAAAAGCTGAGCTGGTTGATTCTGAGTGGCAGAAATTTCCCTGGACAGGAACTCTGCCTTCTTACGGGAGATTTCTGACTGATAGAACTGACAATGTTCTAACAATCTAAAATGGTCGGCATATAAGCCAGATTTCCACCAACAACATTCTAACCTGCGTCCTAGTCGCCGCAACCCCGTCATGGCTCCATCAAACCACAGAGCCCGAGGGTGAAGGGAGAGAGGACGCACAAGTACTGGTGCAATAGAATCCAGGGCTGATGTAATGGCATTGTTATATGCCAAGACCAAAGCCTCCAGATCATTGCAATGCACAGGAAATTGTGATAGGTCAAGCACCGCAGCTAGGCCATCGGAAGTAACATTCCGTAAAGTTCGGTACTTGACCATCTCCACAGGGGTTGGCCTACAAGGGGGGGTGGTGCCAAAATTGAACCTCAACATGTAGTGATCAGACCATCTGACTGGTTTCACCCCCACATCTGAGGCCTCGATCCCCAGGAGGAAAACCAGGGCAAGAGAAAGGCCACATTTATGAGAAGCGGTGGGGAATGGAGGGAAGGGGCCATTCTTGAGGCAACAAAATCATGCTTGAGAGCAGTTATCAAGAAAAACAGTTACAAGAGACCACTATGGTTATCACAAAAGTCAGCTAGGCAGTGAGGGCCAGAAAGAAGGCATTCATCAGGTACAAGGAGAAGAGAGGGATGACAAATGGTGGAGCACCAAGAAAAAAACTAAACAGGCAAGAGGGCAGTCAGGGATGCAAAAGTAGACAAAGAACTGCATAGTGCATGGGTGGGGGGAAGGGCAAGGGTGTTAAAAATAGTTTTCAGGCATATAAGGGAAAAAAGAAAGACAGCAGTGGGAATTGTTAGGCTAACAGAGGGAGGCAGGGTGATAGAGGACGAGCAGAAAGCAGCCATTCTGAGTGACTACTTCTGCTCAGTATTCACTAAAGTGGACACCTGCCTTTGTCACAGAGTGGCACAAAGGCCGTTGAAAGAGGATTCTGGAAATAAGGCAGCAGGTATTTACTAGTGAAAGGGTCAGAAAAGGGATAACAGTCCTAAAGATAGATAAAGCCCCAGGATGCATTTGAAGGTGCTCAGGGAACTGGCATTGGAAATAGTTGAACCCCTGGTTGGGCTATTCAAAAGCTCTGTTCAGACAGGAGTAGTTCCTAAAGACTGGAGAGTAGTGGACCTAGTTTCACTCCACAAGGGTGGGGACAAAGAGCTGCTGGGAAACTTCAGACCTGTCAGTCTTACCTCTGTTCTGTTGTGGGTGAATTGATGGAGACACTAGACAAAGAATTTCTAGTGAACTACCTGGAGAAAAATGGTCCCCAGGACAGTAAACAGAAGTTTGTTGCAGGGAGGTCTTGTTTGACCAATCTGATAGTATTTTTTGACTGGGTAACTAAGACAATGGATAAGGGTCATGCAGTGGATTTACTCTACTTTGACTTCAGTAAGGCAGTTGACTCAGTGCCTCAAAGAAGGTTGCTGAAGAAGCTAGAAGATCTGGGTATTGTGATGGACATAGATGCGTAGAAAGCTGGTTGCAAAGGAGACAGCAGAGGGTAGTGGTAAATGGAGTCAATTCCAAGGAGAGGGAGGTCACCAGTAGGGTGAGACAGGGATCAGTCCTGGGTTCAGTCCTTTTCAATATGTTCTTCAATGATATAGGAGAACGAACGCAGGGTAAAATGTGTCTCTTTGAAGATGACATTAAGTTCTGTGGTAGGGCAGACAGCAAGGAGGGGATAAGGGGCCTGCAAAGGTTGGAGAGGTAGTATAAGGTTTGGCAACTTAAATTCAATGCCAAAAAGTGCAAGGCAATGCATACAGGCAACAAACCCCCCAAAATGGTATATTGGATGGAAGGGGTTATACTGGGTAATACTTCTGGGGAAAGGGACTTGGGAGTCATCATAAGTGACTCTCTTAAACAATATAACCAGTGTAACAAGGTTACAGCAAGGCAAACAGGATGCAGGGGTGTATCTGGAAGGGTTTTGACAGCAGGAAGGAAGAGGTATTATTATTACTGCTACTCTATTGATAACGGGTGAGGCCATACCTAGAGTAATGTGCCAGTTCTGGAGTCCTTACCTAATGAAAGAAAAGGACAGGCTAGAGATGGTACAGCATAGGGCAACCAAAATGATTCAAGACCAGCAGGATAGATCCTATGAGAACTGGTTTTGAGCACTGAACATGTACAGTACTCACTCATGGCCAGATGAGTTAACTTCAAAGTATTTAAATGACAAAATCAAGTTTAACCTAGAGACCTTCAAGTTTCTGAAAGGAATGAACAAGGTGAACTGTGAAGAATTATTAAACATGAGTAGTGAATCTAGACCACAAAGACACAAATGAAAGCTGGTGGGGAGGTTAAGGAGAGACATGAGAAAATATTATTTTATAGTTGCAGCCACATATACCATCAGATATTTCAAAATATTTCACAAAATATATATTTTTCCCCCTTTCTTTTCATATAGGTTTCTACGCTCCCCGGAGCCTCATGGGTGGCTATGGCCCCTCCCTCAGAGGAGGTCATCTCTGCACCTGCGCATCCCCACCTGGACCAACCCCGGAAATCCCCCGTGGCTTACACCCCCCCCATAATGGGTCATGGGAGAGGAGCATTGACTTTCTCCCCTCCCCAGAGCATAATCCAGAAGTCGGGGCAGCTGCGGGGACATATCAGGCCATCATGGAGCCCACCAGCTCCCTTTTTCCATGTTTTTTCCTGACCCCCCTCCTCGCCGATGTAAGGACATTAGCTACGTGCCATCCTGGCCCATACTACCCTCCAGCCACTGCCAGAGGGCAGTCAACGAGTGGGATGCCAGAACCTCCCTCCATGAGAGAGGAGAGCAGTCCTTCAGATGCTCAATCCTCTCACACTTGCTGACCCCCAAGGTGTAACAACCAGCACCTCAACCTCCAACGCCACTCGGCTGGACTTCACAAAATATATCCAAAGAGAGTCTCCCTGGTGTTCCACTATGGTACCCGGTTACCAATGACTAAAATAAATAAATAAATAAAAGTACTGCAGACAGGCACAGCATTTCTCTAGAGATATCACAGAAATTTTAGGAAATATCTGCCTATGTCTTTGGCTGCAGTGGTACAGAGAAAGTGCTTGGGCAGTGGAACAGTCTGCCAGTGGAGGTGGTGGGTGCCAGAATCATTAATGGTTTCAAGCATTGTTGGGACCACGTTAAGGGCTTAGTAGTTACTTGGGGGTGTAGTAGTAAGAAAAAAAAAACATATTGACAAAAGGTCTTATTAGATAGATAGATAGATAGATAGATAGACAGACAGACATAAAGAGAGAGAGAGAGAGAGAGAGAGCTATAGATAGGATAGATAGACAGACAGGTCATTTATTTAAAAACGCCTTTCTGAAAACTCAGGCATTTTTCATATGCATAGCATAAATCAAATGTAAAAAGTAATAAACTAATAATATCACAAAATTGCAGTGTAGATCAATAAGAGAAAAATAAATAGTTTAATTTCCTGCAAAAGCTTGACTGAACAGCCAAGTCTTGAGCTTACTCTTAAAAATGGTGACAGGGGGGCAACATGAATGTCCACTGGTAAGCCATTCCATAGCAAAGGGACTGCTACAGAAAATGCTCTTTTTCTGGATGATTTAATATTGATTTTGGAATAGCCAGTAAAGCAGTGCCAGTGCAACATGACCCATGGATATATGGGTGGGTTGCAAGACACTCATTAAGGTATCGGAGTCTCAGTCCATTGAGGGTCTTAAAAGCAAGTAAGAAGGTATTTAACTCATTCAGGCCTAAAGACGTCTGTAGGCAGTGTCTGAAAGCTTAGCCACTCAGGACAATAACGCCTATAGATGTACTCAACTGACTTTCACTCAGGCCTAGAAACGTCTGAGGAAGTCAGCAGTTTTTACCTAACTATTAAACAAACCAAATTGCTTAGAATTGAATGCATAGCACCGTTAGAAAGGTTATTTTGCTCTGAACAATTTTGCTGCAGATACTTTGTGTCTATCATGTGTACTTTTAGGAGTTATTCATATTTGTTTAAGGTATGGTGTGCATGGCTAACATTTGTCTGTCAAGCCTCACCTAAGCACCTTGAATAAATCTGAAAAAAACAGTTGTTTGGTATTTCAGCTACTATAAAATAAAAACTAAATGGATTACAATTGATTGCATAGCACCATTAGAAAGGTTATTTTGTGCTGAATAATTTTGCCACTGATACTTTGTGTCTACCACCTATACTTTAGGAGTTATTTGCATTCGTTTAAGGGATGGTGTGCATTGCTGACATTTGTCTCTCATGCGTCACCTAAGCACCTTGAAAAAAATCAGAAAAAATCAGTTGTTTGGTATTTCAGCTAGTATAAAATAAAAACTAAACTGATTACAACTGATTGCATAGCACCATTGGAAAGGTAACGTTGTGCTGAACAACTCTGCCACTGATACTTTGTGTGTAGCACTTACGGTTCAAGAGGTATTCACATTTGTTTGTGGCATGCTGATTATGGCTTGATTTTGCTTAGAAAGGTCCAGGATGCAGTGCTAAGAGTATACAGGGCACATGTGGTGGAAGTCTCAAAGAGCTTTTGTGGTGTGAATGAGTTAAGTCTATCCATCATCTTTCAGAAAGCCAGTGCAGAGAGCACAGTGCTGGAGTGATATGTTCACTGCTCTTTACAGATGTAACATGTTTGGCTGCAAGATTCTGCACCAGCTGGAGACAGCAGATGTGACCTACTGGAAGGCCATGGTAGACTGCATTGCAGTAGTTAAGGCACAAGAGGATGAAGACATGCACTAGTGTTAGCAGATCATTCCTGGCAAGGTAGAGTTACAATCCTGCTATATTCTTTAAATGATAGAAGCCCCACCTGACCACATCCAACACCTGAGGCACAATAGTCAGCTCTTGGTCCAGAGTGACAACTGGACTGTGAGCAACCCACCTAGTCTGTAATTTATCTCCCCTAAAACTAAGATGATCCAGGCTCTTTAACATGGAAGATCTGAGATGATCTGACCCCACCAGCAGCAACTCAGTCTTTCTGGGATTTAGCTTCATCATGCTATAAGTCAGCCACCCACTGATCTCTGATAGAGCATTCTCTTTTACAGTCACTGTGGAGTCCTCCATGGGTTTAATGAAAGATAAAGCTGGGTATAATCGGCATAACAATGAAAACCCAAATTATAATTCCAGATCATATCTCCAAGCAGAAGCATTAACACTGCAAACAAAAGAGGAGATACAATGGAACCCTGAGAGATGCCACAGTCAGTTGCAGAGGAACAAAACTGCTATTTCCCCAAGATGATCAATGGATGACAATTGCTGAGAAAGGATCGGAGCCAGTCCCTGCTGTCCCTGCTGTCCCAATGAACCTCCTCATACATTCCACCCTCCTCATGCTCAACAATGTCAAAAGCAGATGACACATCCAATAGTACCAGGAAAGAAACCTCTCCATAGTCTCTTGCAGGGAACAGATAATTTAAAACCCTTACCAGCACCATCTTCATACTATGCCAAGAATGGAAACCAGACTGGAATGGTACATAGATAGAGGATTCCTCCAGGTGCTCCCTAGGTTGCGTCACCACCACTTCTTTGGTAGCTCCGCCTAAAAAGAGTAAGTAAGAAATAGATTTAAAACTCTTGCGGTATGTTAGGGTTTCAAAGGTACACTGAATGGACCATTGATCTTTTTCTGCTATCATTGTCTATGTTTCTGTTACAAGTAGATTGGCCAAACATTGGAATCCCACCAGTTATAGACTATAATTGGTGAGGTTCCAATGTTTGGTCAGTCTACTTGTACAAGAAAGATAGCCAATAACAGCAAAAAAATATCAATGGTCCATTCAGTCTACATTTAACACCCTAACTATAATTTATAGTTCTCACAGGTTGGGTTCCAGTTGTATGTGTCATACGGCACTATTCTCTTGCAAGCCATTTCTTGCAGCTTTTTATACTTGGCTTGCATCTCCTTCTCTGTAACCCACTCACATATACTGGCCAACTGCTGTTCCTTGTGATTCATTCTATTTGTCCTCCAATGTCTAGACATTAACTCTCTTGGTTATTAAATAAGTGAACTTACGTTACTCAGGTCACTCACTTTGGCTACTTCTCTCTCTGACTTTCAGTGCAATCTGTTTGTTTACCAGGCTGAACTATAGCACAGATGTCCGGTTCCTCCATATGGCTAGGAACCTCTCCACAAGCCCCCTCCCCAAAAAAAACAACACTATGTCCAGCCTTCTGTTGTCTCTCCGCCAATTAAATTTCCATATGCTAATTGTATGTTCTGCTGGTACCGTCCACTCTCTGATGTCACTCCATCTCACATGTCTGTCCACACTGCTGTTACCTCTATTGGTGTTAACCTGTCTGGTTTTCTGCATGCCAAACTTTAACTCCTTCTTCTAACTTTTTTCTTCTTCCCCACCAGTGTATACATTATCCAAACCCCCCATTTGGGAATGATTTTGTGACCTGCTCTTAGGGGCTACCCTATTGCAGTAAAACTAGCTGAGGGGGGGATTCATGTCTCTCCATTCCTCTGGAACTCATTGCCAAGACCTTTGAGGGTGAACCCTATGGTGGAGGCATTCAGGAAGGGCCTAAAGACTCACCTTTTCAGTTTAGCCTTTCCTGCTGATGTTTTTAATTAATACAAACGTTTTTATTATTTTTACTCTGTTTTGTTTATATTATTTGTATGTTTTTACTGCTCTGTAAAATTTGTCTGCTGTACGGCACCCAGAGCTTCCAGGATTGGGCACCAAACAAATAATAAATTACTTACTTACTTGAAAATATACTGACTCAGAGCAGAGGTAGCAGTACACCAGGGGGGTGGGGGTGAGGGTCACACTTAAACCAGTTTAAAACTCAAACAATAAAATCATTGCCCACACCATGAAATCATGGTCAAAGCAGTGCAGCAATCTATTGTATATTCATGGTTCTGTTGTACAGACTGTAAGGTGCCCAGAGTCCCGGGGATTGGGTGCCATATAAATAGAATTGTCTTGCCTTACCTTTTACAGTTTCATCTTATCCATCACTATCAACAGTTTACAATACCAGCACTTCATCCATGACTCTTCTGAGGATGTACATTCTCTCTACTTAAATGTTACTTTTGTTCAAACATACAGTATGCCCACTTATCACAAATATTTCACTGTTACTTTGTTACATAGAAACATAGAAGTTGACGGGAGATAAGGACCGCAAGGCCCATCCAGTCTGCTCATTTTTTCTACCTTGTGAATGAGCCATAGGACTGTACTCTGTCAATGGCCTAGCTATTCATACTCATCTTTATTGCTTCCTTATGCCTATCCCATGACTGTTTGAAGCCCTGCACTGTATTCATATCCACCACTTCCTGAGGTAGGCCGTTCCATGCATCCACCACCCTTTCTGTGAAAAGAACTTCTTCATATTCCCCCTTAATCGGCCTCCCTCTAATCTCATACTGTGTTCTCTTGTCCTGCTATTTTTCTTATATTTAAACATGTTAGACTCTTTCACCTTGTAAATGCCCTTAAGATGTTTGAATGTTTCAATCATATCACCTTTCTCCCTCCTTTGCTCTAGGGTATACATATTGAGCTCCATTAATCTGTCCTCATATGTTTTCTGATGCAGTTCCTGCACCATTTTGGTTGCCCTTCTCTGGTCTGCTTCCATCTTGTTAATGTCCTTGTGCAGGTGCGGCCTCCAGTACTGCACGCAGTACTCCAGATGGGGTCTAACCAGTGTCTTGTAAAGAGGGATTATTATTACCTCCCTCTTATGACTTGTGATACCCCTACTAATACATCCCAACATCCCTCTAGCCTTACCTACTGCTTTAGTGGTCTGCTTGGATGATTTCAGGTCATCTGTGATGATGATGCCCAAGTCTCTTTCTTCCCTTGTGATTGCCAGCAACTCCCCTCCCAACCCAGAGGTGGCTTTAGGGTTTCTCTTGCTTATGTGCATGATCTTGCACTTCTTTGCATTAAACCCCATTTGCCAGTCTTCTGACCATTTTGCCAGTTTATCCAGATCTCTTCTCATTCTGCCCACCCCATCTGGATCATCTACTCTGTTGCAGATCTTGGTGTCATCTGAAAACAGACAAACCTTTCCCTCAAGTCCATCTGCAATGTCACTGATGAAGATATTGAAGAGGACTGTCCCCAGGACTGATCCCTGAGGTACCCCACTTGTGACTTGCATCTCTTCTGACTGTATACCATTTACCACCACTCTCTGTTTTCTGCCTGCCAACCAGTTTGCCACCCAGCTGATCAAATTCTGACCCACCCAGAGCCTACCCAGCTTATTAATCAATCTTCTATGTGGAACAGTATCGAAAGCTTTGCTGAAGTCAAGGTAGGTGCCATCAACTGCACCCCCTTGGTCCACCACTCTGGTTACCCAGTCAAAGAAATCTATGAGATTAGTTTGACAGGACCTGCCTGTTGTAAACCCATGCTGTCTTGGATCCTGTGCTCCTATGGATTCCAGGTGTTGCACTATCCTTTCCTTAAGGAGTGCCTCCATAATCTTGTCCACTACTGAGGTAAGACTGACTGGTCTGTAGTTCTCTGCCTCCTCCCTGCTAACACTCTTGTGGAGCGGGATCACATGAGCCCTTCTCCAGTCTTCTGGGACCTCTCCTGTGCTCAGACACTCACTAAACAGTTCTGATAATGGCTCTTCTAGTTCCATCCTTAGCTTCTTTAGTACCCTGGGATGTATGCCATCAGGTGCCATTGCCTTGTCCACCCTGAGCTTAGACAGCTGTTGTAGAACCCTTCCTTTTGTGAAGGGACTAGTGCACACCTCCCGTGTCCATGGTGCTGAGCTGTGGACCTTGCCCTACCTTCTCCTCAGTAAATACTGAACAGAAGTATCTATTTAGGATAGATGCTTTTCCTTGGTCCTCTTCCTCACACTCCCCCTCATCCCCTTTGATCTTGTTTAGGCTGCCTTTATGATATTTACTCTTTACCCTCCACAGAGGGAGTTTTAGGTTCGGGAAACAATATGAGAATAAGAGAGAGCATGGAAAATAATGTAGAGGTGCAAAATAGAACAATATTTAAAGAGAAAGAAATGCGAATACCAGTGGTATTGACTACTGAACAGAGCATAAATAAATAAGAGAACAGGATAAACTGGAAAAACCTACAAATAATCCCACATAATACTCCTAATGAAGTAGAGATACATTCCAGTAAGAATAACAAATAAAGAGAGTTAAAACTTCACAAATTCATCAAAATGTAGGTAAATAGATCTGGAAAACGTAGTAAAAATTCTAATAGTAAAATCATGGGCACCTACACTGTTAAACACCAATGTATGCTCTTTTGTAACTAAAGTAGATGAATTTGAAGTAATCTTGTAACAAAAGGCAGTTCAGATTGCCTTAATTACAGAAACCTGGTATAGTGTAAATGTACCCACACAGGTGTTAGCTGTTACAGATTATAAAACAGAAAGAAAGGATAGAAAAGATAAATTGGAAGGTGGAATAGCATGGTACATACATGAAAGTGTACCATATAAGAGAATAGATGAATTGGAAGATGAGAAACATGAAATGATGTGAATTGAGACAAAAATGCCGAAACTCCCAATGTCTTGTAGGCCTTTATTTGTAGAAGGGTTTTATTATCCTCTGTTGGACAAAAAAATGACACGGTAGATCATATAAATTGATGTCTAGATAGGATCTTTGAAAAACACCCCATATGTGGGGTAGTGATAATGGGAGATGCAAATAGATTACCTATTACTAAAATTACAGAAGACAGGAAATTGAAACAAATTATTAAGCATGGCACTAAGGGGAAAAGTCTCCTTGATGTGGTAATAATAAACCTTAGTGAATGGTATGAACAACCAGAACTTCTACCTGAAGTAGGGTCATCTGACCACAAAGTGGTCCTTGTATCAGGTAGCAGTGTAGGCGCTAGATGACAAAGCGAAAGAGAACAGAAATTTTCCTGCAGGAAATGGTCAGAACAGATAAAGAGCAGGGCTCTGGATATGATAGCTGGCAAAATGCAGACAGAATGGTTTCACCAAGATAGTGCCGATGAAGCATGGATAAATGTAATGAGTACTATACAAGAAGTAATAGATCAAGTAGCTCCAATAAAAAACAGCAGTGAAAAAGGGAGGAGACAAACCATGGGTCACAGAAGATTTAAAAAAATGAATCTGCCAGATGTAAATTCTTTTAGAAACAATGAAATCGAGAAATATAAGAAACTAAGAAATGAAGTGACTAGGAAAAGCAAGTGGTTGAGGAGAAATTATTATAAACAATAGGTTGAAAAATGAAAGAAATCAAACCCTCAAAAGTAGTGGGTAAGAACGAGAGAATTTCTGGAAGGCAAGGCATAGCAACTTTTTTTCTTGGGCGCCCAATTCCAAAGGCTGTGGGTGCCGTACAAATACAGAATATAAAAAGTAGTAAAAAACAATTACAGAAAACATAAATAAGTATAAATAGCTGAATGAAATATGATAGAACAGCAGGCTTATAACAAGGATGAAGCAACTGCCTGCAAGACAGATGGCCATAAATTAAAACTGTCACTAAAAGACTATGTCTGGGAATCCTTGTTTAAATAAGTGGGTCTTGAAGCAAGCTTTGAATGCCTCAACTGAAGAGGCCTCCCTAACAGCTGGAGGAAGTGAATTCCACATGAAGTGGCTGGCGACACTAAACGCTCTGTTGCCAGTAGTTTTTAACCTTGTCCTGGGAATCGAAAGGAAGCCCCTGGAGTAGGACTATGGGGCAATTGTGTGGCATGGAGGGCTGACTATTAAAGAGAGGGAGTAAATTGAGAAAGTTCAGAAAAGGGCACTAAGGATTATATATGGCAATGAGATTTGTTATAATGAGTTACTAGAAAAGTGCAAATTGCAAAGGTTAGAAGAAAGAAAAGAAAAGATGGCCAGAGACGTGTTTGAAAAAATATGTGATCGGTGATGGCAGCTTGCTGAATGGCAGCAGAGGCTTAGAGCTCTCCCCTCCTGCCGTCCTAATCGCCACATTCTGAGATCCCCAGAGCACTAATTTCAGATAAACTACCACCACTGAGTTGTCCACGTTCTGATTGTCGACCTGCGAGTGTGTCTCCAGCGGTTTTCCTTAATTTTACAAGGAGATGGAGGTAGATAAGAAGCAGGCCGTGGTGAGGCATACATCACCTGCGACCCCCGAAAAGTCATCCAAGAAGCCGCGGAATCAGGAGGGCCCGGGGTCGGAAAGAAACGGGGAGAAGACTCAGCCGTCCGGTCCTCTTACGGAGGACAAATTCATGCAAGAGTTGACCCCACTGAAGAGCATCCTTCAAGATATCACTGCTGAGCTGAAGTCCCTGCGGGTGACTCTTCTTCCTCACTACAAGAGTGTCAGACGCGAGGCCAGACTCTTTTCGTTGGAGCAATGGAAGGCGAAAGCTGAGGTGGAGATGGCTGGGCTGGTTCAACAGGTGCGAAGCTTCAGCTAAAACTGAGGACCTGGAGGGCCACAGCTGGAGGAATAATCTGCTGATTCTTGGCCTTCTGGAGCTGGAAGAGGGGCCCGATCTGATGGCCTTCCTGCAGAAGTTCCTCGCTAAAGTAGTTGGGCCCTCACCACTCAGTCCAAGTTATCACCTCGAGAGGGCCCATCGGTCGTTGAGGCCTAGACCACCGCCAGGTTCCCCCACACCCTATAATTATGAAGTTTTTGAGCTACATTGAAAGGCAGCATGTCTACAGTAAATCTCGTGACCTGCAAGCGGTTACATGGGGGTCGGCCAAGATACGTATTGCCCAGGACCTTCCGAAGGAAACGAGAGAGAAAAGGGCCGCTTTCCACCCTACGGTCCAGAAGCTGATTACGGCGTCTATTCCCTTCAGGATGGTGTACCCCGCTACACTCAAGGTCTTGATTGGAAGTATCACCCACAGCTTTAATTCGCCAGAAGTGACTTATAAGGACCTTGCCACCAGACTCCCTGAGTTGTTTAAATCTCAGGGCTGAGAGACTTGCTGAACTGTGTTTATGTAAGAAGGCCTGGTTTTAGCTGGCCTACTGGTTGAGGTTTTATCGTTTCCTTTTCTTGCTGATTTCCCCTCGAATATTTTCAGGGACATTGGATGTTTTTTTTTCCCTGGCTGACACTTGTTGTCCTTACCTGTTTCAAGGTCTATTTACCATGGGCGCTGGGCGGTACCTGGTGGTTGAGCAGGGGTGGTGCTGGGCTGGGATGATAGGAACCTCGGTTTCTTTCTGGAACCTGTTTTCAAGGGTAACGTTTCCCTGGGATATGGTTTTGGGTGTAGGACCTTTCGGGGCCCGCGGCGAAATAGCGCCCCCTGGATACACACGGCCTGACTGAAGATGGGTCCATTGTATCATGGCCTCGTTGCCGGTTTTTGAACCCCCCTTTTTTTTTTTTGCCTGGTCCAGGGGGTGAGTAATTCCCTTCTTAAAGTCGCCTTGTTTTCCACTATCTAAATGGTTAATGGGCTGGTATCTGAGCGGATCGTCTACTGATACAGTTGGTTCTGCAGAAAGGTGGTTGAGGGGTGGCTCCTGGGCCTCGCTTCTTACAGTAGTTGAGTCCGAGCCTATGGATGGGGGTTTGCTAATCCAGTCCCAGTCACCGGGTTGCTGGTGTTTTTCCTACTTTGGACTAGGACTGGCTCTCGTTTTGGGGGGAATGAGCTTTGGGATTTCCTTTTTTCAATTGGCCCTGGTGTGCTGGGAGTCCCTGGATTCGCATGGTGGGTCTGGTTGCCAGGTTCTAAGCTTGCCTATGTCAGTCTAGATTTTTTTCAGCCCTGGTTCCAGGATGTAAATAGTTGGTCGTTTGGGTTAAGGGAGAATATTGGGGGAAAGGGGTGGGAGGAGGGAGCCTGCCAAACTTTCTTCTTATTAGATTGTTCTTTAGGTATTGCTGTTTTCTCTAGACTATTTGTACTTTTATTAAGATTTTGTGGGCAGGCTGTTGGGGGTGGGTTTCTGGGGTTCGAGGTGCCCTTGTTTAATTTCAGCTTTGGATGTCTTAATAATGGCCTCCCTCTCATTTTGCTGTTAAAATGGCAGGTACTATTAAAATAGCGCCTTGAATGTGCATGGCTCAGAGAGAAGGTCAAAAGGACTCAGGTCTTTAACCACTGCACTTTGCTCCAAATAGATATATTATTCCTTCAGGAAACCCAGCTTAGCAAGGCAGAGGCTAAGTGGTTATCTCGGGTCTGGTTTTTCGTGAGGTCTATCTCTGCAGGCGGATCTAATTTTAGCAAAGGAGTAGCTGTACTCATTAAAAAGCATGTTTTATTCCTGAAAGAATCAGTAGTGGAGGATCCAGATGGGAGGTTTGTTCTAGTTAAAGGTCTCCTCAGTGGGAATGCTGTAACTCTTGGTTCAATTTACGGTCCCGTCGGGGGTGACCCTGGTTTTTTTATGGCTCTGGCAGTCAAAATTAGGGTCTTGCTTCCCTCGCAGCTTGTTCTGGGGGGAGACTGGAACATTTCACCTTCCCATTCCCTGGATAGAAATCCCCAGAGTGACCGGCCTCTTACACCCACGCAGAGGGCCTTGCATGACTTCTTGCATATGTTAGGACTGTGTGATCCCTGGAGACTTTCTAACCCCTCTCTTCGGGCCTTTTCGTTCTTTTCCCAACCCCACGGTTCATGGTCCAGGATAGACTATATTCTGACCAGTACGTCCCTCCTCCCGGGTCTCCTTCAGTCCGGCGTTGAGCCGATTATTCTTTCTGACCATGCAATTGTCTGGATCAATATTTCTCCGCATCCTGAATTCCAACGGGATACCACATGGAGGCTCAATACCCAGCTACTTAAAGATCCCTATACAGTGAAGCAGATAAGAGACTTAATTTCTCTTTTTTTGGCAGACAACCTGGGGTCCACCTCTAGATTTGATATGATTTGGTGTTCCCTAAAATGTTACCTCAGAGGAGAGCTGATTAAGTTAGCTTCCTCAAGGAAAAAAGCCCGGCAAGCTCGGGCGTTTTCCTTAATGAACAAAATTAGAGAGTTAGAAGCTGCCCACTCTCCTGCTTCTCCATTATCTTCTTTGGAGACTCTGTTGACTGTCAAAAACGAGTATGCTGACCTCCTTAAGGAAAAGGCTGAATACTGTTTGGTTAAAACTCAGGCCAAGTATATTGATCACGGTGAAATGGCAGGGAGACTTCTAGCCCTTCGTCTTCGCACATTAGAGGGTTCCAGGTTGATACCGGCTTTACAATCGCCTACCGGCCCTATCAAAACCTCTCCTAGAGAAATCGTGCGGATCTTCGAGAATTACTATCGGGATTTATATAGCCCGTCCCTGTCTCCCGCTTCCCTCTCGGATATAAATGCGTATCTAACTGACGTCGACAATCCCCAGCTTTTGCCTTACCATAAGGAAATTGACTGTCCCTATTTCTTTGGCCGAGATAGAGGAGGTTGTTGCCTCTATGACTCGGATAAAACACCTGGTCCAGACAGGCTTCCCTCAATTTCTACAAGGTCTTTTCTAAAGATCTTGCCCCATACTCTTAAGCTTTATGAATACCTTTTTCTTCTTGTGTTATAGACTCTCTCTTCTTGAAGCTACCATCATTCTAATTCTCAAGCCTGGTAAATCCCCTACTGACCCAGCGAGCTATCGACCTATATCTCTTCAAAATTATGACATGAAGATCCTTTCCAAAATTTTGGCTGAACGAGTCAAAGAGTCTGGGCTCCATCTTCTCAGTCCAGAGCAGGTTGGTTTTGTACATTCTCACTCTCCTTCTGACCATTTAAGAACTCTCTCCCACATTTCGCAACATGCCTGCTTATCCCAATCCCCCATGGCCTTAGTTTCATTGGATGCAGAGAAAGCTTTTGACCGTGTGGATTGGTCCTTTCTTTGGGCTGTGATGGCTAGGATGGATTTTCCGTTTTCCTTTTTGAAGTGGGTCCAGGTTCTTTATAATTCTCCCTCGGCTAAAATATATTGTAATGGGGTTCTCTCTTCGCTATTTCATTTGTACACTGGTACTAGACAAGGCTGCCCTCTCTCGTCCTTTTTATTTAATTTGTATTTGGAACCCCTTCTTATCAAGCTTAAGTCTTCCCCACTTGTCAAAGGTTGTTCGGTGCGCCAACAGGAGTTAACTCTTTCTGCTTATGTAGACGATATACTCCTGCACCTTGTACATCCTGCTGACTCCCTAAAGTATGCTCTGATATTATTAAGCTGCACGGTGACCTCTCACATTACAAACTGAATATTTCTAAATCTGAAATCTTTCCTTAAACACTTGCACCTATAGGCATGATCTCGCTAATTTTGGTATGAGGTGGTCCCCAGGTCAATTAAATATTTAGGATTCATTTCTCAACGGACTCTTCTACTTAAGAAGCTCAATTTAGATGACTTAAAGAGCCTCGTCCAACAAGATTTGGGGCGGTGGTCCACCCTTCCTATTTCCCTTGGGGTCGGATTAACATTATCAAAATGAATGTCCTTCCTCGATTTTCTATCCTCTCAACCTATTAAATCTTTGGATGCCTATCTCTTACCCATGTGCAATTTCACGGGATGTTCTCAAAGTTTATTTGGCGTGGTAAGGGAGTCCGGCACTCATTTCTTAAACTATCCCTTCCTAAGGATAGGGGTGGACTTCAGCTCCCCAACCTTGTGTTTTCCCACTGGGCGGCCCATCTCACCAAGTTGGGGAGATGGTTCACCACTAACCCTGATCTGTCACAACCGATTTGGCTCCAAATTGAAAAATCAATCCTCTCAGAGTCTAGAATAGACCCTTATGCTATTTTCTATACTCCTCCCTCCTCACTTTCACGATGGATAACTGACCAAACAATTCTTGTATCCCTTAAGTCTCTTTTCCAATGTTTGCGCTTCGTGGATATTTTTCCCAAGAAAGATCTAGGCCAACTGGTCATGCTTAATCCCAACATTAAGCTGGGCAATTCGTTGATAACTCCCGGTTGGCTTCCACAAATTAAGGAGACCAGTCTGGAACATTTCTATGGCCATGGACTTCTCCTTTCTTCCGTGGACATTCTTGGTAAGTATGGCATTACCCAGGACAAGATCTTTAAAGTTTATCAGCTGAGGCATCTTATTGCTGAGAGGTTTGGCACCCACTTCAATGAGCCGGTAGTATACCCCTTCCTTTCTCAAATATTAACCCTTGCCTCTAAACCGCACCCCATTTCATCCATATACTCCTTTCTTCTAAATTATAAATTCTCGGAACCTGTTGTGGGCTCCAGCATTTGATTTCTACTCCTGAGTCCACTCTTGACCTGGTCTCGCATTCGAAGGATCTCCACAAATATCATACCCAGGATAGATTTAGGCTTACTCAGTATTATATTGTGAATAACATGTATTATACTCCTAGGAAATTGTTTCGACTCAACAAGATTTCCTTTTCCCTCTGTTCCAGGTGTATGCAGGGTGAAGGGGACCCCCTACACATTTTCTGGTCTTGCATCAAAGTGGCTCCCCTGTGGTCTTCTATTCGGGACAATCTGGATCCTCTACTAGGTCTCTCAGGTTTTTTTGTTCCCGAGGTCTGTATTCTTGGGGATTATGCTAGTATAGATTGTGTGGAGCTCCGGTATCACATGGCTATGGTGTCCATTGTGGTTAAGAGACTGGTCCTTAGACACTGGACGGATCAGTTGGCGCTGTCCTATACCGAATGGTTGACCGAGCTTTCTGCCTATCTCAATGCCGAGAGGTTGATAGCCAGCTCGAGTAACCGTATGGACCTGTTCCAGAAAAGTGGGTAAATTGTATGCACTATATTTGCATCAGTGAGTTCCTGACCTCCTACCTGATGCTCTGCGATGCTTTTCTTTCCTGCTGTACTATATCCGGTTATTGGTTTCTTATTTTCTGAATCGAGGGGAGGCTTTCTCCTGAGCTGGTTTGTATGCTGAATTTTCTATCTCAGGCACATTGTTTACTTGGCACACCTAGTTTGGGTGGGGGTGGGATGGGAGGAGGGTGGTGGTTTTGGGGTGGGTTGTGGTTGGGGGTTTCCTCTTTTCTTTGTGTTTCCTCTTATGTTATACCATGTGTATTATGGTTTGTTATTTCTGTCACATGTTGTTGGTTCTTTTATATTGAAATTCAATAAACTTAAATTTCAAAAAAAAAAAAAAAAATATGTGATCCTAGTCATAGATTATATAATAAATAATAATAAAACTTTATTTTTATGGCACCTTTCCAAAACCAGGCGCCAAACACAATTTAAAAACATACACATACTACACACATTACAGCAGCTTAGTTAATACGACAGACATCTGAACAAACTTCTAAAATTAAGATAAATATAGCCAATCAGTCAATCAGTCGCCAAATGCTTGGTGCCAAAGATGGGATTTTAGGGCTTGTTTAAAGCCTTCCACGGTCGCGCACTCACGTAACTGGCGGGGTAGACAATTCCAGAGAGAAGGGGCAGCATTCATAAATGCCCGGACCCCAGAAGATTTTAAACACACTCTTGGAATCTCTAGCAACCCCTTGCCAGTTGAGCGGAGCAATTGCCCCGGGTGGTAAGGTACCAGGAGCTCTTTCAGGTAGTCCGGGCCCTGTCCGTGTAGGGCTTTATAAGTCAGAGGACTGACTTTAAATGCAACTTTTAAATCTCTATATCTACATCATAATAAGGAGTCCTGTGCCTGTCTACCCTACATAGTGACTCCTAGAAGTCCAAGCACACTCTAATTACTACTGTTAAAAGACTGATCACATCTATAGTCGACTCTTCCCTCTCCCCTTTTTCTACCCCCATATCTGTCCCTTCCACATTCCTTTGACCCTGATTCCAGCACTAAATTCTCCATACTGTATCATTATATAACTTTTTATGTCAGGTTTTTTTTGTGTTCAGTGCACCTGATATGTATATTTCTTTACTTTTATGAAAAACTGTGTCCTACCCAAAACTAGCTGTATCTTCTGTTCCAAACATATACTACTGTCAATGCTACCTGCTGATACTTTGTATATACTGTATTATTGTATCTCACTTTATTTGTATTATTACTGTTTTCTTGTGTGTTGCATCCCATGTATCTTGTCCCTTGTTCCTTGTTAACAAACCCAGGTCCACCTCGAAAATAAGCTTACTCAATGGTGATCGCCTAGTTAAATAAAGACTTTGATTGATTGATTGATTGATTGATTGATTGATCCACCATTGTACTGGCAGCCAGTGCAGATCGAGCAGCACTGGAGAAATATGGCAGAACTGAGAGGTTCCTGTCAAAAGCTGAGCTTCTGCGTTCTGCACTAGCTGCAAATGGCAGATTTCTACCCCAGATAGCACTAGATACAGGGGGTTGCAATAATCCAAGCGGGAGGACACAAAGGCGTGAACCAGCATGGGAAGATCGCTGGATGGAACAAGGTGCTTAATCCTGGCAATATTCCTCAGGTGGTAAAAAGAGGTCATGACAACAGCTGACACCTGCGAATGCAGGATCAGCCCATCGTCAAAGATTACCCCCAGGTTTCGCACCTGTTCAGAGGCCGGGAGTGATAAACCCCCAAGGAAAAGCCCTGAGGGTATACCTACCCCCTATGATAATATAAATTATTACCACCTAAAGAAACTGCAAAACGTGAATTACGAATACAGAGTAGGTGGTGAAAACCAAAGGTTGGAAGTCAGGCTTATGAAAAATCCTTTTTCATACAATATCTTGGAAAGAAATGAAAAAAAATATAATTAATGATTACAATATGACATTTTTTAATAACTGTATGCAAGACTGATAAAAGCCACTTTTATTGTGCTGAAATGAATGTTAGGGAAAGCTGGGTTTGGAAGAAGATGTATCTTTGTGTAGCATGTAAGTGGTAAGGGTACATTTTTTTTAATGTGTAAGAATTATGATAATATAATGCAGCAGGGAACATTTTTATGTGTTTCTGTTTTTATAGGCTGTTGGCTAACTAGGATCTGCAGCTTATCCTGTAGATAGGGAAATGGGCAACCTAGGTGGGCCATGCGGTCCTTATCTGCCGTCAAAGTTTCTATTTCTATGTTTCTATGTTATATGATTGTAAAAGACCATGGCCCAGATATTCAAACTGCACCCAAAAAGTGTGCAATAGCAGGAGCAAGTGCAAGTCTATTGTGCCCATGTGCAAGAGACGCGATATTCAAAAACGGAGCAGGCCAAAGTGCGCCTACAGCCGATGACTGAATATCGCACCACCTGCGCCATAGCGCAACTAGGGAGGGGAAGCTGAGCAGATCTGATGCGCCATAGCGCAACAAGGGATGTTCAGTTGAGCAGTCCAGAGGTGCTATAGCACAACCAGGGATGCCCCCCCAGCAGCAGAGCAATGTAACTGCACAACCAGGGAGATAGGGGCCCACCACCCATGCCACAGATGGGCACAGGAACACACAGCAGAATAGAGATCGTCCCCCCACACCCCAAGCACTGCACAACAGGGGGAGGGCTGGAATAACCACTGGCCCATGGAGACAAGCAAACAACCCACAGCCGGGCCATGGTGCCCCATCACACCTACCGCAAGCTGTGACTGGCACACAAGGAGGGCAGACCACCCTGTGCCACACCATCCCCCCCAGTGCATAGCACACCCTGCACCGTGACCCCCAGACACCCCACCATGAGCAGTGACCACCACTGCAGGAAACCCCATGCATGCCACCACCCCCACTGTGACACTGCAACCCTGTGCACCACAGAACCATGCAAGCCAGCCCCACCACGAGCACCCATCAGCGGGTGGCAGCACACAGCAATGCAACAATGGCAGACACAGTGCCACCATGCACAGTCCCCCTGAGGTACTGCTGAGAGACCAACCATGCGTCGGCACAAGAGGTACCCCACACGGGACAGGGCGTGCCCTTGACACCACCACCAGTGGTACAGCTCCCTGCACAGTAGTCCAATGACACATCCTGACCCACCATTGGCCACAACATCCAGCACAGCCACCCAAAGTGGTGCGTGGAAGCATGCACCACACTGGATGCCACACAGTGTATGGACAGACACCCACCCATGCCCAAGGGCACAACAACACAGGGACGAAGTGGTGGGGCAACCAAGCCCCCATTGTGGGCCTATGTAAACTGTGTACACACAACCCGCAGTCCTCCATGGCACTGGAGTGCCAGCCACCCTGCGCAGGCACTGTGGACCCGTACACCACCTGCAGTTGCCCGGGGTACAAGTCACAGACAGTGGGGCACATCCCCTGCAACACACAAGGCACAGCATGGAGGTGGGACAACGACTGTGGTGCCCACAGTGCCACCTGAGCCAGGCATGCACCACACCAGTGACAGGAGGCAACCCAGCAAAGTGACGGGTACAGTGGCCGCCCTGCAGGGACTGCCACCACTGACATGCCAACGGACCGTGCAGACCACAGACATGCATGTGTGTCAGCTGCACAGGCCATGGATGGGCCAATGGGTGTGCCATGGACACAGAACATGCACCATGGCCCACTGCACACAGCCAGCCAGTACACAGAGAACGACACACACACCACAGACACTGACTGATAGCTACCCCCACACCATAGTCACCTCCACACTGACACACACACACACCCATGACCGCACCACCCCTGACGCCATGCACACCACTGCAGCTGAGCACCTATAGCCCGCTGCAAATCAGAGACCACAACAGTATTCATATCAAAATTAAATCTATTGAAAAAATATATAACCATCAACTATATACAATAACACAAACTATATACAATAAAACACTAGAACTATATACAAGGTTGGGGGGCCACAAACAAGGAGGGGTGGGTAGACGGCAGGGATGGACAAATGGGACGGGAAAGGAGGGGCATGAGGGTGGGTCCAGGGGGTAGGGGAAAACTGCCAGCCATCCACACTAGTGGGAGCACCTCTCCCTGCTTTGGCTCCTCCGGGCCCTGTGCCTCCTCAGAACCCCGGTCTCATCTAATCGACACAGGATTTCAAGTGATGCCCGTGTGACCACCAGGATCTCCCGCACTGCCTCCCATATCTCTCGAAGATGGCGGGTACCTAGGACAAGGGAGCAAAGTCAATAGGTGTGAATGCACAACCCCATACAGCTCGCTCACTGTGCATGGCATACGGCCATGGGACATACCACTGTGATGGTGTGTGACCACCCGCAGTGATCACGTCCACAGGACCTGCCCACCCAGGCGCATACAGCCATGCGGCACGCTGCACACACCCACCGGCCAAGTCACGCACAGCACCACCATGGCTGTTTAGTGACATGGCTATGTGGTACAAAGGCAGTGGCACAACCATGTACCTGGTGCACACATGGACCACCATTGACCCACTCCCAGACACGCATTGCCACTGGACAGTGTTGACTGTAACAAGTTGAGTGCATGGCAGTGGTGTCGATGTATGGTGGCCATGCCCCGCTGCCCACCCTGTCACACAGCATGCAATAGTAATCATAGATGTATGGCACTCACCCTCATCGGGCCGGTCATATGGGCAGTGATGGCCCTCACCCCACCTGGCTGCACTGTCCTCCTCCCTCCGCCACTTCTCTCTTGCACGGTGGCATTCTTCTGGGCCTGTGGGGCAAACAAGGAGAGAAGAACATCAGTACAATCCCGAAGCAAAGTCCTGCCCCAGATATGAGCTCTCCCACCCAGCCAGACCCACCCACCCCACACCCTATGAACACCACCACAGCCAACCCCAGACGGTCCCCCCATGTGCTGGACACATACAACACTGTTACCCATATGGACGATAAAAGTGTGTTGATGGAACCCCCACCTGGCCATGGCACCGTGCCCCTCCTGGCACGTGCTCGCAGTCGTGCCAGTAGCTCCATCTCCCTCCTCCACAGGTCCCCGTAGCGGTGCCTGCACTGCTCCGTGCTCCTCCCCTATCCAGTGGCCTCCTCCAGGGCAGTGGTCACCTCCTGCCACTCCTGGGTCCTGGCCCTGTCCAGGGGTGCCTCCCTGAAGAGAGGCCCATGGGGCTCCACAATTGCCACCAGATTGGCTAACTCTATCGCAGACCACTGCGCTGCCCACCTGCGTGCCATTCTTTCAGTAATAGTAGGCAATATGGCGCTCTGCATCGCGGCTCCCCATGTGCAGATGCTGTGCGGTACAGTGCTGCCATTCCCTATTGCGCTGTTACTGAACAGCACGATAGAGGTGCACCCATGCCTGACGCATGGCGCCTAGGGGGCAAAGGTCGAGCACAAGGTCAAGGGTCTCTGGCACATGGCCATGCACAGTGCCATTGGAAGACAATGCGTGTAGTGTGATTGGCTGCCTGTGTGCCACTGCCATAGTGGCCTACTGCGCAGTTGGCCCATTGCACCTATGATGGCCCAGTACCACAATGCCATGTACTGACCATCGCTATAGCGCCACTGGTACAATGGTGGCCGTGCCCTGCATTGTCTACTGCACACAGCACGTCATCAGCGCGGCAGATGCCTGCGTCAGCAACCCAGGCATGTGCAGTGAGGTGTGTACTATGCATGTCAAAGAACTGCGCCATTGGCTCAGCACGTTCAACACAATTGCGCAAAGCACAACAGCGCGATATTCAGCCATCATATGCAAATCATCTTATCAGCCATTCAATGGTGCAGCACTGCAATTTGCATCTACTTAAAGTTGCTCCTCGCCTCATTTGCATGGGTTGCGCTATAAAAGTGTGATATTGTGCTGCAGTGGCCATAGTCGGTTACTGCAGTCTATTGGTGAGTTGCATGCTGTTTGGGATTGTGGACTGTGGATTCAGGGACATGCATGGGACTCCACAGTCACAGGTAACAATTGCCATTCTTACAGGCTACATAATGACTGAGCAGGTTGTTGGAGAGGAGGAACACAGTGGTGGGAGAAGGAGGAGGCCTAACTTTACAAAGGCTGAAACCGAGGCCTTGTTCGAGGCCTACCTGGATCAGGAGCCGCTTCTCAGCGGATGGCAGGGAACACCTCAAGCCTGTGCTGCTGCATGGGAGGAGGTGGCATGTGCTGTGAACCTGCATGGCAGCCACCAGCGCTCCATGCAGGAATGTAAGAAAAAGATTGGCACGGACAGGAGGAGGATAAAGGAGAAGGTGGCTGCCATCAGGGCAGCACGTGCTGCAACAGGTGGGGGACAGCCGGAGGTGGTACAGCTGACCCCACAGGAGGAGAGGCTTGCTGGAAGCATGCAGTGCAGTGCCATTGAGGGTGTTCTGGGTGGTGGCTTCCAGACAGGTGGTGGCCCATCACTGCATGGTAAGTCATGGTCTGTCTATGGGGGGGCAGGATAGGTCACACGCACTAATGCGACTTTGCTTTCCCTTACAGATTCTGAACGCCTGCATGGGTCAGCGGTGGTGGGCCTGTCCACTGCAGACAGTCAGCTGGAGTTGGAGGAGGGACCATCCACCTCCACAGGTATATGTGGTTCATTGCAACAGTGGGGCCGCCTGGCTGTCCACACTGATGTCGTTGTAACAGGTGTGGAGGAAGCCCTGCCTGTGTCCCAGTGTGCTGGCATCCACAGATGCCAGCATGCTGTGACTGTGGCTGGTGCAGAGTCTGTCACCAGTGATGATGACATGACCGTCATGGGCAGTGACACGTGTGTGCCACAGGATGGCCACACAGCAGGGCAATTTGTGCCCATGGCTGTGGGTGGTGCTGCCGTGGAGGCCTGCGTGTCAGCACAGTCCCAGACTGTGCCTGTCAGCACCAGTGGGGCAGCACTGGTATCTGTTCAAGACAGTGGGACTGTTACGGCCACTGCGGCTGCACCACTGAGAGCTGGGGAGCGGCAGCCGGAGGGGCAGCATCAGCAATCACCCAATGGGCTTGGGGGTACAGGGTTCAGCGGCGGCATCTGTGCACCACCTGTGGACATGCCCAGACCTGGTCCTGGTGTGCAGCACCCACCCTCAAGGGGTGCTGATCATCGGGGCTGTGCACACCCTGAGGGACAGGATGCTGATGACCTCTTGGACGAGCACACCCACCTACTGCAAGCATCGGTCCAGCAGCAGATGCGGCTTGCAACATCCGTGGATGCACTGCGTGTGGCTCTGGAGCAGGCAGAGGAGCATCGCAGCAGGGACACCACACTGATCCTGGCAGGGATGGACCGTTTCCGGGAGGATGTGACCCCTGCCATTGACAGGCATGCACAGGCATTCATTGCTGTCATGGCCACAATGGGCACACAGTCAGGTGCCCATGCATCGCGGACACCACGCAGTGCACTATCCACCCCCCATTCCTGGTGTCGTGTGACTCCCACCCTGTTGATACCGGGTTCAGCTGTGGGCATCCCAAGCACTCCTGGTGCAGGCATGTTCGTTGTGCTGCAGACCCCTGCATGAGCACAGTCTCGTTCATGCAGTGGAACCCCTGGGGGACCATCTGTGCCACCCCATGAGGCCAGTGGTCAGCCTGTCAGTGCTGGTGGGTCTCGGCGGGGCCGCCCATGCATCCGTGGTGGCCGGGGCACTGTGTTGCATGACTGACCTGTATCCCAGCATGGCTACTGTCTGGTGCTGCCCTGTGTGCATTTTGTGTTTCTGTGGGCAGTGCATGGGTGGGTACCCAGCCCTTCATGCGGACACACA
This sequence comes from Neoceratodus forsteri, assembly GCA_016271365.2. NCBI lineage: Eukaryota > Metazoa > Chordata > Ceratodontiformes > Ceratodontidae > Neoceratodus > Neoceratodus forsteri. Next base: position 814,414,376 of record CM028132.1, on the reverse strand, counting down.
GTCCACCTGCACACCCTCCCGGCTGCTGTCTGCAGTTGCGTGTGCATGATGATGCCTGCATTGTGCTGTACACCAATGTGCAATGGTGCTCAGCATCTGACGCATCACATGGACAGGCAGTGGGTGTGGTGGCCTGTGGACATGTGTGTTGTTAGGGTTTGCGTTCTGGGTCGGTGTGCCTCTTGCCCTCTGTGCATGTTTGTTGCATTGTGTGTGTGCGTGTTTGTGTGTCTGTCAGTGTGGCATGTTAATCCTCACCCATTCCTGGTTGTGTGTGTGCTTCTGTGCCCTACCACTTCCCTTGATGGCATGCACCCCTGGTGTGTGTCCATGCGTGTTTGTGGGTTGTGCCTTAGCCACTGGTGGTTGCACATGGCCCCATGACTTACCTGGGTTGGCTGAAGTGCTCCTCCGTGATGGTGTCCCAGTGCAGCTGTGCCAGACAGAGCAGTCGGGGGTCCCATCAGCTAAGGGGGGTCTGCCCATCACCATCATCACCGGCGTCCCCATCGTACCCATCGCTGTCCTCCTCTTCGACCTGTACGGCTATCCCACATTCGTTGGCCATGTTGTGCAGGATGAAACAGGCCAGGAATAGTCCACAGGCCTTTGAGGGGCTGTACTGTAGGGCACTGCCAGAGGTGTCCAGGCAATGGAAACGTGTCTTCAGCAGCCTGAACACCTGCTCAATGACATTACGTGTGGTGGCATGTGCCTCATTGTAGCATTGCTGTGATGGGGTCACAAGCCACCGGTAGGGTGTGAGCAGCCAGGGACAGAGTGGGTATCCACTGTCACCTGCGTGTAGAGGGCAGAGGTTAGTTTTGTGATCAGCATCACCCTGCCCCAGGCCATGTAGGCCACTACCCAATGCCACCTGTGGCCATGCCCCCCCAGGCCCTATGATTGTCCATGTGGTTTGCATACTCACCCACTAGGTGTCCAGTGGGGATGTCCCCACTCTCGAATCTGTGGCACAGTGCTGACTGGTGCCAGATGAAAGAATCATGTGTTCCCCCAGGGTGCGTGGCACAGACATTGATTATGCGCCCCCTGGCATCACACACCACCTGGCAGTTGATGCTGGCATAGCCCTTGTGATTTATGTATGCGGCCCCCTCGGGGCCAGGTGATGTGCGGATGGCCACATGGGTGCAGGCTATTGCCCCTAGCATGCCAGGCATACGTGCTACCCTGTGGAACTCCTGTATGTTTGCTGTACACTCCGCCGCTGTGCTGGGGAAATGGATGTACTCCGCAGCATGTGGCAACAGTGCGCTGAGGAATTAGGTGAGGTGGCATGACGTGGCTGACTGGATTATGCCTGTGGTGTCCCCAGTTGGTCTCTGGAAGATACCTGTGGTGAGCAAGCACATGCAGGCTGTTACCTTAGTCTCCACTGACAGGGCATGGCTCCGCCGTGTGGTTGCCTGCATCACATCACTACACAGCTCACAGAGCAGCCTCAGAATTGCCCTATTCAGGCAGTACCGGCCCACAATCTCAGTATCAGTGTACAGCTGAAAGCTGGTGCGGGCTCGGTACTGCCTGTTTGGGGCATACCGCCGACGGGCCCTTCCACAGCCACGCCCCCCTGCTGCCCGCCTTCTCACCCCCCTCATAATGGCTTCCATTTGTAAGCTGGCACTGGCCATGTCCCTGGCTTGTGTTCATCCCCCGGCAGCTGTTGCTGTATTCCTCCCGCTGTCCTGGCTGCTACTTCCCCTGCACCAAGTACACCTGCCTGTGCTGGCCTCTGTGATGTGTGGCTCCCCACACCTCCCCTGTGCCTGGCTGTTCAGAGTGCCCTTTCCCTGGCCTGCCCTGTTTGTGCCTCCTGCCCTGTCTGTCTGCCTATGCTTTTGCCTCATGTGGCTTCCCTGTAGCGTTCTTGCGCCGCTCCCTTGCTCCTTTTTATTTTGGCTCATTTCCGCTATGGCACAACTTCCACTTGTTCTCTATTGCGCATGGCGAAGTTGTTGAATATCACACTGTGCCATTTATGCATGGTTCCTCCCCCTTCAGTTGCGCATGCCTTCATTATCATTGCGCTGTTGCTCAGCATGATTTCGGGGGTGCAACTGCCTCCTGCTGAATATCGCAGAAAGGCGCAATTTTGGACTTGCACAGGCGCAACCCTATTGCGCATGGCTCAACTCTTTTGAATATCTGGGCCCATGTGTTTCTTTTTATGCCTTTTACAAATTATGTGTGTGTAGAATGTAACAAGCTTCAACTTTCCACTGGGGACTGCTGCAATAAAAAATAAAATAAACATCATCATCATCATCACCCATAAACTGGGGATCACATGAACAATATGCTCTCAGCCTGCTGAACCACTGGTGCCTCCCTGTTGATACACATTGTCTTACTAGCAGCCTTTTACACTTTTCCTCCTTTAGATTCTAGGTAAGGGTCACTCTTTATTCTAACACACAATATCCTCCAGAGGGCCTCCCTTGCTCAGGGTAACACAGGGAGTCAACCATCCCAGGCAGACACAGAGCAGCAAAATCGGGCACCAGTTAAACTTCCAATAGAAACATTTTGTTGAAATACAATCCACTCACAAGACACAGTTCAACAGTGAAAAAAGCAGCAGCAGCAGCAGTAGTAGATGGGGAACTGGGATCCCCTAAATGGTTTCGCCAAGGGCTTCATCAGAGGGGTGTGTGTCTGCTAGCTGCTAGTGTGCTCCTTAAATACAGCATTTTCTTAAAATGACAGTGAACTAAAATCACAGACCATCACATACTTTCATGTGCAAAACCAACACCAATTACATACAATTGTGAAGAAATGAAAACAACTGAAAATGAAATAGAAAAATTAATAAAAGATGGGATAAAGATAGAAAAGTATAACTGATTAGAGTAGTTCGGAAATAGAGAAAGTAGTAATCAGAAACTGGGAATTGACAGGGTTGCGGGGAGGGAACGAAAGGCAGGGGGAGAGGGAAGAGAGGTTAATAAGGAGGAAACAGATTAGAGCAGTAAAACTTGAGTAAGTAAAGAGGAAAGAACTAAAAGAGGAAAAAAAGTAGAAAAAGATTGGAGGTTTAATTTAAGACACAAATTTGAACAGCTCTATTCATAAACAGTACTCTAGATAACAAACACTAGTTTTTACTTATTGCACAATATTACATCATGTTTGGAACTATAATGGAAATTGCAGAAAAAAATAAATGAAGAGTAAATGAAGCTCCTGTTGGCCTTCAATTTTTAGTTCCCATTATTATTTAAGAATCTTTCTACATGTCCAGGTCCAGATGTAAAACGTGGAACAACTGCGGTTTCCAAAAAAGAGAGAAAGATAGAAGAGATAAGCCATTAATTCAAGTACAGAAAGTGAACAAACAATTTTCCATTAGTTTTTGCTTCTATTTCTATTCAGGGTAATAGATTCTATCCTGTCATTTAGTACAGGCGGAAAAAAGGGCCCCTAACTGGACAATCCACATTGCTTCTCTATTTAGGGTGAGGTCCTTCAGGTTCCCTCCCCTTCTCCCCAGCCTTACATACTCTATTCCACTGAACTTAAATATGTGGGGCCATCATCATTCTGAGTACAGACATGATTAGCTAAGGCATTGGAGATGTCTTTTTTCTCTATTTTTCCAAGGTGGTCCCCTATTTGTACCATAAGGCATGTGATGTCATCCCTACGTAAAAGGCATGACAGCAGCAGGTGGCTAGATATATAATATTTTCAGTATCGCAATTAATGAATGCCCTAATGTAAAAAAAAAAACTGTGGCATTCACACTAGTGAAACTAGTGGTTTTGGTAATACTTTGATAACATTTTAACCTGCTGCATACAAATGTGCCATTAGATAGAGGTGGAAACCACCTAGTTACCCCATGATTAGCATTCTGTACTGGTCACAGGCAGACAGCCAAACAGTATGAATACAGCTTGTGGGCCTGAGGGAGGATTCCTGGACAGACAACTGTTCTCCAGTTTCTTATCTCCTCTATATGGCTGGCACCTCAGGGATGCCAGACAAGGCAATGCCTACATGTAAGAACAAAAAACAACGTGCTGTGTCAGCATATGGGCTGAAAAAACTAAAAGGTAATATTAAAAGCACCCTGAAATTACAAAATGGAGTTAGAATCAACATTTCGACCTTAGGTCTTCTTAAGGAATTATCTATAAAGAGAAAACAGCAAAATTAGTCACTTTTCTAACATTGCTATTTTCTCCTTTTTGAGACTTTGCTTGAGGATCAGTGGAGCGGTGGGTGACATCGCCATAATCCTATTGAGCACTATAAGAATGCATTATTTTCAAGCCTCCTCTGGATGCTTGTTTCTTTGCTGGTCTTTGGGCTGCATGGCTGCTGACTCGTGCCAGCCCTTTTCTTCTCCTCTTGCTCTTACCATGCCGCATGATCCTGGTTGTTGGGGGTTCCTTACTTCTGGCCCTCTATCCTGCTTGACTCAGCGCCTTCCGCTCATTTTGCAGGTTCCTCTCACCTGGTTTCTACTGCCCAGCAGCTACTGTCTTCCCCGAAGGCTGCTTCTTCAGCTCTGCTGCTCTGGTGTCCTGGTACCCTCCATTTTGTTTCCTGCAGTGTCTGATCCAGGTGCAGCTGGACTGCTGGAGCATTGTTTCTCCTGTCTTCTTGGTGCTGGGTGCTGCTTCTGCTTCTCTTTGCCGGGGCCTTTAGTTTCTTAGCTTCACTGGTTGCCTGCTTGCTGCTGCCCTGGTTGTAGCTCCTTGACCCACCTCCCGCTTGCTGCTACAGCCTCGGGGTTCTGGACTGTGCTGGACCTTTCTGTCTGTTGCTACCTGGCTCCCCTGGTGACTGCTGCTTCCCTCCCCTCTGGCTCCTGTTGCAGCTATCTTCCTTAGCTGCTGCCCCCTCTACACTTCCCCTCCTCTGTGGTTTCCTGGGGTCTAGTTCCTCCTGCCCCCTTGCCTTGCTGCCGCTCCAGGGGGTTGACAGAGCCCTCAGTGGCTGTTGCTGTGGCTCAGCTCAGCTTTGTTGTTTTCTTGGCCTTGCTCCCTAACTATTTGCATGCCTTACTTGGACCTTTTTTCTATGTTTCTATGGTGCCCCACCCCATGACTACTGGGCTCCTGCCCCATTACCGACAGGCTTCCACTACTATGACTACCAGGCTCATGTTCCTGTGACTCTCTCACTTTGACCCAACAATATCCTCAGGGCTCATGCCCCAATGACTACTCACACCCCATAATTAACAGTCTCTCACCAGAAAGACAACCTCAGGGTTCAGTATGCATAGCCCCTCCTGGCATCATACTGCAACTAACAGAGCCACTTGGGGCTTACTACTTCACCTATGACTCCATATTGACTGACCTATTCCTGAACTATCTTTCTGCACTCTTTCTTCCTAGCATTACCTCCACTCCTCCTAGGATTAGTTAAGGCCTAGTTTTCTGAAGGGTATCTTTTTTTTTGTAAACTTTATTTAAAATATGACATGTTCAGACATACCTTACCTCCCAACCAAGGGGAGACACTTCCAACTGCTTGAAATACAGGTACATAAAAAGAAGTACATATATAATATTCAGACCTTGACTCTATAAATAATGAAATTAATGAAATTAAATATTGGTAAGAATCAACTGGTGAAAAAAAGGACAAAAATATATCTACAGACATAGACTCATGCCGTCCTTAGCATCTTACCATAAGTGTTGAAACAATATGGTGGTAATAAAATAATATTATAGCCATGGAATAATGGGTTGCCAATGGATTGCGCATTTTCCTCAAAAGCTTGGGAACCACTCTCTGTGGATGGCCTGTTCCAATGGGAGCCAAATATCATATTTACCGAGTTGTCCTCGAACTAAATATTGTGTCCTTTCCAATTTCATTACTTGCATAAGAGATGTAACCCAGGAGGCCGTGGTGGGGATTTGGCCACTTCTCCAATACAGAGCCAGCTCCCGCAGACCTACTACTATGCCAGTCCTCCACAACAACTATCCTCCTCCAGGTTTCCAACTACCCAGTGTAGGGAGTCCCAATAGAATTTCCACTGGGTCTGGGCTATACGTAATATTTTGAATTTTAGATAAAATATCGATTACCCCCATCCAAAGCCTTTATACTTTGGGGCACGTCCAGACCATATGGTAGAAGTTTCCCACCTGGATGAAACATTTAGGGCAGTATGGGGAGGATTCTGAATCTATTGTGTGAGCCAATTTAGGGGTATGATAGGTTCGTAGGAGAAAATTATATTGAATGGCTCTTAGGTGATTATTAACTGAACATTTTAAGATATTTTTAGGAGTAATCTCCAGTCCCCTTACGGTGATTCCATCAGGGTAAATGCCTTCCTCCCAGCCCCTTTTAACTCTTTCCATAGGGTCCGGTAGGCTCCCCAGTAGTATTCTGTAGCACCTGTTAAGTGGTCTAAAACCTCTGATATTGGAGAATTTTGTAAATAGTTCTTTCAAAGGGGAGCGTTGTATTGGGAGTGAATCCTGGGGCTCCGGGTGCATCCCCTGTAGTCTACATCTTAGTCTAAGATACAGAAAATATTGAGAAGGGTGTAGCTTATATTGTCTTTGCAAGGCATCAAACTGGAGTACCTCCCCTCCCTCACGGGTTTGATTAAGTTGGAAAAGGCCCTGCTTGTCCCATCTTCTGAGACCTATCCTATCATTATGGGTTAGTCCTTCTCTCCCCTTCAAAAACACCTCCAGGGTCACATCTGGAGATAGACCTGGTTTATGTCCTACTAGTGAGTGAGCCTTTGCCCATGCTTTCCAAGTGGCCCTAGTGCATGGGTTGGGCATGTTAGGGGGTTTCCTCTCCCAGGGAGTTAGCAAACAAGGTGTGGTATAGATGAAGGTCACCTCCGCTTTCCATCTGCCTCCAGGTTGGGGCCTCCCCTTCAGGCCTTAGCAAATGTTGGTCATGGGCCAGCTGGGTGGCCATATAATATAAATGCATGTTAGGTAGATTCAAGTCCCCCATACTCTCTGGCAACCACAATATCTCCTTCTCAATTCTAGTCTTTTTCCCCTGCCACAGGAGTTGCGTACACGCTCCTTCTAGGGCCTTGATGCACTTCCGTGGAAGGGAAATTGGGATAGACTGAAAGAGGTAAAGCACCCTTGGAAAAATATACATCTTGACAAGGTTAACCCCCCCAATAGGGTGAGAGGAAGAGCCCTCCGGTTGGTGCAATCTATCTTGAGCTTCCGAATCAAGGGATCATAGTTAATTGGTATAATTTGAGAGAATTTGCTTGGTAGCAGGACCCCCAAGTATTTTATCTGTTTGGTGGGGTTTATTATGGTCCTGGCTATCTCTGTGGAGGTCTTCCTTTCTCCCAAAGGGAGCCACTCACTTTTGTCCCAGTTAATTTGGTGTCCCGATTGGGGCCCATATTTCTCGAAAATCTTGCTAAGTGCTGGGAGGGCCTCTCCAGGGTTATTCAAGAATAACAAAATATCATCAGCAAACAAAGATATCACTTGGACTTCCTTTCCCACCACACAACCCCTAATGTTTCCGTTTCCCTGAAGGGCATTTGCCAGTGCTTCCATAGTAAGCACATATAACAAGGGAGACAGGGGGCAGCCTTGTCTTGTCCCTCTAGACAGTGCAAAAGGGGTCGAGATGATGCTATTGGTTAGAATCTGGGCTTCTGGATCAGCATATAGAGCTCCTATCTATTTAAGTATAGTGTCACCCAGTCCAAATTTGCATAGCACCGCAAACATGATGGGCATTCGACATGGTCAAACGCCTTTTCGGAGTCAAGTGCTAGAAGACCTCTGTGTGCCCCCCCCTTTTTCCAACTATAAATGACATTGATGGACCTACGAAGATTCTGCTTAGCTTGCCTTCCTTTAACAAAGCCCCCTTGATCTATGTGGATCAAACCTGGTAGGACCCTTTCCAACCTATTTGCTAAGATTTTTGCTAGGATTTTATAGTCTGCATTGAGGAGTGAAATAGGATGGAAAGAGCCACATTTGGATGGGTCTTTTCCCAGCTTGGGGAGCACTACTATGGTAGCCATCCTCTGAGAGTGTGGTAGTTCTCCCTGAGCTAGAGTATTTTCTAGGACCTCTCTCATAAGAGAACCAAGGGCTTCCCAGGTGGACTTATAAAATTCAGCAGGAATACTGTCAGGACCCGGTGATTTCCCCTTATTTATGTGCCAAACCACTTGTCTGATCTCCTTGGGAGACAGGGGAGAGTTTAACTCAGCCCTGAGGGCATCATTCAAACATGATATTTCCACTTCCTGGAGGAAGTCCTCTGGGTCCCCTTCAGGTGGAACCTGAGTAGTGTACAGCTGGGAATAGAAGACCCAGAAGATCTCATTGATCTCTTTCTGGTCAAAGGTGGGAGAGCCATCAGGTTTAGCCATAGATAGTATGGCCCACTCTGCTTTCTTTTGTTTTATAAGACTGGCCAGCCATTTGCCTGATTAGCCTCCTTCAAAGTGCGTGTATGATTTTGGGAGCACTAGATCCCGTTCCAACTTCTGGGAGACTATTTGGTGTAGCTTCCCCTTTAATGATTTTAAGTTTTGTGCAAGTTGGGGCTGGGGTTGAGCCATGGTCCTCTTCTCTAATTCCTGGACTTTGGCCATAAGCTGTTCCTCCTCCTTAAGAGATTTTTTTTTTTTTTTTTTTTTAAGGCTGCATAGGAAATTGTCTCCCCTTGAATAAAGGCCTTTAGGGCATTCCCTTCCCCCTCCATCCCTACCCCTGAACAAACAAGAACTTCTTTAAATAGTGAACCCCAAACAGATCCCAAGTTCCTCCTCATGTAGAACAAATCCCTCTAAAGCCGAACATCCCCCCAAAACTGTATTTCCCTCCTAATTCCGGCCTCCCACATTCAAAACCTGAACAACCTTGCATCTCACCCATACCATTCCCCCCTTGCAGTCTCGAGAAAACTAACTTCTTCTACTCCTCATGGAGTGAGCTGCCTAATCCACAATTAAAAGAGAAAAAAGAAACCACGTGCTATAATGTTGTGCATCCTTTCAACAAATTCTGAGGATGTGTACGTGGGGGAAGAGCAGCGGTCGGTGTGCAACACCAGCCACAGTCTGGCGAATCGAGAAAAATAGAGGATCCTCGTGGCCCACCATTCCATCACAACAGCCCCCCCTGTGCCACGAGCAGGGCAGTGTCGAGAGGGAGGTCACTCCCAGCACCCAGATTAGCATAGTACCTGTCCCCCCCTCCACACTATATGTATAGTGCAGCTTGTCATAATAGCTCTACCTGTTCAAAGCATCATAGCCCCATTCATGCCCCTGGGAGCTATTTCTTACCACTTAAGAGGCTCTATCTACTCCAGATAAGGTAGGAAATCCCACCAGTTCTCCCCTCCCCCATGTGTGCTACTCAATATAGCACTGCTGGATGGGTTCCCCATGCCTTGGCTTAAGTAGCTTGGACCCCCGCAGGTCGCGGTTGGTGACAAAAGACCGATCTGGTGTGCTCACGCCGCTGAGAGTGCAAGGTGCACTCACAGGAGTGCAGTAGAGTTTTTTCTGCTCAGGAGCATGGGTCACTGTGCCACAGCCCGCCCTGGTAGGGCGCCACAGAGATGTCCCCCCCCCAGCAGCTGGACGAACCGCCCCAGGTCCATAAGAACCCAGTCGAGGGGAAAAGAAGCAAGTAAACACGATTAAAAGCTAAAAAATAAAGAAGGAAACAGGTCATATCATGTCAAATAAAGTTCTAGGCCCAGGTTGAATTAGGCCCGAAGAAGGAGCCAGTGTCATACATAGTCCCAACGTCTTTGACTGGTGAATTCTCAAGCTTCCCATGTAGAGGGTGGGTGAGCTCTGGGAATCACTCAGGCATGCCCTGATAGGTCTCCGACCCGGAGTTGTGTGCCGCAGTGTTCTCCTCCCGAAAAAACCCTTCCCAGGAAACAAAGAAAGTCAAATAGTGTTAATTTAACTTGCAATCATCGAAGTCAGGCTCCATTGTCCTCCACTCGTTCCTCGCCTCTGCACCTCTGTAGCCCTCTCTCATATTCCATGGCAGCCTCAGGGTCTGTGAATGCTCTCTGCTGACTTCCTGGGTAGCGCACAATGAATCTTTCTGGGCAGGCCATCATAAAGGGACAGTTCAGCTTGTGCTGTCATTTTTTAACATCGACAAAAGCTTGTCTTCTGGATTGTAGAGGGTGGGAGAAATCTGGGAAGATACTGACCCTGGAGCCCTGGATTAAGATGGGGTCAGATTTTTGGACTGCTGTGAGGATGGCCTGACAATCCTGAAACCATAGGAATTTAACCAGAAGATGTCTCGGTCTGTGATCTGGAGATGGTCATTGGCCAGGAGAATGGTGGGCTCTCTAGATTTCTAAGGTAAGATCTGGGGCTACTTGCAGATATTTTTGCAGCCAGGGTTTACTTAAAGTTAGACAGTCTCTCCCCTCCAAACCCTCCGGGAGACCCACTATCTTGATGTTACAGTGCCTTTCTCTATTTTCGTGGTCATCCACTACTTGTTTCAGTATTTCTGTATCTTTAAGCGCTTGTTGTAAATCTGTAGAAATTCTGGCTGTAGCATCCTCCTGGTCATTGATGCAGGATTCGGCCTCCGTGATGCATGTTTTGTGGGCTTCTATGGTTTCAGAAGTTGTATTAACTAATTGCTGCAGATGTTGTATCTGTGCAGTCATGTTATCAAAACTGGATTGCATCCATGTGCCCAGATCATACTTTCAATCCCTGATTAATCTCTCTCTAGGTTCTGGTAATCTGAGTCCATGATTGAACTGTCAGACCCGGTTCTGGGATCCTTCTGTAACTCTGGTTCCCAGGCTGGAGAGCCACTAGGAGAGCCTACAGACCACGAGGAGGTAGTCGACTTAGGAAGTTTGAGAAAATTTCAATTTAGCTGTTTCTTCATAGATTTCGATAAAGTAGACATTGGAGCTTCTAGTTATATCGATCTGAGCAGCTTTTAGTGGGTTATATCGCAGGATGCATCAGATTGTAAGTGAATTTGGACGGAGCTCTCCTAAAACACCTCCATTCAGCTCCTCAGCTAGGCCACGCCCCTCTAAAGGGTATCTTGAGAGGCCAGCTTGATAAGAACAAGTGATATTCAGATTTCCTTTCGGTGCTGTACATCAGAGGTCTAGCCTGAGTTGTTTTGTAGTCCAAGGATAGTTTAGTTGTCCTGAAGTCTGAGCATAGTGCAGAAGTGGAACCCTCTTTATGGATTCCTTTGGTCATACGATTGCAACTTTGGGATACACTCGACCTAACAAACCAAGGAGATATTTGGGCAGCTCATTTGCTTGGCCTTTATTCATTCACTACACCTGCTATGTACATGCCCAGTCTCTACCCCTACCATTTCCTTTACTGGGACCTTGCTCCCTAACCTCGGGGTGAAGTCCCAGCACTTAGGACTCCTTTAGTCATACAACTGCAACTCAGTAACACCCACCTAGGTTTAGGCTTCCTATGGATGTGAAGGTCAGACATGCTTCCATAGCAGAGTTCAACTCCTCTCTAGAGGCTAATCTTCCTTGTTCTGAGTGCTGAGCATCCTTCCTTTAAGGGAGCAACCTTTTTTGGGTCCCATTAATCATAGGATATTAGCTGTGTGACACCTTCAAGGATGATCATCCCACTCGATGGATGGATCAAGTTCCTATTTCCTCCACAGTATGCAAATTTCCTATTACTTCCTTGATTACACAAAAGCTCAAGCCATTCAAGTTCCTCAGTTGTCCTCATTTTCTCCACAGTCGGTATTCAGCATTTTCTATTATGTCTAGACTTAAAAGACCACACGTAGCCTGAAGGGATGGGGACCTAAAGCCTTGGATCACCAGAGGTTTCCTCCACAGAGTTTTTTCTCCTCCGTGGTGAAGGTCATAACTAGCAGAGTGACAGTGTGGATGCATAGTGCTTGTGCAGGTTGAGTTGTGATCTGGATGGTGGCTCCTTTCTCAAAACAGCAGTGGCATTTCCTCATTTGATAGCAGAACAATGTCCCAGTACATTTCTTTGCCTTTGGCTCTGAGTTTTTGGGCACCTTTCCTATGGTAATTTCAGTCAAGGGACAATGATGCTGCGGCTCCTTTAGGGGTAGAACTCTCCTCGAGATGATTTAGTGCCATTATACCCAAAAGTGTGGTAGTTCCTCTGGAACACAGAGTGCAAAAGGCCACACACAAACTGTATATGCAACCATAACCTGTTCCAGTAGCACAAGCCCAACTATATTGCACAAGCATCCTACACATTTAGGTTTAGCCTGCCTCTGGAATGCCATACCAGCTTGCATCAGGAAGTCCACCTCCACCAAAGTGTTCGCTCAGAAGATGAAGGACCATTGGCTGAACTGGCATGCCTGTTCCTGCTTCTTGTCGATCTGTGTCACTCTTCTGTACCATTTGATGTATCCTACTTCCCATATGTCAAACCACTGTACCTTGTACTGTGACATTAATTTTGTTACTAATTATCCAATGTACTTGTAGTATCCAGGTCTTGCCTGGAAAAGGCACCTGGTGCCAGTGCACCTACCTGGTTCCAAAAATATAAATAAACTAAAGTAACTAAATAAATAAATAAACTAATAAATATATAAATAAATAAGTTAGTCAACTCCTGGGCCAGAGAATTGAAGCTTTATCTGAAGTTTGGTAGGGCAGGGGGTGACATCACCATGCTCCCAGAGCATTTTAAGAGTATGTCACTTCAAGCATCCTCTAAATACTCATTTCTTTGCTCCCACCATACACCCCCTTCTTATCAGACAACTCAGCTATCTCCATCTGGGCATCTTCCATATGGTATCTTCAGTCAAGGGACCTCGATCCTGTGGCACCTCTAGGGGTGGAACCCTCCTCAAGAGGTTTCCATACCATCGTACCACTAAAGGGTGGTAGTTTCTCTGGAACAGAAAGGATGAAAGGCCACACACATAGCCAACCATAAACTCTTCCAGTAGTCCCAGCACCTCCACGTTGCACAAGAATCTAACACACTTAGTCGTCCACTTGAACCAGTAAACTAGCTAATTCCTGAAGAAGAGCTAAGGTTAAAACATTGATTCTAACTCATTTTCTATTTTCAGTGTGCATCTAATACTACCTTTTTGTTTTGGTTTCAATGCCTTTATGAACCAGTATACCTCATGGAGATTAATTTCCACACATTACACTGGTATGGAGTACTAACCCTAATTAAAGATGAAGTTCTGATAATGTTGATGGAATTATGTTTCTTTAACCTGACTTCAGGATGTACCCAGAAGATTGGGATGCATCAACCCTTCTTTCTTCCATTACCATCATGATTGGGACCCCACCTTTTAAGCTGGCAACTGGACCCTAAAGAGCCCCTAGGTGACACCCATTGAGGGGTGATCACTCTGCCTCTCACCACCTTCTCCCCTCATGCACAAGTTGTCTCCTACTTTTACCAGTTACACCTCCTTCATACTACCCCTCAACCCCTCCTAACTCCATAAATCAATATGAGCTCATCCTCTCGTACCCAGGCCAGCCAGACACAATGGCAACACAGACATTTATTCTCTGGTGGCTGAGATTACATATGTAGTGGCTGGCTGGTAGCCTCTGGTGGTGGTGGGTTTAACAGTGTAAAAACAAATATCTTTTATTAGATGTTCTAGCTAAAGACGAAAATTTCAGGGGATTCAATCAACATTTCCCCATCAGTATCTTGTGACAAATATTCATTCTGTGCTGCCACATGACAGTATGAAAATTCTAGGCAGTCTGAAGAAGATTTAAACAAGCCTGTTACCCAACATATTAACTTTGAGTCCTGAATCACTCAATCCATGTGCCAGGGCTTTGTAGGAGATATTAATTTAAAGACTAGCATTCACTTGGCCTCTTTCTACATTACAGAACTATTTTAGAAGGAGCCATGCTTGCTTGTCCACGCTGCAGGTAGACCTGTGTTAGTTAAATTGTTACAGCATTAACAGTTTTTTTAAAAAGTTGCAGTATGTTGAAAGCCAGTTCAAAGAAAACTGACTGGTGTTTAAAGTTTTTGGACTGGAGTATGCTCTGTTTTTTTTTTTTCTGCCAGTCTCTTTCAGTCTCTTTTTCAATAGGATTGTATTTCCAAGTCCTGACATGATATGTGGCAGCTATTCCATTGGACATTCAATCTTTAAGTTGCCAAATGCACACAAGATTGAAATTCTTAACATTTGCTCTGTGTCTTTCTGGAGGAAGACTGCCACAAATCACTGGCAGAGCTACTTAGGAATCACTTGGAGCAGTTAGCTATCACACGCTGAGACTGATCACAAAGGGATAGTTTCCTGGAACCTCAGCTTTGTTTCCCACTGTTTGTCAAAGACATCTCCCACAAAGAGATGTCTTCATTGCAGCTGCTAGATCATGTTTGATTTTCACTGTCAAGTAAAAAAAAAAGAAAGGCACTATACATGCACATTAAAATTGTCTTGTTGCAGCATATATACTGAATTCTTAAAGAACTATTAGGGTTTCAAAGAACAATTTGAGAGTCAAACATTTTAGCTTGAATTTCCCTTATTTTCTGAATGATTCTGCTTTCATGTCTATTGTTGCAGCCTCTCTATTTCACTAGGTGTGCTGAGTGAAGGGACAGTGCCTGATGGGGGTGGGCATGGCCTTGGGTGCTTGTGTATCTATGGGTATCTTAAAGGAGTACTATAGTCAACATTTGCAAAAACATGTTTTGCAGAATGTTTTGAATTGTGTGTGCAGTCCTGATGTGTACTTTCCCTTGTTTGCTGTTGAAAGTTTTTTCTAAATTAGTCTGCTAGTTACATAGTAGTTTTATGGCCACTGGGGATATCCATTTTAGCAAGTTTATTGCTCTTCCTTTTCCTACAATACCTCCTGTCCCATGTGACAGTGATGCATCCAGGACCACTGATTCAACAAGTACTAGAGATAGTAGCCTGATGTTCTGGCTTCCAGTAAAAAATAGTTCAATGTTTTTGTTTTCTATGTGTATGTCAAGTCTAGACAGCAGGAATAAATGTTTTGCTTTTTAACCTTTTCATTTATCAAACCACACACAGCCATAAAAAGCATACAAATCATCCCAGATTATCAATGCTATAATTAATTAAGGCTCTAGCTGTTTTCTTTCAGAGTAATCCACTCAATTAGCCCTCAAGGATTTACTGAACTGTAAATGTAGCTATTAGTGCTCACTGGATAAGGATAATTTCCTTAATAACACAGCTTTAATGTTGTAAAAACTGACTCTAAACCTGGGCCTGCTGAATCCATGGTCCTGGATACATCACTGTCACATGGAATAGGAGGCATTTTAGGAACAAGAATAGCAATAAAGCCCGCTAAGATGGAAATCCCTAGGGGCTATAAAACTACCATAAAAGCGGCAGGCAAATTCAGAAAAAAACTATTTAATAGCAAACAAAGGGAAGGACACTGTAGGACAACACACACAAATCAAAGCACTCTGTACAACATATGTTTTTAAAAATTCTTTTTTTTTCCATATTGTTGCTCTCCGTTGCCGCTTCCCACCTTATTCGACAATGGGGAGACAAAGGTATTTTTACTTTTTTCTCCTACCTAACCTGGGACCCCAGAGCATGGAAGCTTGTGCCTGTGGAGGCAAGCCAGCATCCCATGAATCCAGTGACTGCCCCTTCCCCCCACCCAGCCTATAGCTGAGTCTTCCATTAGGCTTAGTGCTACCACCAAGCCTCCACTGGGAGGCAGCCAAGAGTCTGGGAGACTCCAGATACCTCCTTGGGAGAGAAGAGCTGCCTGTTGGCAGCTCAACCCAGCTCCTTGCCCTCCCCCCCAGCTGACCCACAACAACCCGAGCTCGCTCGAACTCAGGTCACCGGTATGGTGTGAAGTGTGGCATCCAGCACCTCAACCCTCAGTGCCACTGGGATGGATGTTTTTGCAAATTCAGACTGTAGTACTCCTTTAACGGAAATTCAGCTCACCAGAAGCCCCTTGCTAAGAATCACAAACTATGTCCAGTTAACCCTTGTCCTTGATATAGGATCTGCTAACACATTTGTTGATAAACATTGAAACATAAGATGATGTCCTTGGGTCTCCTTTACTCGAAACATTGAGGTACATGGTGCACAACAGTTAATCATCTGGTCAAATACACCTAAATCACTTCGACCTCTATGTAGTTAATTACAGTGCTCCAATGAGTATTCTTCGAACAAGCACCACACAGATGCCAGACCTTTAACTTCAATTCCTGGACTCTCCCAGTCTCTGTCATTCACTGACAAGTTGAATACTTCCTCTGTCCCATCTTATCCACTGCACAGGAATATTAGTTCCCCTACTTCATACAGTCACTGTACATTTATTAGTGATCTGCTAACAATTTGCACTCTGGCATGACACACCGAAGTAAGGTACCCAGAAAAAGTTAGGGCAACTGAATACTTATTCCAGAGCTTAGTATACTTTTTACTGAAATCTAGCTATCTCAAGATCTTCTGATGCCCCTACATTCAGTGTAGTGACAACATCAGCTAAAGATCCACTTTCACTGCAGCTTCTTGTAGCTTCCCTCCTGGGGCTTGCCCTCTCAGTGGCTATGAGTGCCCAGCTTGTGCTTCTTCCTTGGGGACCATACCCACATTCTCAGAGACAATTTCCTACCCGATTCCTGGAGACTTTCTCTCCACTGACCTGGTGTTCAACTCTAATCTTTGGTCATGGTGCATCCATTCATTTTGCTTCCTAGATTGCATGGCTGCAACAGCCTACATGGCACTCACCCACTGCCATACCATAACAACAACCTCTTCTCAGGAATCCCACTCAGGCCCCAGAGGCCCTCAGGCCTTATTCCCTGAGGGCATACCACTCAAGAATCACTGCTGCCTTACTGGGTGCCTTTTACTTTCCCACTAGGGACACAAGTTCAATTTCCTCCACCAATATTCTCAGGGCCAGAAATGTCTGAGGCTTGTATCCTTGTCCTAGCCTCACCAACTTCAGACCTGATGCCACCTCTGACTGCAGGATGACAAAGCTCTCCAGTCCCAGTTGAGAGACCATTTGTTCCATAACCCATGTTATGGAGCCTGTGGCAGAAAAGAGAAGCCGTCTTTCCCATCCCGGCAGAAGCATATTAGAGTCCCATGTATCCAGCTGCAATGCTGCAAGATGATTCAGCATCCCTCTAGCCAGTACCCTTACCTAGGTCACTGCACTAACTCCTTGCTCTTTGGTGAAGCTCCTGGGCCATGATGTTGTCCCTATTTTTCTGGGCTGACAAGCCCTTTGCTCCTCACAGGTCAGTCTCCCACCACAAGAGCTACTCTCCTGGGCTACTTGAGTCCCTCTCATACTACTGTGCTCCTCCCACACTCTCTATCCATACAGAGGCTGCACGTGGATGCACCATTTCCTGCACAGGCATGGCTAGAAACCACCACTGTGTCCTTTCTTTAGAGAAAGTGATTTGGAACATAAATAAGGTAATTTGTATATAAAAGTTGCTGGACTGGAAAAGGGCAGCCAAACCATTGTCTGCTGCAGAACTGGTGCAAAAATAAGTCACATTTTCACCCTTTCAGTATTTCTCCACTGTGTGCCTCAGTTTTATTTAAATGTACAGTATATTTACAACATTTTAGGCCTCTTTATGGTAACCTGTACCACAGATGGACCAAACATGGTGCAGATTGGTAAATTCAGGAAAGTCTACAATCTAAAAATGCATAAATTGTTTTGAAATTCGGTTTTGGAAAAATAAAGTGGCAGTTCCAGTCTGTGGTACTAATTAGTCTTTTGTAAGTCCAGTCCCGGTGTCCTCCCAGACATTTATGGCTTTAGTTTTCTTAACTGCATCCAAAGCAACAATTGTTTGTTTTGACATTGTAAACATTTCCACAGAAACAGACAATGAAGTTGCAAGTAGACAGTTATGTTTTGAAGTACAAACAATGAGGAGGAGTAAACGAAATCAAAGAGATTACGATCTTACTTTCATGCAAAGGGGGTAATAATATGGGAAAGATGAATGCAGAAAATGTTATTGTGTTTGTCAAAGTTTTCTCTGCATTGTATAATAAATAAGGTATAAGTAGCTCCTTAAGGATGGATTCGAAAAGCTTATGCACATTTTGGAGAGCAAGTGATTTGCAAAAACAATTTGAGTGCTCCTCATAAGTGCCATATCCATGGATCTTGCTCTGTGCCTGCAAGCGCTACAGTGCTTTACGCACCCCTGCCATAAGTGCCCACATACTATGGGACAAGGAGTTCATACAGTAGCTACGATATTGTATAGAATATATGTATGCACAAGGCCAGGTAACTGAACATATACACAACCAACCTCTTCCACCGAGGGGAAGGACCTACAATGAAGTGCAGTATCTCTTTCACTAACAACACTGCCCATGAAGCCTTCAAGAAAAGAACAATGCAAACACAGATGACTACATCCAAGAATCTTTATTGGAACTACAGCAATGTGCTGGCCTAGCCCCTGAGTGCAGCAGGAGCATGTGACCTTCACCAGGCAATCTAGCATGTGACCTTCACCAGACAATCTCATGGTGGCCTAGCAATGTCTGCCCAGTTCTTCCTCATTGTTGCAAGAGAACATTATTGCCCCAGAGATCTCGTTGTCTGTTCTCCTGAACACAATGCTCAGTCTACCATGACCACTAAGTCAGCCTCTTCCCTTTTGATGTGGGTCTGATCTGCTGTGTTATTTGCTGTGGGTCTGGTCTGCTTTGACGTGCGTGTGTGTGTTTATGACAGTGGGAAAATCTATCACAGACATAAAACATTTTTCCTGGATTTTGCATAATAAAAATTCAGTGGGTTCTGAATTGCTCCCTGAGTTTAATGAGTAACTTGAAACAGTAAGCCTGGCATTACAATTTAAGGACAGCAGCTCAGCTAAACAATAACTGTCAGGGGATATTTGTTGAAGCAGAGTAGGAGGCACTCACTTGCACTGGGAGAGTCAGAATAGATGCTATTTCTTATTTTATTATAGCAGCAGTATAAGTTAGCAGGAGGCAGACCACCACATTTTCATCCTGTCATGTAGGGCTTCACAGATGAAGCCCTACATGACAGGGTGAAACGTAAGGGGTGGTGCATCTGCACTGCCTGTCCTGTATGCTGTTTGCAACTGCTGCTGTAATGAAATAAAAGCAGCTTAAGGAATTGTCCCTTGTTTGCCTGATTACTTTCCAAATGCAAGGGTGAGTGCCTCCTACTATGCTTCAGCAAACTGACTCACTTATGTCGGAGTGCACCACCTCTTCAGTGCTTACCATCACAGATTTCTCACAACTGTCAGGGGAAGTCAGACCTCTAAAGTACTAAACCATTAACTTTCCAGGAAAGCCTTGCCCCAAACCTTTATGGCTTGACCTAACTATTGTCATAGCCCATAGGTGTCTTTTTCGAAGCAGGGCCATACTCAAAGTAGCAGAGTCAGGGAGTATAGCAACAGACCTGTAGCATACTTCATGTAAGGTCCTGCAGGACCTTGATGAAGCAGCATGCCCATGGTGCATGTCCCAAGACCTGTAGCTTGCTTGGCACAGAGCCTGCAAAGGACCCATGGTATTGCACCCCAGACCTATAGCTTACTTCATGCAAGGTTCTGTGGGCCCTACTTGATGCAAAAGGCCAGTGATGCATGTCCCTAGATGAAAACTCATTGTTTACAGGTGAAGGGCTGGAGCATTTCTTGCAGAGCTCATTAAACACTTCCTTGATGTGTCACCTATTTTATGCACCTTTTGAATGTCTTTTCCACATGGTACAGGCCCTGGGCCTACAGTTTGGTTTGTGCTGGGCCCCATGCAAAACAGCATACCCATGGTGCATGGATCCAGACCTGTAGCTTGCTTGCCATAGGGCCTTGTGGTCCCTATGCTAGCAGCAACCCATAGTAGTGCTGTGCCCTAGACCTACAGCTTGCTTCATGCAGGGCCCTGCAGGCCCTATGTAAAGCAATGGGTCTGAGTGGCATGGCTGCTGATCTATAGCTTGGTCCTGGATCATGAGGGTAGAGGATGGGGAAGGGGTGATAGTTTAAGTTGAAAACCCTAACGCCACATTTCCATACTTTTGTGACTCTTCAGCCATAACAGATGCAATAATGTATTTTTTTTGCAATTGATTGCCTTATTTTAAAAAAAGATATAACAACTGACACCTATAGCATTTTTTGCACAAGGTCCACAGCAGACCCATTGGACAGGGGCATGAACAAATAGCTTTCTTTGTCCAGGGTTCTGTGGATCTATGCATAGCAACAGATCTGTTGGGCATAGGGAAAGACCTGTAGCTTGCTTCACACAGGGTCCCGCAGGCCCTATACGAACACTCATCCCACTGGGTGGAGTTTAACATTTGTTTTTCAAATTTGAGGGTCAGAGTGCTTACATCCCTTTTGACCTCATAATTTTGGGTTTTGAATTTGTCCTCTGAAACATGTTTTGGGGCACATCCAATTCATCCCTTTTTGGGCAAAAACAAAACTAGGTCCCTGTGCACATACAATAGAATGTTTTGCTTTAGCTTAGTGGACAGTGGCAGCATGTCACAGTGGAAGACAGTTACCAGTCAAGGTGGAGAGAAAGCTGTGTCATCACCCTCTGTGGTGTCCTACACACAAGTGAGAACCAGGGTGGCCATGGGGTGGGGGAGGATAGCATGTGGGCTAGAGGGTGGGTAATGGCTAGGGCTTTGTTTAATTATATGAACTGCATGGGGGAGTGTAAGGAGACATCCAATACAGTGGGTGGGGGAAGGTTTGTTTTGCTAGGGGGTAGTGGCAGTGGGTCTGGGCACCTGACTGCCAGTTACATTACTGTTAGTTGGGACAGGGGTAATGGCAGCAGGGTTGGGCACCCACCACTGGTTTGCATACTTGTCAGGGGTACTGGCTGTGGGGCTGAGCACTCAATCACCAGTGACAGTATTCTTGGAGGGAGAGGATACTGGTGGCAGGGTTAAGCACCTGATCATTGGTTTACATTCTGTTCTTGGTGGGGGTGGGGGGGCAGAAGGAAATGTCAAAAACACAAGCTGTTTTTCCCCATTCATTATCGACTTCCTATTTATTCAATCACTAACTAAAAAAAGCATTTGTCAATGCCGAATTTTTGCTTGCTGGTATTGGCATTGGTAGTGTAGGAGTTAGAGTGCTGCATAATAGGAATGGCAGTGAAGTATTAAACTAATGCCAACCCCCACCCCCACCCTGCAGAGAGTGACAGGCATTGGGGTATGCCTTTGGATCATCAGGCTTAATGGCCATGCCATTTCACCACACTGTACTCTGCAGACACCGAGAAGTGTCACAGTGTGCCTTGGGGTCCTTAGCCCTTATGTTCACCCCCATTCCATCAGGAAATATGGTGAGATGGGTGCAGTATAGGAGAATGAGGTGAACTTTGGGGCCAAAGAGTCCAAGGCACACCTCCATGCCTCTCACTGGCTGCAGGGTGTGGATGGAGGTGGAATGGTATGAGCATTACAGGTAACAATCCCAAGTCACACCTCTGATGCCTGTCAGTCTCTACAGGATGGGGCGTTATGGTTGCAAACTCTATCGTCTCAGGCATTTGTTGGTATTTTCACTCCAAATTTTCAACATGGCTTTTTGGTGACCCCCCACGTTATGAACAGTGGCAATATCAGTTTGTTAGCTGAAAGCTGATTTTGCCGAGCAACTACGGCATTTGACACCACAGGTGGGAAAACACATTTTGAACAGGATGTGAAAAATGACATCAGTACTGTTCATGGGGAGGTGTAACAAATGGCAATGTTGAAAATCGGCATTGAAAATAGTAAAAAAAACTGGTGAAGTCACGAGCGTGCGCAGAAAGTGTGAAACGCACATCCATAATGTAATTAGTTTGGGGATTTTTTTACAGCAGATTGTCAACACAGGTATTTTGGGACCTCTGCTCATGAACAGTGTCACTGTGATTTTCTTAATCTGTCCTGAACAATGATTTCCCACAGTGACCATGCATTTCTGCGCTGAAAGTGTGAAAACACATTTCTGCCATGTTGTGAAAAATGACAGCTGTACTGTTCATAAGGAAATGTGTAAAAATGCCAGTGGTGAAAATCTGGACTGAAAATACCACAAATTCATGATCTTACGAGGGTGCGTGGAAACTGTGCAATGCTCACTCGTAACGCAGTCATTTTATGGACTTTTGTCACCAGATTTTCCACATAGCCATTTTAAGACCTCTGCTCATGAACAGTATCACTGTGATTTTCTTAATCTGTCCCAAACATTGATTTCGCACACCGACTGCGCCATTGTGCACTACATGCGCGGAAACACATTGTGGGCAAGATATGAAAATGACAGCTATACTGGTCATAAGGAGATGTGGTAAAATGGCAATGTTGAAAATCTGAGAGCAAATATTAAAAATTCAGCAACTTACGAGCGTGCATAAGAACTGCGCAACGCATACTCATAAAACAGTCATTTTTAAGAATTTTTTCACCAAATTTGCAACATAGGCTTTTTGAGAGCCCACCTTATGAACACTTGCACTGTCATTTTGTTAATCTGTCCCGAAAGGTGATTTCATGCAGTGACCGCAAAATCACCCTTCTGGCCTGATTAATGCCATGACAGTTCCAGGATTCACGAGAAGGGGTCCCAAAAACCTCATGTTGAAAATTTGGTGCCAAAATTCAAAACAAATACATGAGATATGCATCAAAGTTGAAAAAACCCTATTAATTCCATTATACAGCTTACCGGCATTTCCTCAGTTCGCCGTCGGCTTTGAAGAGTGCAGACGTGTTCCCAGTCCACTGAAGGTCATCGCGCTGGACTCCAAAGGTAAGTATGGGATGAGGTGGGGGTGTGGGGAGGCAGGGTGTTCAGAGGATGGGTGCAGGGGAGGGGGCAGGGAGACTGCCGAGGGACCATTTTGTTTAAAAGTTTGTTTTTTTTGGGACGACAACTTGGGACATTTGCCACGCTGGGGTGGACCTACGCAGCGGAAGCTGGAAGGCTGTTGGGGGCCGGGACAATGGGGGATTGGGCACCCCCGTCCGCCATAAGAATTTTTGCCATGTTAGTGGGCTCCTGCTGTAGCAGCTGGGAGGCATTTGGGGGGCGCTGAGGGAGCGCGCCTAGTTATCTGATCATGCTCACTGAAGCAGCTCTCTCCCTTTCAACTGTATGGCACTGCATTTTCAACTGCTGTCACAGACAACTGCAGCATTCATTGGCAAACTGTGGCTGCGCCTGCAAACACAGTGAGGAATTGAAAGACAGGGTACCACACCTCCAGAAACTCGATGATGGCATTATGTTTCTTGCACATGCGCAAACATATAAAATAGGACAACATTTATGAAATCATATTGCACAGTGAAAGTTACCTTGCTATAAAAGTTGAGGTCTAAAGGCTTACCTGTGGGTCCCTATCGGACTAAATGTGAGTTTTATAAAAATAAATAATAAATTATTTAGGGGGACCCAGCATGGATAAGGGTGCACAAGACCCTACGTCTTTTCTGGTGTACACGGGGGAATGGATTTGAAGCAGAACTGTATAAACCATGGGAAGTGCAAAGATGGTTCAAATTAAACACCACCACCTAGACGCTTCATGGAAAGATTATTAGTGGGTCCCAAATCCCTGGCGTTTCTATGGGACCATGGAGCAGTCTGTATGAATGTTTCAAACGTATACAGGGAAATTACATTATTTGTTATGCAATACAGTTTATAGGGAAATATACAGGACACTCAGTATACAGTCACATAAAAAAGTTTACTAGGAGCCCCAACCCCATATACTTTTATGTGCCAACACCTGTGGTCAGTCTAGCAGCTGCCTGAGGTGACATGGGCCAAGGTGGCAGGCAAGGACAGCATACCTCTCAAGTGTCCCTGATTTTCAGTGATGTCCCTGATTTCACCTCAAATTTTTACTCTGTCCCTCCTAAAAACTGTGTTCCCCGACTAAACAGTGATGATTGTAAGAATAAACTTATGTCAAACAATAAAGTTGCAGATTTCTTATTCTTCAGAAAATGTATTATACACTGAGTCCCTTATTCTGCTAGCTTCCTGAGTGGATATCACCAATTTTAAAAATGTGTCCCTGATTTGGGGCCTTTGTCCCTGATTTTTTTAAGCCTTGTCCCTGATTTATGAGGCAGGAGGCTGAGAGGTATGAAGGACAGAGGATTGGAACCTGCCACAGAAAACATGCAGAATAGGATACAAAACCCTATTTTGGGCTAGCTGGCTGGCCTGTAGTCACCAGCAGTATAGGCAACAGCTGGTGCCAGCATTGGAGCATTGTGTGTGTGTGTGTGGGGGGGGGGTTGCTACTCCAACTAATTTATTCACTTTGTATCCTGGTGAATTTACTGTTAATGGGCTGGGCAGAGTCATGGAGCGACTCCATATACACAGCCCCCATGGGGGGGCACCATTCTCACCAAGGATCTGTAATACGTGTGTATATAACCACCCCTCCAACACACACACACACTCATTGCAGGAGACATGTATACCCAGAATGACCTGCACCAACTCCAGGCAGTTTCAAAAGGTGCTAAACAATAATTGGAGGGCAGAATCGAACCATGTTACCCCCTTACATACATCACTGCAGCCTACGAGATGGCTTGAAATGTTGCCAGGCTGTTCATGCAAAACCAGGCAACAAGATAACATGTTGTGCATTTTTCCTGAAAGAAAACACTACCACGGCAGGAAGCCTTAACAATATCTCCAGCGACTGTTTCCGTGTCTAGCCTAGTGTACTACTCAGGGAAGGAGGGTACTGTAACGTTGCCCCTTATTTTAATTTTCTGTTTCAGGGAATGATTTTGTTTACATTTCCGGACACTGGGAGTGGGCTCCCCAATGTCCAGGGGGGATGGGGAACAGAGGGTGCGGGGAGGACAGCAAATATGGGAGGGAAGGACTGATTTGCTGCGGGGGGGGCAACTCAAACTGGAGTGGAGGGAGTGGGGAGGACAGCAACAGTGGGAAGGAGCGGAAGGATTGATTTGCTGTGGGGGCTCGAACAGAGCGGAGGGTGGGGGGAAGACAGCAGCAGTGGGAGGGAGCGGGAGGCATTGATTTGCTGCAGGGGGGCTTGAATGGGAATGGAGGGAGTGGGGAGGACAACAGCAGTTGGGAGTGAGTGGGAGGGATTGATTTGCTGCGTGGGAGCTCGAACAGGAATGGAGGGAGCGGGGAGGATAGCAGCAGTGGGAGTGAGTGGGAGGGATTGATTTGCTGCAGTCAAACAGGCAGGTTGAAAAGTAATGAAACAGCACTATAAAGAGCGAGCTGACAAGTCAGAGAGACGCGCATTCACATGTCAGTTCGAGAAGGCTTGTACTCAGCAAGCTTGTTCATGACAGCAACTGCCATAATCACTGTAAGCGTAACAGAAGTGTGAACGCGCAACCAGGAAGTAAATGTAATCCCTCGCATAGCTGTTTACACATCAAAGGACCAAGCCATGCCACTATTGGTTCGGCTCTGGCCTTTGAAAACCTTGCCAACTCTACCCCAAAAACAGAAAGTGAGTCATCAACAGCTTGCCTACTGATTCACCTGCCACAGACCTGCCCCTTGAACAGAGCTTTCCAGTGGACACCCCCCCTCACACCCATCTATAGCAACTCTCATATCAACATGTTCGTCTTCGCTTGCATGCAGGCCGAACATAACAGGTACTCGGAAACTGAGGCATTTCTCACTCCTTGCTATATCCTGCCATCTTATCAGTTAATTTCCAGGGCAAGGACACCCTGTTTCAGACCCCCAGTAAGGCAGACAGCTTCTTCCAGATTCATTTGAGGCCTTCGGCATCTGCAGCATCAGCATCTCCCACCCGCTCATGATGCCAGCGTGCCCTATCGCCTGCAGCAGAAAACTCTCCCATGGAGAAAGAGTATATCTTCTAAAAACTGTAAGAACTGGGGCTTACTTTCAGTGGGTCTAAATGGGGCAGTAGGTAGCCAGGGATGATTACCGTGGTGTGAGATCAGCTATACAAGACTGGACATATTAGCAGAAATTTCTTGACCAATTTGGGTGCACTCAAGGTAACAGGAGCACCTGGACAGCCATTTACTGGTTCATAGAGGTTTTGACGTGCTTGTCTATGAAATGATTTACTGTTGGACACCTGCCATTACCCACATTTCATCCTCTCTGACTTAGCTGCCTGCTACCATGTATGTGGCTACTCCATACTGCTGACTTCCTCCCTCTTCCAGTGACCTCTGATTCACAACATCGGGGCTTGCACTAGATCACTGAAGGACATAGAATTGGGGTTGAGTGCTATACTGGACTTCTTTGGCTGTTCTGCAACAGGCCTGCAGTTCCTACAATTTATCTAGGCTCTTTTTGTTATATTAGGTATTTGTGTAGTTCAACCTATTTAACCACCTATTTCATGTCCCTGAACTAGAGCATACTGTACAGCACATGACATTAGAGGTTCAGTTAGGGGCTTAGTTTTCATAGTTAGAATAGTCCTCCCTTGGTGCTTACAGACAATCACCTCCATCAGTCATTTTCTCTTAGTGCGAGTGCTTAGTTTCCCACTACTGCGACCTGTGGGATGTTTGTACATTTATCTATTAGGATGGATATACTAAGTTCTGCTACCCTATATTGACACTGCAGTGAGGTCACACTGCACCCCTC
The DNA here is from genome assembly GCA_016271365.2 of Neoceratodus forsteri. Taxonomy (NCBI): domain Eukaryota; kingdom Metazoa; phylum Chordata; order Ceratodontiformes; family Ceratodontidae; genus Neoceratodus; species Neoceratodus forsteri. The sequence goes on along the minus strand of CM028132.1, from coordinate 814,387,660 downwards.
CCTTCTCCCATTTAGACCTCCAAGTAACTGACCAACTGTGCCTCCCACACCCTTTCCTCCTTCCATCCCTCCTCCCCAGCTACATGCCAGTGCACTCCGGTCAATGTGCTTCATGACATCTCGCACCATACTGTTAGCTCCAACATCAATCAGCCCCCTGTACAAAACGTTCTTGGACAATTCACCACCTCCCGTGAATTCTCATAACTAGCTAAGACTAAGGACATCATGATAATAGTATCAGGATAGCTTCAGATACATCAAAACTTACAAATGAGCCCACTGTGATCTTCAGAGAGATATTTTCCTATACGAGATCAGAAAAATAACACTTTTGATCAGCTTGAAGCGAACAGTCTGTCAGAAGAATTTACATTTTTGGCTCGCATTTCCAACTGTTATGTGAAAGTCCTGTATGGAAGGAACCTGTTGATATGTGTTTTCTTTGATAGACACTTTCTGTTTATAGTTTCCTTTTATTTTTACTATTCTGTGTAAAAAGCTGTTCCTGCGTCGTTGTATATAATTGTATTGTACTTGCATTATTCACGTTGTGTGATGATTTATTTATTTATTTAGTTTTTGTTTACCGGGTAAGTACACTAGACAAGTTTTATGCCTATTTTCAGGAACAACCCGGGAGAGTACAAAAGGGTACAACAGGTACATTGATACAGTAATTGGTTCAGACGAATACATTCAGGTACAAAAACAGGAGAAAAGACAATTTTTACAGTTTTTACATTTACATGGAAGGTACACCCAGATACAGTGCTGGGGCAAGGTATAAGTTAGAGATAAATTCAATGACCAACAGGGCTGGTGAGGATTATGAGCATAGTAACATCATAGCATCGGTCAACAAGGGAGGGGGATTTGGACGAGGACATAGCGCAAGAGTGGTGACGCCAGAGCAGGAGAGAAGAAGCCGCACCAGTGGACACCGGAGGCTAAGGAGGCTTAGGACATTCACAGCTAGAAGCCACATTAAGATGATCCCACAGGGAGGTCTGGAAACTCTTGTGAGAGGAGGCAGTATGGACTCTTTCAGGAAAGGAGTTCCAGAGCCTGGGGCCATGGACAGAAAACTCCGTCCCCATGTTGGTGCGGGAAGTAGGTACACTTAGTAGGCCGGGCCTTGGGATCTAAGCAGGTAGGGGAGAGGTCAGCAGGAGCAAGAAACCGGGCCAGTTCTGGAGGGTGCCGGGCTAAGTACTTTACTCACGAGGCACCCAGTACTAAAGTTATGGGAGTGATTGAGCAGGGATAGCCAGCCAAGCTTCCTCGTAGAGCTCGCAGTGATGAGTGAGGGGCGGGCGGCCAGGGCAAACGACATGATGTTGTTGTACTGCCAGCTCCACTTGCTTAGAGAGGGTCTTAGAAGTATGAGCAAATATGAGGGAGCCAGAGCTGAGGAGGGAATTAGTACTCCCTGGCAAGAGCTAAGCGAGCCGCTGGAGTGAGGTTGTACCGAGCCCTGTAGGCCATCCCCAGTTTGCGGTTTACCCCACTGCAGGCATTATGGATCTGACTACCAAGGTCCAATTGGGGATCAAGGCCACCCAAGATATTTGAGGGAGGTCATGGTAGGGAGAGGGAGCCATCTTCGTAGTTGATATGTAGGGGAGTTGAAGAGGCTCAGATTTTGGCAGAGGAACCAAGAGCATAGCCTGGGTTTTGTTTTGATTTAGGACCAATTTATGGTTGGAGAGCCATGCCTGGATGTTCCAGAGGTCTTCAGATAAGTGACGGTTTAGTGTGGCTGTATCACAGGAGTGGGCCAGAGAACCAGGTCATCCGCATACATGATGACACGGCAGCTGGAGACCACATCAGGAGATTGTTGATGAACAGGAAAGAGCAGGGACCCAGCACGGAGCCCTGAGGGACACCAGAGGTGACAGGCCGGGGGCAGAGGACTTTATTGAATTTAGTTAGTTGTTTTCTGCCATATAGGTAGTCAGAGACCCAGTTTAGGGCGGTGGGGGACAAACCAAGGGACCCTCATCTGCAGGGCAAGCAGGTCGTGGTCAACGAGGTCGAACGCCTTGATAAGTCAATAGATACCACACCTGATAGTTTTCCCTGATCCATAGCAGCTCTGATGCTGGAAGAGACTGAGATGAGAGCTGTGGAAGTGCTGTGCTTATTAAAGTCAGAGCAATAGGTCAGCAGACCATGGGAGTGATATAATTCGAGATTTGTTTAAGCACACCACCTTTTCCAGGAGCTTGCTGACAGCAGAGAGGATAGCTATGGGACGGTAGTTGTCCAGGATTTTGGGGTCACCCTGCTTAGGGACAGGGATGACCTTGGCAACCTTCCAGATATCCGGGATCAGTCCCTGGGTAAGGGATAGGTTGAAAATGTGGGCCACTGGGGAGGCTATAAGGGGAGCACCTAGTTTCAGAAGCTTTGGCTCCAGATCATCAGGACCAGGGCTAGCATTCTGGGAGAGATCAAGAAGGAGAGACCACACCTCGCTTACCGATACTACCCTTAGGTAAAATGGAGGGCGGGTCAGACCAGACTCCCATTGGGATGGGGAGGCAGGGCAGTTTGAGTTTTGGGCTGAGGACCCTAGTGGGAGAGCAGAAGGGAGGTCTGTGAAATGAGAGTTTAGAGCATTAGCAATCACGTGAGGATTGTTGCAGGAGACTCCTTTGATGAGCATGTCAGTGACCCTGGAGTAGGAGCGACCGCCAACCAGTGATTGGATGGTTCTCCAGAACCGTCGGGGGTCTTTAGCAGAGCTGAGAAGGGCGGCCTTGCAGAAGTCACTTTTGGCCCCCTGATCATTTTCTTGCACTCATTTCTGAGTTTTCTGTATTGCTGTAACAGGGCAGTGTCATGTGAGCGTTTTACCTGATGCCAGCATTTGTCTCTCGCTCGCATGTGGGAGAGGAGACCCCCTTTCAGCCACTGGGTGGCTGTCCCACGGACCCTATGCCTAGTGATAGGGGCATGCCTATCTTGTAGATCCACAAAGATGTTGTGGAATGCGGCGACGGCCGATGAGGGATCCAGTGCTCTGTAGACTGTTGACCAGTCCGTAAGCCTGAGTTCCTCCAAGAACAGGTCAGGGTTTAATCTGGCAAAGTTTCGAACCTGGATGATTTTGTGGGGAACCTTAGGGGAGGGGATATTCCATATACACAGAACCGGAGAGTGGTCCGATATGGCGCCGGGTAGGGCCTTACTGAGGAGATCCTCTCAGGACGGTTTGACATAATCCAGTCCAAGAGGGAGCAGGAAGTGCCGTTTGCCTTTTGATGGATGGGCTCCCTTACCAGTTGTGTTAGGGATTTGGTGGCAAGCAGGGCCTCAAACTGCTTGACGTTTTCCCCATCCCAGTTTAGGTTAATGTCCCCCAAGATAAGGAGTTCATTTACCCTGGTACTGGGACAGACAGTATCCAGGAGATGGGAGAGGCCCTGCAGCCCGCCCTTAGGTGGGTTGTAGGAGCATACCACGTGCAGTTTCTTGGTGTTGCCAAGCAGCAGCATGGTGTGGAGGAGCTCACAGGTTGACGGCAGCACGGAGGTGTGGTTTATAAGGGATACGTTGAGGTGGGCCCTATAGTAAATCAGGATACCTCTCCCTTTGCTCCCTATTCTGTCCTGCCGCTTAGCTCATAGCCAGGGAGCCTGCAGACCGAGTCGGAATCTGGGGGTTTAAGCCAGGTCTCGGTTATCCCCAGGATGTCAGGCTTGTAGAGAGTGACCCATGCAGTGAGCTCATCAAGGTTGGGAAGAAGACCTGAATGTTGATGTGAGCAACTTTCAGGCCCTTTTCCCTCCACCATTTCTGAGGAGAGTCAAGGGTGGTGGGGCCAGGATTGACTTCAATGTCGCCAGATAGGGCAATGGACAGTAAGATTAGCCACAGAAGGGGTCCTCTCGGGGGACCTTTTGATTTCTGGCCTCCAGACACGACGTCGCTTAATGTTGATTTGGGGCAGGACGAGTCTAGACAGCAGTCCGCTAGGAGGATAGCGGGGACGATGATGCTTGAATGTTGTATAGTATAACATTAACATTTCATAAGTCCAGTTGTCACAGTTTGAGTGAGGATTTGGAGAACAGGTAATAAGTTATTTAACTCTCTGTATCTGCTTTAGAAACATGCAGCAAATACACAACTTCCACTAGGCCAAGGGGTCAGAATATAGAAACCAAGCTGGTGTTACTGCCTTTGCGCCTTGTGCTGTCAAAGGTGAACCTGGAAATTGAGTATAGAAGATCTGTAGTCCAGAGTGGGCATTGCTCTGAGTGAGGGAGTAATTGATATGTGACACTGGTTTTCCAGGTTATTGGCTTCGCGCACCACCATAGATAATACGTCTAGCACTCTCATCTAGTCCCCAACCTCTCTGATGTAGTAAATGTTAGGAAGTTAATGGACAAAGTGCATATGAAATTTAGACAGGACAATGCAGGTGTAAGGGGTCATAAAAACAGATAAAATTGAATCATTTGAAAATGGAGAAAAAGGAAATAATTATTCATGCAGAGGGTGGTAGGATATGGAACAAGTTACCCTCTGTGGTTATAAACAGTAATAAAACAAGCTTCAAAAGCAGCCTAGATAGTGTACTTCTTGCAAACAACAATATAGGATATTGCAACCGAATAGTGGGGGAGCAGTTAAAATGGGTAACCTAGCCTCTGTTTGCTCCTACATATCTAAATATTAATCTTAGTAATAAGAAGCTGTAAGTGCATTATCTACTGGCTGTAAGTAAGTGTGAATTATATTTCACAATATGGGGCTCCATCTCCCACCACTGGGATGCTCATCCCAGAAGTTGTGACGTCTCTGGTCCGAGGCCACAAGCAGGGCATCCACCATCAGTGTTCTCAGTTAATGCCTACCTCTCCTGTCTCACTTGGCTTGTAAGTGGACCCTACCTTAACTGTGGCTTAAACCCCAAAACACACAGTACTGCTGCCTTGTATTCACGTTGTCTATCTTTTGAAACCCATAGCACCACAAAGTAAATGGTCAGGAAAATATCTATGCTATACAGTGTGTGTGAATGGCATGAACTATATTCAGACAGGTAAGCTTACAGCAGGTTGCTTCCCATGTAATGCACATTTTGTAAAGAAAAGGGAGGCGTGCATGGCTATCTAGGCCATGGAGAATCATATCTATGACAGTGTCACTGATGACGATAATGTTCAGGGATTCACACATGGTAAATCACATACCATGCCATACCCAGCATTTAGACTGTCCCCACAGACATGGAAAAGGGATGCATGATGTGAGGGTGACAGAAGAGTTCAGACAAATGAAACACATTTACCCAGCCTTCCAATTCTCCTGCAACAACTGACTGCCAGTGTTTCTGTTAACCCATGGCCTCTGACAGCGGTTCTCGCACCCGTCAAACACTACCCTCTCTCACTCCCACCCTCCTGTTCCACAATTGCCCACCCCCCCACCTCCCACCACCTACTACTTCTCCTTGACAAAGCCTCACCTTGGCTGCTAAAACTGCATTTCTGCAGACTGAGTGCACCCCATCTGAACTGTAACATGATTGTTAAATACTGTACTGCACTTAATTAGTGCTGCATTAATATGTTTCTCTGCAAGTGTGGTCCTGTTTCTCCTTACTTCTTGTACCCTGCTTAATGTTGTAACTGCACACTAATATCAATTGTTAGTTGATGTTTTTCTGTTCTGCAATGTTTCATCACATGTAAATGTCTTGTATTGCTTGTTGACTTGGAGTCTTTGTAAACGAGCCCCCGGCTCAAAGGTAGTAATCCAAATTTCAAATAAATAAATAAATAAAACAAGACCTATGAGTGAGTACTGTCAGATGAAGGCCTGTGTAAATAATCCAAAAGCCAGAATGCACAGAAGGAAACTTGATTCCATTTTAAAGATGGAGGGGATAAGATGGGGAGCTGTACTTGAAGCCCAAGGACACACTCCATGGCATAATCACTTCATACCACACGTGTAACAGGGGAAATACCCACATGATTCATGTGAATGCATAATCTGCACTGGGTTAATGGATTTTCTTCAATTAGCCTCTCTAAACAGATTCATATTTCATAACACACAAAAACAGTATAAGCCATGATGTTCTCTACTCCACACTACAGCAAATGCATTACCCTACGTTATGAAATGGGTAGGAAATAGGAGTGTAGCCAGGATTTGGTCGGGAGGGGTCTAAGTAATTCTAAGGGGTCCAGGGGCATGTTTCCCTGAAAAAAATTTGAAAATGTAGGAGTTAAATGTTGCAGTTTAGTGCATGTTTAGTCAATAACTGTTGAGTTACAAAATTCAAGTTGTCAGTCTTATCCCTCCCCAGTGCCAGGTCTTTGAGCTGAACTCAGGATTCTTTTCTCCCTTTTTATATTGCCATCTTTTTCTTCTCTAAATCTCTTCCCATTCTGCTACCATCTCTACACCATCTTCTCTGTTTTTCCAGCTCTTTCTTTTAAGTTTTCTTTAAATTTTCACTTCCCCATTTTCATTTCTGTTTTCACCTATCGCCTTGCCTTTTATGTTTCACCTCTCATTGCATGTGTTTTCCCATTAATTGCCAAATTTCTATCTCTTCTTCTTACGTTAGTCTCCCCCTCTCTTTCTCCTCTTATCTATATTACATGCATGATCATAGAAATTATCCCCTTGTCTGCAAACAAATGATGGTCAGTCAGTTTATATATTTTTAAATATTTTTAATGCAATACTGGTTGTGTCAGGCTCACACATTCAACAGTATTGCATAAAAAATATTTAAAAATATATAAACTGCCTGACCATCATTTGTTTGCAGAAGATACACAACTTTTACTAAAGATGTGATTAAAATGATCAAACTAGTAGCCGGTAGATTGATTTATTTGACTGTATAAGACTGGGTGTCATCAGAGTGTAAGAATAACATGTAAAATGAAAACATTACAAGTAACTTTACCTGGCAAGAATACACACATAGGTTGGGATATTCAAAGCAGTTGCGCAGTGCGCAACTGAGATGCACCTGTGCAAGTGCAGAAGTGCGCCAATGAGTGATATTCAGTGGGAGCAGATGCGTGGCCCAAATCACAGTGTACTAATGCACAACCCTAATGAATGCATGCCCTAGTGCAGGGGCTGTAGCCATGAATAAGCGGTGCAGTGCAATATTCAACAGCAAGCCGATGGCGCAAGCGCGGAGCAACAGGGACATGCGCAGAGCAAACTTGAGCCCATAAAAAGATGGAGCAAGCAAGGGACAGAGGCCTGTACCACAGGGGAGCAGGGGAGAGAGACAGAGAGAGAGAGAGACCGAAAGGGAGCCAGTGGCCAGGCAGGACAGCAGCAGGGGTGCAAGACAGGCACAGAGGCAGGAAGTGCAACAGGCTGTGGGACAGGGTGTGTGAAGCCTGAATGTGCCTGTGTGTGTGTGAGCGTCCCAGTGTGTGTGTGTGTGTGTGTGTGTGTGTGTGAGACATCTGTGGGGGCACTAATGGCAGCATGAGCCTGCGAGCCTGAACATTGGAGTGGCAGTGGGAGTACCCAGATGGATGGGTGGGAGGTGGAGGCCACAGCCAACAGGCCACCAGCAGGGAACCCCCAACACAGGTGTGTGCCCAGTGCAGGGGCACATACAGCAACACACAGCTGGGGGTGCCTGGGGGGACAGCTGCCTGGGGGGCAGGACAGGCCAGGCCATGGACAGAACAATCTTCCAGATGGAGGCAGTAATGAGGGGTGTGAGGAGGCAGGAGGCAGAGCGGGGCCGCTGTGGAAGGGCCCGGCTGCGGTTTGCACGGAACAGGTGGTACTGTGCCCGCACCACCTTTGAACAGTTCAGTGACACCAAGCTTGTGGGCCAGTACCACCTGAACTGGGTAATTCTGAGGCAGCTCTGTGAACTGTGCAGTGATGAGATGCAGGCACCCACAAGATGGAGCAACACCCTGTCGGTGGCGACCAAGGTCATGGCCGTCATGTGCCTGTTCACCATGGGCACCTTCCAGAGACCAACAGGAGACACCACAGGCATAACCCAGTCAGCCGCATCATGGCTCCTCACACAATTCCTCAATGCACTGCTGCCACTTGCTGTGGAATACATCCATTTCCCCAGCACACAGGCAGAGTATACAGCTAACATGCAAGAGTTCCATGGAGTGGCACGTATGCCTGGTTTGCTAGGGGCCATCGACTGCATGCACATAGGCATCCGCACACCACTTGGGCTGGAGGAGGTGGCCTACATCAACAGGAGGGCCTACCCTAGTGTCAACTGCCAGGTGATGTGCGATGCCAGGGGGCATATAATCAATGTCTGTGCCAGACACCCTGGTGGAGCACACGATGCCTTTATCTGGCACCAGTCAGCACTGTGCCACAGGTTCGAGAGTGGGGACATCCCCGCCAGCAACCTAATGGGTGAGTATGCAGCCAGAATGGGCATCCTGACACAACAGGGCAGGGTGTGGGGGGATGCTAGGCCAGAGGCATCAGAGGGTGTGGCTGGGTAGGCGGGGGGGTAGCCAGACAGACCACCATGCTAACTACACATGTCTCCACACAGGTGACAGTGGATACCCCCTCAGGCCCTGGCTGCTCTCCCCATACTGGCACCCGTCGACCCCAGCGCAGGAGCGATACAATAAGGCACACGCCAGCACACGGAACATCATCGAGTGTGTGTTTGGGCTGCTGAAGACACAGTTCCATTGCCTGGAGAGGTCTGGTGGTGCCCTACAGTACAGCCCCTCGAAGGCCTGCTGCCTAATCCTGGCCAGCTGTATGCTACACAACGTGGACACTGACCGTGGGATAGCTGTTGAGGTCAAAGAGGGGAACAGCAGTGGGGACGACATGGATGCAGGGCAAGGCGGTGGTGGGCAGCCCCCCCAGGTGATGGGAACCCTGGCTGAACAGGATGGCCCAACAGCACCGGGACACAATTGCAGAGGAGCACTACGATGCATGCAGGTAGGTGAACATGACCAGACACATGTCCCAGGGCCCACGGCACAGTACACAGGCATGCAAGGCTGGGCCCCATGACAGACATGGCTGAAGGGTAGTGTGGACAGGCATGGGACTGCACCCCATGGAAGCACCCTGTACAGCACTGTAGACCCCACCCACACACACCCACACACACACACATACACATGCACACGGGTGTCTACATGTGCACACTCAGAGGCCGCCAATGGGCATGTGTCAGACGCTGAACACCAGTGCACAGTAGTGGCCAGTGTTGTGTTGGCATCATCATGCACATGCCACAGTGGCCAGCGTCCAGGTGGGTGTGCACAAGGCGGGTGTGTGGCATGGATCATGGAAGATATGTCCCTGGAATGCACACGCACATGCCACACCAATGTGCACACAGGGCTGTGGCAGACAGCGGGACAGGGAGGGTGGTGGATCAGGACTGCTGTGTGGTTGGACGGCCACCATGGACAAGTGGATGGCCCCACCGAGACCGCCCAGCAGTTGCAGGCTGTGCGACGGCTACAGGGGGTGTCACTTATGATCCTCCAGGTGTGTCACTGCGGGAATGCGACTGGTCCCTCACAGGTGTCTGCAGACTTCTGAACAGGCCCGCTCCAGGCGTGCCCAGAATGCCCACAGTGGATCCCGGCATTGACACTGATGGGGTTGCATGATGCTGGGACCGAGGGGTAGAGATTGCACTCTGCGGGGTCTGCGGCGGACGGCCATGCACCAGGGTGGACAGTGGTGCCAGGCCGGCCATGACCACAGCAATAATCTGATCCAGGGCTGTGGTCATGTCCTCCCGCGTGCGTGTTGTCTCGGCCAGGAGCTGCTCATAGTCCTGGTCACGCATCCCTGTGGACTGGCACAGCTCTGTGTGGAATGCATGAACCACTGCCATGACCATCATTTGTTGCTCCATGTAGGCCCGTAGCAGATGGGTGTGTTTGATCAAAGGGTTGGCGGCCTGGGGGGCATGGGTGTTGCGCCGACCCACGGGTGTGACCCTGCAGCACAGCCCCCTCGCGCTGTTGGGGGCTGCACAGCTGGGCCCCCTTGGAGCTGTTCAGTCTGCGGTGCAACATCAGCGGCCACTGCACCCAGATCCCCCTTGGCCCTGTCCTGCAGCTGCTACTGCCCCTCTGCCTGCTGTGCACATAACGGCACCGGTGCGGCAGCACCACCACCACTGCCACCCCTTTTAGACTGCGACACATCATTGGTGCCCACAGCCTTGCCGGGCGCTGCAGCCGGTTGGTGGACTACCGCCACCAGGGCACCATCTATGCTGCTGTGTTGGGTGTGTGGTATAGGTGCCTCCCCCTGATTGGCAACACCACTGTCCAGGATAATATTCACATCATCATCGGTCCCGGACCCTGCCCCGATCTGTGTCTCAGCATACTGGACGCCATGGCTGGCATCCTGCTGAAACACAGCCAGGTCCTCATCCGCAGCCATGACACAGGCATCCGGTCGGACAGTGGGTATGGGCTGACTGTGGTCCGGACCCCAGGCAATGGTGGAGGTGGATGGACGGTCCTCCGGGTCCAGGACTGCCCTCATGGTGGTCACCCCCACCCCTGCCACTGCATGCAGGTGCTCTGAGCTGTAATGGAACACAGATGTGTTAGTACCACTGGCACACCCCTGCTCCTGGCCCCTTCCCCCACCCCTTCCCCAGGTGCTGCTGTACCTATCATGCAGTGATGGGCTGCCCCCTGTCTGGAATCCTCCACTGGGCACACCTTCGATGGTGCTGTGCTGCATGGACGCCATCACCAGCTCCTCCTGTGGCATCAGCTGTGGCACATCAGTCTGTCCCCCACCCGTGGCAGCACGTGCGGCTCGGATGGCAGCCTGCTTATCCTTAATCCTCCTCCTGTCTGTGCCTACCTTCTTTTTTCACACCTGTGTTGTCCTCTGATGGCTGCCCTGCTGGTTCACAGCCCTGGCCACTCCCTCCTATGCAGTCGTCCTGGCCTGTGGGGTGCCTGTTGAGCCACTCAGGAGGGGCTCCTGGCCCAGGTAGGCAGTGAACAGGGCATCGCTCTCTGTCCTCGTGAAGTTGGGCCAGTGCTTCCAAGCAGGCTCTTGCTCCTCAACCTCCTCGTGTTCTGACATGCTTATTCCTGTGGGTATGAACATGTGGTTAGTGATGGCTGCAACACACAACGCCCTCTCAGTCCACTGTCCCAACAGGCCCACAGCCTGGTGGCTTACCTCTGAAGGATGTAATACCAGTCTGGTGCCTGTGCAGTCCCATGGTGCCTTTATAAAACATCACATGCAAATGAGGGGGTGTGCAACTGTAATGAGATGCAAATGCCTCCGACATGCAGCAGATATGCTGATCAGCCCAGCTACATATTCCGGCTGAATATCATGAAGTAGCGCATGGCGCATTGGTGATGCGCATGCACAAGCCATGGTGCAACTGTATGACGTGTGCAGTAGGCCTGGCAGTGCGCGTGCGTGCACTGACGTGGCGAATGTCCATGGCACATTCTACGCACAGTGTACCACTTGCGGTACAGTGCTCTGCTGCTATTGGGCATGTGGTGCTCATGCTCTGTATGCCCTATGGTGCCCATGCACCATTGGTACATGGATCATGGGGCTCACATACCCCTATTGCTCACCATGCATGGTATGCCCTATTGAGCTGTCGCGCACAGTGCGCGTGCCGACTTATGACCCCACAAGTGACCTTGGACCCTCTGGGTGCCTGCAGCATGTTCTAGTGCTGCCTCAGCTGTATCACTCATCATCAGGGCATGCATGATTGGGAATGGCAGCACATAACCAAGTGAGTCGCGCACCCACAGCACATGCACCGGGCACCATTTTGGATTCCCATTGCAGAATCGAGCATGCCATGCCAGAGCACTGCGAGGGCACCAAACTGAGGCCAAGTTGAACTCGTGAACCTGGTGACACTGGTGGAGCCACATGTGAGTTCCCTGTATGGCCAGGTGCCCCTAGACCAGCCTCATGGCAGGAGGTGGCTGAGGGGTTGGAGGAGGCCACTGGGGCTCAGCGAAGTGGGGAGCAGTGCTGCCACCAATATGGTGACCTGCAGAGGAGGGACCATGACAGGCTGAGGTCACTGCTGGCATGCGTCCGGAGGGGCGCCGTGCCATGTCCAGGTGAGTGCACTATATCCATGTCTGTGCCATGCCAGTGTTCTGTGGGGGCCAGCAGGGTTTCACACCATGCTGCAGGGGGGAGCTGTGGCTGCATGCTCTGCTTGTCTTGGCAGCACACCATGCAACCGCACCGCCACTGCGCAGGGACAGGGGGTATACTGTGCTGAAGGGGGTGGGGCACGTGGGGTGTTGCCAGATACTGATGTGTCCTTCTCACTGTCTCCCTACAAGGCCCTGAGGATAGGGGATGAGCCAGGATGGCAGGTGCTGCTGGCGGACGTGGGCAGGCCAACGCTGGGGCACAGGCACGGAATGCAGTACATATGGGTGGTGCCGCTGGACAGGTACCGGTTGTGTCACTGCAAGCAGGTAGGCACTCTATCAGGGTTTGTTGTTGTGCAGGGTGGGCCATAACACCCTGTGCACATGGCCATTACAGCTGTGCAACGCCAGCGGGGTCCATTGCACCATGCTATGGCTATAGCACATGTGTGTGGCTGCTGCCGGTGGGCTGTGGGTGCACCCGGCTTCCAGCCGTGCCACTGCCATCCTGCTGCATAGCCCTGTTGCCTAGCCACCATGTTTGTGGTGTGCCGCACATGGGTGGCGCTGGTGTGCAGTGCTGTGCATGGCTGTGGATGGTCGGGATGGTGGCTCGTGTAGGCACACACACTGCAGGTGGCTGTGTGCTGTCTCAAGGGCACATGTCACCGCTGTCTGCTGCGCACGGTGGGTGAGCTGCGGTTGTATTGACATGCACTCATACCATGTCCCCTCCTTTGTCCTAGGTGTCTGATGGGAGGATGTGAACACCAGGCTCCTTAGATGGATACTGTGGGTTACCATGGCCATGCTACAGGTGGCATGGCTTCTTCATCAGGCTCTTTGCAGGTGGCAGAGGAGACGGCGCACCAGGTATAGGGCATGGACTCCCATGGGGCCCATTGGTCTGTACCTCCTTCTCATCCCTGACCCCACTCCCTCTCGCTCCCTTGTACACTCACCAAGCCATGTCCCCTATCCCCCTGCCTCCCTTCCCTGGCCTACCATCTTGTTTGTGGCCTCCCCATTCCCTGCTCCCTGTTCCTTATTTCTATATATAGTTCTTGTTGATATGTTTTAATACACATTTATGTTGTTAGCCATCTGTGTCTGTGTCTGCTTTGAGCTGGCATGTGGAACCATGCTGCAGTGGTGTGCATGGTGGCCGAGTGGTACATCTGGGGTTGACTGGGCTATGCACTTGGTGGTCTGTGCCCATTAGCCAGTGGGCGTGCCCTGGGGCATACATGTGCACTCTGTTCATGTTGTGTGGCTTGTGTGTTGTGTGCTGTTGGCATGTGTGTTGTCAGCTATGGTCCAGGTGGCATGTCCTGTGCCTTCCTGTGGGTGTTGCCCGTGGCTGTTTGCCAGTGAACATTGATGTCACACTGCCTCTGTGCACCACTGTGGTGCTCATGGTCATGGGCCTGCAGCTGTGCGCCTGCCATGCCTCCCTCCTGGCACCCTCTGCACCCTGGTGGTGGTCTGTCCTGCTCTGGTGGCATGCTCCCTGCTGTTTCTGTTGTCCTGTTTCCTGGCCCATGCGCCTCTGACCCTTGAGCAGCCCTGGTTGCGCTATGGTGCATCCCTGTGATATTCAGCCGTGTTGCGCTGGCGCATGCCGTCATGCGCAACCTTTGAATATCATGTTCAGTGCATACTGGCGCAGTGTACTTGCACTGCATAGCTACTGCACCTGCCTCTGGCACATTTCTGAATAGCCCACCCATAGTTATTTCTCTAGCTGTCTTGTTTCTATATCAGATTATCTGTCATCTGGTTACATTTTTTCAACGTCTGTGTACTGGCACAACATAATGAGTCCTAGCTTCAAAATAGCAACTGGTAGGAAAATAAATAGATAGAAAAGCCCTTTAAGATGCAAAAGTTCTGCCACATTCAGTGCGAAAAAAATGCATTTTATATCTCTCATCACGCACAGTTGCAACAACTAGCTCCTTTGTGGATTCGAAGTGTACAAAATGTTTGTCCATGGACTCTAGTATGGCAGCTTTTAATTTGAGAAGTCCAGGAACTGTTATGCTATCAGTGCTGTGGTGGAGGACTGTAGCAGTTGGGATAACATCAAAAACACATGCGCTGTCCATGCTCAGTCTCCGGTTTCAGTCTCGAAGGGTCTTAGTATTGTACAGACATTTAATGCTAGTGCCCACTGTGCAGAGCTGACAAGTGCGTGTCTCACACTCAGCAGCATAAACTGTTAATGCATGTTGCTGTTCCAGAAGCCTCTGCAACATGAAAAATGTGCTGTTCCACCTTGTTGGAACATCTTGGATAAGGCGGTGTAGTGGCAATTGAAGGGTATTCTGAAGCTCAGTCAGCTTTGCTGTAGCAGAAGCTGAGTGTTTAAAATGGGCTACCATCGCCCATCCTGTGGCCAGTAGTTCTTTTATAGAGCATTGCTTCAAGATAGAATCATGAACTATTAGCTGTAATGTGTGGGCAAAACTAGAAGGTTTTATAGACGAAATGGTTGAGCAACTAGAAGGTTTTATAGACGAAATGGTTGAGCAACTTGATATTACTCAGCACATCCCCCCCCTGCAATGTAACCTCCCCTATTACTAATCAGGTTCACAATTTACCCACTATCAACAACGATGATTGGGCCTTTGTTTCTAAACATGCTAAGAAAAAGAGAGGTGGGCAGGTCTTTAACAGTGCATCTATCTCACTTTTTAACAGACATGAGCACCTGTCTGACTTAGAAACTAATTCAGAACAGCAGTCTGATTTAGAAGCTCAACTAGAACCCACCATTGTTACTAGTCCTATGGTAGGAAAACAAACTTCTGTAACAATAAATCAAAGAAAAATAATGCAAACTCAAATTAAAAGTGTACTAAAAGACCCGATTTTGCAAGATCTTAAAGCCCACCATCAATCTTCAACTTTATCTGGTCATACATTAACCTGCCCTTCACCTACTTATATCCCCCCAAAACAGTACTAGTATTAGGGGACTCTATAATTTATTTATTTATTTGCTTTTGTTAACCAGGTTAGCACACTAGACAGCATGTGCCTATTTTCAGGTGCGACCCGGGAGAATTACAGAGTACATAGGAGACACAATACAGGGGCAGGGTACAATTGGGCCCACATGCAAGTGGGTGGAACAGTAGTAAGGTACCCTGTCATTACATAGTAGGGTATGGTAAACAACAAGCAAGATATAAATCGACAGTAGTGAGGTGGGAAAGCACCAGGAAAACATAGCAAGGTAAGGTATACAGCAAACAAAATAAAAATTGGGTAACCAGGGTAACAGGTAAGGAATGCTACAGACAAGTAATAAATCGGCAGTGGGGAGGAGGGTGAGCGCCAGGAAACACCCGTGACAGGGAGTACAACACAAAATATGATCTTTCGTGGGCGCCTATCCTCTAGAGAGGAACACTACCCTCCATGAGCAGCTAGACTGTGGGAGAATTCAAGAATGCATGGGACAGACATAAGGCAATTCTTGTTGGGGGCAGGAAGATATAGGCTGTTGGTTAACTAGGATCTGCGGCCTATCCTGTAGGTAGGGAAATGGGCAGACTAGATGGGCCTAGCGGTCCCTATCTGCAGTCAAAGTCTATGTTTCTATGTAGAGGAGGGAAGTGCTAGCCAGGGTCGCCCCCCCCATGCCCCGGGAGGGCCTAAGCTCAATAGTGCAGGTGATCATCATGGATTTAGCACCCATTTAAACATATAGACAGAGCTATATGTAATGCTGATAAAGAAAACCATACATGCTCTAGTTTTAGAGGTGCAAGGGTGGCAGACATTACTAAAATGGTACCAGACATTCTCAAACAAGCAGGAACAAATCCTTTAGTTGTAATTCATGCAGGTACAAATGACATAAATAGTTCTGATTTAATACACCTACAGCAGGATTTTGTGGCACTAAACAATTTATTGGTTGAAGCTGGTTGTACAGTGTGCTTTTCAGAAATATTACCAGTACCAAGAGCCACACCAACTATTACTCAAAAAATTAAATCTATAAACGAATGGCTTAGGAAATGGTGCTTCTCACAAAATATTCCGTGCATTACACACTGGGAAAACTTTCATGATAGAACTCTCTGTTTTGTTGGGATGGACTGTACCTCAGTCGAAGGGGTAGCTGCTTACTGGGGAAGAGCTTCACAACCGTCCTAAATCAGAATTTAAACTAAAAAGGATGGGGGAGAAGGGGATATTGCCCAAGTCTCTAAAACACAACTTAGCAACCTCATCCGATAATATATGTAAATTTCTTAGCTTAAATGCAAGGTCACTTAACTCACTCAAGTTGGGGGAACTGGAAGCAAAATGTAACATTTTGAATTTGGGTATCATTGCAGTGACAGAAACCTGGTGGGACTCTGCATCCATATGCTCTAGAAATATCCCTAACTATAAACTTTACTACAAAAATCGATTAGATAAACATGGTGGTGGAGTATGCATCTATGTTAGGAATGACATCCCTTCTTATGAACTTCATCTTCCATCTTCGACTGAAAATCTATGGGTTAATATTCAATTAAACAAGCATTTGTCAATGCCGAATGTTGCTTGCTTCTATGTGCTGTTTCGGTATTTGGAAGTCATTGGAGTACAAATATTTAAAATTTGCAAACTTACGAGCGTGCGTAGGAACTGCGCAACGCACGCTCGTAAAACAGTCATTTTTAGGAATTTTTTCACCAAATTTTCAGCATAGCCATTTTAAGACCTCTGCTCATGAACAGTGTCACTGTGATTTTGTTAATGTGTCCCATACATTGATTTCAAGATACCGACCGCGCCCATTGTGTGCTACATGGGCGAAACACATTTTGGGCAGGATGTGAAAATGACAGCATACTGCTCATAAGGAGGTGTGGTAAAATGGCAATGTTGAAAATCTGGAGTGATAATATTGAAAAGTTGGGAACTTACGAGCCTGCGTAGGAACTGCGCAACGCACGCACGTAAAACAGTCATTTTTAGGAATTTTTTCACCAAATTTTCAACATAGCCATTTTAAGACCTCTGCTCATGAACAGTGTCACTGTGATTTTCTTAATTTGTCCTGTACATTGATTTCAGATAATCGACTGCGCCATTCTGCGCTACATGGTGGAAACACATTTTGGGTGAGATATGAAAATGACATCTATACTACTCATAAGAAGGTGTGGTAAATGGCAATATTGAAAATCTGGAGTGAAAATATTGAAATTTTGTGAACTTACGAGCTCATGAGGAACTGTGCAACGACGCCAGAACAGTCATTTTTTGAATTTTGGCACCAAATTTTCAACATGGGGTTTTGGGACCCCTTCTCATGAATGATGTCACTGTCATGGTGGTATTCAGGCCCAAGGGTAATGTCACAGTCACCGCGCAGTCACTGCGCACAAATCACCCTCGGGCCCGAATAACGCCATGACAGTGACATCATCATGAGAAGGGTCCCAAAACCCCATGTTGAAAATTTGGCAAAATTCCCAAAATGCCTGAGATATGCAATAAAGTTGAAACCCCTATCTAGCCCTATTACAGCTTACCGGCATTTCTCAGTTCGTGGTCGGCTTTGAAGAGTGCAGACGTGTTCCCGGTCCACCGAAGATCATCGCCCGGAGTCTGGAGGTAAGTATGGGGTCAGGGGTGGGGAGGCTGGGTGCGAGTGGGTGGGTGCGGTTGTGGAGGGGTCGGGAGGCCAGCCGCTGGACCGCCGCTTTTCAGGTAAAAAAGACGCCGCGGGGATCTGCTGCCACGCTGGGGTGGGCCTCAGCATGGTACAAGGACGTTGGGGGCATTCAGCCAATGGGGCATTGGGCACCCTGGCCGCCATGGTATTTATTGCCACTCTGGGGTGGGCTCCAGCGTGGCACAAGGAGGGAGGGGAGTTCAGCCGGCGGGGATTGGGCACCCCACACAAAGCATACTCGGGGAGGGGGGGACGAGCTCAGCCGATGGGGATTGGGCACCTGTCGGCTATTCAGTGCGTAAGTGGGGCGCGACACGGTTGCGTGTGTTGGGAGCTGCTCGTGAGCAGCCGATATCTTATCGGTGCTCACTCAAGTGTAGCTCCCCCTTTCAACTGTATGCCACTGCATTTTGGAGCGTGTCATACACAGCTCCAAAATGCATTGGCTTACAGGGGCCGCGCCTGCCAGCACACTGACTGAATTGGAGGAGGAGGTGACACACCTCTGAAATCTCCGATGATGGCACTATGTTTCTTGCACATGCGTGCATGCAACATAAAAATCAGTCACATATCACCATAGGAAATTGTTATAGACCTCCCTCAGCAAATATGGAATATACCACTAATCTCCTTCAAGAAATTCCTACATTGGCAGATAAAGGAGATGTTATCATCCTGGGAGATTTCAATATGCTGTCAATCGACTGGAATACTCTTGTTGGACATACCAATATTGAAAAGCACTTGATAAATATCATCATGGAAGCAGGGCTTGAGCAAATTGTTAAGGAACCTACAAGGGGTCAAAATATTCTAGACCTTCTTCTTACTAACATTGAACAAAAAATAAATAATTTCCAAATTGGTGACCCCCTTGGAAATAGTGATCACTTTTCTCTTCTATTTGAAATTCCCTTCAAATTTGCACCCCCTAGAGGGTGCCGATTTATGAAAGATTACAACAGAGCTAACTTCTAAGCTATTAATAAAGAAATTGTAAACACTAATTGGGAAACCTTGCTCTCTAAATTACCTACCGAGGAGGCTTGGAATTCATTTAAATATATAATAAGCAATTTAGAAAATCAGTATATACCAAATAAAAAAAACTTATAATAATAAAGGGAGGTCCCAGTATGGTTCAATAAAGCCATTAAATCCCAAATCAGACTTAAAACTAAACTGTTTAACAAATTAAAAACTAGCTTACAATCTAATAAAGACATATTATTAACTAAATACAGAACAGCAAATAAAACATTGAAAAATATGATAAAAATAGCCAAAGTCAAATTGGAATATAAACTAGCCCATACCAAAGACTGTCATAAGTCACTTTATTTCTACCTAAATAACAAAAAAGGTAACTCTAGGGAAATTGGTCCAATATTCAACATGGGAACCAAATGTGAATCAGACATTGATACTGCAAACCTTTTTAATAAATATTTTTGTTCAGTTTTTTCTCCAACTGACAATAATGCTTATAGAATATCTCATTCTCTACCTTATTTAACTATTCAAAAAATTAATATGTCCGACATTCAACAGGCAATTGGTAAACTAAAATCAACTACAAGCCCAGGCCCTGACAATATTCACCCAAAATTTCTCAAAGCGACCTCCCAGTTTATCTCCTTCCCTTTGTTAATCATCTTTAATAGATCGTTACAGGAAAGTCGAATACCTAACGATTGGCATACAGCAACTGTTACACCAATATTTAAGAAGGGAAATCGAGGAAACGTCGAAAATTATTGTCCCATTAGTTTGACCTCTGTTGTGGGAAAAATTATGGAGAGAATTATCAAAGAGAAGTTAGAGGATGAGATTACAACTAAAGGTATAAGCAGATTTAACTCAACATGGCTTTATGCTAGGTCACTCGTGTACCACAAATTTAATTGCTTTTTATAATAGAATTAGTAGCTA
Source organism: Neoceratodus forsteri (assembly GCA_016271365.2). Classification (NCBI taxonomy): domain Eukaryota; kingdom Metazoa; phylum Chordata; order Ceratodontiformes; family Ceratodontidae; genus Neoceratodus; species Neoceratodus forsteri. Next base: position 814,367,863 of record CM028132.1, on the reverse strand, counting down.
CCTTGATAATGGAATTCCTACAGATGTAATACAACTTGATTTCAGTAAGGCATTTGATAAGGTACCACATATTAAACTTTTACAGAAATTAAAAACATTTGGCATATCAATGTACCTTGTTGACTGGATATCTGACTGGTTCACATGTAGAACTCAAAAAGTCAAATTTAACAATATGCTATCTGACTGGGGCTTGGTGACGAGTGGGGTTCCTCAGGGTTTGGTATTGGGACCCACTTTGTTTAACTTATTCATCAGTGATATGCAAGCTGGACCAAATAACTATCTTTCAAAGTTTATGGATGACACCAAACTGGGGGGTAAAGTGAACGACCTTAATAACTTGGAAACTTTAGTTGCCGACTTAGGGAAAATAGAACAGTGGGCAATTGAGAACGGAATGTTTTTCAATCATGAGAAATGTGGTTCTTCATTTTGGAAGAAACAATCCAATGAGCTTTACTATCTTAATAATATCAAACTCAAAACATCAAGTTGTGAAAAGACCTGGGGATACTAATAAATAACAAACTTACATCTAGGGAACACTGTTAAAAAACAGCTAAAATGACTAATGGTCTTTTAAAACAAATCAAACGTACCTTTGTAACCCGTACTGAACAATGCATTATTCCCTTGTACAGGACTTTTATAAGACCTTATATTGACTATGGCTCCCAGTTCTGGAACCCCTATCTTAAGGGTGACATATCTTGCCTGGAACATATTCAGAGAAGAACAAATAAAATAGTTCCAACACTTAAACATCTTGGGCCAGATATTCAAACTGTGCCCAAAATGTGCACATTAGCAGGAGCAAGCACAAGTCAATTGCGTACATGTGCAACAGACGCGATATTCAAACATGGAGCAAATCAAATTGCGCAACCAGCCAACGTCTGAATATCGCACAACCTGCGCCATAGCGCAACCAGGAAGGGGAAGCTGAGCACATATGATGCACCATAGTGCAACAAGGCCAGCCCAGCTGAGCAGTCCAGAGGCGCCATAGCACAAGCAGAGAGCCCTCCAGCAGCAGAGCAATGGAACTGCACAACCAGGGAGGTAGGCAGGGGCCCACCACCCATGCCACAGATGGGCACAGGAACACACTGCAGAACTAACAATACACCCCCACACCCAAAGCACAGCATCACTGGTGGAGGGACGGAATATCCACCGGCCCATGGGGACAAATCAACAAAGCACAGCTGGGCCATGGTGCCCCAGCACACCCACTGGCAAGCTAAGACTGCCATACAAAGGGGCCGGACAACCCAAGTGTACAACAGCCCCCCCTGTGCACAGCACACCCTGCACTGGAACCCCAAGACACCACCCATGAGCAGTGACTGTGACCATCACTGCAGGAATCCCTATGCCCCCCCCAGCACAATGCAACCATGTGTACCACAGAACCATACAAGCCAGACCCACCAGGAGCACTCAGCGGTGTGTGGCAGCACATGGCCAGACCAGCTGAAAGCCACTACCACACCAGGGACACCCCACCTACGCACCCCCCCACAATCCCAGGACAATACCACCCCAGATGCCATGCACACCACTGCAACTGAGCACCCATAGCCAGCTGCAAATCAGAGACCACCACAGTATTCATATCAAAATAGATTTGTAAAAGAATATCAACACGAACACACAACAATAAACTATGCACAGATAGATATATACAAGAAAGGGGTGGGGGTATGGGTACAAGGTAGGGGTGGGTAAGGGGCAGGGGTGAAAAACTTGGTGAGGGAAGGCAGGGTGTGAGGGAAGGGCAAAGGGGGTAGGTGTGGGCAGCTACTGCCCTCCAGGCTGCACAGCATCAGGCTGCCTCTGGTCCCGTGGCCTCCTCCATCATCTCACACCCCTCTGGTGCATCTCCCGCAGAATGGATAGGGACTCTGTAGACACCTCCAGCAGGCGGTGGATAGCCTGCTCAATCCTGCGCAGGACCCGGACACCTCGGGCAAGGGATCAGAATCAATGGCTGTGACTGTCCACAACCCTGAAGCCCACCCAACATGCATGGCATACAGCCAAGTGCCCCACCCCTGTGATGGACTGCACCCACTCACAGTGACCGTGCACAAGACAAGCCCAACCAGGCAGCAACAGCTATGTGTGCCACTGCACACACACCCCACCCATGCCCAGCACAGCACAACCAAGGCTGTCCAGTGACGTGGCTACTTAGTGGGAATTTAGTGCTACAGCCATGTGCCCAGTGCATGCATGGACCACCAGTGATGCACTCACAGACATGCAGTGCCACTGGACAGTGCTGACTGTCACACGTCGCGTGCATGGCAGTGTTGTCCATGGATGGTGGCCATGACCTTCCCCCCCATAGCACGCAATAGCATCCATGGTGTAATGACACTCACCCTCATCAAGCCTCTGTTGCTGCTGCTGCTGCAGCTGCTGCTGTTGCTGCTGCTGCTGTGGCCCAACACCGCCGCCACCTCGGCCAGCCACCTCCGCAATTCCTCTCTGAGCCTCATCCCGGGCCCACCTCCACTCCTTCGTGCCTGTGGGATACAAAAGTTGAGAAACACATCAGTGAGATCCCAAAGCAGACAGCCCCCTGCCCCAATGAGTGTGCCTGCCCACACAGCCAGACCCATACATCACACACCTGCAAACACTGTCACAGCCAACCATGGACCAACCTTCCCCCATGCTCTGGTCACATTACGCAGTGTTACCCATGTGGACAATACAGATGCATAGATGGCTCACCCACCTGGCCTAGGCACAACGCCCCTCCTGGCACGTGACCTGAGGTGTGCCAGCAGTGCCTGCTCCCTCCTGCGTGGGTCACTGTACCGGTGCCTGCACTGCTCCGGTGTTCTCCGCTGCCCAGTGGCCTGCTCCAGATCGGTGGCCACCTGCTGCCACACATGGGTGCGGGCCATGTTTAGGGGTTTCTCCCCAAACAGTGGCCCATGTTGAGGCTCCACCACAGCCACCAGGTTGGCTGCCTCCAATGCACTCCACTGAGGAGCTCTCCTGCATGCCATCTCTGCAGGTTTATAGTAGGCAATATTGCACTCCGCAGCGCGGCAACCCCACGTGGAAATGTTGCGCAATACAACTCCATCAGTCCCTATCGTGCTGTTCGTACAGTGCCGTCGGTCCCTATCGTACTGTTACCGAACAGCGCGATAGAGCTGCAGACATGCCATATGTACAGCGCCAAGGGGGCAAAGGTCGGGCACAAGATCATGGGTCTCTGGCACAAGGCCACGCACAGCGCAATCGGATGTCTACACGTCCAGCGCGATCGGTCGCCTGCATGCCAGTGCCACAGTGGACTATTGCGCAGTTGTGCTACAGCGCCATGGGGTGACCAGCACTGTAGTGCCACTGGCACATCGGTGGCCGTGTCCTGAATTGCCGATCACGCACAGCATGTCATCAGCGTGGCAGATGCCTGCGTAAGCTATCTGGGCATGCACAGTGCAGTGTACTATGCAGTCACAGAACTGCGCCATTGGCTCAGCTGGCGCAACTGTATTGTGCAAAGCGCAACAGCGCGATATTCAGCCGTCATATGCAAATCATCTGATCAGCCATTCAATGGCGCAGTGGTGCGATTTGCATCTCATTAAAGTTGCTCCACTCCTAATTTGCATGCATTGCACTATAAATGTGCGACATTGATCTGCAGTGGCCATATTCGGTTACTGCAGGTGATAGGTGAGTTGCATGCTGTGTGATGTTCTGGACTATGGTCTTAGTCTTAGGGTATTGCTGTATACTGCACAGTCACAGGTTTCCACTTCCACCCATACAGACTGTGACATGGCCGAGCCAGGAATGGGTGAGGAGGATGATGGTGGGCGGAAGAGGAGGCCCAACTTCATGAAAGCCAAAACAGAGACACTCTTCGAGGCCTACCTGGAGGAAGAGCCACTACTCAGTAGACGGTGGGGCACCCCTCAGACCCGTGCTGCTGCATGGGAGGGGGTGGATCATGCCATAAACCTGCTCAGAAGCCACCAGCGCTCCATGCAGAAATGTAAAAAGAAGATGGGGACCGACAGGAGGAGGGTGAAGGAGAAGGTGGCAGCCCTCAGGGCGACATGTGCTGCCACAGGCGGGGACCAGCCGGAGGTGGTGCAGCTGACCCCAGCGGAGGATAGTCTTGCTGCATCCATGCAGTGCAGTGCCATCGAGGGCGTTCCGGGAGGTGGCTTCCAGACAGGTGGTAGCCCATCACTGCATGGTATGACATGGTCGGTGGGGGAAGGTGGATCCCATGCACTAACATGTTCTCACTTTCTGTTACAGATCCTGTGCATCTGCAGAGGACAGTGGTGGAGGGCCTGTCCACTGTGGACATCCAGCCGGAGTTGGAGGAGGGTCCATCCACCTCTGCTGGTAGCCGGCATGCATTGCACCAGTGTGCACGCCTGGCTGCCATCTCCGATGTAGGTGAGACAGGTGTGGGGGTGCCCTTCCTGAGTCTCAGCTGTCTGGCATGCAAGCATGCCAGCACGCTATGGCTATGGCTGTGGCTATGGAACAAACCTGCACCATTGATGATGCAACGACCACTATGGGCATTGACATGTGTGTGTCACATAATGGACACACAGCAGGACAGCTCGCGCCCATGGACCTAGCTGGTTCCAACGCGTGTGCCAGCATGACAGCACAGTCCCAGGCTGTGCCTGTCAGCACTGGTGGGGCAGCACCGGTGGCTGTGCAGGTCACTGGCACTGTTGCGGACACAGCAGTGGAACAATTGGTCCCTTGGGCACAGCAGGCAGAGGGGCAGCAGTAGCAGTCACCCACCGGGTCTGGGGGTACAGGGTTCAGTGGTGGCATATGTACACTGCCTGTTGACTTGCCCATACCTGGTCCTGGTGAGCAGCGCCCACCCTCAAGGGGTGTTGATCATCAGGCCCTTCCACACCCTGAGGGACAGGTTGCCAATGTGGCAGATGACCTGTTTGATGAGCACATCCGCCTGCTGCAGGCATCAGTACAGCAGCAGATGTGGGTTGCAACGTCCGTGGAGGCACTGTGTGTGTGGCTGTGGAGCGGCACAGCAGGGACAATGTGATGATCCTTGCAGGGATTGTCCAAATGTGGATGGGTGTGACCGCCGCCATTGACAGGCAGACTCAGGCATTGGTTGCTGTCGTGGCCACATTGGGCACACAGTCAGGTGCCCCTGTGCCGCGCACGCCGTGCAGTATGCTATCCACTCCCCATTCCTGGCGTCGTGCGACACCCAGCCTGTCAATGCCGGGTTCTGCTGTGGGCATCCCGAGCACCCCTGGTGCAGGTATATTCGGCATGCTGCAGACCCCTGTGCGGACAAGGTCGCGCTCGTGCAGTGGGACGCCTGGTGGTCCATCGGTGCCACCCCAAGTGGCCTATGCTCAGCCTGCCAGTGCTGCTGGGTCTCAGCGGGGCCGCCCACGCATCTGAGGTGGCCGTGGCACAGTGCCACATGACTGACCTGTCTCCCAGTGCGGGCCCTGTCTGGTGCTGCCCTGTGTGCAATGTGTGTCATGGTGGGCAGTGCACCAGTGGGTGCCCTGCCCAACACGCCGACACACGGACCGCCTGCACATCCTCCCGACTGCTGTCCACAGGTGCGTGTGCATGATGATGCCTGCATTGCACTGTACACCAAAGTGCAAGGGTGCCCAGCATCTGACACATGTACATGGACAGTACAGGTGGTGGAGGTGGCCTGTGGACGTGTGTGTTTCACATGTCTGTTCCTGCTCTGCTGTGCACCTGCCCCTGTGCACTTTGTACCTGTGTGTGTGTGTGTCTGTCCATGTGGCGGTGACTGTTCACCCTCCCTGGTTGTGTGTTTGTGGTCCTGTACCTTCCACCCCTCGCTCATGCACCTCTGGTGTGTTACCTGTGTGTGTATGTGGGTTGCGCCCTGGACAGTGTTGGTTGCACATGGCCCGTGACTTACCTGTGTTGTGCGGTGCTCCTCTGTGATGGTGTTCGGTGCAGCTGGGCCAGCCCGGATCAGTCAGGGGTCACGCCGTCCAAGGGGGGGCTGCTCATCCCCATCATCACCGGCGTCACCAGCATCCCCATCGTTGTCCCCCTCCTCGACCTGTATGGCTACCCCACAGTCTTTGGCCATGTTGTGCAGGATACAACAGGCCAGGAATATCCCACAGGCCTTTGAGGGGCTGTACTGTAGGGCACTACCGGAGGTGTCTAGGCATCAGAAGCATGCCTTCAGCATCCCAAACACCCACTCAACGATGTTGCGTGTGGCAGCATGTGCCTCATTGAAGCGTTGCTGCAATGGGGTCGTGGGGCGCCGGTAGGGTGTGAGCAGCCAGGGACGGAGTGGGTATCCACTGTCACCTGTGTGGAGATAGTGGAGGTTAGTGTCATGTTCAGGACCATATTGCCCCTAGCCCTGTGTGCCACTCCTATGGCACCTGTGGCTTACCCACCCTTGCCCCAACTTTGCCAATCCTACATGCATACTCACACACTAGATGTCCTGTGGGGATGTCCTCACTCTTGAATCGATGGCACAGTGCAGACTGGTACCATATGAATGAATCATGTGCTCCACCAGGGTGCGTGGCACAGACATTGATGATGCGCCCGCTGGCATCACACACCACCTGGCAGTTGACACTGGAGAACCCCTTCCGATTGTGATATGCGGCCCCATCAGGGCCAGGTGGTGTGCTGAATGGCCACATGGGTGTAGTCTATCACCCCTAACATGCCAGGCATACGTGCTACCCTGTGGAATTCCTGTATGTTTGCTGTACGCTCTGCTGCGGTGCTGGGGAAATGGATGTACTCCGCAGCATGTGGCAGCAGTGCGCTGAGGAATTGGGTGAGGATGCATGACGTGGCCAACTGTGTTATGCCTGTGGTGTCCCCTGTTGGCCTCTGGAAGGTACCCGTGTGGCGAGCAAGCGCATGCAGGCTGTTACCTTTTTCTCCACTGACAGAGCGTGACTCCGTCGTGCGGGTGCCTACATCACATCACTGCACAGCTCACAGAGTCACCTCAGTATTGCCCTGTTCAGGTGGTACCGGCCCACAATCTCGACGTCTGAATACAGCTCAAAGCTGATGCGGGCACGGTACTGCCTGTTGGGGGCGTACCGCTGACGGGCCCTTCCATGGCCACGTCCCCCTGCAGCATGCCTTCTCACCCCCCCATTACAGCTTCCATGTGGAAGCTGGCACTGTCCATCTCCCTGGCTTGTGTCCCCCCTCAGCTGTTGTTGTTCTGTTCCCCACACTGTCCTGACTGCTACCTCCACTGCACCGGGTACACCTACTGGCCTCTGAACTCTGTGGCCCCACACACCTTCAGCTGCCCCTATTCTGTCCTGCCTACTCCCTGGCCTGCACTGGCTGCTGCTGTGGCCTGCTCTGTGTGGCTGCCTCATAAGCATTCCCTGTCACGTTCTTGCGCCTCTTCCTTGAGCCTTTTTATTTTGGCTCATTTCTGCCGTGGCGCAACTTCTGGCTGATCCACTGTTGCGCATTGCGCAAGCCTTTGAATATCTCATTGCGCACTTTATGCATGGATCCACCCCCTTCGGTTGCACATACCTTCATTTGCATTGCACTGTTGCTCAGCATGTTTTCAGTGGCGCAACTGCCTCCCGCTGAATATTGCAGAATGGCGCATTTTTGGACTTGCGCTGGCGCAACCCTATTGCGCATAGCGCAACCCTTTTGAATATCCCACCCATTGACTATACTACAAGACTGAAACATACTAGTTTACACTCACTGGAAGTTAGGAGAAAAAGAGGCGATTTATTAATGATTTATAAAATATGTCAATCACCCACTCTTATGACCCAATGTGGACTTGATTATCCATCTAGAAGGATAGTCCCTAGATTACATAATAAACAGCTAGAAATACAACCTTTTCATACTAACAAGAGGGGAAATTTTTTCAACATATGAGCAGCAAGGTTGTGGAACACTTTGCCCAAAGAATTAATCACCAAATCTAGCTTTGATGCATTTAAATATAACTTGGATCTATGGATAAGGGAGAACCTATGTTGAGCTATAATGTCCCACAAAATGTGGGGGACAATCTCGATGGGCCTCGGCCTTCTTTTGTCCCTAAAACCAAGTAATACCAAGTAAAACAAACAAAAAAAAAAACATCCAACACTGACAACAGCACTTTCATGGCTTTAATAATATTAGGCCCATTATCTCTTACTACAAGGTGCCTTTTCATGGCAGCAATCCCCCAGGTGTCAAGTACTTGTAAAAACTCTTTTGACAGATTTTCACCAGTGTACTTATTAGACAGGTACTGTAGGTGAAGTAAAGCTGAACGTCTATTAAAGTTCTCATCAACCCAGTGGCAGTAATAGGGAGGTATGATATTATTGAACACTCAGCTGTCAAGGTGTCGGTGGTAAACCCAAATGAGGTAACACGGGCTAATTCATCATTCATCTTAGACCGTAATTTATTGTACATTTTGGGTATTTTAACTTTAGAGAAGTAGCCACGTGATGGCAAACAATATCTGTGTTCCAGAACAGATGTCAATTGTTTAAAGCCCACATTTTCAACTATGGAAAATGGCTGCTTGTCAACAGCCATTATCTCAGCAACTGCATGCGTGATTTTGACAGCTCTGGGATGGTCACTAGGGAAGGGGTTAGAGCGAGCAATGCAGGTTTCTATTGTTTGAAGCTCAAGTTTAACTTTCTTGGCTGGTGGCTCATGCAGTGACTCAGCTTGCCTCATTAAATCAGCTTTTGCCTTTTCTGTTTGCAACTCCGAGTATTCTGTTCTGTGCTTGTTTCTAAGGTGATTGAGCAAGCCTGAAGTGCCAAAACTTTTATTTGAAGAACAAGAACCACGACTGATATATGTAGGAGTCAGGCAAAGATAGCACTTAGCTTTGGATTCATTATCTTTGTCCACAATAAATGAGTCCATACCAGACTTTTACTTGCCATTCAGTTGTACTGGGTCACAACAGCACACACCGATTCACATCAGGGAGGTACATTGTTTCTTTCTTTACAGGATTCAATTAACTCCACTATGGCAGAGCTTACCAGCTATTTAACAGTTGCTCAATTAAGTAATTAAGTAAGTTCAGTAATTAACATAATCCTCCATCTTAAAGGCAAAATATCCGAGCGGAACAGTTCAATGTACAATTGTTGCTATCCGTTTGGATTTTTTTATCGGATCAGATAACCACCCATCCCTACTGTGTACATAAACAGCTGATTCATTCTGGTTGCAAATATAACTTTGTGTGCCTCTAGTGTTAGAGGACACGTTGGAGGCCCCATCGTACCCTTGGCCTTGGCATGCTTGAATGCCAAGGTCCCAATTTTCAAAAGTCAGAGCAAGCCACACCAAAGGTGGCTTGCCTCAATCGCCAGTGCACCATGGACTCTGTGCCTGATTCTCAATTGAGCAGGGCCTTGGTGGCAAAGTCCTGTGGCTAGTGGCAACCATTGTGGTGTGCCAAACAGAGGGCACATATAGACAGGTTGTGACAAGCTGTGGGTGGCTGTGCAGCAATGTCCCCGAACTATCCCTGGTGGTCTAGTGGAGTGCCCCAGCCCCAATCCCTCATTATAATATTTATAATATCCTTCGTAGTCTAGCGGCCCCCCCCCAGACCTAATCTCCCAGTATAGTAACTTTAATATGCCTGGCAGTCTAGTGCCCCCTCAGGCCTCGATCTAATAATTTTAATATCCCTGGTAGCCTAGTGGCCCCCCAAGCCCTGATCTCCTGGTATAATAATTTTAATATCCCCTAGTAGTCTAGCACCCCCCCCAAGCCCCAATCTCCTGGTATAATAATTTTAATATCCCTGGTAGTCTATCAGACTGCCCCAGCCTTGATCTGCCTTTAAAAGACATTCTGAAATTCCTGGTGGTCTAGTGAACCCCAACCCCACGTTGATCTACCACCCCACTTCCCCCAACCCGTAACCGAGTGGCTTACCCATGCTGCAGTGACATACATTAGACCATTGCCCTCCTGGGAGGGTTGAGAATACCAAATGAGGGGATATGGCAGCCTGCATCTGCTACAAGCCCCTAGCACCATGCCACAACCCATTTTGTGGTGCAAGGCTGGTGCAAGTCCCCTTTGGTGCATGTAGCCTTGATTTCTGGTCGCCCGCAGTCAGGTCAACTTTTGCCCCCCAATGGGTTTTCCTCATTCCCCCGACATGCACCCCCCTGAGTTTGTTATATAAAGTCTAGGGGTGTGGGAGCATAGCCCCTCCAAAAATGTTTTCCTTGCAGAGTGGCTTGGCGCTCTGCATCAGGGAGCCACTCTGCCTGATGAGGCAAAGGCAGACAGCGGATTCCCTGCACCCATGTTGGTGTCAACATAAATATTGTTGCACTGACATGGTGTAACCATGCATTTTGCCCACCTAGCTGCAAATGTTTATTTGGAGTTGTATCTCCAGCATTTATCCTGAATTTTAACAGGGAGATAACATTTCCTGGGTTGTTGGTGTCATCACCTATTTTCTCAATATGGCCATGTAAAGCTATATTCTGCCAACCACAGAAAAGCATAGTTTCAATTACTGAGCTTAATATTTTCCTGTTTTGTTCAATTCTTGCAGCACACTTAGCATCAAGCTGGCTTTTCATTAATTTTTCAGGGGTTTCCATAGTTACCTTAAAATTCTGAGCCTTTTCCAATGCATTCATGTGATACAGTGCTCGTTTAGAATCTCCTTTTCTTTTGTCCAGTTTGTTAATGGTTTTTATGTTTGCTTGCACATATGTGCAAGAAACATAGTGCCACCATACGAGAATTTGTAGGTGTGCCTCCCCCACTTCCAATGCCCTGTTGCCTTTTGCAAGCACGGCTGCACCCCGCCAATGAATGTCGGAGCTGTCTATGACAGCCCTTCAGATGCAGTGGCGTACAGTTGAAGGCAAAAAAATGCTGCAATCAGTGGTGGTAACATGTAGGTAATTTGCATACTGCCGCCGCAGCAGTACACAAAGTGCAGACACATTGGCACAGCACTGAATCAGCTGTCATAGACAGCTCCATCCCCTGTAACAAGTAGCATGCTGGGAGTCCACCCCAGCGTGCTCATGCACTCCCCCCCACACACACTGTATGGCCGATGGGGGTGTCCAATCCGCCGTTGGCTCTGCTGTGTTCCCCCCCAACAGAGTTCCAGGTGCCACGCTGGGAGCCCACCCCAGCATGGCAACAGTTCCATAAGGCCGACGGGGGTGCCCAATCCCTGTCAGTTCCACTGTATCCCCCCCAAAAGACTTCCAGGTGCCATGCTGGGAGCCAACTCCAGTGTGACAACAGTCCGTATGGCCAATGGGGGTGTCCAGTCCCCCATTGGCTCCACTGCCCCCAAACAGCCTTCCAGCTGCCATGCTGGGAGCCTACCCCAGCCTGGCAAAAGTCCCACGTCGTCTTTAAAAAAACATGCCCTGTAAGAAAAAATGGTCCCTTGCTGACTGTCTTGATCCCCCCATCCACGTCCACCCTCTTCGCATCCTGCCTCTCAACACCCCCACCTCACCCCTGTTACACGAGGTCCCTGCACACTAACTGGTACCCTCAGAGGTACACCGTAGACAGCTAGCACTTACGTATATGTTATACTAACATATAGGGCTAAGATCATCTACCGTACAAGAGTAGATGTCAGGTTATGAATGCATATTGTTGTAATACACTTTGCTTGATAATACATACATTCTGCTATGTATTTTCTGTGTATTTCTTACTTGCAAGATGCCAGGACATCTGTGTTCTTGGAGTAATTATAATATCTAAGATGGCATTGCCGCCTTTTGGTGATTTGTACTACTACACTGAGTTATGTAAGACTCTGTATAAGAACTCTTTTGTTCTCAAACTGATGACTTTACAGAATTGTATAATGTTATCTTGGACCGTGGAGCCACCTCTAATTTAGCCAATAGGGCTCATCTCTGTAACTAGAAATGTTTCTATCTTTTGGTAATCATAGTAATTATCACAGGTATATAATGTAATGCACAAGCCGTATACCTCGGAGACCTGAGAGACCCCAAGAGACACAGAGAAACCTCAAGGTGTAGGGAACGCTTAGCACTGGCTCCCGGTTCGTATTGGTAAGAACTGCTTAGGGCAACTGTGATTTATTCCTTTGGTAGTAATAAACTTGTTTATTACTCTAATGCAACGTGTCTGTGATTACTTGCAATCCCAATATCGTCAAGAATCTGAAAGTGAGGTTTAGACATCCTAACACCCTATACTTACCTCTGGAGGCTCGCGCGACGAATTTCAGTGGACCGGGAACATGTCTGCACTCTTCAAAGCTGACCATGAACTAAGGAAATGCCGGTAGGCTGTATAATGGAATAAATAGGGTTTTTTCAACTTTGATGCATATCTCAGCCATTTTTGGGAATTTTTTCACCAAACTTTCAACATGGGGTTCTTGGGATACCACCTCATGAATTCTGGCACTGTCATTTTGTTATTTGGTCCCGAAAGGTGATTTTGCTGTCATTGCGCTGAACCACCTTTCAGGACCGATTTATGAAATGACAGTATCACAGTTCATGAGGTAGGCCCCAAAACCCTATGTTGAAAAATTTGGTGAAAAATTCTCAAAATGATCAAGCTTACTAGCTGCACTGCACAGTTCCTACAAGATGCCTCAGTGAAGTTCACAAATTTTTTATTTTTACTCCAGATTTTCAACATTGCCATTTTACCACACCTCCTTATGAGCAGAACAGCCATCATTTTTCACATCTCACCCAAAATGTGTTTCCACACATGTAGCGCACAATGACGCAGTAGGTGTGCGAAATCAATGTTCAGGACAGATTAAGAAAATCACTGTGACACTGTTCATGAGCAGAGGTCTTAAAATGGCTATGTTAAAAATTTGGTGACAAAAGTTCATAAAATAACTGGGTTACGAGCGAGCATTGTGCAGTTTCCACGCACCCTCATAAGTTCATGAATTTGTAATATTTTCAGTCCAGATTTTCACCACTAGCATTTTTCCACACTTCCTTATGAACAGTACAGCTGTCATTTTTTTACACCATGGCCGAAATGTATTTTCGCACTTCCAGCTCAGAAATGCGTGGTTGCTGTGGGAAATCACTGTTTGGGACAGATTAAGAAAATCACAGTGACACTGTTCATGAGTGAAGGTCCCAAAATGCCTGTGTTGACAATCTGCTGTAAAAAATCCCCAAACTAATTACATTATGGGTGTGCGTTGCGCAGTTTCTACGCATGCTTGTGACTTCACCAGTTTTTTTAAAATGATCACTAGCAGATTTTCAACATTGCCTTTTTTTACACCTCCCCATGAACAGTACAGCTGTCATTTTTCACATCCTGTTCAAAATATGTTTTCGCACCTGTGGTGCCAAATGGCGTAGTCGCTGTGCAAAATCAGCTTTCAGCTAACAAACTAATATTGCCACTGTTCATAAGGTGGGGGTCACAAAAAACCCATGTTGAAAATTTGGAGTGAAAATACCAATGAACGCCTGAGGTGTTAAGGTTTCCGACCATAACGCCCAACTCTGTAGAGACTGATAGGCATCAGGGGTGCAACCTGGGATTGTCGCCTGTAATGCTTATACCATTCCACCCCCACCCACACCCTGCAGCCAGTGAGAGGCATGGAGGTGTGCCTTGGACTCTTTGGCCCCAAAGTTCACCCCATTCTCCTATACTGCACCCATCTCACCGTATTTCCTAATGGAAAGGGGTGAACATAAGGGCCAAAGACCCCAAGGCACACCGCGACACTTGTCAGTATCTGCAGGGTAGGGTGTGGTGAAATGGCGCGGCCGTTATGCCTGATTACCCAAAGGCACACCCCAGTGCCTGTCAGTATCTGCAGGGTGTTGGTGGGGTTGGCTTCAGTTCAGTACTTCACTGTCATTCCTATTATGCAGCTCTGTAACTCCTACACTACCAATGCCAATGCCAGAAAGCAAACATTTGGTATTGACAAATGCTTGTTTGACAAGCGTGCCCAAGCTATCACTGTAGCCAAAGTATGAAACTTACACAAGCCACCTTTCAACAATTCACTGTAAACTAGTCAAGGATATTCATTATTTCATTTCCATTGGAAAGATCGTTGTTTATTATGCATCACTGTCTTTGGAACTATTTGAGTAGCTGAAGGACTAGCATGATTAGTGAGATATTCATACTTCCCAGAATCATTGAGTGAGGTACCAATGGTTCTACCTACAGTATATCATAAGGACCCTCTTTTGGCATACTGCTATTCTCGTCTGGCACTATGTTGTCATTGCAGTTTTCATTGGACAAACTTTCTTGAACAGCCTCTCTCTGTTGCTGCTTGCTGCAGTGTCTGACTAAAACACAACAGCCATTGTTAACTTTGTCATGCATATGGGAAAATGAAATTAACAACAGATCATTATATGTTTACCCTCAAATGATTAAACATTTGAAAAATGGCTGGCAGAAGTAAAGGAACAGTCTCCCATCCAAGGTAGTGTGAGTAAAAATGGTTTGGGGCATCAAACATAGCTAGGTTACGCATAGGGGAATACTAGTAAATAGGCAGGGATGGGTGAGGGTTACCAGATATCGGTTAGGGTCTGCAGAGACAGAATAGGCAAGGAACTTCTGGGCAGACTTGGTGAGTGAAGTGGTCTTTTTATGCCAACAAATTCTGTGTAAGGTAAGTTGTATCTGCAAAACCAGTGGGGGATTCAAACATGGATGGGACATGCAGTATGGGGGGTAAGGATGGGACATGCAGAGAGGCAGTATTGCGCAGTGGTTTAAGGCTCTGAGCTGCAAATCTGGAGACCTGGGTTTGAATGCCACAGCCCCCGCTTGCATACTGTGTGACCCTGAGCAAGTCACTTAACTTCCCTGTGCTCCCAGGTTGCACCTGTAAACAAGCTTTCAGCTTAGTCGCATTAGTTCTCACACTTTGTGATAGTGAGCCTCCCCCAAGCCATGAAAGGGATTTCAAGCCTCCCTCAAATTTGGAAAAAAAAATCTTGGGCCTCCCCACAGAAACAAATAAATTCAGCTTTGCACATTACACCAGGAATAAAGTGAAACTAGTAAAGTTGACTGAGTATATTCTCTTTTTATTCAACTTATTGCTTTCCAAGCCTGACCCGGCACTGCAGGTTATACTTGTCACTCCTTTTTTCTGACTCTTGGGCCCTTGTTACTCTGTTTCCTCTCTATCTGGAACAACCAAACGTAGCCACTTCATCTCTCCCTCTCTTACCCTGTTGTTAAGCAACTTCCTGTACTCTTACCTCAGGTCACACCTGAATATATGCATCGGATCTCCGTGTCTTTCCCAGTCACTAATTTACATATAATTACCTACTATAAAAATTAGTCTTGACTCAGTGTGTTCTTCCAAGTTACTAATTTGCATATAAATATCTATTGTAGAAACAAGCCTTGACTCAGGATGCCTCCCCCAGGCATTCATTTACATATAAATACACACCTATAAACAAGCTTTGGCTCAGCAGGGACTTCCTGGTCAAATATTTATGCATAAGTAAAGAAATTCATACCCCCAATAAAATGACACAGGGTCTCGATAGATCCCAAGAGTCAGCACCATTTTCCTCTCTGACAAGGGTTATCCTGTATCGATGCCTGCTACTACCACCAGTTAACTAAGATTATGCCTGAACTGCACTTGCAGTAGTGTTTTACAAATTTCTACCTGTTTACTGTGCGTTCTCTGTATTTGACTACCCTCCACCCTCTGTAACCGACGTGGAGCCTTTGCAAAAGAGTCTGTGACTCAAAAGATTGTAATTCCAATTGTATCCAATAAAATAAAATAAAAAATTCACCTGCATTCATCCATATTAAATGTGTTTTATCCTTTCACACAAAACAGCCAAAACTTAAAATTGAAATACTGCACATTCTCAGACTTGAGTGGGCCTCCCCTAGAACAATCTGGAGCCTCCCTTGGTAGGCTGGCCTCACCATTTGAGAACCACTGGCTTAGTGTGTATCACCTGGTTGAACAATTGGGAAAAAACAAATTACACAAGTGCATAGTAAGGGCAGGAGGGCAGGGGCACCCGAGCCTTTCTGAAAGTAAGGGGCCAAGGTCCGAGGTTAAGTGTAGCCATGTGGAAGCAGGGGCCTTGGGTCCTCTAGGCCCCCAAACTCTAGGGGTTTAGGTGCTCTGTGGTCCATTTTAAGGCTTACATAGAAGATAAAACAAGGTTCTCTTAGGTCTCCCCCCACCCTCGATGTTGGGGATGTGCTGCTTTGCAAATACTGTAAATGCAAACCCCATGAAAATCTAGTTGTCTAATCCCAGACAGTAAAAAAAGGCATGTAAACCAGAAATCCCAATGAAAAATCAAACCCTTAGTTTTTGATTGTGTGTCAGACAGCACTAGGCACAAAGCAAAATGAATTATGAAGCACCAGTTCAGCATTTGTTTTTTTGGTTTTTTTTATTTATTTTCATTTTTCTCCGCCACCTAGCTGCCGCCCGGTACTTTTAGCCCAGTCACGGGGTCATCAATTCCACCCCAGATCGCTCAGGCCTCCGATACCCCAGGCTTACCCCACGGGCGGGCTGCAGGATGCGGAGAAGGAGGAGGAGACATCCCGCAGAGACCGGGATAGGTCGGAGGGCTGGCCTGGGGGGCTAATTAAAGCCGTGGCGGGCTTCATGGAGGGCGGCCGGCAGCTGTCCATTTTCCGGTTTTCGGGGAGGCGGGGTCGTGCAATGACGTCAGACGTCCGCCCCGCCTCCAGAGTGTGTGTGTGCCGGTAGCTGTGTGACACCCCGGCCTCCGCCAGGGGTCACTAGTGCTCTGAGCACTATCCCACCCTCCCCCCTGGAGAAGGAGAGCAGTCCATAGGACGCTCTATCCTTCTCCCCGCGGCCGGCCCTTCTAGTGACCCGAGTCCGTTCCCGAACCCGGGTCACCGGCGTCGCAAGCGGAAATCCAACCCCTGCGCCGACGGGCCGGCCCAGTTCAGCATTTGTGAGTGTGTGTGTGTGTGTGTGTGTGTCTGTGTCTGTGTGTGTGTGTGTGTGTGTGTGTGTGATTTTAAATACCTGTGTGCATATAACCAGTTTATGCAATCGTACAGGGTGAACTCTCCAAACCTAGTAATCCAGTACATTCAATTAGGCATAATAATGTGGTGGCCACTTTTGATATTGTCTAGCTGACCTCCAGAGCTTTTTACAGCCTGCCACATTCTCTGTTACTCAGCATTTATTTTAAAACCCAGGTCTGCTTGGGACTAACTATCTGCTTCCTCAGATGATGAGGGTTTCCCCCACTAAAGGCAACGCAGGCCAAGCACAGAGGGTAAAGATCAGTGAAGACCCCCAAACCCTCTTCACAAAAAAAAAACATCAGTGGAGTAGAGAGAGGCAGAGTAGCAGCCAAGAGTACAAGAGAAGAGGTCAATCACCCCAAACAATGTAAAACAAGTGCATCATTGGTGGTCAGTGGGTCGGATTGGAAAATGGCTACCATCCTAGTGGCTTTTATTTTACCTGTTTCCTTAAATCCCTTCCCGTCACAAAAATGAGCTGGCACTGGTGCAGGTAGGGTCTCAGATCACGTCCGACTCTGAAATAAATATATTCCTCATCCCTGGCTGGCTCACTTACCACCGATCACCGTGCAGTGCATCAAGATCACAAGCAGGCAGCAGACTTTACACTTTACTTTGATTCTCCAGCGCATGATCAGAGTGGCAGCAACTCAGTAATAAGCATACAGCCCTTGTGTGTCACAGCTGATGCTCCCACTGGTCCATCCCTTTAACTGCCCTGGGGTGCCCCTGAGACTTCCGGTTGTCATTAACTTTAGAAAAATGAAAAACAAACCCCGACCCCCCCAAAAAAACACTTGGGCCAAGCAGAACACGATTTATCTTTTTGGGGGGGGGGTCATGCAAACCCATCCAGAGTTTTTGTTAGAACAACCGAAATACAGAGTCAGATCCCCAGTGAGCTGGCTGCCCTATATGCCTGACTCACACACTATTGTGTTTGCAAAACTGCAGGTCTAAGGTGACTGGTCCATCCACTGTCCTATCCTCCACTGTCTGGCTCTCCCTATGATGTGACTCCGACCACTCCCTCCCTGACCCTCCCCATCCTGGTTCCTGCTTGCCCCTCACCTTCACCCGACCTTAACCCAATCCGGTCTTGGTCTGTAAGAGAAGCCGTAGACCAGCCAGCCGACTCAGGAGGATGGGACAGCAGCAGCAACAGGTAAGTCAGCACAATCAATTCAGCACTCAGCATTTTTTCTGCAAGAGAAAGCACCATCGACCTGCCAGGCTGCCACAGTGCTAAGAGCAACAAACAGAAAAGAAATGGGGAGGGGGGGAGTCGGCCAGTCGGGAAAGGGACAGGGTAAGTTAAAGTACTGAGTGCTGCAGACTGACTGTCCTAACACTGTCACTAGTACTAGTACACTGACACTTTCCTCTCACTCACTCACTCCCACCAATGACAGACAGTGCCAACCAGGCTGTGCTGTAGATGTAGACTTGATCTGCAGTGTAGTGGAGTCTTTGTCTGGAGGTCTATGTCCCTCTGCTGCCACCTGCTGACCACTGCACTGCATCACATATTCAGTCTTGCTATCCAGCCTGTCAGCAGGCCCAGATTCCCCAGAATGCTGTTTTTATAGCGTTTTTTTTTACATTGCTACAATAAAAAAGTGAGGGTACGTGGCCCCCTCACCTTTAAAAGTAGAGGGGCTATAGCCCCCCCCCCCGGCTTTGTCACCACTGCAGGGGGGGGGGAAGGGAAAATTTAAGGGAGAAGGATGGTCATTAGGACTAGCTCAGGAGAATTATGTATGGTGGGCAGACTGAATGGGTCACTGGGCCTTTTCTTCCATCAATCAAATTATATGTTTCAAAATGACAAGTCCTATAAATAGATGAATAACTGGGGGGGAAGGGGACATTAATAAAGGGTAAAAAAGACAGTCATTCCTGTAGGGAATGCCAATCATGGTAGAAAAATTTGTCTGACTGTAATTCCGTAGTTTGACAAAGAAGACTGGTAACGATAAAGATTGCTAACTATTTTAGAACACTGTGGTTCAGCTAATAAATGACACACCTTGACAGCTCCCACTTTGTGATTGGCTTGAACATGGGCATTTTATTGCAAATCCAAATGAAGAAAGAGTTGCGTGATTGGTAAATCCTTGCTTCTTTGTACATGTTGCCATCTCAGCAGTGAGATGATCCAAATCAGTGTTCGCTTTTAAAATGGAGGAGCAGATTTTTACTAATTACATATTAACTTCAACTTGCTATATCAATGCTTACATTCCTTTATTGTTTCTGACATGTATAGGGCTTGTAAAAACTACAGACCCAGCTGGGCAGCCTTAACTGTACCCCAGCACTGGGCCAACCAAGTAGCCTTGACTGATGGCAACAACAAGATAAGAACTTGAGTAAGAAAGGTGGCAGTGGTGGTGGTGGTGGGGTGGGGGTGGGGGGGGGCAGTAAAGTAACATCTCTTTCTAGCCAGCATCTTAAAGGGCTTTTCTGTTTCATAACATCATGGTGTGCAGCAGCACACAGCAATCAAATAAAAAGACTCCCTTGCAAACAAGGATCAGTTCAAACACCTATTATACTGTATTTCACATGCATGCTCCAAATGCCTGCTTTTCCAAAATAATCCAAAACACTGGAACTTCAGTGCCCATGCACCAGCTGAGGTTCAATTGAGTTTGAGTGCAACACAGGGAGCAGAGCATACTGGAGGCAGAACAAAAACCTGCAAGGGGCGGTGCATTTTCCCTTTTGATATTTTGCCCGTACTGTACTGTTATACACTTAAGGGTACATTTTTCCCCTGTGTTTGCATTCTAGGTACAATACAGGGCACAGGACTGATATTCGATGGATCCATCCTGACTGCTGGGCTGGCCATAACCGTGACCTAACCTGCTGCAGCTGTGCTGCATGCTACAGGAAAGAAAGATAATCTTTTGGTGCAGCTGATACTGTGTCTGTACCTGACACTGCCCACCCATATGGGTAAGAGTTGAGAGAGTTGAAAGAGCTACCAGCCTCTGATGTTCATGGGGGCAACCACAGGGGTCAAGGGGGTGAGGAGTCCAGTTTCCTTCAACTTTTTAGGCCCTGCAAATTGCATAATGGCCAATGGTATTGCATGAAAGGCTTGGTAGCTCCTATACCTCCCCCAAACCTTTTAGCTATGGCTGCACAAATGTTTGATACCCTTCGCCAACTCCCCATGCCGCATCCATCATTTCTCCTTGTGAACAGTAAAGAATGTGAATACATTAATTGGTTAGCGTACTTATTGCTTATTGCACTGCATGTCATCAGTAATGGACAGCAATATGTTGATGAGTATGGAGACTGGAATTGGGATGCTGAGACTAAAACTGCAGTGAATGGGATCCTTTATTCTACAGAGAATTTCTGTTACATTACTTAGTGTGCTTATTGCTTCTTCATGTCTATGGATTATGTATAATTAGGATGCCTTCTTTATAATAGCAAAATTGGCCTAGCCTTGTAGTTTTGTACAGTATCTGGAATCCAACTGGTGAGGATATTTTATGTGTTTGTCTTGATAGTTTGAATTTCTGGGCAGGAGTCACAAAAGGGATGCACCCAGCGCATCCTCGAATTGCGCATTAGCTCAATTTTGGTAGGGGGCAGATGCGCCAACGCAATGCAGATACACCGCATACTTGCCCATAATGTGGTGCAGCTGGAGGGACTATGAAGGGAGTGTGCCCATGCATACGGTGTGCATCCCCATTCACAGCCCATCCTGGAGGCGCATCCTCGGGTCAAGTCCAGAGATGCACCTCCCAAAGATAAGTCTACTTCAAATAGACTTACGTGGGTGGCTACCCATAGGTAGGCTGCCGTACTGCAGACATCAGCATGGCAGCTTTTCCACCCTGACAGTCCAGTGTGCCCCTTCCCTGCCAGACCCCCGTTCTGAATGCCGCACCCTGTAGCGGTATACCCATGGATGTTGAAACCCCCCTCCCTGCCCGCATTCCTGTGATAAATGCTGCTCTCAGTGGCACATATGGTGAAAACAAACCCCTCCCTGCCCACATCCTGTGATAATGCTGCTGTCAGCAGCAGATATGATGAGTAACAAACCCCCTCCCCAATCACCTGCCGCTCTCTGCTGTGATATTGATCGATAGGAGAACCCACCCTCCCCACCGGCCAACTGGCAATCCAAGCGGCCCATCCCATAGCCAACAGACCTCCCCACCACCCACCAGGCACTCCCATTCACCCAGCCTCCCATCCCAGCTGAGTCCCTCCATCACGGAGACAGCACACCCACCTGCATACCTCTATGGCTGCCCACCAACAGAGCTGTCTGTGACTGACAACTACTGTACTACTGACAGTCCATTGGTAGACCCTGTTGACCAATGAGCTTGCAGTGAGTACAGTACTCTGTCATTCATTCAGCTCTGTTGGTGGGCAGCCATGGAGGTATGTGGGTGGGTTGTGCTGCCCGACGACTGAGGGACTCAGCTGGAACAGGGGAGCTGGGTGGGTTGGGAGTTCCTGAGTGGGTGGGGGGGAGGTCTGCTGGGCTACTGGGGGTGCTGTTTGGCTTGCTGGTTGGGTCAGAGTGGGGAGGGTGGGTTCTCCTATTAAACAATATTACTACAGAGAGCGGCAGGTGAATGGGGATGCGGGCAGGAGGAGGGTTTCTTTTCATCATATCTGCTGCTGTGAGCTCCATTATCATGGGGATGGCAGGAAAGGGGTTTGAGTTCACCATATCTTCCGCTGCAGTGGCATTGTCACGGGATGCGGGCAGGAGGGGGGGAGTCAGCAGGCATGGGTATACCACTGCAAGGTGTGGCATTCAGTGTCCTCACGGCCAATGAATGGGTCGGGGATGGGTGGGGTTGCACTCCACCTTCCTGGGGCTAAGTGTGGCCTATATCCATTGCAGAGTGCCTGGTGCATTCTGCTGGGTGCAACCCTGCTAGATGCATGCAAATGAGCCCATAATGGCATGCAAATGGCCTCATTGCGCCTTGCATGCCTAATGGCCCCATTTGCGTGTCTGTGGCTGTGAATGGCAGGTTTTGGGCCAGAACTTCGGGAGATGTGCTGCCCCATTGTGTACCCAGCCTGACCAGGGGTTGCACCGGTGCATCCCGGGCTTGGCGCAACAGTGGTATTCACAGAGGGGATGCATCTTCTGTGAATACCACTTTTGGCACTCGGAGCATCTCATGTGTGCTGGGGCATCTGAGATGCACCGAGCGGAAGCCCTTTGTGAATCCTGTCATCTCTGTTTATTGAACAGCTTTCATCTGCTTACCACAAGGGTGCTTTATGAATATAAACTACTACCCAACACTGCAATTAAATTTAACTGTCTTGGTATTTTAGTACTTTATTTTTGCTTCTATGAACATTTCTAACATTGATTCTGGAAAATACCTAATGCTCAGAGTTTTACATTCAGATGCCAGTAAGTTTTTCAACCAGCCAGCACAGCTTCGGCACCTCAGTTGTGGGCTCCCAGGTAGTAGTGCCCCAACCACCCAGCTAAGGACTTCCAGTCAGCTAACACTGCTCCAATAATTTAGCTAAATGCTGCTTGCCACTCATCACTGCCCAACAACCCCAACTTAGGGCTCCTGGGCAACACTGCTCTAACAATCTGGCTAAGGGCTCCCAGCCAGCACTATCCCAACCAATTCTGTTTTCTCTGGATTTCAGCACTGTTTATCTAGGTCATTACCTGTTTTGTATTTATTTCATTCCTCTATTTTTATTATGTTCTAGCGTTCCCTTTTTATATTGCCTTGTGCAGGTGCAAGCAACATCCGGTAGTAGAACATTTCAGAGGTGGATCAGTGTCGGCCAATGCATGGAACACTTTAGTGAGCGCAGCCCTCAGCCCCCAATTAGCGAGCATGCTAGTGCTGCTGCGAAACGTCAAAGAGTGCCAAAAGCTCGCAATAAAACTGCCACTCCAACAAGGTGCAGTCACCTCATTGGAGCATCAGATGACAAGGCTCTGTTACGTGCCTTTCCTGGTGAAACATTTCAGTAAATATGGCATCTCCTGCTGCCTGCCACACACAGTCCCCACAAAGCTGACATCGGGGGAGGCCAGTCCCCATGTCGGCATGTTCCCCCCCCACATAGTTTCTTTGCTGATGTGGGCCCAATCCCCGTTGGCATCATGTCCCCCCCCCTCCACACACACACTTTCTTTACCATCGGGGGCCCAATCCCTATCGGCATCAGTCTCCTTCCCCAACACTTTCTTTGCCAATGGGGGCCCAATCCTGTCAGCATCATGTTCCCCCTCCCCACACACTTTCTTTGTCAGTGGGGGGCCCAATCCCTGTTGGCATCAGTCCCCCCAAACTCATGGAGCACACTGGGAGCCCTCCCCAGTGTGCCCAACATTTTTTCTATTTTACCTGTAAATAAAGAAAACCATCCCCTTATGTCTGCTGTGAGAGAGAGAAAGAGAGAGAGAGAGAGTCAGAGAGAGAGAGAGAGTCAGAGAGAGACAGAGTCAGAGAGAGACAGAGAGAGAGACAATGTCCCTGTAAAAAGGAAAACGGTCTCTTGCCATCCCAGGTGCTCCATACCCCAACTCACACCCACCCTCTGTGCACCCTCCTCCCCGCACCACCCCCTCACTCCATACTTACCTCCGAAGGTCCAGCACTGCAATCCTGTGGACTGGGAACATGTCTGAACTCTTCAAAAGCCAACAACAAAATGAAGAAAATATACTGTACGGTAAGCTTTATAATGGCATCAATGGGGGGGGGGGGTTCAACATAGGTTGACATCGCAGCCATTTTTTTGAATTTTGACTCCAAATTTTCAACATGGGGTTCTTGGGACCCCACCTCATGAACACATGCACTGTCATCTCGTTACTCGGTCCCGAAAGGTGATTTTGCAGTCACTGCATTGAATCACCTTTTGGGACTGATTAACAAAATGCCAATGCCACTGTTCATGAGGTGGGGTCCCAACAAGTCCATGTTGCAAATCTGGTGAAAATATTCCAAAAAATGACTGCGTTATGAGCGGGCATTGTGCAGTTTCCATGCACATTCATAATTTTGGCAATTTTTAATATTTTCATTCCAGATTTTCAACATTGCCATTTTTTCACACCTCCCTATGAACAGTGTAGCTGTCATTTTTCACATCCTGCCCAAAATGTGTTTTTGTACATGTGGCTCACAATGGCACGGTCACTGTGGGAAATCCACTTTTGGGACAGATTAACCTAATCACAGTGCCACTGTTCATGGACTGAGGTCCCAAAATGCCTATGTTGGATATTTGGTTAAAAAAAATCCCCAAAATAATTACATACAGGTGTGCGTTGTGCAGTTTCTATGCATGCTCGTGACTTCACCAATTTTTCATGTTTTCACTCCAGATTTTCAACACTACCATTTTTTTACACCTTCTCATGAACAGTACAGCTGTCATTTTTTACATCCTGCCTGAAATGTATTTTCGCACCTGTGGTGCCAAATGGCACAGTCACTGTGTAAAATCACCTTTTGGCTAACAAACTGATAGTGCCACTGTTCATGAGGTGGGGTCATAAAAAGCCCATGTTGAAAATTTGGAGTGAAAATACTAACAAACACCTGGGGCATTAGGGTTTTCAAACATAGCTCCAACCTATAGAGACTGACTGGCATCTGGGGTGTGACTTGGGATCGTTGGCTGTAATGCTCATGCCATTCCACCCCCACCCCCACCCTGCAGCCAGTGATGGGCATCGAGGTATGCCTTGGGGTCTTCAGCCCCAAAGTTCAATACATTCTCCTATACTGCACTCATCTCAGCATATTTCCTTATGGACTGGGATGAGCGTAAGGACCCAGGATCCCAAGGCACACCGCAATATTTGTCAGTCTCTGCTGGGTATGGTGAGGTTAAATGGTGTTAACGTTATGGCCGATGACCTAAAAGCACACCCCAATGCCTGTCAGTCTCTGCAGGGTGGGGTGGGGTTAGCATCAGTTTAGTACTTCACTGCCATTCCTATTATGCATCTTTCTAACTCCTGCACTATCAATGCCAATGCCAGCAAGACAACATTTGGCATTGACAAATGCTTGTTAATTCTGTATTTACCGTGTATAACACCCAGAGTCCTTGGGATAGGGTTATTTAAAAAATAAAAATACCTTGCCTCTATAGCAGGTTGCAGGCATGATGAACCTAGAGTACTTTATGGCCTTAGTAAGTAAGTAAAATTTATTTAAGTGCCCTGTCCTGAGGCTCTGGACGCTGTACAGGTAAGCAGGAATTAAAAACAGCATATCTCAATACAAAAGCATAAGCAAATCAATAATGATAAACAGCAATGAAACCTAAATAAATCCTAAATTAAAATAAAACAATGCAGCAGTTTGTTTATTCTAAACTATAGGCAGTCTACAAATGCTTCTTTAAAAAGATGCGCCTTCAACCCCACTTAAAAACCTCCACCGATGGGGTTACCCTAAAAGATCTTGGGAGAGAGTTCCACAATACCGGGCCCACCACCTCAAACAAACGATCTCCAGATGAGTTCAGGTGTGCTCTTGGAACCTCTATGAGGCCCTTGGTAGAGAAGTGGGGCGAGTGCACAGGACAGACAGACGTCAGGAGGTCACTCAGGTAGCCAGGGCCCAATACATACAGGATTCAATATAAAGGGTTTGGTAAACTCAACCCATCACATTTACAATACATCTTTATAAGATTTATAGGGGTGCACCTAATGTGTGACCAAACAAAAGCATACACATAAGGTACCAAAACAGATGTAGGTGTTAGAGTCACTAGGCACACTGCCTAAATCACACTGGGTAAAGTTCAGCTGTGTGCTGGGTGGTGGAATTTACTAGGGGAAAAAAAGCTGGAAGAATTCAGGCAAGCTGTTCGGTACTACTCAGGGCAAGAAAGAAACTACAGACTTTAATTTCCAAATTGCTAATCTTTGAGCCAAGGACAGGATCTGTTAGGAAAATCAAGACTGAGGAGCTAATACAGAGCAGAGAGTGAATTGTAATGAGCAGTGCAACCATTTTCAACCATGTAGCAGACCTAGGGTTCTCACTGATGGGAAGCTACAGCTGCAGCAGCAGTAAGGTACTTGAACACTGGGCTGCCAAATACAGGTAAATCATGCGTTGAAGTGATAGGGTTCTCTTGTCTTTGCCTGTGTCCCTCATGATGATTCACATTTGACCCAACTATTCTTTCATCTGACCAGCCAGTGGCATATTTCTACATTGGAACTCTTTCTCTGTCAGCCATTTATATAGTTTCCTGTATTTCCTTCTAAGTCCTAATTCATCTTGCAGCCCTAAGCAGACCCGCAATGTTTTTTTCTTTTTTTTCCCCTTCTCATTCTCACATTTGTCTGTGTTGCTTTTTGCCTTATCTAGCTTGTTTTTTTTTCCCCAGAAAAATTACTGCTGGACACTTTAACAGACAGCAGTCAGTAGGTGGAAGGCAAGATGCCTGCCACTTGCCACTGCATAATTGCTGCCATGGCCTGGGCTAGTGAGAATTGGGGAGCTTGCTTGACTGCACTCCCACCCCCCTCATGCTCTCTGAGCTGACCTGTCTGACCACCCACAGAGAGACTGAGCCAGGGAGAGAGACTGGGTCCAAATTTAATGCTTTTTGATGCTGCTGCACTGAAAAGCCAAGCGAGATGCACCGAGAATAGAGAGCTCACTACTGACACCAATAATTCACCGACACACACGGTGGTGGGATTGCCTGTGTTACACAACTTGCACGTTCTAAGCTCTTCCAATCACCACGTGACCCTCACTTTGCAGCAACAAGACCCTGTGACCAGCGATATAGAGCTGTCCCCAGCAGGGACGGGGCTTGGCTGCATATTCATGAGCCGACGCCCACCTGCTCCATCTCACAGCCTAACCTTTTGATTTCCCATTCCCAGCCCTGTAGCTCAGCTGCCACCAATGAGTCCTGTCTGACATTTTGCAAGTCTACAGTTTTTTAAACATTAATAAATGTGGGGAAGGAGGTCCATTCACTCAGGACCCCTCTCGGCTACGCCACTGGGAAAAGTCAAACAGCCTAATTGGCTAGAGCAGTTCCAAACATTACACAAAATCAAACAGAAAAAAATAGCTGAAATCACATTTACAAGGATGAATCCCAGCAGGCAAATAAATCTGAGCATAAAGAGACCCAAGCAAAAGCAATTTTAGAAAAATAAATGTCCATTAGCAACCAGTCCTGTACTTAGATGGTCATATTTTAAGACATAGATGGTAAGGTTGCAATTTGCAGGTACTAATAGCCAGCATCCTGCCCTGTGCTGAAGCCCCAATGGGTGGCTTTACCCAAACACACAGTGGCACTTTTGCTCAGTTCCTGCTGAATTCATAATGTCAAGAATGAATCCTGTTTAATAAAATAAATAACTTATCTTGGGGCCACAGTCCTGGAATCAGGATCTTAGACTTGATGCCCTGTAGGCTCTTAGTGCACAGTTTCAATGGCCAACAGGTGACTGCTTAATCCTTACAATGTGAGTCTCTTGTTGTGGCCAGGGACAGACCTTGATAAATCTGTGGCTGGTGGTCAGTGCACAAGTGAGGCAGATGCCTCAGAGCCATGGCTTTTCTTCCACTGGAGATCCATACACAGCCCTGGGTGAAAATGCATGAAATGCCCCAGAGGCACTGCTGGTCATACTCTGGTGGGACCATGCCCTCTCCATGGGGTAGTGGCTTCCTTCTCCTTCTCCTTCTTCTTCCTTTTCCTGCTCCTTCTGCCTAGTCCATTTGCCCAACAGGGCCTGATCCCGCTCCTTCTCACAAAAGGGTGGCCTGAGAGGAACCCCCTGGGCCTTCTTCTTGCTCCTGCATGACCCTTCTAATACACTGGTGATACCTACCACCCCCAAAGCATGCAAAGAATGCAGCTGAAGTATTTGAGGAAAACTGAGGTCATGTATAACAAATTAACATGATTTTTTCAGAGTGCTCCATGTAGTATTCCTCATTGTTTATAAACAATTCAGCTGGTGACCAGTAGGTCAGAGAAGACAGGGGCATCTTTTAAAATTCATGTATCATTCTACTAGATCACATGCCCCCAAGTATATTTTGGATTATTCAATTCCTTGTGAATTCCTGTTAGCTTATTAAAGAAACCGTCTACCTTTGTATCGTTTTACACTCCTGCTATGTTAACATTTGAGAAAGCTGTTTGTATGGAGTTGGAACAAAGCTACAATGATATTAATAATTTGAACTTTGTAAATGTTACATCAGCAGAGAAGATGGCAATTAAAGAGCTATAGAGCAACTCCAATTTTACGATTAAACCTGCTGACAAGGGGGAAGGGCACCGTGGTTCTGATGGAAACAGAGGCATACAAGCAGGAAATGTATAGACAACTTGCTAACATGGATTTTTAAGCAGGGCTAAAAACAGATTTAACAGCTATGTTCAGAAGTGAGACTGATGTAAACCTATCTAGTGTTCTTGCTGCTGGTATCATTATACAAGATACTTTTTGCATGAATCATCAAGTAATACAAACTATTTATATTCTGCCGAAGGTCCATAAAAGTTTGTGGATCCCTCAGGGCGCCCAATTGTTTCTGGCCTTGGTTCACTTACACAGCCTTTGTCCAAATTTGTTGATGAACATATACTGTACATATTTTGGTCACAAAATTGTCATCTTACATTAGGGACACAACCCAGATATTTGGTGTCCTGGGGATCTGCAAATGTAACCAAACTGGATGCTGGTTGCACTTAATATAGAGGCATTATATACTATCAATCCTCACAATGGTGGTCTGGCCCAAGAGTGCCGGAAGAGGGTAAAAGCTGAGGGGGCTGAGAATCAAAAGGGCACTTATGAGGGTACAAAGGGCACTTTTTCTATACTAGTTTTTGCCATACAGAAATAAAAAGTGGAGTGGCTACCACCCCACCGCCCGGTTCCAGCACTGCTTTATGTTTTTGGTTCAAGACTGCAATTATTTATGAGCCATCTTTTGGCTACCTCTTATGTACCCTATCTGAGTTTGTCCTTTCTAAAACACTCCCTTTTCCAGGGCCAACATTTTTGGCAGATAAAAGACATGGAGATGGGGGCAACTTATGCCCCCACGTATGCCCATCCATACCTTGGCCTTTGGGAAAAGGAGGTTATATATAACAAGGACAAGAATCCCTTTTATGATATGCTTGATATGTGGTGAAGATATATAGACAATGTGTTGATGGTGTGGTGTGGTGGGGATCAGGAGCTGCTGGAGTTTGTGCAGTGTTTGGAAAGGTCCAATCCGAATCTAAATTTTCCTGTGAAACACAGTTATGATAATGTACAGTTTTTGGATCTGAATATATTCAAGACTATGGATGGCACTGTCATTACAGATCTATATAGGAAATCGACTGACGGAAACAGCCTGCTACATGCCAGCAGCTGCGACCCACGCCACACCATCAATAATATCCCCAAATCAAAGTTCATGCATGTTGAAAGGAATTGCATGGAAGAGGAAACTTGCTATCAGAGAGGTAAATAACTAGAGAACAGGTTTCTGGCACGTGGATATAGTCATAATTTGATCAGACAGGTGCAGGATACTGTCCAGAATATTCCCAGGGAGGACCTGTTAATATACAGACAGAAAGATAATGGACAAATGGGAGGTATGGTTTTCATCGCCCAATATCGTGCCAATGGTAGTGCCTTAAGAAAATGTTTGGAGAAGTACTGGCACATTTTGGCTAAGTAGCCAGCATGGCTGGAAGTGGCTCAAAATGGTCTGAGAAGCACATACTGAAGTGGGTCCAGTTTAAAAGATATGCTGGTCCATAGTGATCTCCCAACTGAAAGGGCACAGACACACAGGGGTGCCTACCAATACAGCCAAAAGGTAGTTTCTGCTGTGGCAGATGTACATACTGTGATGTTAGCCAGAAGTTAAAGGTTTTCTCATCTGCCAACAGTGGTAAGGAATCTGTCTTTAATCAATTCTCCAACTGCAGCACCACACAGGTTGTGTATTTGGCAACCTGTGTCTGTGGTGCCTTCTATGTCAGGAAGACTAAAAGAGCTTTTAAAATGGGTGAACATCTGAGTTCTATTAGAACTTATGATAGTCATAATGTGCTTTTCTGCCTCTTAAACACTATTAGAGAAATGGAAAGACATTTGTTTTCATTCTGTGGAATAGAGAGTCAAGATTGGACCTGGGGTGTGTGTGTGTGTGTGTGTGTGTGTGTGTGTGTGTGTGTGTGTGCGTAAATAGTTGCAGGAGTGTGTGTGCAGCGCGATGCGTGCACTGTAATGTGTGTGTGTGTGTAAAACCCTGCTAAGCAGAAGGGAAGCCTTCTGGATATATACAGTATGCTGGGTGCGATGAGACCACCTGGTCTTAATGAGGGCTTTGAACTTGCAGCATTTCTTAAAAATAGTTCTTAGGGACACAACAGAAGCATCAACATTTGTCTTTATTATTTTTAGATCTATTTATTTATTGGTACTATTATAGTCCTTCCACTAACAGTATATAGAATGGCTGTAAGTCGATCTCCATATAACCCATGAATTTTCTTATTAATTCTTGTCATCACTTGATCTATTTAATGGTAAGAGTGGGCTACACTGTTTTACCTTGAGATACTATATTAGGACATATACTTTATCATGATTATAAAGGTATTTGAAAATGTATATATTTTTATGGTGCAAGCATGCATGCAGGATGATTGTTGATATGTTTTACTGCTATATTAGCATTGGTGCATGGGTCACCCACTGCATTTTTACTTTTATGTATTTGTCGAAGAAAAGAAGAAACATTTGATTTTGTGGATTTTAAATTATTAATGGAAGTGTTTCATGCAGTGGTATCAGTTGTCACTAGCTATTGAGCACTTTTGACTTTTTTGTTTCACTTGTTTATCATTTTACCTGTGCACTAGTTATTAACTTATTAGTATGTTCTGTATTTATCACTTTAAGTGCAATGTATAAAATGATGTCATCTACGTGTGTAGTAGGGGGCCAAAGGGGGGGGTCCCAGTGGAATGGGGTTTGTGATTCCCTAACAATTCCAGGGTAGGCCAGATGAATCTGGAAGGAGAGGCAGGAAGCTTACTCAGGGATCAAGATGCAAAAGGTTAATTAGTAAGGGACAAGAAGAATAACAAAATAACTGTTTCTATAACACCACAGGATAATAGGATAACCAACAAAACAATAAGATTGGGACCAACAATTGGTCGAACTAAGAACAGAGGGTTAACCCTTTCTAGTCCAAGTCCTGCTTGTACTTGCTGAGATGACAAGATGACTGATGAACCAAGTTTGGGCTTCGTGATGCATCTGCTGATCAGCAAGTGGGAACTGACCCCACAAAGCACTTTTCATAAACAGGCCATACGGGGCATCCCCTAGGTGAACGGAACACAAAGAGGAACACTGCTGGTCAGACAATGAAAAACTTGTTGATCCTCTGTGGCTTCAGGCAAGAAGCTGAAGATTTCTGTTTGGCAAATGGTTCTCTGGACGATCTGCAGCAATGACCACTGGCAGGTCGCTACATCACAGGTACGTGGGTATGCAAAGATAACGTAGGACACAGTAATAGGGTAAAACACACCTGCAGTGTGTTTTATATTTTGAAAAAGTACTAAAATATAACAATAATAAATAAATAGCAATAAACAGTTCAATCAGAACTAGAAAATAAACAATAGCACAATGCTCTTTCACCTTACTTCAGGTATCTCAAAATTCAGTCATCAGCTTTCCTGCTGCTTGAGATAAATCTGTTTTAGGCACAGGTCCATCTCTTACCTTAACCTCAGGTAAGTGAGACTGGCTAATCTGACTCTTGATGTTTGAGGAGGGCTTATATAGCCCTCCCACTTATGGGAAATTCCCTCCTATAACATTCAATTAGTTCTAGAATGGTCCCTAAATAGGGAAACTCCTCCTCTATTACATAATGAGGTTTTACTTATGTGAAGTCCCTTATTTTCTATATACCCAAAAAGGGGAAACATTTGTTGTATTTATATATGTGTTGTATTGTTATAGTATATGGACATTAGCCTTTTAGTTTATATTTCAGGGCTCTATGCATAAGCGGTCTCCTTTAGAGACCTGCAGTGCCTCTTTATTCTTTAATTTGTTTAATTTATTTATTGTGTTTAGTTTATCTTGCATCCCTCTCCTTATTCTGAGGGCTACTCTAACTGTATAGCATTTCCACATATTTAGGGACGTTCCTGTCCCTTTAAATCATTTGTTTTCTATGTTGAAGCAGAGCAGCAGACTGCTAGACAATCATTGTCTAGCTGCTCTGCTTTGGGGCTGTGTATGGATTTGGTAAGCCTGCAATTTCTAGCAGCCTAGGCTGGCTGTACACATGCTACAGACTCCTCCACGGCTAGCTGGCACCATTCTACATCATATTTTATACAAAGCCAGCAGCCAGGAGTCCTAATAATACAGGGGCATCAGTAATGATTTACATAACTCCTGAGCATCAGCAAAAGTAAAAGAAAGGCTGGCCGCTTAGTTCAAACAGTTCCTGCTTCGATGCAGGATTTCTTTGGCATAACATTCTACATAACAACGAAGCAGCAGCAAAATAATCCAAACAGCATAAGCATAATGTCTCTTTGTTTGTATTTAACTGCAATTTTAACCATTTCTAAACATTCCTGCACCATATACAGTACATAAAAATTGCATAAGCATTAATTTACTTAAGCACTGCAGCACTTTAAACTCATAATATGACACAAAATGCACTCTGTGCACTTACTTTCAAAAAATGCACTCTATTCAACCAGCACCTTATATACTTGAAGGCATTTAATATCTTTTGGCATTAAATGCCATAAATGCACTTTATTTCATTCCTGCCAGCTGGCCTTAGGCCGGTGCATTATTTTGGGGAGTTCTTGGTGAGGGATGGAAATATGGAAATTACAAATAAAAGTACATAGTAGGAAAAAAGTTTTAGTGAGAGATAGGAAAGGCTGACATAGGTGTCCAACCTACACCATGGGTGGAAAAAGGTAAAGTATAGTATAAGAAGAGTCGGTCACGTAACAGATTTCAGTAGAGAAAAGAAGAAGATAGAAAAGGTGTCTCTCCACTGAGTTTATTGTACTGACAGAATGCAGTTCTGCCATACTCCTCCCTCTTTAAGAAAAAAACAGTAACTCTTACAACGCTGGTTTTAGCAACAAACCCCCAGAATGTATGTACATTCTGTACTGATGGGGGGTTTGTGTTGGAGCTTCCTCCCACCCATGCTTTAAAAGCTCCACCCCAGGGTATCTTTAAACAATAAACAAATTACAGTACAGTTTTTACTGTATGCACTGTCATTACTTCATTACCCTAGGGTTGAACTATTTGTACTATTAACCATCATAGTACAGTCTCTCAACATTTCATCAACACATTGTACATAATTACATTTCAGATTTAGTTTGTCTGGACCAGGTCTGCACCATGTCTGGATAAAAAAATCAGCATTCTTATGTTGGCTTCCTGACCTATGCTTCACTGTAAATGTAAAAGGCTGTAAGGTCAGGTACAACCGCATAATGTGGACATTATGGTCCTTCATCTGATTTATTTAGCATGAGGGGTTGTGATCAGTGAGAAGGATAAACTCAGTAACCCATTAATAATAGTGTAAAGCTTTTATTGCCTACTTAATGGACAAGCATTCCTTCTCAATGGTAACATATTTCTGCTCCCTGTCATGTAGCTTTCAACTAATGTAAATGATGGGGTGCTCTTCTCCTTCAGTGGTCTCACTTAAGACTGCTCTGATCCCATCTTGGAAGTGTCCGTATGCACCTCAAAAGGGAGACTAAAATCAGGGCACCTTAACACAGGGGAAATACACAGCGCAGCTTTAATAGCCCTAAAGGCCTCATCACATTCAGGGTTCCATTTTACCAGATTGCTGCATTTCTTTTTAGTAAGATCTGTTAAAGGGGTGGCAATGGTGGCAAAATTAGGAATTAACCTTTTGTAGTACCCTGCCAGGCCTAGAAAAGACCTGACATGCTTCTTGGTCTTTGGTACTGGACTATTGGCTACTGCCACAACCTTTTCGATCTCTGGTCACACACACCCATTACCCAGTAGAAACCCAATCTATCTGGTTTCAGACATTGCTAGTGCATATTTCACTGGGTTTATGGTGAGTCCTGCTTTCTGTATGGACCTTAACACAATGGTCAACTGTGTCTTGTGCATCGACCGATCTGGACTATGGATGACAACATTGCCCAGATAGGTGGCATAGTAAGCACTGTGTGCAGTCAGTATCATGTCCATAAGTCTTTGAAACGTAGCAAGGTCTCCATGCCGACCAAAGGGCATTATTGTGAATTGGAATAAACCAAAGGGCATGCTAAAAGCCATTTTCTCCCTAGACTCAGGGGCTAAGGGAATCTGCCAGTATCCCTTGATCAGATCAAGTGTGGAGATGAACTTACCATTTCCAATATTATCAGTAATGCTGTCTACCCTAGGCATGGGGTATCCATTAAAATGGGAAACATTGCTGACCTTTCTGAAATCTAGGCACAGTCTAATGCCGCCGCCTTTTTTTGGGACTACCACTATCGGCGATGACCAGGTGCTAGTGGAAGGTTCTATGATGTCCAGTGTCTTCAACTTTGCTATTTCTTGTTTCACCTCTTCCCTGACTTTCTCAGGCAGCCTATAGGGTTTCTTTTTTTTTTTGTTATTCTATTATTGCTCCTCCTGCAGCCTTACCCTGCTTGCATCCAGCCACCGCCTTTCCTTCCTAGCGGCCCGCAGGCTCCGCCACACATTGGCTGGCATATGCTGCTGTACTCTCGAAAGGGGACCCCCTTAATCCCCCGTGAGTGGCTGGGATCCAGTACCTGCATGTGGCCTCACACAGCAGGCCCCACTGGGCTAGGAAGTTGTGGCCATCAAGCTGTTCGAGTAGGGCTGTGATTTTCATCCTCCTATTAGACCCGTGCGAGTCACGGATGTGCAATGACATCTAAGGCACAACGTGCTGATGTCTACTGTGCCTCATCCCCACTAAGTGTATCTTTCTCTGACAGAGCCCCCAATCTCCATTGGGGGTCACTGCAGAGTGATGAGAGCCCACGTCCCACCCCAGGAAAAGGACAGCAGTCCTCCAGACGCTTGGTCCGTTCCCTCCTGTGCCAACCCCTGATGGCCCAGGCACATTCCCAAACTTGGGCCGCCAGCGTAGCGTGAGGTGTGGCATCCAGCGCCTCAACCCTCAGAGCCACCGGGCCAGCAGCCTATATGGTTTCTGGCTTATAGTGCTGGGTTCTGTCTTAATGTGGTGCTGTAACCCAACTGCTTTTCCCGGTATGCTTGTGAACATGGGTACAAAGGATTCCAACAGCTGGAGGATTTCCTTTCTCTGTTGGGGGTCTAGCTCAGGGTTTACCTTTACATCTGTGAGGTTTTTCTTCTCCTCTAACTTTTGATATGCCACCTCAAGTTCAGACTCTTCTCTTTCCAGGAGAATATACAGGGTCCCCATAGCTTCCTTCCTTTCTTTCCACCCACTTTTTCAAAAGTTTAGCATGGTAAATCTTTCTCCCTGGCTACTTATCAGGGGTCTCAGCTTCCTACGTTACTGGCCTTGTTTGCCTCAAAATCATGTATGGCCCTTGCCATTTCATAAGTAGCTTGTCTGGGTGGTGAGTAGTCCTACATTTGTCCCTTCTTCCCAAAACTCTTTAACCACATCCAATGGCCCTCTGGGATTCCTTCCATACAAAAGGGGAGTAACCTGTAGCACCTTGGGGAACCTCTCTGTAAGCAAACAACAAGAGTGGGAGGTATTTATCTCAGTCCTTACCCTCCTCTTGCACAAAGTTTTTGTGTATGCGTTTTAATGTTTGGTTGAACCGTTCAACCAATCCATCAGTTTGTGGGTGGTAGGGTGTTGTACTTACTGCCACTGCCCCTAGCAAATGGTACAGTTCTTTCAACAAAAGCAGCCTGGAAATTACTGCCTTGGTCTGTTAACACCTCTTTTGGGATCCCTACTAGTTCCTCTGCTATCCGGGGAGTGGTGTCAGTGCGCAAAGGTATGGCCTCAGGATACTTTGTCGCATAGTCACAGATAACTAGGATATATTTGTACCCTTGTGCACTCTTCTGTAAGGGACCAACTGTGTCCCTTGCCATTCTTTCAAAAGGCATGCTGATTATGGGTAAGGGTACTAGGGGCACTATAACCTTACGGGTAACCTGGGCAACCTTTTGGCACTCGGGACAGGCTGTGCAGTAGTCTGCTACTTCCTCATGGATGTTAGGCCAATAAAAACACTGTAAGAGCCTGTCAAGGGTTTTATCCCTACCAGCAAGACCTGCCTATGGTGAATCATGTCCTAGGTATAATAACAGGTTCCTAAAGCTCTTAGGAACTACCAACTGCTCTATTTTTTCATTAGTTCTAAGGTTATTATACACTCTATACAACAAGTTATTAGTACATTTGAACACAGGGTCCCTTGGTGGTTTCTTCTGGTCCACCTGTTGAAAAAAAATCTGTGATTGTCTCATTATTGCATTGTTCCTGGGCAACATCACATTTTTGCAAACAGCTTTTCCACAAAATAATTTGGCAGTCCATTTTGAGCTCTACAGTTCCTCTGAGCCTTTTTCTTTCCCCTTCTGTTTTCCTCTGGGCACATGGTGGATCCCCCTCAAAAGGAAATGTGTCTCCCAGGTTTTTCACCTTAGTCTATGACCTGGTAGCCACGGCGGTAACATTTTTAGGGATTAGTAGCATTTCAAAATGAGAAAAGTCTTTCCAAATGACTATTGGTACTGGCAGCTTTGGAACTATGCCCACCATCATCTCTGCCTCCTGCCCATTAATCTTCATAGTTACCTTGGTGGTGGGATACCGGTGAGTGTCCCCATGCACACAGATGACACCAGTGAATATGTCCAATTTTGGGGCCTTTTCTAGTACATCAGGGTGTATTAATGTTTGTCGACTGCCTGTGTCGATCAAACTCATCTTGTTCTTATCCCTGATGGTGATAGTGGTGGCAAAGTTACCCCAGTAAAATATGGCAAGATGATTAGCTTTGTTTCTCTTTTTGTAACAAAACTGTTCTATGTGCCCTTTGCAATTACAGTATCTGCATATAATATTGGGGTTATATGGCCTTCTCTCTCTATTTTCCTGTCTACCAGCATTTCTCCCTGGGGGATGAGGTGGCCTAATAATAGATGGTCTTACCAGTTGGTGAGTGGGGGTGATGGTGAGGCCATGCTCCAATATCCTTTCCTCATTGGTTGCTTGGCTGCCAGGGTGATTGCAACCTCCGCTGACTCAAGATTGTGTTCCCTCACCCAGATCTGGACCTCAGCAGGTAATATTTGCAAAAATTGCTCCTTCACAACATCCTCAGTTATGTCTAGAATTGCCTCCCCTCTGGTTGCAGCCATTTGTTGCAAAGTTCATTGAGATGGGAATAGGTCTCTTGGAGAGTATTGTTCCCTTGATACTTTAGGGAGTGAAAACGCTGCCTGTAAGTCTCAGTGTTTATGTCAAAATTCTTAAGTATTTCCTTTTTTACCAGGTCATACCTTTCAGCACTTTGCTGGTCCATGTGACTGTAAGCCAGTTGTGCTCGACCTGTCAGATAGGGAGCCAACCTGACTACCCACTGCTCTGGAGGCCACTCACAAATCTTTGCTACTCTTTCAAAGGTCATGAGGTACACCTCTATGTCATCAGTAGCTGACATTTTAGTTAGTTTTATATCCTTAGGGATGGCATGCGCACCTTCAGTGGCTTTGCTGGTTCCAGTGATCTGCAGGGCCCTTGTGTGTATCCTCCCAATGCTCATCCTGCCATCTTCTTTCCATCTCTCGCTCCTGGTTGTCCTTCTCTCGGAGCTGCTCCATTTCAATTTGCTTCTTGGCAAGCCACTTCAACAACTTGCCTAGGTCCTCCGTCGGTTCCTCGACTCTCACTTCCTCCAGCTCTTCCTCTTCAACCTCTTCCTCATGGATTGATGTATCTGTTGATTGACATTCTGGTTTGGCCCTTGGTGTCTTCCCAAAATCCAGACCAGGGGGCAACTGCTCACCTGTTAGCTCGGTCTTTGCTCTGGTGACAGCAGACTATACAGGTGTTGTCATCTCTGAAGCTGTACCACCATGCCATGGGTTACCTTGGTATGAGATTTAATACCTACTGAAATCCATTCTGTGGATAGGACTTTCAGTATCCCACTGTTACCGCAATATGTCGCAGGGACGTGGGTATGCAAAGATAACACAGGACACAGTAATAGGGTACAACACACCCCAGTGTGTTTTATTTTATGAAAAAGTACAAAAATACAAAAATAATAAATAAATAGCAATAGATAGTTCAATCAGAACTAGAAAATAAACAATAGCACACTG
This sequence comes from Neoceratodus forsteri, assembly GCA_016271365.2. NCBI lineage: Eukaryota > Metazoa > Chordata > Ceratodontiformes > Ceratodontidae > Neoceratodus > Neoceratodus forsteri. Next base: position 814,329,300 of record CM028132.1, on the reverse strand, counting down.
CTCATTTACCTTACTTCAGGTATCTCAAAATTCAATCATCAGCTTTCCTGCTGCTCAAGATAAATTTCCTGTTTCAGGCATAGGTCCTTCTCTTACCTTAACCTCAGGTAAGTGAGACTGGCTTCTTCAGCTGATCTGACTCTTGATGTTTGAGGAGGGCTTATATAGCCCTCCCACTTATGGGAAATTCCCTCCTATATCATTCAATTAGTTCTAGAATGGTCCCTGAATAGGGAAACTCCTCCTCTATTACATAATGAGGTTTTACTTATGGGAAGTTCCTTATTTTCTATATATGCAAACAGTACAAACATTCATTGTATTTATATACGTGCTGTATTGTTATAGTATATGGACACTAGCCTTTTAGTTTATATCTCAGGGTGCTATACATTATGAGGCTCCTTTAGAGACCTGCAGTGTCTCTTTATTCTTTAATTTGTTTAATTTATTTATTGTGTTTAGTTTATCTTGCATCCCTCTCCTTATTCTGAGGGCTACTCTAACTGTATAGCATTTCCCAAATACATAGGGACGTTCCTGTCCCTTTAAATCATTTGTTTTCTATGTTGAAGCAGAGCGGCAGACTGCTAGACAATCATTGTCTAGCTGCTCTGCTTTGTGGCTGTGTATGGATTTGGTAAGCCTGCAATTTCTAGCAGCCTAGACTGGCTGTACACATGCTACAGACTCCTCCACGGCTAGCTGGCACCATTCTACAGGATGTTTCATACAAAACCAGCAGCCAGGAGTTCTAATAATACGGGGGCAACAGTTATTTTTTTACATAAATACTGAGCATCAGCAAAAGTAAAAGAAAAGTCCGCCACTCGGTTCAAGCAGTTCCTGCTTCGATGCAGGATTTCTTTGGCATAACATTCGACATAACAATGGAGCAGCAGCAACATAATTCAAACAACATAAGCATAATGCCACTTTGTATTTAACTGTCATTTTAATAATTTCTAAACATTCCTGCACCATAAACATAAAAAAGGCATAAGCATTAACTTAATTAAGCACTGCAGCACTTTAAACTCATAATATGGCACAAAATGTACTCTATGCACTTTATTTCAAAAAAATGCAATCTATTCAACAAGCACCTTATATACTTAAGGGCACTTTAAATCTTTTGGTATTAAATGCCATAAATGCACCTTATTTCATTCCTGCCAGCTGGCCTTAGCCCAGTGCATTATTTGGGGGAGTTCTTGGTGAAGAATGGAAATATGGAAATTAAGTAAAGTAGTGGGAAAAAGTTTTAGTGAGAGATAGGAAAGGCTGGCGTGGTGTGCTTCATGAAATGAAAAAGCAGTAAAGTATAGTATAAGAAGAGACTGTCACATAACAGATTTCAATAGGGAAATGAAGAAGTTAGAAAAGGCATCTCTTCACCAGGGTTATGGGACTGGCAGAACACAGTTCTGCCGCACCCTACCACCCCACGACCTTCGCACAAGAAGACTGCTGGTGGTATCTTCAGGCAGCCTCTACAGAGTGACACGGGTACGTGCACACTTATGTGCAGCTGGCAAAATAAGAAAAAGGGCATGCACGATGTTAAGTGTGGTCCCTCAGGTTTGAGCCAAGGTGGCGCCTAAGCTGACTCACTAATGGATACCTGACTAGTGGCTCTCTACACTTACTGTCGCAGGACTGATGCTGGAACACTGTGGTGGAACTTCGTGGCAGGTTGATGTCACTGGAGACAGTTTTGCTGCAGATGGAGGATGGGCCGGGGACCTCCCTGGATCAGAGTCAGGCTCTGAAGAAACTGGTCTGGGCAACAAAGGTGAAGCAGGACATCAAGTACACCAGGATGCAATTGGATTGCTCAGTTTCAGTAACAATCAAGCAGTTCAGAGTTTGGCAGACAGTTCAGGTTGTGAGCAAACAGATCAGTCTTTAGGTGGGGTACCAGGGAGGCTACAGCTTTGTCTGGTCCAGGGGGCTCAAAACACCTCCATGTAACTCCATGGCAACCTAGGGTTATTGGACCAACCCCCCCTTTCCTTCCCAGAGGACACTGTACCTTTAAGGCTTCTTTGTGCTTTGCTACCCCTGCAAAGCCAACCCACTTTATGGACATTAATGACCACCCCTATGCCTAGGTCTATGGGATGCTTGGTCTTGGCTCCACCTTTTCATGAATATTAATGAGGGTCTGCTGTGTGAGGGGGCCTTGCATAGCCCTGCCCTTCCAAGAGATGCTATGGGCCTTGGATTCTGATCCTACCCCTGGCACAAAATGGCAGCAATAGAGACAAAGGTGTCTTCCAGATCACCCTTTTACTGCCCTTTCTCCCCCCCCCAAGGGCTTCTAAATTGTGGCATCCCTCTCTTTTTACCTACCTGGAGGCCAGCTACTGTTGGCTCAGCCTGTCTCCTCTGGGGTTACTTTTACCTAAAATAAGAAAAATAGAAAAACTTAATGGCCTCTGGCCACTCCTGGGGCCATCCCCTCTTCTCTTCTGGGCATTCGGCCCACTGCCACAGGTTGACCCTCTTTTAGGGCTGTCTGCCCTCCCTGGTAGTGCTCTATGCCCCCTCTTTTATTATTTGGGCTCTAGCACTTTAATTTCCCTCCTTTTCCCCTCCCCATGCCCGGTGCCTTTGGTGCAAGTATAAACAAAAAAATAAGGCACCCAGCCTACTCACCACCATGGCCCGGGTCTGTTACTTTGCTGTGGGGGGGGGGGTCAGGATGGAGAGCTGCATGCCAACCTGGATTTAGTGCTGCTGCTTTGGTGGCTGGTGGTGGAACTTAAAGGTCTGGGGTGTGTTTTCCATCTGGATCTTTCACTGCCACATTCTGGGGTCCGTTCCACCAAACCTATCCCCACTGCCATGGCCGATAGGGACCCACGCCCAGGATCACGTCTGTGAGCCGCGTTCCACCTGACTCTTGGCGCTTACTGCTGCTGGTCCTATCCTAGAAGGTAGTGATGCTGGAAGAGCCGTGGGGCTACTACAGGTATGCTTCCCATATGTGCTCTCCACGTCCTCTACCTTCCTCACTCGGCCACCGACTACTCTCTTTAGCCACTCCCTAGCCCATTGATAGGGCAAGGGAGATCTTACTGACCAGCCCCAGGGATTAGGGCTCTGTTACTTGAGAGGGAGGGTCTGCTGCCCATGGCAACCCCCTCCTCAGCACCAAATGGCATGAAAAATAGATGAAGATGGAGGGGTCTGCAGGACAGCAGGGTAAGAGGGACTAACGGAACCATAACAAAACTTAAACTTTTCTGACTCTGGGAAAGGGTCCCAGGTTTCTTTGTGGTGCCCTCAACTCTGGGGCACTACATGTGGGACAGATACTCACTGATGATGCTGTAAGCAAAACTGGTTGGAGTTTTGTGGGGTCCTGTTGGTAGGCCCTTGGTAAGAGTAATTTTTGCACACCATTAAGTATTTTTGAAATAAATTTGGCATGTATGACACTATAATGTGGTCAGTGATTGTAATTTAGTGGTAGTAGTGCTCGAGTTTATGACCTCACTGAAATTAAATTGGACCTTAAGGCATCAAACAGATTTTAATCTGAAGTTCCCGGGATTACATCTCAGAAAGGACACCAGGTTTTTACCATTAGGGGACCTCAACTCTGGAACTCACTCCCTCTTCAGCTGCATCCTTGTTGTGGTCCATATATCCCTCAAAGCTCCATGAACTACTATGGGGCATGCCCCCATACTCTTCCTGGTTAGAAGTCACACAATGTCTGATGACGGGGTGGGGCTTGCAGACCAGGAAATGGAAGGGCAAGACTCGCCATCTGTTCAGCATAATTTTCTATCCTTTCCCTCCTGAAGTGGACTAAATGAAAAATTCCTTCTTGGGCCACACAGACTATCACCAGCATAAGGTGATGGGCTAATGTATTTAAAAAGTCATTACCACAGTCTTAGAAATGTTTTTTAAATTATGGCCAGAAATAGCTGTTCAGGGCATCCCAAAGGCAGTCTTAGCCAACAGTGAGGGAACCATGTTCTCTGTATGAGAACAGCAGGACTTGCCTTACTTCTGCAGTTGAAGATGGAAACATGCTGGCAGCTTGAGTGCCAGCAGTGAGTCAATGGTCTCCTTTACACTCCTGTGTAGCTTTAACATCTGTCTGTCTATCTATCTAGCCACCTACGTGTATTAATTTGTAGGCATACCGGGGTACCCAGCCCCAGTACCACTGAATTATACCTCCATCCTCTCCAGAGTGCCTGCTCCTCCAATAGATAGGTGGCAACATCGGAGTACCAACCCATGGTGCAGTTGAAGAGTATCTGGACACTGAGGTGCCCAATCCCCAGCATTTGCTAGGGCCCACCTGTAAAAAATAAAACTATCCCTTGCTGATCTTTTTTTTTAAGAAACCTGCAAAAAAGAAATGGTCCCTCACTGATCTGACTCTCCCATACCCCACCCCACTCCCCCACTTAGCAACCCCGCCCCATACACCCTCACTCACCTAAACATGTCCCATGATGTATATCCATTCTCTGATACAAAAGATGTCTTGCTGCTGGACCTGTCGACTGTGATGTGAGAAAATAAGGTAAGTCGATTTAATGTAGTTCAATGTGTTTTGAACTTTTACTTATAACTTTGTCATTTTTCAATATTTTTACATCAAATTTTCAGCATGTCCTCTTTTGGAGCCCCGCCTCATGAACAGGTAGGTAAAATTTGTCAAATCAATCATGAAAGGTGATTTAATTTTCATGGTTGCTCCAAGAAATCACTTTTCAGCCATGATTTGAAAATGTTCACCTACTGGATTCATGAGGTGGGGATCATAAGAAGACTATGTTGAAAATTTAGTGGGAAAATATGGTAACATGACCAAGTTATGAGTGAACATTGAAATATGCCAATGTTCATGCATAACTTTGCTAATTTTCAGTATTTTTCAACCAAACCTTCAACGTGGCCTTTTTGGGACATACCTCAAGAGCAAGGAAGGGGAAATTTTTCAAATCTGGGCCAAAAGGTGATTTTGCAGTCGCTCTGTCAAGTCATTTTTTGGACAGGATTTGAAAACCTTTGCCTGCTGAGTTGATAATATGGGGTCATAAGAACACTATGTAATGCCAGGTCAATAAGGAACAAGACTGCCATTTTTTCGGACTTGATTTCCTCTGTCGACCTGGCTTGCATCATGGAGACCTGGTTGGGTGATGATGCTGGCCCAGTTGTAGAGGCTGCCATCCCCACTGTGTACTGTGTAGTGCACTGCCCAAGGAAGGATTGCAGGGGTGGGAGAATGACCATCATATTTAGATCCTGCCTGGGCTTCACAGTGCACCCTGTTACACCAGATCCTTTGAATGCATTGCCATCTTTGAGGGTTCAGGCGCGGGATGCAGAATTCTCCTTGTTTAACTCCCACCTTGGTTGGGGGGAGAATTCCTGCAGGAGGTGGCAGACTGAGTCATTGACCAGGTGCTGGAGTCCCCCAGGTGTTTAGTCTTGGGGGACTTCAGCACCTGGATCAATGATGAATCCTCATGTTTTGGATACAACCTCCTCCAGTTGATGTCATCACTGGGCCTAACACAAGTTGTTGTTTCTGCAAGCCATCAGCACAGCCACACACTCAATCTGGTATTCCATGTGTCTCAAGACTGACAACATCAAGATTGATCAGGTCTCGTGGTCTGATCACTGTACCATACAGTTCATGAAAGTCCCTCTCCTGTGGAGGTGGTCAAATATTGCCTTTTAAGGGGTTTGCACCCAGAGGGACTACTGGTGTTATCTGACCTATCTAGGGTCGACTCAGTATGTGTGATTGGCACAGGAGAGGCAGTGGCCACCTGTAACAGGGTGGTTTCAGAAGCTCTGGATGTCATCACTACAGTTTGTATATGACCCAGATCTTCTCACTTAAGATCCCCTTGGTTTGATGGGGATCTCAAGGCGTTGAAGATCAAGGGTCAGAAGCTGGAGCACTGCTGGTAGAAGACCTGGCTGGAGGCCAACAAACTGGCCCTGCGTGCCCACTATGGTGAGTACCAGGGGGGCAATTTCCAGCAAGAAGGCAAGATTCCTGTCCAGGAAAATTGCTGCAGGGGAAAAACAGACCTTCTCAGCTTTTTCAGACTGTAGATAGGCGTCTCCATCCTGCCTGTCTATGGCCAAAAAAAGCTTTTTCATTCACTTTATGTGAAGAGTTTGCTCTGTTTTTCTCTGATAGAGTGTCAGCTATCCAGTTGGGGATCCCGTTGGGGAGGCATCCACCTCACAGTGGTGGATCTGGGAGGTTCAGAGGCACTCCATCTGTCTGGGAGGGGTTTAGGCCAGTGGAGGTGTCAGAAGTGAATAGGGTGATCTCAGAGCTGAAGCACACATATTGTGAACTGGACCCGACCCCGACACATTTCTTAATGGGATGTGTTGAGGCTGTTGGCCCGGTGTTCACCAGGATTGCCAGGTGATCGATAGTGGAAGGGGTATTCCCAGTGGCATTGAAAGAAGCACTGGTGAGACCCCTCCTTAAGACACCTTCCCTCGACCCAGATGTCCTGGTGAATTACTGTCCCATCTCCAACCTGCCTTTTTTCAGCAAGGTTGTCGAGAAATTAGTGGCACTGCAGTTCGAGGATCACCTTATGTCCTCTGATATCTATAAGCCATTTCAGTTGGGTTTTCGGGCCAGACATAGCACAGAAGCAGCTCTAGTTAGGATACATAATGATCTCTTCAGGGCTGAGATAGAGGAGACAGATCAGTTCTTGTGCTCCTTGATCTCTCTTCAGCATTTGACATGGTGGACCATGTTGTGCTTCAGGTGGTTTGAATCCTATCTCTCGGATGGGGTGCAGTGTGTGGTGATGGGGAATTTCTCCTCCTCCCCAATGCCTCTTTCCTGTGGAGTACCACAGGGCTTGATCTTGTCACCAATGCTGTTCGCAGTGTACATGCTGCCCCTGGGCAAGATCATTCGACAATACAGTGTGGAGTTTCACTGCTATGTAGTTGATATCCAGCTGTATCTGTCTTTTGCACCTGGAAAATTTCTAGCTGTTGATATGCTAAACAACTGTTTGGCTAAAATCAATGACTGGATGGCTTCCAGCTGGCTGAGACTTAACCCAGATAAGACGGAGGTACTACTAATCGAGCCTGGTCGTGGGCATGATGGGTTGCCTCCAGGAGCTAGCACAGGACTTGTCTTGGGATGTGTTCCACTGGTGGCTTCCCCGAGGGTGTGACATCTGGGCATGATCCTGGGCAGCAGACTGACTTTTGAAGATCAGGTGTTGTCTGCAGTCAAAAGTGTTTTTAACCACTTTTGGAACATCACCAGGATCAAGCCCCTTGTTCTTCCCCTGGATCTGCCAACACTGGTGTATGTCTTTGTAACCTCTAGGCTTGACTACTGCAACTCTCTATACTTTGAGGTCATGGGAGGGACCCTCTGCAGACTGCAGATAGAGCAGAATGCAGTGGCTCAGTTGCTGACGGACCTTTTGAGGTCCAGTCATGTAACCCCGGTCCTGCATGCCCTGCACAGGCTGCTGGTCAGGTGGAGGGTCCTTTTCAAGGTGGACATGCTCACCTATAAGGCCCTCTATGGACTGGGTCCTGGCTACCTCGCAGAGCCCCTGACACTGGTGACCTCTGCTTGCTCCCTCCGCTCCTCTTTAAGAGGCCTCCTGGACATTCCCAGGGTTTGGCTCAGGACATCAGATGTCTGTGCATTTAGTGCTGCTATGCCATCTCTGTGGAACTTGCTTCCATCTGCAGTCCAGGAGGCCCCTAGATCAGTGTGTTTAAGCTGCAGCTGAAGGCCCATCTCTTCAGCCTGGCTTTTGCAGGTAGTTGATTCCAGCAATGACTACCAGTCTGTTTCAACTGCAACCTGAAGCCTTTGTAAATCTGATATGAGTATTTTGAATTTTATTCTGATTTTTATTGTATTTTAAGATGTTTTCTATGTTTGTTAGGTTCCCTGAGCCACAGGGAATGGGTACCCTATAAATAAAATTGCCTTGCCTTTCCTTCAAAATTTGGGGTAACAATATAATAAAATGACCAAGTTATGAATGAATATTGAAATATTTCAATGTTTGCTAATAATTTCACCAGTTTTCAATATTTTGACTCCAAACTTTCAATATAGCCATTTTTTCATACCGCCTCATAAATAAACATGACAGATGCCATTTTTCAAATACTGGACAATATGTGTTTTTACACTTCTGGCACAAAATAACATTTTGGCTACTATTCTATAAATGCCATACTGTATGTCATGTTTATAATGGGGAGTCATAGCCCTCGTATTTGGACCTCACCCTGGTCCTGCCATCCCACGGTGTGCTTATACCTAGACAATGGACACCCCCAGTCCAGCCTAGACTACTAAATAATGACCAGGGCATGGTTGGTGCCACCATCCTGCAGTGTATGTACCCTGTTAACTGGTTATCATCTTTACTCTGTAACTGTTTTTGCAACTTTCTGTAACCACTTTGCTAATGTACAAGCTTCTTTGTAACTATTGTGTCTTATTTGTTGCCATTGTATCTGATGTCTCTGTATATAATGATGTGGAACCTTTGTAAAGGAATCTTTGACTCAGAGTTATGTTGTCTGATATCTTCAATAAATAAATAAATAAAATGACTATTTTGAAAATTTGGGGTCAAAATTAAAAAAAAATTATTAAGAAACATTGTATGTAGTGCCAGCCTTTACCTCAGCAGGTAGTGCTTTGTGATCTAGTGCTGGTGAACTGAGTTTGAGGGCATGCTCAGTGAGCCAGCTGGATGAGCTGAGGCTGGGGAGACTGTGCTATCATGCATCACCACCCCCAGCCTGTGAAGTGACTGTGCAGGGTTTCCTGAAAGAGACCGAGTATCAAGTAATGAAGATAAATTTTATCTTGGTCTAGAGCCCTGCACTTTGGCACCAGTGGCTGCCACAGGGCCCTGCACTTCTGCTGACAGATGGACTGTTTGCTCTGTGTGTCTTTATCTGAATGCATGTGGACACATAGGGTCAAGAGAGCCCTGTACTTCTGAAGCTCGCTAGTCAGCCCCACAAATTCTTGACATCTGTTGCCACATGGAAGTGCAGGGTTCTTACACCACAGAAGTACAGAAATGCGGTGTTAGAGTTCCAACCCTAACTCCCCACCCTTCCAAGCAGCAAAAGGACAGAACCATGCAAGCAACCACAGGTAGCCATCATCAGGTAACACAAATTACATACAGCTGTTTCCATATAACACAAATGCAGTAGCACTGAGGTGCTACCTTCATAAACTGGTATCTGATGAGTGCCTGTGGCTGCAGAATTGGTATGCTTATGCTTCTGCAGAAAGAAGTACTGTTGCAATGTGGGTACCACGTTTTCGGCAGTGGTTCTACAAATGTTTCAAGGGGGTAGCAGTTTTGTTTCCAGGTAGCATTTTCCCTGAAAAAGCAAAATGTTACCTTTGAAAGCTGAGATTAGATTAAAACAGCTACTTTTTTTGGCCTAAGAGGGTAGTGGGTGTTACCTTGTTACATAGCTGGATCTGCTGGTATATGGTTTTCTATATGCAGCTGCATAACTGCAGACCCCACAAGGGCCTGTTCTGCTGCAGCCAGAGGGTGGCACATATATCTTACACCTGTGGCTGAAGAGGCACAGGCTCCTCAGAAGCCTGTATGTCTTTAGACTGAAGTACTGTTGCAATTTTGGTATCAGGGATTTCGTGGTGGCTGCGGTTCTGCAGTCAGAGGTTGATGTGTATGTCTTTCACCTGCTGTGAGGGGCCTGTGCTTCTTCAGACAGAACTGTGTGTATGTCTTACAGTGTGGATGAGTACCTGTGGCTAAAGAAGCACTGGGCCCATAGGAATCTGAGCTTCTGAAGATAAAAATATCTTTTGTCATTTGGGAATTGTAGATTTGTATCTGTAGCTGCCTGTGCTTCTACACACAGAAGCAGTGTTGTGATGTTAGTATTGTATATTTCTATCTGCTGCCAAAAGTGATTGTATATGCCTTGTGATGTGTGTACCACAGATATAAATCCTCAAAGGCAGTACATCAGAGAGAATGCATTTGTGTCATTTGGAAACAGTTGAATGTTGTTTCTCTTACCTGGTGATGGTTGTCTGTGGTTGCTTGTGTGGCCTTGTCTTTTGTCTGCTATGAGGGGTGGTGGGGAATTAGGGTTGGAAACCCCAATGTCTCATTTCCCTACTTTTGTGCCATTAACTTGAACCCTAACTGGTGCATTAATGCAGTTTTTTGCAAATGATAGGTAGATAGATATAGATATATAGATAGATAGATGGATAAAATAGGAGATGAAATTCTAGTGATCTGATCAGCTGAGAGCATCACCTGACTGTCTGGTTATCAGAGCACGCCCAGACAATTCATTGTGAGATAACAAGGCAGATAACATCTGTTATCTCAGGCATCATGGAAAGATATTAATGTCTTTTCATGATGTATTACGTCATCCTGATGTCTTTCCATGTTGCTCCATGTCACAATGCATTCTTAAACAGAAGTAGCAATAGATCTCAGAACTAGCCGGTTCCAAACAAGCAGAAATACAGTGTTGAAACTGGCTAGCTTCTGAATTCAACTCCTCAGTTCCAAGACCTGCACATTCCCAATCATATTTATCCCAAAAGATGTGTCCGTACAAACAGAACATGGCATGGCTTGACTGATGATATTATATTTATGTTCACTCAAGGTCAATGATATGAAGATATCTCACTGATGGCTTTGCCACTCATAATATATCATAATATCATTGGCCTCTCTTGAAAATAAAAGTGATATCTTCAGTTAGGCGGTTTCATGTCCCCTATATATACATATTGTACAGACACATTAGAATTTGTATATATGTTAGACCCCTAACTTTGAGCTTTAATAACTTTGGTGCCATTCAACGAATGCATAACATTTACGTGCAGTCAGAGTGCCAAATTCTGATGGTTTTACAAGCTTGTAATGGCTTCTTGTATAGATTCTGAAAACCAGGAAATGTAAAAACCTGAAAAAAAAAACACCTTTTGGAAATGTTTTCTCACATCCAGAGCAAAATCATTTTGGAATTTGTTCCAAAGTGTTTTGGGATAGATGTAGCTGGGTCCAAGAAGGTGAAATTTGAACATTTAATGAACACATATTCATTGGATCTTGAGTTATAAGGTTTTACAAATCTGGCTTCTGAGCATTCTCAGTAGCAGTTTCTAGACAGCTGTTTCTTGTAATCTAAGAATTGTTAGGTCATAAGCAAAATCTTCAATCATGAGACAAAAATTTAGGTCAAACTTAAAGTTTACTAGTTTTGTAAACAGCGGTTACAGAAAAATTCCATAAGGCAGATACAAAGCATTTGTTGGGCGGTATTTGTATATCGAGCAAATAAAAACTAGTTTCACAATACTATCTGAGTCCTGTCATTACTTGTGGTGCAGCTACAGATGGTATGGTACACAGCTTCATAACTCATGTAAATGAGGCCAGAGTGGGGGCAGTCCAGAGCCACCTAATGTCAACCTCAAGCAAAATATTTATGTACCGGTTACCCTTACTGGGCCTGTCTTCCCTTTCACTTAAGATCCAGAGAAAAGAGTGTGGGCTTCTATTATGGGATGATGTAATTCCTTTTGGTCGTTATATGGAGAAACAATAAGTTCCATCTATTTTGTAGTTTTGGAAGGGAGATTTTTAATTGGGCTGTCATCTTTTCTATTTTATATACTTCCCAGATAATATCCTCCCAGTATGTCAAGTTCAGGGGATCTGCTTTGAACCATAATCTTCATATAATTTATTCGGCTGTAGTCAGCAATATACTGAGTAAATATGTTTTTCTTTGTCTCTGATCTTTGTTGGGAAATGTAAAAAAAATGCCATTTCAGGGGTCAGGGTGGGAATCATTGGGAACAAAACTGTAATTACCTTATATCCTATTATCCAAAATAGAGCCATTATGGGACACAACCAAAAAATGTAGGTGTGAGTGACTACTTCCACCTGGCAGTTACACCATGAAGCTGCTGTTCTTGTTTTATGGAATTTCACTGTGACGTGTGGTGTTCTAAAGAATCTCACCACAGCCTTCCAACCAAATTCTCTCCATTGGTAGCAGTAGGTGATCTTATGTTGTCACTGCCAGATTTTGGACCAGTTTTCTACAGTCAAGGTAATCATAAGTTCTGCTTTCCACACCTGGATGGGCTTGTCCATAGTGGCTGAGGAGTTGGCCAGTAATGACTGGTAGCCCACTGACATAAAATGTTGCGACCATGTGCCTTGCAAGATGGTTTTTATCAGGTGAATCAGGGAAGGAATCTCTGCCTCCATTACTTGGAGGCCTATGGTCAATTAAAATAGTGTTGAAACTGCAAGTATCTATACCTGTTCTGTGGATGAAGATTGTGTTACTGACAGATGTTCGAAGGTTTTGAAAATTCCTGTTTTGTAATATTCGAAGGCATGCATGAGACCTTGTCACATATCTAGATCCAAAAGGTCGGGTCTATTGTGGTTGGCAAGATGTGAGGATTATGTGTTGGGATCTTCAGCCAGGATCTATCCTCCTGTAAGGGCAATGGTTTGAGTAAAGTCTGCCATGAAGATAGAACACCCCATGCCAAGGAATTAGGTAAGTATCAGTTGGGTAGGACAATATCTGTTGAGCAGGAAGGCATGCATTGAGTCATTAAGATAGAATGTTTCTACTGCATGTCTATCCATCTCGGAGATGGTCTTAGCCATGAAAGGGTATAATGTACCATCATTGCTTGTGCGTATAAGAGTAGGTATAGGTCATTAGTTAGACCGCACCTGGAGTACTGCGTGCAGTACTGGTGCCCGCATCTGAAGAGGGACATCAAGTTACTGGAGGGGGTACAGAGCAGGGTGACAAAGATGATCAAGGGTTTGGGGGACTTATCATACAAGAGGAGGCTGAGGGAGTTGAACATGTACTCATTGGAGGAGAGGAGGGACGGGTGGACATGATTGAAACCTTTAAGTACATGAAAGGAATAAACAAGACAGGTACAGAGGGCTGTTCAAAGTAAGGGAGGGAGGGACACTAGGGCCATGATATTAGACTGGAGGAGGAAGGTTCAGGAGGGGATGAGGAGGCACTTTTTAAGAGAGGGTGGAGGTGGTGTGGAATGCGTTACCTGCAGAAGTGGTATCCAGTAGAACAGTGGACTGCTTCAAAAGGGGATGGGACAGGACAAGGAGGAGGGTCAATGAAGGGGAAGGGTGGAAGGGAGGGGCAGCTGCAGAATAAGGGCTGCTAGCTGCACATTCGAGCAGACTTGATAGACCTCTAGGCCTTTATCTGCTGGCAACTTTCATATGTTCGTATGTTCGTAGGTCAGGGAGTGCTAGTCTTCCTTTCGCTTTCAGCAATTGGAGGCAGTGGTTGGCCACTCTTGGTAATCCACTGTTCCAAAGGAATCTGGATAGGTGTCTATTCCACAGTTAAAAGTCTTTTGGGGCTGGAATAATTGGGAGGATTTGGAATAGATATAAATATCTCAGGAGGATATTTATGCATATCGTGTATACTCTATTCAAGAAGGATAAGGGAAGAAGAGGCCATCGAGGGAGGTCTTTCTTTAATTTTTTGAATCAGGGTGGGACAGTTGAGTTGAAAAAGCTCTGTGGTTTGAACCCCTATTGTGACTCCAAGGTATCTGTTGATGGTTCTGATTGTATGGGAGGCCTGCAATCATTTACCTACCAGCTATTCCTTCTACTCAGGAAACACTGGATGTACCATCTACCATATCCCTGGGACACAGAGCTCTGCTACAAGGCCTCTGCCTTGGAAGATTGGACTACTGAACTGTTTATGCTGGTTAATGTGTTTGAATGTTGTTTTTCATTGTATATACTGTTTTAATTTTTGAGCTGCAGTGTCTATTGTCAGTGATGGTATTCTGGTCTCTGTATAGGGGGATCAATTCCAGGTGGTACAGTTTGGTGATGTTAATGTTACTCTTAGAGGACATTTACTATTAAGATAGATTTCTATGCCAGTGGCCTGGGAAATCCAGTAAAGAGATACAGCATGTTGATGTAAATTAGATGGTGTCAACCTGACATTATTGTCTTGCAGAAGACTCACCTAGCAACCAGCGAACATGAGAAATTGCAGGGATTTGGATATTCCCAAGTTATATCTTCCACTTACAAGAAGAGGAAGCGGGGGTAGCTATTTTAATCCCTAAATCAGTTTTGATTGAATTGTGTCATCTCTTCAACCCTCATAGCTGGTATGTGTGTCGTGGGACAAACTTGAGGGTGTAGACATCACAATAGCTACTGTGTATTAACTCCTGGGTACTGATGCCTCTAATACTAAATGCATTTATGATATGATTCTGCTGGAGGATAGGAGTTTATTTATACTAGGGGTTCATTTAAATATGACTTTGAACCCACAGATGGACTGTTCCTCTCTTACTGCCTCCCGCGTTAAATCTGTGTCATGGTATAGTAATAGACAATTTGAGGACTGGATCTGGACTGATGTTTGGCATTTTTGCCATTGTAATGACAAAGGTTATACATATTTCTCTACCCAGTACAGTACATACTCAAGAGCAGACTATTATGTCAAGCATTTCTCAGATTTGGACTACGTGCAATCCTGCACTGTCTTACCAGCTTCTATTTTGGACCATGCACTATTGGAATTAATATTAGTTAGGAAGTCAATGGCAATGAGGTTTTTGGTGCTTTAATCAGACACAGCTGACAGATCCTAAATTTGTAGATTTTAAGGAAATGGTTCACCCATATTGGTGCAACAACAATTTTGTCAACACAGATACAGGTAAAGGCATTCCGTTGCCCGGCATTACGGTGCCAGGCATTGTGGCTCTTGAGACTATAGCTCCAAAGCACTGTCCCAGGAAACAGTCTTTTTTGTGGGGGGTGGGGCTTTGCCCACCGCAACCCCCTAACTAAATATACCTCCTCTGGGGTGGGCATGCCATAGAGGGGGTGAGAAATTCTGTGGTCACAAAGGGTGACGTGAGTGAGGGGTGATCTAAAATCAAGATCACCACAGTCACTTTCACCCTTGTTGCAGTGCTGTAAGTGAAGCAACAAAATTAAGTCACTGCACTAATGGTATACTGGTGGAAACTCTTGTAATGGAAATTATAAATGATAATGACTATGAGAATACCAGCTCCTTTTTCTTATGGGATACTATTAAAACAGTCCTACAAGGGACTATTATCTCTTATTCCACACATGCTAAGAGGGAAAGGATATTGCATGACAAGGTGTCAAAACATAAAGAACTTAGGGAAATGCATATAAATGGGGATAAATCTGTCCTGGATCAGTTGCGCACAGCTCAGGCAGCTTGGCAGGAGCAGCATAATAAGCAAATGGAGGGTGGCCTAGAGCTGCCAAATTGTCGGCACACAGACTTCATAAACAGAGAGCTGCAGCCACTGTGACATCCTTAAAAGCATCAGGTGGCTTATTGATCAGATGAATGGAGGTGATAGTTTGTTTTGATAGAATGGGTGACTTAAGGTGGACATGATAGAATGGGTGACTTAAGGTGGACATGATAGAAACTTTCAAGTACCTCAAGGGAATCAACAAAGTCCAGGAGGGTAGCATCTTTCAGAAAAAGAGATGTGTAAGAACAAGGGGCACAATTTAAAGATAGAGGGGGGACGGCTCAGGGGTAATGTGAGGAAATTTTTTTTCATGGAGAGAGTAGTGGATACATGGAACGGTCTTCCTGGGGAGGCTGTTGGGTCTAAAACAGTGGGGGAATTCAAACATGCATGGGACAGACATAAGGCAATTATAGCGGGGGGTTGCAGGAAGTAGGATACTGGTTAACTAGAATCTGCAGCTTGTCCAGTAGGTAGGAAAATGGGCAGACTGGTTGGGCTAAGTGGTCCTTATCTGCCATCAAAGTCTATGTTTCTATGTATTTTGAAAGTATTACAGAAGTTTGTATGCATAGGAAGAAACCCCATCTGAGTCTCAGTTGGCCTCCTTTTTTCAAAACTTTCAGCTCCCTTAGTTATCAGAGGCTCAGAAAGCAGTGTTGGTGTCCCCTATTGAAATGAAAGAACAAATACCAGCTATTTCTAGGGCAAAAAGTGCAACAGTGCCTGGGCCAAGATGGATTCGGGCAGAGTTTTATAAAAAATTTGAATCACTTCTGTAATTGTCTTCAATTCAGGCCTCTCGCCACACACAGCTTCATTGTGACTCTCTGCCTTCATGGAAATATGCAGTCATATCCATAATTCCTAAACCGGGTATGGATGCACTGTTAGTGGAGTCTTACTGTCCAGTTTCTATCTTAAACACAGGCTATAAATTGTTTACTTCTATACTTCTTAAGAGGTTGGAACAGCTCCTTCCCACATTGATAAACTGTGATCAGATGTGGTTTTTCTCCGCTTGGTAGAAGTATGACAATGTTCACTGTATTCTGCATCGTACAGTGACTACACCAACTTCTTCTCTACCTCTTAGATTGGATGCAGAGAAGGCCTTTGGTAGTGTGTCATGGGATTTTCTGCAGTGCACTCTTCGGATGTTTGATATCCAGTCCCCATTTCGACATATCATTAGTGCAGTGTATAGGGATCTACATTAAGGTCTACTTTTATCTACTGCCAGTCAGGATTTTTTCTTGGGCTTGGTTTATTGCATATTTTTTAGGCAGTGAGAGTGCCTATAAATACTATTGCAAGTCCAAGGTGAGAGCTGAACTTTAGTTTCTGGGCATTTATTGAGTTTCAGTGGCCTGAAGAGATGAGAGCTCTGATGTACTTTCATAAAAACTGTTTAAGAGAACCAGTGACTCATCTGATCTGCGGAAAGACTGCAATACTGCCAGAAGATTTTAGCTCATTTTACATTTTTTGTTTCTATTGTGATTTATTTAGTTTATTGTGTTTTTAATTTTGGGTTATTTTTTATGGGAGGGTTGCAGTTATTGTTGGTTGGTGGGGATTGTGGGATTAATTTAGGTGTTTGGATGGTGTATGATTGAGTGGGTGTGTGTAGCATATAGTAGTGTGTTGCTTGCTGTTCATCTGCCGTTAGTTGACATGTGTTGGTATAGAGTACAGACGGTCAGGCACTACTCTCCCCCCAGGCTCAGGGACCTCTGCCCTTTTAGCTGTCCCCCTTTGTCAGCTGAGGTATATAGGCAGTGTTGTGCCTTGGGGATGGCTTGAAAAAGGAAGGGGGGGGGACTGGGCCTAGTGGGGGAGTGGAGGGAAGTGGACACTCTGGGGTGAAATGGGGCCAGGACAAGGGTCCTCCCTGCCTGGTTCCCATACCCGGGGCTCTACCGTATGTAGGCAAGTACCATGGTCTTCCTCAGTGGCCCATCCTACTCAGATGGTGTTGTGCAATGCCATTTCTATAAAAAACAAGGACGCTGTGATAGTGGATCTTGTTAATACATCTGACCGGGCTTGCATCACTGAGATCTGGCTGAACAAAAATGCTGGTCCAATCTTGGTATCAGCCGTTCCAGACGGGTACTCGGTGACACACCGCCTGAGGGTAGATCATAGGTGTGGGGGTGTAGCCATCTGTTTTAAATTGGAACTGGGCCTTATAAATGTTCCAGTGGAGGTGACCATATCCTTTAAGTGTATTGTAGGTGCGGGTGTAGGATGTAGGATACTTCTCATTTACCATCCACCCGGTGATGGGAAGGAGTTCTTGCAGGAAGTCACAGACTTCATTGTTGACTGGTGTTGGAACTCCAGATTGTTAATTTGGGGATTTCTGGGTCAATGATGAAATCTCAAAATTTGAGCAAGATTTCCTCCAACTGATGACCTTGTTGGGCCTCACACAGGTAATTACCTCCATAACCCACAATCACGGTCACTCACTGGATCTGGTGTTCCTTCTGGGGATCGAGATCTCTGAACTGGTTGTGGAACCAGTCAGAGGGTCAGACCACCATACCATAGGGTTCAGTTTTGTGGCTCTCCCTAGTAGACCTGCCCCTATTGAGATGTTCTGATACCACCCTTTAAGGGGTGTGACCCCACATGGTCTAATGGCGGTGCTTGACCTATTGGGTATGCCGAGTGAATGCATGGATCCAGGGAATCTGGTACACGCTTATAATAAGGCAGTGACAGTGACCCTGGATTCCATAGCTCCTGTCCGTGTTCACCCCTCCACTCTTTGCCCAAGGTCCCTGTGGTTTGATGGGACCTTGAAGGAGCTGAGGAGAGTGGGACGAAGGTTGAAGAGACACTGGTGGAAAACAGGTCTGGCTGAGGACAAACTTAGACTGAGGGATCATTATATGGTCTATCAATCAGCAGTCACACTTAAGAAGGCAGAATTCCTGCCCAGGGAGAATGCTGCTGCATGAAATAGATCCGTTCAGCTCTTCTAGACTGTTGACAGATTGTGCAATCCAACCTGTCTTCAGTCTGTAGGAGCATTTTCACAAGATAAGTGTAATGAGTTTGCTCACTTTTTGGCAGATAAGGTTGCCACCATCAGATCTGGAATCTGTCCAGCCCCCTCTATTGGGTGTTGCGGAGGTCAGCAGGAGGTTGCGAGTGCCTGGTTTACCTGGTCTGACATCAGCTGGCTGGCGATCACTGACATTGTGAGGATTAGCCAGACTTTGCAACCAACCTGCTGTAGTTTGGACCCGGACCCAACACGCCTCCTGGTGGAGGTGTGTTGAGGAAATCAGTCTGGTCCTAGCTGAGATAATCTGGAAGTCATTGGAGAGGGGGGTGTTTCCTGATCCCCTGAAGGAGGCAGTTGTACAACCGCTCCTCAAAAATCCTCAATTGACGTGGACTGTCTGGCTAACTACAGACCTGTTTCTAACCTGCCCTTTGTGGGTAAGGTTATTGAGAAGGTGGTTGCGTTGCAGCTGGAGTATCATTTAACCATCCATAATGTCTCTGATCCTCTCCAGTCTGGATTTAGGAAGAGACATAGTACCGAGACGGTACTTGTTCGGGTACTAAATGTTCTCCCAATAGTGAGAGATCGGAGGACTCGTTTGATCTTGGTCCTCCTTGTTCTCCATGCAGCATTCAACACTGTGGACCATGGTGTGTTGTTGGAGTACCTGCGGCTGATCTGTGAGCTGTCTGGTACAGTCTGAGGTTGGTTTCAGTCTTTCCTCAAGGGTAGGACTCAGACAGTGGTTTCGAGGATTTATTCCTCGGCCCCTCTCCCCCATCCTGCTGGGTGCCACAGGGCTCCATCTTGTCACCTATGTTGTTCACAGTGTATATGCTGCCATTGGGAGACATTATTAGGCAGAATGGTCTGAGTTTTCACTGCTATGCAGATGATACTCAGCTATACATGTCTTTTGTGCTGGAGCAGGATGAAGACCTCTCAGTTTTTAACAACTGTCTTGCTAAGATCCAGAACTGGATGAGTGCCAGCTGGCTGCAGTCGAACCTGGATAAAACTGTGGTGTTGGTAGTGGACCCAGGTCATCAGGTTTTGTGATCCTTGGTGGACCAGCCATCTGGACTCTGGCTTGGGGGTGTCCAAGTGACGACCTCTGACTGGGTGCAGAATCTGGGCACTATTCTTGATGATGGCCTGACACTTAAATCTCATGTGTCAGCCATTGTCAATACCTCATTTTACCATCTGAGGACTATCACCCAGTTAAAACACCTGGTCCCACCTGACGATCTATCAATTCTGATTCACGCCTTCATGACGTCACGCGTTGACTACTGCAATGTCCTTTATCTAGGACTTCTGGGGGTTGTTATCCACTTCTTACAACTGGTGCAGAATGCAGTAGCCAGGCTGTTGACTGCAACTTCAAGATCTTGCCATATCACGCCTGTGCTCCGTGGACTACACTGGCTGCTGGTACAGTGGCAGATCACCTTTAAGGTTGGGTTACTGACCTATAAAGCTCTACACGGGCAGGGACCTCGTTATTTGCAAGATCTCCTGTGTCCCTACCACCCCCTCTGCTCACTCCGCTCCTCCAATGCGGGATTGCTAGAGGTTTCCAGGGTCTGACTTAAGACCTTGAGGGCTTGCTCTTTTGCATTTGTGGCCCCTACCCTGTGGAACACTGAACCTTGTTGGGTGAGGGAGTGCCTGACCATCCAGAGTTTTAAAATTGCTCTTAAAATTCACTTATTCAGCCTGGCCTCTCCTGATTGCCTGTAGAATTTTTGTGATGTTTATTTGAAATTATATTTAACTGCATAGTTTAAAGAATTTTTAAAGTGGTCAGGAATCTTTAGATAATACGTGATTTTTGTCTGTTTTTACTACTATTGTACAAGCGCTTTGAACAAACTTAGAATTGTGCTTTTTATACATAAAGATTAATTTGATTTGAAGTTCAGTGGTCAGATGTCAGCCCCCTTTTCTTTGACAAAAAGCACCATGCAGGGGTGCCCAGTTTTCCTTGAATTATTTACTCTTTACATTGAGCCTCTGGTTCAACTGTTGCGTGTTGCACCCAGGCTTACCAGGGTGTGGGTGGGGAGAGGGAGCACCACCTGGTGTCACATACAAATGAGTTGCTTATTTATGGGTTCCATGTGATATCAGTGAAAAAATTCAGCAAATGTCAAAACAGCATTTTTTTATACAGCAAATGCAGAAAGAGCGCTATGTCAGTATAGCGATATGCATTAAATGCCGAATGTAATACAGGCGACCGAATGAGAATATCGAAATTCACATGTGTAGCTGAAAATTATATGCTAAGCCACCTATTTATTTAACCATCCCCAAGTGTATCTCATTCACACGTGAGGGGGGCTCTGCCCCCCCGCACCTCCGCTATCTTTCATATTGCAACACCAAGGTGCTCCTTGATAGTGAGGCAATTAGATATTATTACTTCTGAGCACTCTTTTGACCAGTTTGCTAATTTTTACACTGATACACATAACATGCAATATATTGAGGTCACTGTTTTGTCCACATTGGTGTTATTTACCAATCACTGTATTACCATTCACCTTTTATGTGTCGCCCAAATTACTTCGCTATTATAACATCGTTATTATCACGATACCTTATTTATGTTACTGACCCAGCCCACTTGCACCCTACATTATGGGAACTGTTGGATGGTTTGGGAGAACTGCAGGATATAAACTGAATCACCATAAAAGAGATGCAGTGCAGCAGGTGAGAACAGTTCAACTGTGCTGTCAGGGATTCCATTCTAGTCTGAGGAACAACCAGGATTTTATGTACAGCAGAGTGCAAGAAAATAATCCAGTGCTTCTCTTCATGATAGAACAGGATCTCTGTCTATAGGAGAACTTTGTTTTAACCTGCTTAATTGCATACTGTTAGAGCTAGTGAGGCAGTGACATCATCACAGCACCCTTCCTGTCCACAAAATGAATGCCTCCACATCACAATTTTAAATGTATTTTTCTGTCTTACTGAAAACATTTTCTAAATATAACCTAGCAATTTACATACTGGATCCTTATAAAAAAGTCACAATAATTTCATAAGGAAGCTTACGAATTCCCTTTAAACCATAAAGAAACTGAGGAAACTAAGAAGTATGACTAGATTTTCCCAATGTTATTTAAAAGAGGATGCAAATTGGTAAAAAAAATTGACAGTGTAAAAACACTACTGGATTGATCATATTTAGACCACCCTTGTCTACCGGAAAGTATAAAATATTTATTTTCAGAGGATTGGGGTGGCTGCCCAAACCACCTGAAAGAATATGCTTAATAAAGTTATTTTTCTAGACTTTGGTAGGGGAAAGACATGGCTGAGAAATAGAAACAGAGGTAATAAGACTGTTTTAATTAAGTACACTCTTTCTGATTTACACAAAGCCCATTTATTCCAGTTCTGAACCATCTCCCTTCCCCATTACAGTAAGTTCAAAGTCCCAATTATGTATGTATTACACAGCTGCTCCAAACTGAATCCCTAATATTTTAATAGGGGCATCCGTTATTCTGATGCCCACAAGTTCATACCTAAGTAAATATTGCATTCCTAATTCATAATCAGTATATTTGTCCTTATTTATAGAAGCCCCAGAGAGTATTCCAAAATTTTGGTATAACCGAACTGCATGTTCTGCTGCCGTGGCAGAAGGTGCCATAACACAGACTTCATCTGCAAATGCCATGGCTGAGAAGGGAACAGTACCTGATAAGAAGTGAATAGTAGGGATATGTTTATTTAAAATCTGAAGTAAGGAGTCAAGACTAAAAACGTACAAGAGGGGCTAATAGGGCGCCTTGCAGGACGCCTTTCTTTAGAGGCATTAGTGGCCCACAATATCCATTAATATAGGGAGTTACTGTAGCAGTTTTATATGGGGTTTGAAGCAAAGAAATAAATAAGTCTGGAATTACATACATCTTCAGGGTATGCCACAAGAAATCATGATTGACGGAGTCAAAAGCTCCTTGTTGGTCTAGGGAAAGGACATACCCGACCTGCCCCAATGAGAGTTTTCTCTCAAATAATTTTCTCAGTAATATAAGCTGATCTGTAAGAGATCTACCAAGGATAACACATGATTGTGCTGGAGAGATGAGATAGGGAGCTGTGGTAAGTAAACGGTTGTTCAAATTTTTAGTTGATAATTTAAAATCTACATTTAAGTGACTAATAGGCCTAACATTTTTCAAGGTAAGTTTATCTCCTTTATTGTGCAAAAAGATTAACATACCACCAGCTAGGTCCAATGGTATACAAGAGGTTGTTAACATAAAGTTAAAAACTGGAACCACTTTTGAGGAAATCTCATCCCATATAAGTTTATACTCTTCAGTGGTTAAGCCATCTTTCCCAGGGGCTTTCTCTCCCTTAAGTGAAGAAATTGGCAGAAAAAATTTCGGCACTTGTAATGGGTATAAGTAATTTATGAAGTATGGGAATAGGACAATGTGGAATATCAAAAGATTTGAAAAGCTACAAGGAACTGTCAACATTAAGATACTTCTGCAAATAAATTCTGTACATAGGAAGTGACTTCCAGCATATTTTCAGCTGGATCCGTCACAACACTGTTATCAGGTTTTCTTAAACTCTCTGTAGTTGTTTTGCCAACCCTCACTCTCCTTACAACTTAAAAAGGGACACATATTTGGTAGTTTCCCTTGCGTACCAGACTCCTGTTGCATCTGAAGGGATTTGGTTTGTTTGTCATGGAAGGATTTCATAGTGTTTTTAACTGTTTTTATCTGATTCGTGAAATCATGTCTAGTGGACTGTGCCAAGGACATGAGGTGCTGTAATTGTTTACGCTGTTGTAGTTAATTACAGTAATCACTATTCCTGAGAGCTTTACCAATGGATTTTAAAAGTTTTATTAAATCCACCTTTGTATCCATCCATCCATCATCGTACTGGATCCTCGTACATTACATAAACAGATTTCCTACTGATGATAAAATAATGAATATGTTGTATCATTTCTGTGTGTAAAAGCACAAAAGAACTTAATTTTCATAGGCCAGGGCCCTGCGGGTGGTATGTGTGTGATTCAATTCTTAGAAGCAATTCGCAGTGATCTGAATATTCTACCATATTAACCTGGGCCATTTATAAAGGTAAAGACTTGTTTGTAACAAAACAGTAAATCCGGGTCAGCAGCACACCTTTGTGAAAGGTAAAATCTGCTCTAGATGTGAGTGTAAAATAAGCATCCTGTAATCCAGCCATCTGAAGGATGGTATTTAAACATAACATATCATTATAGAACTTCTGAGTAGTGGTACCTCGGTCTCTGTCTTTGCTAGATAAACCACAATTAAAGCCTCCACCACAAATAACATTTTGAAGGGTGTGTAGATAAGACTAAACATGCAATGGTGCCATTTCCATCTCTTGATCGGATGAAACAACCACTTCTACGGGTGCGAGATCTTCAGGCTCCATGGTGTCCTGAGTTAGGGAGGAGACCAGCTCCCCAACCTACCTCATGTCCTCCTCCAACTCCAGTCATGAAGGAATTGAGCTAGCCATCCTTCGATGGCAGCTTCCCCTACAGGATAGTAGGGGAATTTCCCTGGTGTCCTCGCCAAATTTCCCCCACTCACTAAAAATACCACCAACAGCTTGATCTGGTTCATTGTCAGTTGGTTACCTTCTGTATTTCCACCTCCCAACCCCCAGCTTGCCCCTGAATAGTGATGGGTGAAGTGGCTGAAATTCGCTCTGCAAGGTGATTCATAGATCCAGAAGCAAATGATTTGATACCTTTTAATGGATCAACATAGATGTAACAACAAGAACAAAGTGCTCTAGCTTTCGGACCAACCAGTCCTTCTTCAGAAGCTCATGGCAGTTGTTTAGAAAATACAATACTTATAACAGCTAGATAATGCAGAGAAAAACAGAAAAAAATCCCCATTGGTTTAAAATACTCATTTAAAAAAAAAAAAAACAGAAGATGATGTCAGAGAAGTTTAACAGTACAATACTGCCTTCAGCCAGAAAGACCCTTGGGTCAGATGCACTTGGTGGGACACACATACAAAGAATCCTACTGCATATAAATTTAATTGACATAAGATAACACTGCTGAAGCAGATAACTCCTAAATCAAGCTACGAGTGCCACAGTTAGTATAAGGATGTGATTACTGAAAGGCAACCTAACAACTAACTGTTCCTAACAATAGTGATTCATGGAGTAACACGGAATCCACAAAGTACCCGCAAAGTGGAGTACTTTGTGTCATAATGGGGAACACGAAGTCCATTGAAAACAATGACTTCACATTATTACGCCTTCCCCAAACTACTTCTTCACCAATTTTAAGGTGAAGTACATTGAAATCAATGTACTTCACCTCACTTCACCTTGTTTTTGAGCTGGAAAGGCAAATTTTGCAGTGCTTCATGGGATTGCAAGTCACATAGGCTCTAGATTGTTCTGCACAGCCTCAGTTCTGTGTAGTGTGTGTGTACTGGAAGATGGAGACAGTTTCCTCTCAGAGCTCTGCACTTCAAATCCTCTAAAAGTTGTTAAAAAAGCCTTTTTGAGCTATTTTTTTTGCTCACAATTTAGTACATCGATCGTAGGAAACCCTTCTGTGCTCATATTATTGAGTTTTTATTGCTTGTGTGTGGATTTTCAATTTGAATTAAGAACAATCAGTCTGTGTACTGTGAAGTGTGCTTTGTGGGAGGGGCATATCTGTGGTGTAGGTAGATTAACTGGGAGAAAAAGGCAGTCTTTCTATTTTGGTTATATTTTTCTAGTATAACTGTTAATGTACATACAGTAACATTTTCAGTAATTCTTGACATTTTTTGCTGATTGTTGTGGTGCAGCAGTGTATAATTTTAGTTTGTTTAAAACATTTGGTTATATTACTAAAGGTTTTCAATTTACTATGAATTACTTGTAGTGTGTGTAAGTGTGTGTGCGATGTGTGCCATTAAATCAGACACCTTTTATTGTGCCACAGAGTAATTGCAGCAATGTGAACCTGCTATCCACCGCACCTGCATGAGTTTTTTATACTGCTTTGTGGTATTGTTACTGGTAGTGGACTGTTACTGCCGTGCGCTACCCCCCCCACCAACCAGTAAAACGTATTCTTTTCCAGATTTGGATTTGACTTGTGAGCACTAGTTAGGTGTTGTTGTGCCTTTGCGTCTGCATCTCTTGAGTGTGCAGTGCAGTGTTAACCTGTTTGTGCATTTGCAGTACACTATTAATTCTGGGAGACTTTGCATTTCTTGTTGCACTCTCATTTCATTTCGTCAGCACTGGGGAATTTTCTGGACACAAGACAGTAGCATTTTGGGGATGCACATTAATTCTGGTGACTGTGTGTGACCACTACGCACATGATGGAGTGCACCATTAATTCTGGGAGACTTTGCATTTTTTGTTATCCTCTCATTTCACTTTGTCAGCACTGGGGAATTTTCTGAACACAAGACAGTAGCATTTTGGGGATGCACATTAATTCTGGTGACTGTGTCTGACTACTGCACACATGACGTCTGAGTGTGCCACTAATTCTGGGAGACTTTGCATTTCTTGTGCTCTCATTTCACTTTGTCAGCACTGGGGAGTTTTCTGAACACAAGACATGAGCATTTTGATGATGTGCATTAATTCTGGTGACTGTGTGTGACCACTGCGTGCATGATGGAGTGCACCATTAATTCTGGGAGACTTTGCATTTTTTGTTACCCTCTCATTTCACTTCGTCAGCACTGGGGAATTTTTGGGACACAAGACAGTAACATTTTGGGGATGCACATTAATTCTGATGACCGTGTGTGACCACTGCATGTATGACTGAGTGCACCATTAATTCTGGGAGACTTTGTATTTTTTGTTACCCTCTCATTTCACTTCATCTGCACTGGGGAATTTTCTGGACACAAGGCAGTAGCATTTTGGGGACACAAATTAGTTCTGGTGTCTATGTGTGACCACTGTGCACATGACTGAGTGTGCCATTAATTCTGGGAGACTTTGCGTTTCTTGTTACGCTTTCATTTCATTTTGTCAGCACTGGGGAATTTTCTGGACATAAAACAGTAGCATTTTTGGGATGCACATTAATTCTGGTGACTGTGTGTGTGACCACTGCATGCATGATGGAGTGCACCATTTATTCTGGGAGACTTTGCATTTTTTGTTACCCTACCATTTCACTTTGTCAGCACTAGGGAATTTTCTGGACACAAGACAGTAGCATTTTGGGGATGCACATTAATTCTGGTGACTGTGTGCGACCACTGATGGCATGACTGAATGTGCCATTAATTCTGGGAGACTTCGCATTTCTTGTTACACTCTCATGTCACTTCATTAGAACTGTGGAATTTTCTGGACACAAGACAGTAGCAGATCCAAAACAGTAGAAATACAGTAGTTAAATCTACATGCACTGAAAGTTCATAAATGCTCATTTTGGGTAGAGCACAGATCTGCTGCAAAAATCTCAATTTTTGGGGAGAGTGGAAGAGCGGAACATTTACCAGATGCCATCAGCACAAAGAATGAAGACAAACAGCGGGGGATCAGACTGCAGTCACTATGATGAATGTGTTGAATAGCTAAATGACTCTACCCATATGCTCAACATCAGCACCTACCGAACTTGCTAACAAACTGCCAATGATTATGCGAATGAGCCTAAGGTGTCCTACGTAGATGGCAAACTACATCCGCTATATCTGAATAAAACATTACTGCAGCCTTATTAATATGGTTTCAGTCATGAGTTTTGTCTGGTACTGCCGATCCTCCACTGTATTTACTCACTGCTGCAGTTCTGATTTTTGTGTCTTACTTTTTTCTATTGGTTGACTGTTGATTGAGGTTAGTGTGCCTTTAACAACTCCCCTGAATAGTTAAAACTGAAATTTTTCTTGGCCCAAGTACACAATTATGGTTTTATATTACTTTATATGCTATTGTTTGTTTCCAGACATCCTGGACAGCTACAAGGACTATGCTGGGCTTTATTATCCCTTTATAGAAAGACATTGCAGCACAGGTTTTACTCTATAACAAATTCAAAGTTT
This sequence comes from Neoceratodus forsteri, assembly GCA_016271365.2. Lineage (NCBI taxonomy): Eukaryota > Metazoa > Chordata > Ceratodontiformes > Ceratodontidae > Neoceratodus > Neoceratodus forsteri. Next base: position 814,301,777 of record CM028132.1, on the reverse strand, counting down.
TTTTTGCTATGATTTTTTTTACCCATTCTGTATAGCCTAGGAGAAACCATACTTAATGTCTATGTGTATGGACTTCTTGTATGTTTGTTTCATGTTTACTTAACTTCAATTTAAGAAAAATGCTTAGCAACAGTTGTCTGAAGAACCAACACATTTGAATAAAAAACTGCATTTTTCAGATACCTGCATATAATACTGGCTATGCTGTCACATACACAGCAGTCAACTCCTTCCCAAGCACAATGCACTGATTAAGCCAGCATTTAACAGAACATGGTCCTGAATGATCACCAACAGAGTCCTCTTGAATAGCAAAAACAAAAGTAATATTTTTCAACAACAGAGTACTTCCCACCAGCTCACTACAAATCCTTGTACATTTCAGTCCCCTACTGGGAAAAAAACCCTCAAAGTTTCAAATACCCATGAGTATGGTGCAACTCCAATTAAGAACTTCAGCAAGCATATTGCCATAATAGTTAGGAGCTAGGACCAAAAGTTAATGCGTTTATGAAACAACATGTTCTGCCTTGATCCCAATGCCCAGAAACAGATTCTGCAGTAATCCCCCTTTACCAATGTAACCACCCCCACCTATTAGGTGAGTGACACAGACATGTAGCTGGAAGGTATTGATTGAATCTTTACTCTCTTTAAGTTGATGGCACCTAGGTTTGTAATGTTATTGTGATTTTTGCAGTGGCATGATGCTTCCATGTGTGGGGATTCTTTTAACAGAATCAGCCAGGACACTGTCCCACAGGAAAGTAAGCTGTTCCCATTCACAGGGACAAGAGACCCAACCAGAATAAAAAAAAAACATTGAGAGAAGTGGGACATTAGCAAATTCATTTTGACTTTGATTTGGGGCCAATGAACTTGGTTCAGTTTCAGTAATTCAGTTGAACCACTTTGAGTCCCAGTGCCATAATTGTCGTGGAGTAAAGCACTCTGCAAATAAGGGGTAATAAAAGTGTTGCGGTCAACAATGAATATTTACTATTCTAGTTTCCTTGTGGGGGTTGGTGTTGGCATGCCACTGCTGAGAATTGCTGTGTTTTGTTGCAGTGGGCAGAGCTTGCAACCTGTAAGGCCACAGTGGTGTAGCTCAATGAGCTTGAGTAATAAATATTCACTACTGACTGTGACTCTTGGACAGCTGGTTCTGATCACTGTATCGTTTTTTGTAAAATAAAAATGGGTTATGGACTGTCTGTCATGACAGATGCTGAGAAATCTGGTGTACTTGGAGTGACCTCCCACCCCCCCGGTTTCAACTGAAAGATGAAAGCCATGAGTAAATGCTGAAACAGCATGTGAGATCATACACACACAGGTTTTAGATACAATATGTTACATGGCAGGCCAGAAGTTACAGACTTTTCTAAGTTAATAATTATAGCTTTAGCTGCTAAAAGGGAAATCAGCATCCCTTTGATGACGTTTCAAGAGGAGGAAACCAGGTTTAGTAAACTGGTGCGAAATCATAAATGCCGATGTCTGTTTGAGAGTGGAAACTGATCAAGAGATCAAACAAATGTCCTTTGAAGGACATGAGTCATGATGAGGATTGCAGAATTTAATACTTGAAAAGACATCCTGTTTTTATATAGATATTTTTTTTATGTATTCTGACAGGGAGGAGCTAGGTGACCTCATGCAAATAGGTGGGGAAAACAAGCTTTTTATAGATTATTCTGTTTTCCTTCAGGAACACTTTTTTCTAGACTCTGACAAAGAAACATCTTTGGAGCACTTTAAACAGGTATTTAGAAAGAGAGATAAATCTAAATATTGTTGTAGGAATTTGTACTGTTTAAATCTTGTTCTTTTAAAAGATTTGTATGTCTTGTGATATAATAGTGCTATATTTTGTGTTTTACATATTTTTATCTATTTTAGTAAAACTCTTTTTAGAGCATACTTGGTCTGTCTTTGAATTTCTTTCATTTGTAAGAAATGTATATATGGTTATAGCAGACACTAGGCATAAGCTTGAATGGTGATATCAAACTGGAAAGAGAAGCGTTTTAAATCTGAGGTCTTTATTAAAGTTTTTAAGGGTTCATCTCTGTATACCTGGTTAGGTGCCCGTAGGCAAAGATATCTGGCCCCCCCGAAGACAGAAATATCTGAGCCTGTGCATTGGGTATGCTAGCAAGAGGTTCAAAGTTTGAATCCCTCCAAGACTTGAGATCAAAGGTGGATTTGAAATCACAAAACAGACAAGAGGGTTACCTTGTTCTGTTAAACTGTTCACAAGACTGCACTTGGAGGTTGGCACGCTGGGAGTAGAGGGCTGACCTGCTGAGTGGGTTTGTGACACTGACCTCAAAACATTTGCCCTCCTGTAGTCTTGCCTTTACCTCCATGGCATTTACAGTCTCCCTGGCCTGATAGATGTAAGGCATCAATAAAGGTTGAAAAACACAGAGTGGACAAAGTAAGGAAATGAAAAATTAGTGCTAAAAGTCTCAGGAGTCTTGGCAAATCAGCATTGTTGTGTTCCTCCAGGTTTTCAACACTAATGCCAACTCCTATCCCCCAGATCCTAGCCTCATGATGTAAGGCCAAGCTACACACCCTGTGGGTCTACTGCTTTAAGTTACAGGTCTGCAACACAATGTTGTTGTTCTACATAGAGCCTGCAGGATCAGTCATAACTCTTGTCACACAGGGTTCTGTGGGCCTTGATCAAAGCAGATTAGTCATAACTTTTTGCAGAGGACTCTGCACAAAGCAGGGATCTGTCAGTGGTTCTGGACCAGTTACTTGGGTTTTGGGTCATGATGCTAGGGGCTGGTGTGTGAGCATTAGGGCTGAGAACCCCAAGGAATCCCACAATACTGATTTGCTAAGACATGTTAGTCTTGAAAACCTAATTCTTCATTTCCTTAATTTGTCCACCTTATGTTTTTTTTTAACTCTAACAGATGAATTAACATACTTTTTTTGCAATGAATTTAGTTGCTTTTTAAAAAGTAGAGTCCTGACTTGCTTCATGCAAAGCACTGTGAGAAACAGGAGTCGAGTCCTAACTTGATTTGCACGGGGCCCTATGTGCAGTGCTCTTTGGTCCTGTGCAGAACACAGCATGAACCCTAACTTGCTTCACATAGGGCACTTTGGGCCCTATACAAAGCAGGGCCCTCTGTGCCTTGCATAAACTATGCATAAATCCTAACTTTCTTCGGGGCTTAGATCATTTTTGCAAACATTTACTACTTTAAAAATGTTGTTTGTGTTGGACTTGAAAAATGTTTCTTGATGATTTTTCTGTTTTCTCCTTTGTGTTTGAAAGCTTAATTAATTAAATGTGCTTATTACGCATGCACATGGATGTACCCATTTTTTGCAATTATTTTTAGGGCTGCAGTGGGTAGAGCCCTGCAGACCTTTTGCTTTCATAAAATGACTCTGCATTCCTTGCATTCTTTGTGACTGAACAACACATTGGAGTTGCACCACAGTTGCCTCCACATCTGTGGTCACCTCTATGTTCTTGGAGCACTCTGCTCACACTGCAATATTTTGTATTAAAAAAACAAACATCGGGGCATCCTGATCAAGACACTGGGGGAGTGGGCACTCCCAGTGTCACTCTTATGTTTGTGGGGGTGGGGTGGTGGGTGCTGAGAGGGAGAGTCAGGTGGGGAATATCTATAATTTAAAAGACAAAAAAATTGGCAGTCACGGTGCACTCCACCATCTCCAAATGGCCACTGCAGTCTACTGCGCATGTGTGACCACTAGCGCATGCACAGTGGACTGCAGTGGTTATCTTAGTCATAAAGCAATGTGCCATGACCGCCGATCTTTATTGTCTTTTAAATTATAGATATCCCCTAACCCTCCTTCCTAGCACCCACCCCCACCCCCAACTTATATAAAAAATTACACTGTGGGTGCCCAATTCCCCAGTGTCGTGATTGTGTTCTGTGCCCCCTTTTTTTATACCCCCAGAAACATTAGAGTGACATTGGGTGTGCCCAATCCCCCAATATCACCATCAGTACTCCTCTGTGTTTTTTTAATATTCACCCACCCACCAATCTCTCTCAGCTACCACCCCCCCCAAAAACATAAGAGTGACACTGGGGGGTGTCCAATCAACAAGTGTCACAATCTGGAGCCTCAGGGGTTTGTTTTAAATCCTGTCAAAAGAAAACCATCCATCAATGTCTTTTGCAGCTGATTTTGTGCCCCCCACCTGACTCTACCACTCAGCACCCACCACCCGCACCTCCCAAGCCCTTACTTACCCATCGGGGGATTCAATGCCATAATCCTCTCTGGACTGCAGACATGTCTTCACTCTTCAACACTGGACTGTGAACTGAGGAAATCAAGTATGGGGTTCAATGTATTTCAATTGGGTTTTGAACTTATTAGTGTAACTAGGCCATTTTGCAATATTTTTACCCAAATTTTCAACATACCTGTTTTGGGACACCACCTCATGAACAATGCAAGTGACGTTAGGTAAATCTGTCCCAAAACGTAACTGCATGAGTGCACCTTTCAGGCAGGAGTCTAAAGTTTTCTCTACCATTGTTCATGAGGTGTGGCCATAAGATGGCTATGTTGAAAATTTGGTGAAAAATATTAAAAAACAACAAAGTTATGAGCCTGCGTTGCATTTTGTGAATGCAGGCTTGTGACTCTGGTAATTTTCCATATGTGTACTCCAAATTTACAATATAGTCATATCTTTATAGCACCTCATGAATGTGACAGCTGTCATTTTTCAAGTCCTGACCTAAATGATGTTTTACATCCTGAAAGGTGATTTTACGGTCCCTGCTTAAAATTACCTTTCAGGCAGGAGTTGAACATTGTCTGTGCCATTGCTCATGAGGTGGGACCATAAGAAGGCTATGTCCTAAATTTGGGGTAAAAATATTAAAAAACAGCAAAGTTATGAGCCTACGTTGAAGTCTGCGAACACAGGCTCACATCTTTGGTAATTTTCAATATATTTGCCCCAAATTTACAACATTGCCATATATTTACAGCACCTCTTGAATGTGACAGCTGCCATATTTCAAATCTTGGCCAAATTTTTTTTTTTACACCCTGAAAGGTGATTTCACAGTCCTGGCATGAAATCGCTTTTCGGGCAGGAGTAGAACATTTTCTCTGACCTTGCTCATGAGGTGGGGTCATAAGAAGGCTATGTTGAAAATGTGGGCCCAGATATTCAAAAGAGTTGCGCCATGCACAATAGGGTTACGCCAGCGCAAGTCCGAAAATGCACAATTCTGTGATATTCAGTGGGAGGCAGTTGCGCCTCCTAAATCATGCTGAGCAACAGCGCCATGATAATGAATGTATGCACAACTGAAGGGGGAGGAACCATGCATAAATGGTGCAGTGCGATATTCAAGAACATGCACCATACGCAATAGGGGAGCAAGCGGAAGTTGCGCCATAGCGGAAATGAGCCAAAATAAAAAGGAGCAAGGGAGAGGTGCAAGAACGCTACAGGGAAGCCATAAGTTGCTGAACTATAGCCAGCCACACAGGCAACACACACACACACAGGGCAGGACAGTGAAAGGGCACCTGGAACCCACAGGCTCAGGGGAAGGTGTGGGAAGCCACAGTGCAGAAGGGGGAAGTGCCACACAGCAGTGAGGCCAGCACAGTCAGGTGTTCCCAGTGCAGGGGAAGTAGCAGCCAGGACAGCGGGGAACACAGAAACAGCTGCGGGGTGAACACAAGCCAGAGACATGGCCAGTGCCACCATCCAGATGGAGGCAATGTGAGAGGGTGAAGGTGGGCAGCAGGGCAGCCATGGAAGGGCCGTCAGCGGTATGCCCCTCAACAGGCAGTACCGAGCCCACACCAGCTTTGGAGCTGTATAGTGATACAGAGATTGTGGGCTGGTACCGCCTGAATTGGGCAACTGAGGCGGCTCTGTGAGCTGTGCAGTGATGTGATGCAGGCACCCATATGGCCGGAGCCATGCTCTGTCAGTGGAGACTAAAGTGACAACTTGCATGTGCTTGCTCGCCACGGGTACCTTCCAGAGATCAACAGGGACACCACAGGCATAACCCAGTCGACGCGTCATGCCACCTCACCCAATTCCTCAGCGACTGCTGCCACATGCTGCAGAGTACATCCATTTCCCAGCACACACAGCGGAGCGCACAGCAAACATACAGGATTTCCACAGGGTAGCACGTATGCCTGGCATGCTAGGGCAATAGACTGCACCCATGTGGCCATCCGCTTCACCACCTGGCCCAAGGAGCTGCATACATGAATCACAGGGCTATGCTAGAATCAACTGCCAGGTGGTGTCACGTGCTCAAAAGGCACATAATCAGTGTCTGTGCCGCCATACCCTGGGGGAGCACCGATGCCTTCATTCTGGCACCAGTTGGCACTGTGCCACAGATTCGAGTGTGGGACATCCCACTGGACACCTAGTGGGTGAGTATGCAAACCACACGGACAAACATAGGGCTTGGGAGGGGCATGGTCAGAGGTGACATGGGTAGTGGCCTACATGGCCTGGGGCAGGGCAATGCTGATCACCAAACTAACCTCCACCCTCTACACACAGGTGACAGTGGATACCCACTCTGTCCCTGGCTGCTCACACCATACTGGCAGCCTGCAACCCCATCGCAGCGCTACAATGAGGCACACGCCACCACATGTAATGTCATCAAGCGGGTGTTCAGGATGCTGAAGGCACGTTTCTGTTGCCTGGACACCTTTGGCGGTGCCCTACAGTACAGCCCCTTAAAGGCCTGTGGGCTATTCCTGGCCTGTTGCATCCTGAAGAACATGGCTAACGAATGAGGGATAGCCATACAGGTCGAAGAGGGGGACAGCGATGGGAACGATGAGGAAGCCAGTGACAATGGTGATGGGCAGCCCCCCCTTGGGTGACGGGACCCCTGACTGCTCCAGCTGGCACAGCTGCACCGGGGCACCATCACGGAGGAGCACTTCAGCCAACCCAGGTAAGTCATGAGGCCATGTGCAACCACCAGTGGCTAAGGCACAACCCACAAACAAGCATGGACACACACCAGGGGTGCATGCCGTCAAGGGAAGTGGACGGGCATGGAACCACAGACACCACCAGGGATGGGTGAGGTCTAACATGGCACACGGACAGACACACACACACACACACACACACACACACACACACACATGCACACACACCGCACCAGACATGCACAAAGGGTAGGAGGCACACCGACCCAGAACGTCACCCCTAGCCACACACATGTCCACAGACCACCACGCCCACTGCCTGTCATTGTGCATGTGTCAGATTCTGGGCACCATTGCACATTGGTGTACAGCGCAATGCAGGCATCATCATGCACATGCAACTGTGGCCAGCAGCTGGGAGGGTGTGCAGATGGACTGTGTGTGTGTGTGTGTGCAGGGCTGGGTACCCACCCATGCATTGCCCGTTGAATGACACAACGCACACAGGGCAGCATCAGACAGTAGCCGCATTGGGAGACAGGTCAGTCATGTGCCACAGTGCCCCGGCCACCATGGATGCATGGGCGGCCCCGCTGAGACCTGCCAGCACTGACAGGCTGATCACTGGCCTCATGGGGTGGCACTGATGGTCCCCCAGGGGTTCCACTGCGTGAATGTGACCGTGCTTGTGCAGGGGCCTGCAGCACACCGAACATGCCTGCGCCAGGCACGCTCAGGATGCCCACAGCTGAACCTGGTGTTGACAAGGAGGGTGTCGCATGACGCCAGGAATGGGGGGTGGACATTGCACTGTGCGGTGTCTGCGCTGCATGGGCAAATAACTGCATGCCCCCTGTGGCCATGGCAGCTGTGATTGTATGTGTCAGCCTGTCAATGGCAGCAGTCACATCCTCCCGCATCCGGTCCATCCCTGCCAGGAGCAGAGTGGTTTCTCTGCTGCGACGCTCCTCTGCCCACTCCAGAGCCACACTCAGTGCATCCACCGCCGTCACAAGCCACATCTGCTGATTGACTGATGCTTGCAGTATGCAGGTGTGCTCTTCTAAGAGGTCATCTGCCTGATCGGCATTCTGTCCCTCAGGGTGTGCATGGCCCTGATGCTCAGCACCCCTTGAGGGTGGGTGCTGCACACCAGGACTAGACCTGGGCATGTCCACAGGCAGTGCACTGATGCCGCCCCCTGACACTGTACCCCCAAGCGCATTGGCTGACTGCTGATGCTGCCCCTCATGGCTGCCACTCCCCAGGGCTCACTGGTGCTGCCGCAGTGGCCACAACAGTCCCACTGTCCTGTACACACACCAGTGCTGCCCCACCGGTGCTGACAGGCACAGGCTGGGACTGTGATGACACGCAGGCCTCCATGGCGGCACCACCCACAGCCATGGCCGTGATGTTACCTGCTGTGTGTCCATCCTGTGACACACACGTGTCACTGCCCATGACGTTAGTGACATCATCATCGGTGACGGACCCGGCACCAGCCCAAGTCACAGCATGCTGGCATCCGTGGATGCTGGCATGCTGGGACACGGGCAGGGCCTCCTCCGCACCTGTTCCAACAACATCAGTCTGGACATCCAGGTGGGCACACTGTCGCACTGAGCCGCATATTCCTGTGGAGGTGGATGGGCCCTTCTCCATCTCCATCTGACTGGCCTCAGTGGAGAGGCCCACCACCGCTGACCCATGCAGATGCTCAGGAGCTGTAAGGGAAAACAAATTTGCGTTACTGCATGTAATCTACCCTGTCCCCCCCAATAGACAGACCAAGACCTACCATGCAGTGACAGACTACCACCAGTCTGGAATCCATCACCCTGAACACCCTCAATGGCACAATGCTGCATGCTGCCAGCAACCCTCTCCTCCTGTGGGGTCAGGCGTAGCACCTCTGGCTGTCCCCCACCTGTTGCAGATCATGCTGCCCTGTTGGCAGCCACCTTCTCCTTAATCCTCCTCCTGTCTGTGCCCATCTTCTTCTTGCACTCCTGCATGGAGTGCTTGTGGCTGCCATGCAGGTTCACAGCACGTGCCACTTCCTCCCATGCAGCAGCACGGGCCTGTGGTGTTCTCTGGTGTCCGCTGAGAAGCAGCTCCTGGTCCAGGTAGGCCTCGAACAGGGCATCCATCTTGGCCTTTGTGAAATTTGGCCTCCTCCTCCTCCCACAACTCTATTCCTCTTCCCCCACAACTCGCTCGGTCATGATTCAGCCTGTGAGAATGACAGGTGTTACCTGTGACTGTACAGTCCCATGCATGTCCCAAAATCCACAGTCCACACTCCCAAACAGCATGCAACTCACCAATAGACTGCAGTAACTGACTATGGCCAGTGCAGCCCAATGTCGCACTTTTATAGCGCAACCCATGCAAATGAGGTGAGGCGCAACTTTAAGTGGATGCAAATTGCAGTGACTACGCCATTGAATGGCTGATTAGCAGATTTGCATATGACAGATGAATATCGCGCTTTTGCACTTTACGCAATTTTGTTGAATGTGCTGAGCCAAGGGCACAGTTCTGTGACATGCGCAGTACACACCTAACTGTGCATGCCTGGGTTGATGACGCAGGCGCCTGCCGTACTGCTAATGTGCTGTGCGCAGGAGGTAATGCAGGACACAGCCACCATTGTGCCAGTGGTGCTACAGCGCTGTTCACCTATATGGCGCTGTGGCACTGGGGCGTCGTAGGCACACTGGGGCAACAGCATGGTAGGCCACTACTGGAGTGGCACACAGGCACCCAATTATGCTACATGCAATGGGTTCCAATCGCGATGTGGCTGCCCATGCACCAGAGACCCTTGACCCTGTGCCCAACCTTTGCCTCCTAGGTGCCATGCATCAGGCATGGGTGCACCACTATCGCGCTGTTCGGTGACAGCGCGACAGGGAATGGCAGTGCTGTACCGCGCAGCATCTGCACGTGGTGGAACTGTGCTGCAGAGTGCCATTTTGACCCTACCGAGCAATAGAGATGGCGCGGAGGAGAGCTGCCCAGTGAAGCCAGATAGAAATGGCAAACTTTGTTGCCATTGTGGAGCCACTTGTTGACCCACTGTTTAGTGAGGCACCCTTGGACAGGTCCAGGAGTCAGGTGTGGCAGGAGGTGGCCGACGCTCTGGAGGAGGCCACAGGAATGGGGCAGATGGCGGAGCAGTGCCGCCACAGATATGGGGACCTGAGGCGGAGGGACCCAGACCTGCTTGCCTGCCTGCATGCACGTGCCAGGAGGGGCACAGTGCCACGGCCAGGTAGGTGTAGCATCCATACACTTTTATCTTCCATATGTGTATCACGGTTGCATGTGTCCGGAACATGGGGGGCGACCATCCGGTGTTGGCTGTGGTGGTGTTATCAGGGCTTGGGGTGGGTGGGTCTGGCTGTGTGGGATTGCACACACATGGGGGCAGGAGGACTTTGCTACAGGATTGTACTGATGTTCCTCTCTCCATGTTTGCACCTTAGGCCCAGACGAGTGATGGCTGGTGAGAGAGAGGAGGCACCAGCAGGAAGACCGTCACTCCAGGAGGGGCGAAGGTCCACAGAGGCAAAGGGACCAGCCTGATGATGGTGAGTGCCTTACATCCATGATTACTATTGTGTGCTGTGTAACAGGATGGGCAGCGGGGTATGGCCACCATCCATTGACACCACTGCCATGCACGCAACTTGTTACAGTCAGCACTGTCCAGTGGCACTGCATGTCTGGGAGTGTGTCAATGTTGGTCCATGTGTGCACCGGGTACATGGCTGTGCCACTGCCATTGCACCACATAGCCATGTCACTAAACAGCCACAGTGGTGCTGTACAGGACTTGGCCAGTGGGTGTGTGCAGCAGTCCGCATGGCTGTGTGTGCCTGGGTGGGCAGGTCTTGTGGACGCGATCACTGTGGGTGGTCACACACCGTCACAGAGGCATGTCCCACGGCCGTATGTCATGCACAGTGGGTGGGCTGTATGGGGCTGTGCATTCACACCTATTGACTCTGCTCCCTTGTCCTAGGTGGATGGCAGCTGTAGGCAATCAGGGAGGCACTGCAGGAGATACTACATGTTGCCAGGGCATCACTGGAAATCCTGCAAAGGATCGACAGGCTGGGTGTCAGACGGCGTCATGGTAGGAGGAGCAGTCAGAGCGGGGAGCGGGGCTCCCGCTGAGCTTAACAATGCCCCTGATTTCCCCTACCCCCTTGACCCACCCTCACACCCCTCCTTCCCGCTACCATTTGTTCACCCCTGCCCCTTACCCACCCCCACCTTGTTTGTGGCCCTTCCCCCAAACTTTTGTAAATATTTGTACATAGTTTTGTTTGATGTTTTTAAATACATTTCTTTTGATATGCCTACTGTGGTGGTCTCTGATTTGTAGTGGGCTATAGGTGCTCTGCTGCAGTGGTGTTCATGGCGTCAGGGGTGGTGCAGTCATGGACATGTGTGTGTGTCCGTGGGGAAGTGACTATGGTGTGGGAGTAGCTATCAGTCACTGTCTGTGGTGTGAGTGTTGTTCCCTGTGCACTGGATGACTGTGTGCAGTGGTCCATCGTGCTTGCTCTGTGCCCATGGCGCACCTGTCAGCCCATCCATGGCCTGTGCAGCTGATACCCTTGCATGTCTGTGACCTGCACGGTCCACTGGCATGTCAGTGGTGGCTGTCCATGCAGGACAGCCACTGTACCCATCACAATGCTGGGTTGCCTCCTGTCACTGGTGTGGTGCATGTCTGCCTCGGGTGACACTGTGGCCTCCACTGTTGTTGTCCCACCTCCATGCTGTGGCTTGTGTGTGTTGCAGGGGATGTGCACCACTGTCTGTCACTTGTGCTCCGGGCAAATGCTGGTGGTGTACAGCTCCACAGTGCCTGTGCAGGGTGGCTGGCACTCCTGTGCCATGGAGGAGTGCTGGCCGTGTGTACACGGTTTCCATGGCCACCATGCTGGGGCTTGGTTGCCCCGCTACTGCGCCCCTGTATTGGTGTGCCCTTGGGTATGGGTGGGTGTTTGTCCATGCACTGTGTTACATCCGGTGTGGTGCATGCTTTCATGCACCACTGTGGGTGCCTGCGCTGGCTGTTGTGGCCAGTGCTGGGTCGGGGTGTGTCATTGTGAGGGTGTGCAGGGTGCTGTATCACTGGTGGTGGGGTCCAGGGCATGTCCTGTCATGTGTGGGGTACCTCGTGTGCCGACGCATGGTTGATCTCTCAACTGTACCTCGGGGGGCTGTGCATGGTGACACTGTGTATGCAGTCGTTGCATCGCTGTGTGCTGCCACCCCCTGATGGTTGCTCATGGTGGGGCTGCCTTGCATGGTTCTGTGGTGCACAGGGTTGCATTGTCACAGTGGGGGTGGTGGCATGCATGGGGTATCCTGCACTGGTGGATGCTGCTCCTGGGCAGGGTGTCTGGGGGTCACGATGCAGGGTGTGCTCTGCATTGGTGGGATGGTGTGCATGGGTGGTCGGCCTCCTTGTGTGTGCCGGTCACAGCTAGGGGTGTTGGTGTGGGGGCACCATGGCCCAGCTGTGGGTTGGTTGCTGGTCTCCATGGGCCAGTGGTTATTCCAGCCCTCCCTCAGTTGTGCAGTGCATGGGGTGTGGGGGGACAATGTCTGTTCTGCTGTGTGTTCCTCTGCCCATCTGTGGCATGGGTGGTGGGCACCTGCATCCCTGGTTGTGCTGTTGCATTGCAGCCCTGCTGCTGGGGGGCATCTCTGGTTGTGCTATGGCGCATCTGGACTGCTCAGATGAACATCCCTTGTTGAGCTATGGCACATCAGATATGCTCAGCTTCACCTCCCTAGTTGCGCTATGGTGCAGGTGGTGCAATATTCAGTCATCGACTGTAGGCGCATCTTAGCCAGTGCAGTTTTTGAATATCACGTCTCTTGCACATGGGCACAATGGACTTGCACTTGCTCCTGCTGTTGCGCACTTTTTGAGCGCAGTTTGAATATCTGGGCCATGGTGTCAAAATATTAAAAACAATAAAATTATAAGGCTATGTTGAATTTTGCAAATGCAGGCACATAACTTTGATAATATTCAATATGTTTACCCCAAATTTTCAACATGGCCATTTCTTTACAGCACCTTATAAATGTGACAGCTGTCATTTTTCAACTCCTGTCCAAAATGTGTTTCTCTGTCCTGAAAGTTGATTTTGCAGTCCATGTGCAAAATTACCTTTAGGCCAGGAGTTGAACATTTTCTCTGCCCTTCTTCATGAGGCAGGGTCATAACAAGGCTATGTTGAAAATTTAGTGTAAAATATTAAAATGCCAATGTTCAATATTTCTACCCCAAATTCCTCAGCTGCAGACCTATTGGCTCTGGCCAGAGCTTATTTCTTTTACCCATAACTTGGCTAATTTTTGGGTGAACAAGTCATCATCTCACTTTATGTGCACATAATTGTCATCTTGTCAATGCAATCAGAAATGTATTTTTGGGGGCCTAACAAAATCAGCCAGGCTATGAGTAAAAGAAGAAAAATTGCAAAAAGTTACTAAGTGCATGTACTGTACATGCACAACAGGCACATTTCAAGACTTCGAGTTTTTTTTGTCAGTTTTTCTTCATATTGCAGGTAGAAGAGCTCAGTCATTGACACTGAGGAATCGTACAGAGGGACATTGAAGATTTACTATGAGGGATTGAAGTCTGGATACCCTGGGGGGGTGGTGGCTTGGCTGCTTGAGGGTGAGAGAGGGCAGGTGGGATTATTATTGGTCAGACATGATGGAGGTCACTGGCAAAATTATTGGACATCCACCACTGGTAGCTGATTTGCCAGCTGGGTTGGGGGTACACTGCTGCCGCTAAACATCCAGGTGGGTGGAACAGCAGCAGAATTGGGCTCCCCCACTGATGGTAATTTACTTTATAGCTGAGTCAGGGGGCTGGTGAGGATGTTTGACACCCATCATTGATCGTTCAGTTGACAGCTGGATCGGGAGGTGGGGAAACACCAGAGGAGGCAGGACTGGACACCCACCACTGGTAGTTGGGTAGTTGATTTAGCAGCTGGGTGGCGGCACACCTGTGGGGGTTGTGCAACTGCCACCTGTAACTGAGTAAACTAAGTCAAGGGGAAGCAGTGGCAGGATTGCACACCAGCTGCCAGTAATTGACAGCTGGGTCAGGCAGGAGGAGGGACACTAGCATCAGCCTTTTGACATCTGTTGTATCAGGTTACATGACAGATAGTCACTTAATGTTGCGAATCACAAAACAAGTCACAGTTTTCATGACTCACAACTTGTTAAGTTTAGCAAAATGGTTAACAAGTACTTTTTTGAAAACAAAAAAGCATTGAAGAATCATCCTTATACCCTACACAGTTGATTGCATCCCGTTTGAGACTTAACAGACATTACATTGTGGTGTTTTACATTCTCAGAATGTTCTCCTTTTACTGGTTTCATGACTGCCAATGCTCACGTCAACTGTAATGTTAGGTCACATCTATGGTTTTCAGATGACAAAACTGATGTAATAAGTTTTGCAAAAATTCATACCTTCATTGAAGATATCTCCTCCATTGGGCTATATCTTTGGAACTGTAAGCCATCAGTGTTTGGACCACTCAGAAACTTTTTTCTTGCTGGGGACAGCCCACAATGATGTGCAACATCAGCGCCCATAAAATGTGGGCATCCCCATCACTCCTCAATTCTTTCTTCTGCAGTCTACTGCTCATCAGACCACAAAGTGAAACAATGCCATTGTTTATTTAATTTAGTTTATTTCTTTGTCATTGTATTTAGCAATGTTGTCCCTGCATGTCACCATCAAAAGAACCTTTGTTTAGGTTTTCTACAAGTGGTTACAAGATCTACAAGGAAGATGCCATATGGTTTGTGTTTGGTGCTTGGGCCTATCCCACGATGTCAGGGATCACAGGATCTGCCAGGGATTCAACCAGAGCACAAGAAGACACCAAAAGAAAGCTCTAGAAACCTTCATCACCATCAAGGTCATGGAAGCTCAAGACAACAACTGTGGGCTCCAAATTAGCTTCTCCCTTGCATCTGGTCATCTCCGAGTAGGATACTCCTAGCCTGTTGGCAATGTTGTGGCTATAAGGTAAGTGAGAACTTTGGAAAAAAAGTAAAGAAAAAGAAAAATGATGATCAAGGCTCTTCTTCTCTAGTCATCACCATAGGCATAGAGAGAAAACTGCTTACACTGTGAGGTCCAGTTCTCCATTAACAAAGGGTAAGTTCACATCCTCAACTGCTCCTCTGGCATCAATTATAGCCCTTCTGACCACTGCAGAGCACCAAAGTTGGGGCTTTGTTCTGGTGGTTCCATGCTTATTATGGATTTTATGCCACCTCTTTCATCTGGTTCTGTTCCCATTGACGACACAGGTCATAAACCCTCTAACAGGTGTGGTCAACACCCAGGCTGCGCTGTTTTATGAAATGTTACTTCAGCTGT
Source organism: Neoceratodus forsteri (assembly GCA_016271365.2). Classification (NCBI taxonomy): domain Eukaryota; kingdom Metazoa; phylum Chordata; order Ceratodontiformes; family Ceratodontidae; genus Neoceratodus; species Neoceratodus forsteri. The sequence goes on along the minus strand of CM028132.1, from coordinate 814,286,350 downwards.
TCCCATTGCTACCAATGATAGTGCTCTCAGTGCCATTGAGTGGGCCTTCCCAGTCAGTACCATCATCATTGATGGAGCATAGAAGCATGCCTGCTGTTCCTCCATCGCAGCCACCACCTCCATCACCACTCTGTCGATTGCCCCCAACATCATTCTAGAGAATGATAAAGTGGAATATAATCCTTATCTCCTAAGCATGGAGGAGGAGGAGGAGGAGGATTTGAAGGATGCAGAGAGGGATGAAGACCCCTATGAAGGGAGGCTACCTTCAAGCTATAATCTCACCTCTTGCAGTGAGGATTTTGTGGTATATAACCCTAGGTTTCCTCCTGAAGAGCCCTTATTCCAAGCCTTGCTCAAACAAATTCAGCATGTCATAGGTTTTGAGGGTGAAGAAGAGAAAGAAATGTAATGATTTGTTTAGAGGTTGCAGCAGCACCTTCTATTGTGGCACCTCCTGTATATTCTGCATTGAAGGATGTTACCTTTGCTACCTAACATAGGTCTAACACTTTGCCTGCAGTCTCTAGAAATGCTGATGAACAGTGCCCTGCTCTGTCTGTTATATGTTACTATGCTTCCCAGCCAGAAACGGATCCTGTGGTAATCATGGCTGCTCATGATCACTCTAGAGCCCCCTAGAATCATAAATGTTTTTTAGTTATTTATTTAAAATTGGTGAATGAGAAAGGCGCACGGAGCTGAGGCTCATTTCCAGGTGCGACCTGGGTACGAGCAAAACAATCACAGAAGTTCATCTTTGCCTCCTGACAAGGAATCCAGGAGGCTGGATGTTATGGACAGACAAACATATGCCTCTGCATCCTTGGGCCTAAGAATTGCAAATTATCAGGCATATATGGTAAAATATCAGTATAGCCTGTGTAAATCTGCCATGACTACTATGATAGTCCTGCTAAGTTTGAACTGCTTAAGGCTGCTTCAGCTGGTATTGATACTGGAAAGCCTCAGTTATGTTCAGCATATGATGCATCTGATGCTTCTGCCTGGGTTGTTGCTTATGGCATCTGCCCTTGGTGATCCTCCTGGCTAAGAGTCATTGCATTTGCTGCTGATGTGCAACAAGCTGCACTGAATACCCCTTTTAGGGCCTCCAAACGGTTTGGGCTGGGTGCTCACAATGCCCTTAAGGAGCTTCAATCATCCAAAATAACTTTAAGGTCTGTTAAATCCTCAACCTTCATTCTACCAGGGGGTGGCAGAGGCTCATTTCATAGGCTTGCGGGCCATGGTGGACATAGCTACTGTCAACAGACAGGTTGTGGAGGTGGCCCCCATCCAGTTCCCGCCATCCCAATGACCATTCCAAGGTATTCAAATGTATCAGTCTAGATGTCCCTGCCACCCCTGGTACATTCTGATTCCCCACTTCCTCCCCCTCTATTGTTGCCTCCAGAGGTGAAAGCAGACCCTGTCTCCGCCCCACCCCCTGCTCCACCCCACCCATCCTTTGCCACCGCCTTGCCAGCATGAGCAATCAGGTCAGAGTTCAGAACTTTAGACTACTGAGAGCAACCTGCAATGCAAGCAGACAGAGCAGCACAGTAGTGATTGAATTATTCATGAGCAGTTGCCAGTTGATGTGGGGATTAATAAAGCACAGAATTTTTCTAACACCATCAAAGTGAAACCTGCCACTGCCACTGAGCACAGCGCAGCACAGTCTAGCTAGCACCAGATGATATTCCTTTAAAACAAGCAACCCAAACATCTCCTTTTTTCAAATGACATCAGACAAAAAACTTGTGCCACTTCTTTGACCATCATCATTACTAGCTTGCTCAGACAGTCACAATCCCTGATCCCCCCCCCCGGCCGGGCTCCGCAGTAACTTATACACAGCATAGTCATCATCATACATGTATGAGCAGAGCAGAGCAGAGAGCAGAGAGCTGACAGAGACAGAACTAAACTTACTTTTTACTTTTTTGCCAGTAAGTCAGGGTTCTTACTTCTGTTCTCCAGACTCTAGTGAGGAAAAGGTGCCAGAACCAGCCAGGCACTGCCCAGCTCACTCAGCCCTTAGTTGCCCATGAAGAAGATGAAGTCAGGCCGCTTGCAGTTATGGAGGTCACATGGTACTTAGGATGCTAGCCCAGTCCTCCCCTCTGCTCCTGAATCAGATGAGTTGACTTCTGATGATGTATTCACCTAGTCAGCCACCCACCAGCCCAGGCCCTGGACCCTGCACTGGACCCCCCCAGCCAAAGACAAAGAACTCCTCTGCTCCATTTACTGCTCCCGGTTGTGGGTCTCCTCTCTTCCTCCTCTCTGACTCTGACTCTCTCTTGGTCTAGCTGGCAGCTGGCTCTACTTTATTAGTCTCCTCTCTGAGTCCCATTCCTGGACTCTTGGTACCGAGTGAAATGCAGCACGCAGAGGCACTGCTGCATTCCTCTCCCCCAGAGCAGCTCGAGACGAGGAGATGAGGAGTAGGCTTCATGCCGAGCAGCAGCTAGGTGGCTTCCTTCCCATTCCATGCCAGTCACGTGACGTCCCCGGGACCCCAAGTTGCGCATGCACACAAGGTTCCATCACAGCTGCAACAGCTCTCAAGAGACAGAGATTTTTGTTACATAGAGGGGCCACCCAAAATATGGGAAAATAGGCATCCCATATGAAAAGTGGTAAATATGGGACATCCCGTAAAATACGGGACTGTTGGCAACCCTAGTGGAAATATCTCCCTTTATCTGTCAAAGTGGAGAGAGATCACCACAGATGAGTGGGTTTTCGAAATAGTGGAAAAGGGGCATGCTCTGGAATTGCTGTCCACCCCTCGAGTTCATCCTCTGCCTCCTTCTCATTATCCTCTGGGAAACTTGTCCCTACTGAGGTAAGAAATGCAATCACTAATTCAAATGAGAGTTATTGAACTCATCCCTTCCAAGGAAAGGAACAAAAGGTTCTATTAGAGATACTTCCTGGTTCCCAAGTAGACTGGAGATCTGCATCATGTACTGGACTTCAGGGATCTGAACAAATTCATCAAATACAAACAGTTTTGAATAGTGCCTTTTCAGTCTCTCATCTCCCTGCTGCAAAAGGAGGATGCAATCTGCACCCTGGACATGAGGGGTACTTACCTTCTAGCCAAGATCAAAAAATGGCAGAGGCAGTACCTCCACTTTACAATGAAGGGCAACCATTATCAGTCCTGAGTCTTCCCTTTTGGCTTATCCTTGGAATTGCAGGTATTTACCAAATAGGAACCAGGTCCTGGACTACTTCCTCAGGGCATTCACCCAGGCCTGTGACATCTTCACCCCCATCAGAGTCAAGAAGATTAAATGTACTACAAACCCCTGGCTCTAAGGCTCACTACTTGCTCTCATGTGCCAAAGAGACAATCTCTGGCATACAGACAAGGTGACAGGCAAGCAGGCTGACGTGTCCGTCCATAGGGTTGCCAGGAACAACTGCACAAGGCTTGTTCACCAAGCTCAAGTCACCTACTATAAGGACCAACTAAACAAATTATAGGGCTCCGGTAAAAATTTCTGGCACTCCTTGACATCACTAAGTGGTAGTGCCCTGAGAGCACCACCAGAGCTGATCACCTCAAACACTGGGACAATCCAGGAACCTATTGATGTTGCTAATGCCTTCAATTTAGCATTCACAGAATTGACTGACATATTACCAGATGAATATCTTGTGCCACCAACAGAGCAGCCCCAGGTTTGGATACACCCAGACTGACAGGTTATGGACTACCACCTTTCTATTTCAAAACAGATCTCAAGAACTGAGACAATCAAATATGTCAAGCAGATCCTAGGCAAGACCAGAATGGGGAGTGACCTAATCGACCTGAAGCTGGTCGCCCTAACCCTGGAGGAAATAGCTGACCCCCTCACTAAGGTTTTTAACATCTCTCTTAGGTCGAGTGTGTTCCCAGATGCCTGGAAGCTGATACTAGTTACCCGTCTTCAAAACTGGAGACAGAACTAACACGACTAACTACAGGCCAATCTCAATCCTCCCCCCGCCCCCCGAAAGCTTTGGAAAGGATGGTCTCAGACCACCTGGCTGAGTACTTGGAGAAGTTTAATCTGCTCAGCCCTCAACAGCATGGTTTCTGTAAAAACCACTAAACACTTTCAGCACTAGTCAAATACATCTCCCAGCTCTGTGACGCTTTGGATAAAGGGATGGCAGTGGGGTCTATATTCATAGACCTCACAAAGGCCTTTGACTCAGTAAACCACCACCTTCTCCTCAGCAGCCTGTCATCAACTGGCCGATCTCCAAGCATGGTGACTTGGTTTGGAAGCTATCTCTCCCCTTAGAACTCAATGAGTCAGAACAGGAGACACATACTTGAAGTCAAAGGAGGTGAACCTAGGAGTCCCCCAGGGATCTATCCTCAGCCCTCTACTCTTTAGTCTGTTCATAAATACCCTCTGCCTGACCTGAACACATTGTACTCTATGCTGATGATGCTGTCATATCCATCCCAGGCAGAGACCTGCATACCATCACTACTGAACTGCAGGATAGCTACCATAAGCTCGAATCCTGGTTCCACAAGAACAAACTCTTTCTCAACCACAAAAAACCAAGAGCATGCTGTTCACAGTTCTCCAAAACAAAAAAGAAGTTCAGCCCACTGCAAATCCTGAACCCTAAAGGAGACCCTCTTGAACATGTCTCAGTATTTAAATACCTAGGAATTTACCTCGATGACACTTTCAACTTCTCCAGTCATATTGACCACGTCATCAAGACCTCCAACATGAAACTGGGTGTTCTGTACTGCCACAAGCACTCCCTACCACCTGCGGCTCTGAGTTAGCCATAGGTAGCTCGGTACTAGCCACCATTGACTATGGGCTCCCAATCTACAGAGCCGGTTCTGACACTGCCCTCAAGAGTGTCAGCACTCTCCTAAACAAGGCCTGTCACTTAACTTTGGGTGCTGATCTCTCTACCCACACTTGCACCCTCTTCAGTGAGACAGGATGGATCCCAGCCCACCTCTGAGCTCAACTCCAGACTTACATGCTTATCAAAAAAGCCTTGCTAGGGCTTATGACTGAGTCCACTAACAGGCTTTTTCCAAAGGTGTTACCCCTTAAGCAGACTAGGAGCGCTGCAAAAGGGGGACTCCAGGTGCCATTCAAGCATACTAAACTGGCACAGAGATCACTCACCTTCCTGGGACAAAAGTGGTTCAATGAGCTGCCTACCACACTCTTAGAATGCACCAAGCTCAGACAATTCAAAAATGGGCTTCATTCCCAGCTAGAAACTACAAAAAATCTGTGTCTGCCTTACTTAGACCATGCTCAAGGCCCCTAGGCTATCCCACCCACCCCTTGGCTCTAACCACCCAACTACTTCCCCTACACTCTCCCCCCCCACACTCTCTTCAACAAATCCCCCATCCACAAAATACCTACCTTGCATAGTCTACACTACAATAAACTGTCAACCTCCCCCAACAGATTGCCCACTCCATCAACTACATACGTGAAGATCTGACAGTGCCTACCTTGGGCTGCCCTCCACATTCTGACCACTGGCCACCACTGGTGAGGTCAGCCTACCACTCTGGCAACCGTACATGCCCCACCCCCATTTGCGCCCTGTACCACCCAGCGGAGACTCAATCCCTGACCTCTCCCCCTCTTTTCTGTTTATAACACTACTATGCCTGCACTTAGTGCTGTTACTTGCAATGTTAGACTCCAATATACTAGTGAAACCTACAATGTTTGACTCCTATGTACTAGTAAAATTTAGACTCCTATGTATTAGTTAAACTTAAAAGTATGTGCAACCCTCTGTAACCTTATTTTGTAATCCACTGCTGTGCTATGTGTTATGTTGTCTGTATCTGTTCATTTAGCTGACTCAGAACCTTTGAAAACAAGTCCTTGGCGCAAAGGTATTAATCCTAAACTGAAATAAACAAATAAAATAAAAATACTTCATGTCTGTGACAGCAGCCCTCCAGAGGGAAGGGCTTCATGTCTTCCCATATCTGGATGACTCACTACTAATGGGCCCATCCAGGGAAGTAGTTTAGTACACACTGTCCATTTGAAAACAACTGTTCGAGGTCCTGGGTGTTATGATCAGCGTACCAAAATCAACACTAATTTCCTGTCAGTTCCTCCAATACATTAATGCGGTGCTGGAGACGGAGGAGGGCAGTTCATTTCTGTCTGCAGACAGAGCTGAGGTCCTAGTTGCCCAGGCCCAGATGGCATGCAGAAGTCAGTATGTGTCCTTCCCAGGCAATGCTCCATCTCCTGGAATGTATGACAGCTACCCTTGTGACAGTCCCCTTTGCCCACCTCCATATGAGCACATTGCAATGGATGCTTTGGGTACAGTGGGATAAAATGATGGACAAACTGGAATAGATGATTCTTGTCATGTCTCTTCTTCACAAAGCCCTGATATGGTGGATGGACTGCCAGCACCTATTACGGGGTGTCCCATTCTTCTCTGGTGCAGATGCTCAGACTGGATGACTCAGGGTCAGGCTGTAGACTTGACTCTCCAAGTCAGTGTTCTGGAGATGAGGACTGTTCTACTTGATTTTCAAGCCTTTACAGAATGCCTCTGTCTCGGTCCTCTGTTGCTAAGGACAGACAATGTCAGTGTGATGCAAAGCAAAGGGGCAGTCACTCTAACCCCCAATGCAGAGAACTGATCAGAATATAGTACTAGGCACTGTCTTACAGTCTTCAACTGCTGGCCATATTTTTCTCAGGTGTCCAAAACATCTTGGCAGACAGGCTAAGTCAGTTCCAGTCATGGGTGCATGAGTGGAAACTACTGTCCTCTGTGGTAAATGACCTCTCTACAAGATAAGGCTGTCCAGAGTTGGACCTTTTTGCATCCCTAGAGTACAAAACTGCTGCATTTCTGCTAACTGTCTCCAAGGCCTGGATTTTTTTGGTGGACATGTCACTTTCCTGGAAAAGGAGGTTCCTTTATTAATTCCCTCTTATCCCTCTAATTCAGAGGGTTCTGCTCAAGTTGTAGGCTGAGCAAGCCACCCTAATATTAGTGACCCCCTTCTGGCATTGCCAGATATGTTTTTCAATGCTACAGCATCTGGCAGTGGAGCCACCTATTCAACTGCCCCTGTGTTGGGGTCTACTGTCACAGGACAGCAGGTCCATAGTCCATCTGTACCTGTGGTCCATGCATCTGAACACATGGCTCCTGAAGATGTAGCCATTGTCCATGTTGGGGTTTCTCTCCAGATAGATGATGTCTTGCTGGTGGCTAGGAAGCCTTTCACAAGGCATACCTATTCACTGAAGTAGACACATTTCTCCATATGGTGTGGTTCCTGTTCAGAGGACCCATTTATATGTAAGCACCCTCTGGGAGCTTACTAGTTAACTTTGGTTGTAAGGTGTAGCCAAGCAGGAAGAGCTAGTAGTGCCGGTAAGTCTGAGATGTGGGCCTACCTGCTAATACCAGATGGGGCCCATCCAAGAGGGTATAAAGAGGAGTGAGATTAGAGTTGGGAGAGATTCTGTGAGAGGAGAGAGAAGAGAGAGAGTCGTGGGTTTGGGACCGCAAGTTCAGCCGGAGGGCTGTGCTGAGGCCGAGGTGGGCCGCTTGCCATCCTGGCTCTCCTCCCTTAAAGATCTGCATATGAAGAGTGATGGTTCTGGCAGTAAGTGTGAGAGGAGCAGTGGAGCAACAAACCTGGGTTCTGTTGGTGTGGTTTGGGAGCCGGAGCCTGGAGAAGCAGAGTATGGAGGCCCACCATGTGATCTCTGGCACCTTGGTTGGGTAAGCACTTATGGGGGCCTTGTTTTCTAAGTAATCTCACCCATGGGCCAGTGCACCCGTGGGCACACTGTAGAGCCAGTGAGTGTTTCTGTGGGCAGGCCTGCTCTGGCAGATGGGGCCTGGAGCATGGTCCATAGGTGGCAGCCTGGATTGTTGAGGGCATAGTGGTGGTAGCTCTATCCCTTTTCCCCTGGCTGGTTTTTGCTACAGTGTTTGTGGCTTTCGGGGACTGCAGCCTGTGGAGGCAGGAAAGGATCCATGTGGGGAGTGGTTGATTGGGACCTTGGTGGGGTAGCAGGCCATCCGGGTGATCTGTGTGGCACAGTCGGCAGTCCCTTGGTGAAGGCAGTCCAGAAATTGGAATCACTGCATGAACGGATTGTGCCCTGGGTCTCTGTAGGTCCAGGAATATTCAGAATTCCTTGGGGAGAACAGTTTGACAAATGGCATCAGTAATTGGGTACCTAGAAGGTCTTTGGTGGTTTTTGTTTGTGCTAAAAGGAACACCGTTGGAAGTTTAAGACTTCTCTGTAAGAGAAGTAGTGCCCTGTGGTTTAAAATCAACCCCTGTGTTTTAAAGTAGCCCCCCCACCATTGGAAGGTTAAGGCAAGGCCAAGCAAGAAACTGGACTGGGACAGTAGAAACATTTTGTGCTGTCACAATTGCTACCTCAGTTTAAGTTTTGCTGACACTCAGAGAAGGGGAAAGTAAGCAAGTGCATGGGTGAAGACAGAGCAAAGGGAAGTGATATGAAATGAGAGTGCTTCTGAGTTTGAAATGCTCCTTAGTGAGGCCTGTTTTGGTTCACATCAAGTGCTGCTGTCAGGAATGTAGCCTTTTCAGCTCATGGAAATGTCTGCAGGCTGTAAATCAATCTGTTGGCAAAAAAAGATTGTTACAGTACCAATGTCAGGTACCTACCTGTGAAGTGGCCCCATCATATCTGTTACCCCCCACGCTCCATGGAGTGACTTCTCCTGTTTTTTTATCAACTGTTCATTAAATGGTATCCTCTGTTTCTGCAGTTCTAGTGTTTGCCTCATTTGTTGGAGGAACTGTTTTGCTGTTAAAAGAAGTTTGCCTCCACAGCCAGCTACCAGTGTGTTCCAGGGTGTGATCTCCGAAAACCATCACACTATCAAGGAGGATGTTGAGAGGCCTACCTGGTGAAGACTGTCTGCAAAGGCCTGCGGGTGAAGTTGGCAAGGCCATGCCAGACAGGTGAAGGTTTGCGTCATCCTGGCAGTGTACCATCCCTACATCGTCGGGCAGTTCATGGACACCGCGAAGGAGCTAATCCATCCCCTATACCACCCGAGGGAATCCAGGTACTGTTTTCCTGTTATTATTTCTGGATTGTATTTTCGTTGGTTGTATAGTGGCCCCCCTTCCCAGGATAGTTAACATCTGGATAACCCTAGACACGAGGGGGGGGCTTAAATATTTGTCCTGTCAATACTGTACTGACCTACCTCCTGTCTCTGTCTGTCTGTCTCTGGTCTTCAGTCCATTAAGATGCACTTGGCTAGACTGCCATCCTTGACTTTTAACAACCCATTGCACTGATGGATTGTTCCTCCCCTTATGCTTTTGTAGCCCTCAAGGTATAGTGAAAGTGGCTGATGAAGGCAGGTCTTCGAGACCGGATGCTCTGGCTGCTACTCTTGCATTTCCATAACAACTTCTTGCTAGCCAGACCGGATACTGGTTACAAAAACTGGTTTAAAAAAGGAGCATGCTACCCATACCAACTTTTAGATGTCCACGGCATCCTCCAAACTTTTCAGTCCATCTGAGACAAATTAGGCTTGCCTCATACACATGTTTCGTTACTTTCAGGTACGTGTCTATCTCTCTTTCTGGGTTCGCTGGGGCCCGCTCTTAGATATGGGTAGTCCCTTGGTTAGATTAACCATATCAGCCCTCAATGGTGAGCTCCTGCCACATTTGATTTTGTCTCTGCAAAGCCCTTCTCCAGATTCAAGCCCTTCCACCTATCCCAGCACTCAAAAAATGGAATGAGGTCACTACACACCCTCTCACCCCTGAGCAATGGCAAATGGCATGTCAGAACTCTCAATGAGTCTCCTCTACACAGTCCTGGTGGGAGTACAGTTGGAAGTGTCTCATTCAATACTTCCTTACACCTGTCCAACAGGTCCACAGGGCACTGCTGTGAATAGTCCATTATTGGAGACAGTATAGTGAAACGCAGACAGAACATTATCTTGTGTTTTGGGCCTGCCCCAAGTCTCCCCTCTTTTATGGGTAATAGAGCAAGTTTTGCAGAAGATCTTCACCCTGCAGCTACAACTGACTGAGCACTTACTCCTTTTTTTGATATACCCTAGTAACATAAAGGACCCTTGCTGTCAAATACCTTTCAGAAATTTTAATTTTAATGGCTAAAAATGTATAACAATAAAATGGCTTAAGGGTGAGACTGGTTATTGGGGAGAGGATAACTGCAGTCAGCACTATTTATGACATTAAAATGCTTACATATAAAATATGTCAGCAGGAAGAGAAGGGGTGAGACAGGTGGAACACATGGTTATGTTTGCCTCTGTCAAAGACCCTGGCTTTACACCTTAATGGACCTCTCCATTTATTCCATCTTCTGTCACTGTATGGAGTGATGTATAACCTACCTCTAGCACATGCAGGCCCTAGGCTGTCCCCTCCACATCCTCCCTCTTGGAGTTTTTCTTCTGCCTTGGTATTGACCTCTACAAGGAAACTGTATATCATTATAACCCATTATCTGTACTAGACCTGTATTTAATGTCCATCCTGAGTATAATTGTGTTTGCCTAATGTTTTTTTGGAAAATCAATAAACAATTTTGATTATAAAACAAAGATGCACTTGGCTGTTACAAGTGCTGGTCGACAGAGGCAGCTTAAACCTCCCTAATTTGGCAGAATATCACGGAGCAGTGTTTTTCAAAACTTTTCTACTATGGTTAAATCCCTTTTATAAGGCCACTTGGAAGCATATAGAGTCTGTGTTGAATGACCTGTTTGATACACATTCTATATTGTTTGCAACCCTTACATCCCCTCTGGATTTTGACTTTTACCTTTGGTACTGGAGATGCCCTCCGCACTTGGTATAAGATACAAAACTCTGCTACCCTGACCCTGAGTTTCTACTTTGTATGACATTTACAGTTTGAACAGGACTTTTTACCAGTCCAAGCAGATCTGACATATCAACAATGGCATTGGCAAGGCCTGTCTTTTATTTACCAATTTTTAGATTCTCATGGGGTTGTCCCATTTGCTCATCTTCAGACCACCTATCAACTTTCTTCTCAAGACCACTTTCGGTATTTACAAGTCCGTACTTTTTTTTTTCTACTTATTATTTTTCCACGCCTTACATCCCCTCAACCCCCTCTCCTTCCGTGCTCCGAGAGTAACACCCTCCACATCCATTCTGGCCATCTGGGTCTGCCTCTAGAGTGCCACACGCTCACTGCTATTGGGACCTATTAGATGTCCCACATTACCCCCTGGGTGGAGCGAAGAGAGATCTCCCCCTTACCTCTCTTCTCATTCTCTGCAGTGAGCCTGCACAGTGGGATCTGCCCCTGGTCAGCTGATGGTGAGACTGGCTCCAGAGGACTTCATCTAGGGGGCTGGAGGGCATTTTCCTTCAAGCTTGTGATCGTTCCCTGTAGCCCAACCCCCTGAGATGCCAGTGCATAGGACATAAGTCCAGAGAGTTCACGTGCTAATGCATGCTCCTCTCAAGTGCCGAACGGCATCCCCCCTCCCTAGCTCCAAGATACGAAGCCGTCATGGCCCTCAAGAGTTGGTGCATCCACTGGCTCTCTTAGGATGTTGGGTGCTGCACAGTACCCCTGGCATCCCACCCCGAGGGAGGAGAGCATCTGTGGGGACACTCCATCCTCCCTCCCCCAGCCAACCCATGCCGACCCGAGTCCATTCCTGAACCCGGGTTGCCGGTGAAGCACGAGGTGTGACATCCAGTGCCTCAACCCTCAGCTCCACTGGGCTGGCCTAAGTCCATACATTTTTAATGCAGAAATACCCTCCTTGGAATGCCCTCCCTAATCCGGTTCCTCCACTATTAAAATTACTGATAGATATTGGGAGCTTAAGCAGCAGGCAGGTAGGAAAGAGGGCTGGAGTTATATTCTGTTTTAACTGAAATATTTGAATAGTTTGTAAGTGAAATTAGTTTTATGTGTTAAAAATTATTACCTTGAATTAGAACTGTTACATTGTAACTTTGGTGGCTTGGGGATAGTTGTTTGGCAGGGATACTTAGAGGGAAATTTAAATGTGTTGTTTGCCTGGTATTTGGTAGAGCCCTCCACCCACCGTGTTTTGTATGCCTTCTTAAATACTGAAAAGCCACTGGGGTTGGGATTGAAGGGCTGAGTATTTCTGTTTGGGACTGAAATTCGAAGCAACAGGAGCTAGTGGGCCTGTGACATCATATGGTACCTGATGTCTGCTTACACACACTGTTAGTGGGACCGAACACACACTGGACTGTATGTGTTTGTGAGACTTGGGAACGTTATTGGTGGAGTTGAAATTGGGTTTGTAAATAACTACAGTCAGTATAGAGAGAAACTGTACTCAGGGAAAGGGACTGAGAAAAGGGGGTGTGCTATTATAAACAGAGGGGGATAATCAGGGTGGCCATATTCCACCATGGCAGGCATCTTCGGAAGGGTTGTAGGCTGCACAGGCTGTGGGATGGCAATAATTCTAAATTGGGCCTGGAGAGAGGGAGGCTGCCCACTCTGTAGACAGCTATCTTGTATCAGGAGTGAGGTATATTGGTTAAGGAGTAAGCTGTGGGAGCTGGGAGTGTCAAGGATAAGGGTGTGGATATGGGCAGCAGAAGGGTGGGGAGCTGAGGGGAGGCTGGGGCAACGCTCTGAAATACAGGACGTTATGTTACAGCAAGCAGGAGGGGGTATCGGGACAGAGGACCCTTAGATAGGGAAGTTGATGCTAAGGGGAAAGCGTACGGGGTGAACATTCTGAATACAAAGAGACTGGAGGGGGAAGAGTCAGGAGGGGCTGTTGTGCAGAAGCCTAAAACAGCAGACTGTGGGAAGGGAGCTCCTAAGGTGAACAGTGCAAGAGAGGAAGAAGAGGGCCAGTTTAGAGATGCAGTCAGGGGAAACTCGGGTTACATGATGGAGGCTGACATAGAGTGTCACAATAAATTTGAGCTACTAAGCAACCTAGAGGGGGAGGAAGGGGTTGGTGGAAATGAGGAAACTTATACAGAGGCCGGGGGGAGGGAGTCGGATACCCATAGGGCATCACAGACCAGCTATGGAAAGGACAGACATAGTCCCAGAGGGAGGAGGGGAAACATATTTTAAGCAAATGGGGGAGATGCAACATATTCCAGACATGAGGGAGGAGAGCATGATTGGAGAGAAACTGGGAGACAAGGAGGTGGGAGAGGAGACCCCCTTCAGCAGGGAGGTCAGTACCAAGGATGGGGCCCTAGCTAAAGGGGACCCACAGAGAGCCTCTGGAGGCAGGGGTACTATTACAAGGGGGGAGGATGGTGGTGTGGGGGAAGGGGAAACCATCAGGGCCAGGATAAATGGTTCAGATAAGAGAGGGTTAAAGGGGACACCTATTCAGAGGGGTTTGAGTTAAGTGGGCAAAATAGCAGGGAGGCAGAAGGGGAGGGTGATGGGGGCTCTAATAAGGCAGGAAGACTCCCATGAAATTGAGATCATGAATAAAGGGAAGGGGGGCTGAGGGGGCATAGTGGAGGTAACCATAAGGATGATGGTGGTGTTAAGGTTCTGTTACTGGGAGACTCGATGATTGGGGTATCCATTGGGAGGGACAGGGGGGTGGATGCCATAGCCAGGTGAAGATAGTGAGTATCTCTGGGCTGACAGTGCACAGAGCAAAGTTCATGGTGTATGAAATGGTTAGAGATTGTGGAGAGAAACTGGATTTCGGTGCATTTGGGAACTAATGATCTAGAGGAAATAGCATTTTGGAAATCCAAGCAAGGTTCAAGAACTTGCCAGAGTCTGTCGGGATAATGGATGCAACATTTCCTTTTCAGAGATATTGCCAGTACCAAAGGCCTCAGTGGAGAAAAAGAAACACAGGAGGTTAATGACTGGCTCAGGAAGTGGGGTGAAGAGAATGGATTGGGGTGTTAGGAACTGGAATGGAGTTTGGGAGGATAAGGGACTATATGCCAAGGACAGGTTTCATCTTGCCCCATTAGGAAGAAGTCCTTAAACAGGGATGGCTGACTACATACAAGAAAGGTGGGGTTTAAACTTGTAGGGGGAAGGGATGAGGGAGGGCTGACCAGAAGCCCTCTCCTCCAGATGAGGGTAACCGTCAAGCCCAAGAGGGGAGGGAAACAGACTGAAGGTGGAGGTTTCAGGAGGAACAGGGGAGGATGGAAGTATAAAGGAATCTGGGTGGGGTTAGACAAAGAGGATCAGGGATAAGGGGTGGGGGTTGATGTTAGTAAATGCCAGGAGCTTGGGAAACAAGTTGCCGGAGTTCCAGGCCATGCTGTTCGAGGGGGGGTGGATGTGGTGGCGGTCATGGAGACATGGGCCAACAAAAACCATGACTGGGACCTAAATGTACAGGGGTACACTATGCTTAGGAAGGATAGAAAAGAGGTCAGAGGGGGTGGAGTGGCTATGTTCATTAGAGATAATATAGAAATTGCTATGGTAGAAGAGGTAGAGGGAAACGTGGAGGCCTTATGGGTCACCTTACGATCCCCAGCAGGAGATAAGGTCAAGCTGGGAGTAGCATATAGGCCCCCTGGGATGAGTGATGTTCTAGAGGATGGTTTGCTGGACAACATCATTGCCCAGTGTGGTCCAAAGGGAAGGAGTGGTGTTGATGGGGGACCTTAATATGCCAGGTACAAATTGGGGAACCATGTCCTCTAAGGTGGCCAAGGAGCAGAGGCTGCTGGATGGCTTCAGGATGTGTTCTTAACACAGCATGTGATGGAGCCCACAAGGAGGGGCATGTCCTGGATGTGGTTCTGGCAGATGGGGATCTGGTAAGGGACATAGTTGTACAGGACCCCCTGACTGGGAGTGACCACAATACTGTCTGGTTTCAATTAAGCATGGGGGGAGTGGGGTGAGATCTAGGACACTGGCAGTGGACTTCAGAGGCAGACTTTATGGGCATGGGAAATATTCTCAAGGATCACTTGATGGGGATTACCTCAACGACAAGTGTGAAAAGGAGATGGGAGGTCATAAAACAGGGACTTCATGGGGCAGTCAGGATCTCGCTAAGTCAGGCGTAAGGGAGCAGGTCCGTAAACCATGCTGGTGGTCCAGTGAGGTACAGGTAGCAGCCAGAGAAAGAAGGCGCCTACAAAATATAAAACAACAAGAGGGATAGGGATAAGGAAATGTACCAGCTTGCATCTAGAAAAGTCACCAGTATGGTGAGGGAGTAAGTCCAATAAAGAGAGAGGCTGGCACAGGGGATACATGGGGGGAAGGGTTCTTCGGTACATTGGGGGTGGAGAAAAACTAAGGCCATCTCAGCAGATTGAGATCAGAAGGAGGGTGGGTGGAAGAGGCGAGGACCAGGCAGAGGTATTTAACGAGTACTTTGCCTCTGTGTTCACTAGGGAGGGGATGGGATATCTACAAAGCAAGGCATGAAGGGATGAAGCGGAAGGGGTGGGATCAGGGGAGCAACAGAAATGGAGCAAGAGGGAGGAAAGGTACCCCAGGGGTGTCACATCTGGATAAGGATAAAAGACCAGTAAGGGAGGGGACAGATGATGCTATCTCCACCAAAGGGTGTGTTAGCCCTCAAGGCCCTAAAGAAAACAAATCTCCTGGGCGGATGGCATTCATCCGAGAGTACTATGGGAATTGGTGGACATACTGGCTGCACCCCTGGCGGAGCTTTTCAGCAGGTCACTTGAGACAGGGAGGGTACCTAGGGATTGGCGAGAGGCACATGTGGTACCAATCCATAAAGGGGGTCAAGGAAGTACCAGGTAACTATAGACCCATCAGTTTGACCTCGGTGGTGGGAAAATTAATGGAGAGTATACTAAAGGAATGGTTGGGGTGTACTTGGAGGAGGGAGGTCTGGACAGTCGGCAACATGGGTTTGTGCCAGGTAGATCATGTCAAACCAACCTTGTGGAGTTCTATGAATGGGTAACATCAGAACTGGACAGGGTTAAGCCTGTAGATGTATTATTCTTGGACTTCAGCAAGGCGTTTGACTCTGTCCCCCACAATGGTCTGGTGGAGAAACTGATGGGGTTAGGAGTAGGCCCTTTGATGGTCAGATGGATTGAAAACTGGCTAGCTGGATGCACTCAGAGAGTAGTGGTCTGTGGGGAGCTCTCGAACCCTAGAGAGGTTGTAGTGGGGTACCACAGGGCTCGGTCCTGGGTCCGATCCTGTTTAATGCTACATATTGGACATCAGGAGGGTATAGGGTGTGAAATGAGTCTCTTCATGGATGACTCCAAGATGGGAGCAGTAGTTGAGGGAGAAGAGGGAGGCCTGCAAGGGACCTGGACACCCTGGAAAGCTGGGCTCACACATGGAAATTAAATTTCAATATCACCAAGTGCAAGGTGTTGCATCTTGGTGGGAAACCCTAAACACAGGTACACCCTGGGAGGGAGGTGCTGGAGGCCTCAATAGGGAAAAAGACCTAGGGATCATGGTGGATACATGTATGAATAACTCTGAGCAGTGCAGGAGAGCAGCTATCAAGGCAAACAGGATGTTGGGATGCATCGTGAGGGGATCACCTCTAGGAGCAAGGAGTGATTCTGCCGCGGTACAATGGGCTGGTTAGACCACACCTTGAGTACTGTGTACAGTACTGGAGACCACACTTGAAGAGGGACATACAGCTCCTGGAGAGGGTACAGAGGAGGGCAACAAAGATGAACGAGGGCTGGGGATTTGACTTATGAGGACAGACTTTAGGAGCTCTGCCTGTTTTCATTGGAGAGGAGAGACAGGGGACATGATTGGGGTCTTCAAGTACCTCAAGGGAATAAATAGGAGTAAACATGGAGGATCTTTAGACTAAAGCAGGAGGTATCACCAGAGGGCATGGTTTGAAGTTGGAAGGTGGAAGGGTGAGGGAGGGAAAGAGGAGGAGGTTTTCACCGAGAGGGTGGTGGACCCTTGGAATGCACTGCCTGGTGAGCTGGTTCAGAGATCCACAGTGGAGGGCTTCAAGAGAGGTGGGACAGACACAGAAAGTGGATGTATCAGATGATGGCCTGTCCCGGGGGGGGTGGGGATGGATGATAGGGGTTTCTGGAGATCAAGGGATGGGAGGGTCTCGGCATCCAACTAAGGATCTAGGTTCGAGCAGACTCGATAGACCATAAGGCCTAATCTGCTGGCAAATAGTATGTTAGTATGTTATGTTAGTATATTATAAAGGGAGTTAATTATCTACACTTGATAGGGTTGATATCTGAGGCTCTGAGGGCTCTCTGGCTGGAGAACACCCACTCAGTTCTTAGAGCTTGGAATGAAGAGCTTTCAGTGGAAATTTCATATGAGAAGTGGTTGGAAGCTATTACTCCCTCGATGATGATCTCAGAGGCTCCATATTGACGAGAATTTATGTGGAAATGTTGTATACAATATTTTAACACCCCAGCTAAACTTATTAAATACCTTCTGCTGTCTTATGGGGCCTATTGGTGTCATTGCGGGGAGTTACGGGCCAATTCAGTTCATATTTTTTGGAGCTGTCTTACCCTCAACTCATACTGGAAGAATATAAATTCTGCTTTGACACAGTTAACTGATGTAGAATTAAAGCTCTCTCCTCAATTGGTTCTCTTATGTGTATTATAAGATGCGGACGTCCCTGTGACGTGGGCAGCCACTTCTGAGTGCTGTATCTTTTTTTTTAATATAAAATTTATTACTGACTGTCTCTGCTGAAAAATTTGGTGCTCTTAGAATGACCTTACTTATCCCCCGCCCCACGTTTCAGCTGAAAGATGAAAGCCATGAGAAAATGCTGATACAGCCTGTGAGATCACGCACACTCAGTTTATAGATACCAGGTGTTACGTGGAAGGCCTGAACCTAATTACAGGGTGGAAGAAGCTTGAGTTGAGCATATCCATTTTATGACATTCCAAAGGAAGAAAAGCAGGATGTGATGTATTAGTGCGAAAATCATAAAGATGCTTTCATGTCCTGAAAGGGGGAAGCTTATCATGAGATCAAAGAGATGTCATTTGAAGAACATATGAGTCATGCTGAGGATTGCAAAATTAATACTTTGAAAATAAATCCTGTTTTTTTGTATAAGATATATATTTTTTATATATAATCTGACAGAGGAGGAGCTAGATGACCTCTCACAAAAGGGGTTGGCAAATACAGTTTACTTTAAGGAATAATTCTGTTTTACTTTGACACTTTTATCTAGACTGTGACAAGGAAAGATCTATGAGCACTGTAAACAGGTATTTAGAGAGAGAGTCAAATCTAAGTACTGTAAGTAGGAATTTGCACTGTTTAAACCTTGTTCTTTTAAAAGATTTGTGTGTCTTGTGATATGAGTTCTGTATTTTGTGTTTTACATATTTTTATCTAATTTTAGTAAAACTCTTTTTAGAGCATACTTAGTCTGTCTTTGATTTATTTTTATTTGTAAGAAAAGTATATATGGTTACAGCAGACAATAGACATAAGCTTGAATGGTGATACCAAACTGGAAAGAGAAGCATTTTAAATCTGAGGTCTTTATTAAAATTTTTAAGGGTTCATCTTTGTATACCTGATTAGGTGCCTGTAGGCAAAGATATCTGGCCACCTGAAGACAAAAATATCTGAGCCTGTGCATTGGGTACACTAGCAAGAGGTTCACAGTTTGAATCCCTCCAAGACTTGAGACCAAAGGTTGATCCAAACTCACAATAACAGACAAGAGGGTTACATTGTTCTGTTAAACTGTTCACAAGACTGCACTCAGAGGTTGGCACTTTGGGAGTAGAGGGTCTGACCTGCTGAGTGGGATTGTGACAGACTGGTTGGCAGCTGTGGCATAATTTTGGTATCACAAGCTTTTATTGCTCTGTGTCAGCTGAGACTGTAAGCTCTCTTGCAAAGAAAGAAAAAAGACAGAGCTTTATCTTAAAAAGGAAACAGAACTATAAATCACATGCGTACAGTCAAGTTCCTACCTGTTTTATTTTTTTTTTTGCCTGAAGTGCAGTCAGAGTAGCAGTAGTCAGGAAAGATGACTTCAAACTACAGCAGACACACTGTAGATTACTTAAGGCAGTTGTACGGGGACAGAGGAGTCCTGCTTGACATGAAAGCAAGCAAGCAGAGCCTCACAGATGCCCTGATAGTAGGAGATACCCAGAGCAGCGAGTCACCAACCGTGACTGGAAAGGACCAAACCTCAAGTGTGGAAGGGCTAGCAGCCAGTGAAGGGTCCAAAGCCGATGAGGATGGCAGCAGGGACACTGTCAGTAAAGGGCCACAGCAGCATGGGAGGGTCATCAGTATCCTGAATCCAAAAGTACTCAGGCTGCAAATTGAGTTGTGCAGGATGGAACTGGAGGCAGAGTGAGAACAGAGGAAGGCAGACCATGAGGAGTGTGAGTGCCAGTGAGCTGCAGAGGAGAAGAGAGAGGAGCACCAGAGACAACACGAACTGGAGAAGCTACGACTCCAACCAGTGGCACCAGAGCAGGTAAGTGGCTTGGGTTTAACTGGGACTACAGGACTGGATTACAAATTGAACTCCAAATTAATAACTGAGTTTAGAGAGGGGGAGGACATAGACGCCTTTTTAAATTCTTTTGAAAAAGTTTGTATTCAGGCTAAAATTCCTAGAGAGTCCTGGAGCTTCCAGCTATCCCCGCTACTTACCGGGAAAGCTCAGAATGCATTGGATCAAATGGACAATGAGGACAGTAATAATTACAGCAAACTAAAAGCTGCACTGTTAAAAAATTTTAATTAACTGCTGAATCATATGGAGCTAACTTCCATAAGCTCAGGAGAAACCCTGATATGAGTTGTGAGGAGCTAGCCATGAAACAACATCAGTTTTTAAAACATTGGTGGGAAGGAATTGAGGCAAACTCTGTTGATAAAATTGAAAATGTGATTTTATTAGAACATTTTCATTGGGCTTGCCCAGCAGAGCTAAAAACCTGGCTAGAGGACTGAGATCCCAAAACAGTGCAAGAGGCTGCTGAAGTCTCGGCCCGCTATTCCAAGAGCATACCTGCTCTGAGAGTGAATGGGGTGGGCATGGCAGTGCAGAAAGGGAAAAGCACACCTTCAGGGCAGCTAAAACCCTCACTTCCTCCACTGAAACCAGTTAGCCCCAGGTTTCAACAAAAAGATTTCTCTGAAGTAAGAAATGCCTGTTGGTTGTGTAAAGAAACTGGGCATATTGCCAGACAGTGTCCCGAAAAGGTGAGCAATAATACACAACAGGGTGCTAGAAAAGAAGTGGGTTGTTCGTGTGCCCCTGGAAGCATGCCAGTGAACATGCGGGAGCACATGCACCCAGGTATGGTAAATGGTGTGCAGACGCAAGGGTTAAGGGACACAGAGGCATCCCTGACCTTGGTAAAGGGGGATCTGGTACAGTCTGGTCAGCTTATACCCAATAAATATGTCTCTGTCCAAGGGTTCACTGGTGAAGAGAAAACATTGCCACTGGCCAGTGTTCTCCTGGACTGGGGTGAAACGGGGAACTGTACAACAGGTGGCTGTAGCCAAAATGTTAGCTGTGGATGTGATCCTGGGTAACAATCTCCAGCAGGGGATGGTATGTGCAGTTACCCGTAGCCAAGCAGAAATGGAAAATTTTAATTCCATGAACCCCACAGAAACCAGTGTGGAAACCACTGAGAGGCTGGTTCCCCAGCCTGTGTATCCTGATATGAAGAGTGATAAAAAGGGTAGAAATTTCCCCCAGTAGCCGGTAACCACACAGCTACAGAGGCTTACTCTGAAGAGGGAGGAATGACCCCTTGTCAGATGGTTGAGATTGACAGTGATCCTGAGGGCCCTGATGCTAGTGCTAGGGATCCTAGTTTAGCGACTGAAGGGGACCTGTCCCATACCTTGGGAATGTGTGAGGGGTTTGCAGCTGCTCAGAGGGGTGACCGTAGTTTAGAGAAGCTGAGGGTTTGGGCAGACTCAGATGGCACACAGGGAGGTGACGGCAGACATAAGGTTTATTGGGAAAATTAACTTATGTAGACTCAGGCAGTACAGACAGAGGGAGGGATGCTAGGCAGGCAGCTTGTCGTTCCTCAGGGGTATCGTGAGCAGTTGCTCAAAATTACACATGATATTCCCTTGTCTGGTCATCTGGAAATTGTGTGCACTATGCAGCGGTTGGCCCAGAATTTCTACTGGCCTAACTTCACCCTGCAGGTGAAGGAGTGATGCTGGTCTTGTCACCGGTGCCAAGAAATAGAGAAGGTGGGCAAGAAAACCCAAGCCTCCCTCATTCCATTGCCCATAGTGGAGGAGCCATTCCAGAGGGTGGGAATG